>BTPG01000004.1:104601446-104664571 GCA_036245525.1 Semisulcospira habei
CTCTTCCTCTTCATCTCCCCACATCCATGGCTTCTGGACATGCGGCTTTCGCTTCCCTCGCTGTTTCTTGGTTGGTACAGGCATGAGGACTGTCAGGGGCGCAGTGATCTTGGCGAAATCTTTAACGAACTTGCGGTAATAACCTGCAAACCCCAGAAACCTCCTTACTTCCTCTGGTGTTGTCGGTGTAGGCCAATCTCTTATGGTTTCTGTCTTTGCGGGGTCTGGTTCGATACCATCACATGACACAGCGTGGCCAACATAGACCACCTTGGCCTTGAAGAGATGACATTTCTTGGGTGCTAGCTTGAGACCAGCCTCACGCAGCCGTTGAAACACCAGCCTCAGGCGTTCTATGTGTTCCTGGTACGTCCGAGCGAATATGATGACGTCATCCAGGTAGATGAGACATATCCGCATGTGGTACTCTCCTAAAATGTCTTCCATGAGTCGCTGATAGGTAGCGGGTGAATTCGTCAATCCGAATGGGAGGCGGTTGTACTCGTAGAATCCGAGTGTACCGACGGTGAATGCAGTACGCTCTTTGTGTTTCTCGGCGATTTCAACCTGGTAGTAGCCGCTTTTCATGTCCAGGACACTGTAGTACTGTGATCCCGATAAGCAGTCCAGGATTTCTTCTATCCTTGGCAAAGCATAGGAGTCGCGTATAGTCCTGCTATTCAGCTGTCGAAAGTCCGTGCACAGACGAAGGCGTCCATCTTTCCTTCGTGCTAAGACGATATTTGAAGACCATGGGCTGTAGGACTTGCGGATAATTCCACCTGCCAGGAGTTGCTGTATGTGTGAGCGGACTTCATCCAGCATCGATGGTGGTATCATGCGATGCTTCTGCTTAAAGGGGCGGTCGTCACTGAGTTCGATCCGGTGGCGCACCCTTGAAGCTAATCCTACATCCTCCTCGCTTTTGGAAAAGATGTCCTCATACGCGGTAATCAGATCCTGTGCCTCCTTCAACTGATCCGGTGTTAAGTTGTCAGTGTCTATCTCAACGAGTGAAAGCAAATTTTCCTGCACCTCTTCAGGTAGATCCTCCAGCTCTGTGATGTCCACTGGCTGAACCTCACATAGAAGAGCCCTGGGTTCAAATGAGACTGTACGGGTGGACGTGTTTGATAGGGTGACCTCAACTGGACTCGTCTCATTGTAAGCGTAGCTAATGAGGGTCGGATTAAGGTCGACGTCCGGGTCTACATCAGGATGGGGCTGGAGAAGGGCACACGTGCGATGGTATGGCTGCGACTTGTCCACCGTTCCCCTCAAGGTGACTTGTTCGTTAGGGTGAAGTATCACACGTCTCTTCTCTGCCGATCGCACCACTGCTATCCTGTTGCAGTTCCTCGATAGTTGTTTCTCCCGAAGCGTGATGCTTTTCAGTGCCAGTTGCCAGGATGTCTGTCTGTCCGGAGTTTGTATACAGCGATCACCAGTGCGCTGAGTACAGCTGTCCTTCACTCTGGCTAAGAAGTTAGTACCCAACAGAATCGGAGTCGCAGCACTGTAGTCAGTCCCCGGCACGACGAGCAAAAGACAGGGGTGTACGGTGCCGCTGAGTCCTGTGGCAATCACATCCGCTTTAATGTAGCCAGAGTATGGTAGCGTCTCTCCATTAGCGCACTCAATCCGTAGTAGGTGTTCAACCTTTTGAAGTTCCAGGTGGGTTAAGTGTTTCGCGTAGAAATCCTGTGTCACAGTCGATACGGCTGATCCTGTGTCTAACAGTGCAGATGTTGCAACACCTTCAACTTGGATTCCTGCTTCGTTAGGCTGACCCACCAGATCATCCAATGTCTCATGGTCCATATTTTGGTATACCTGTAGTTGGGGCTGATACTGGCGGCCGCGCGTCTGCCCCTGCTCGCGGGCCCCTAGGGAAAATCCTGTTTCAGATGGTCAAGTCGTACTCTGCAGCCGATCCGCAGATGACCGTACTGCCCACAACGGAAACATCGAGGTCCTCTTGGGTCAGACTCTGCAGTTCGTCGGCGATATAAACCTCCAGCGCTTGATCCTCTGCGTGGTTGATTCTGGTGTTGAGTCCTGTTATCTGGTCCTGAAGTCTGCAGGTCACTTGGTCTGTCTCTGCCCACTGTTCCAACCTTGTTCCTGTCCAATTGGAGCTCTTTCACTGCGGCAGTCAGTTGGCGTAGGGCTTCTCTCACTTCCTCCAGTTCCGACGTCTCGTCCGAGTCGGACATTGTATCGAGGGGGGATCTATCTACGGTGTAAACCCACTTAGGTATCACTAGAGTTTAGAACTGCAATACAGAACTATGAACCACCTCCAAACTCTAAGATAAGCTGTGAGTGAATAGCAAAAAAAAACCAAACCCTTCAAATCTGGCTCTGTATCATGCACCTTATTGTGTCTATACGCCCCAGGCTATTTCGGTGGTGCTTATCCAAAATCTAAACCACCTGCACATAACTGTTAAACCACAAAAAGTGTTTCCAGTCTGAAGCTATCATTTACAAGTAACCATACCGCCTGATGCTTAATGCTTATGACTGAAGAGCTTAAGCGCATGGGGCAAAACACCAAGCCAAAGTCCAACTTTTCTTCAAATAAAACGCTGAAATCAGTCACAAGAACTTAACTAATGATCCCAAATATATGCTAGATCAAAAGAACATGTTCAGAAAAAAATGATCACACGATCTCACACAAAAAAACGTAGACGTTTGCTCGTGCTAGGAAACGCATACCACACACTCACTGTACTTATCACATTATCAGGTACAGTGTGCTCGTCAGTCTCATTTTTTCAAAAGAAGAGAAACAGTTGCTGAACTGAAGTATGAACTTAAAGCTGATTTTGAAAGTAGAGGATATATCGTGCACGAAATGAGTGCCAATTTACATCGAGCTATGACATGAGACTGGGCTTTTCCTTTTTTTCTAAGTCCAAAAGCTGTGAAACATTGTGATAAATAAGCTAAGTATCCAGTCTCGTGCTAATGTGACTCAACTGCTTTTATTCTCTCTCGCCCTGTCTTTTCTTTTCAAGTAAAAACAGACCGACGAACGCACATGACACTGCTATGCATAATCAGGCTAACCAACGCATGCACAACTAAATGAATACAAGGACTCTGCATAAGTGGTCAGTCAAAACAATGCAAAAGAAAAAAAGAAATTTCTCTTCTTTTGGTTTGCCCTGACTGGTGAACACACTAACACACTGACTAACGTATCACACTAACCATCACATGTGTAATAGCATATAAGACATAGCCAGTCAACAAACCTTTGGGACTAATTCAAATTAAATTAGTAAGTAAGGACTGTTATGAAAACTATCAGCTAACTCCTAGCGAAGTCTAGAATAAGAGCAGCAACCAATGCCTAGATGTGGGAATTGCAACCCCAAATATCAAAGCACCAATTGTCAGGAAACTGTGGCACACACTCAAAAAACAAAAAACAAAAAAACATTTACATTTCTTTCAAAGACATAACGTTTGCAATGTTCTCTTACAGTTTATGTTGCTGCAGTTATTCACACTATCTCAGCAAAAGAATATTAGCAAGTACAATGTGAGAACAAAACTGAATGTAAACAATACTTAAAATAAGTTAATGCCAACTAACCCTGTAACCCAAGAGAGGTCATACGGACATCCATCAGTGCAGCTGCGTGACGTCATCTGGGAGTAATGTCTGAGCCTTTCTCTGTAGAGTTTAGCAGCACAAGTGTCAATATGTTGTATCCCAGTAAAGTCTGTGGGAGACTTTTATTCCGTAGAGCTGAGCAGCACAATAAGTGTCACTATATGAACACTACACAACTCCAAGAGCACCGTCTGTGATGAATCACTTGACCAGGGAGAGCACGAACATCCGCCACCATACCACCTCAGTCAGTCAGCTGGTTGATGTCGCCATCCTCCCACGCCAGGTAGATCGACCCCGTCACACTCCTCCTCACTGGTAATTCTGCAGGTTGGAGCCGTCACGGACGTCGGTCGCCACACCGTCGCGGTCAGTCAGTTGATCCACGCCGTCGTCCGACGTCAGCAACTTAGGCACAGTCCGGCGCCTCTTTTCCCCCTGAAGCACAGACGCTGACGTTGCAGTCACTTGGCTGATTCGGCAGTTCAGCTCCTCTTCTCTCCCTCAGCACAGAAGATCGTTGGGCGCCATTGTTGTAGAGGGGGGTGTATAGGGTCTTTCTCACGCACTCACACCCTGGGGTTCGCTTCCGTGAGGGTTGAGAAGAGGCTTAATTGAAGAACATCTTTTTATTCACAGCATCAAATCAAGGCTCTTAATCAATGCCTTTAAGTCAATGATGCCTTTAAGTCAATGTTTTTAAGTCAACGATGCCACCCTGCAACAAACATTACAGGTCATAAGTATATATCATATACAATATAGCGTGAACGTACGTTCTAGCTATTACTATTATCAAACTACCATAAATATACATACGCCGCTATAGCTTGAACATACATTCTAGCTATTGTCATGCAACCGAAATTACAAAAGAATGTACAGTACAAATCGGCTCTAAACAACGAATTATAAAAACAGACAGTCAAGTAAAAATAACAAAATGCAATAACAACATTTTTCAGTTAATGCAATATTCTATTACCTTAACAAATAACCAAACATTTAGCTATTCAACATACCTTAGCAAAGTGTCAAAGGTGGATAACATCAAGGTAGACTGAATGTCATTGACCAGATCAGTCAAGTAACAAAACTGCTGTGTCTGACTGCCCAAAAATGTTACAGCAGCTATAGGTGAATACAGTTCAGTCAAAGCTCATGCACATGACTGAAAACTCATGACAAAACATACCGCCCAAGATGCACTGGATTCTTGGAGCACTTATAGCTACACGCTGTCCAAACACAGAGTCAGGCAGCAATATATATACATTTAGGCTAGAGCTAGGCACAATATAACTCTATGCTCCCACTGACTAAACTGTTCTAACTTACAGTGAAACCTGTCTGGTATGCAGTGCAGTTTATCCATACCACCTTATAAAACAAGACAACGGAATGAAGTAAATCAAGTTAAGAGAAAAGATCTAAGAGGACAATACTAACTAGGAATTAACCTATTTGGCTTTATCCATTAATTAACATTTATTTACCTTACAAATCATAATCAGTGGAAAATATAGACTATACTTCCATTCCTCTATTTAACCGCATGATCAAAGATCACTCTACCACATTTACAAACATATTTTTCTAAATTTCTGACCTGTATGTACATATTTTCCCAGATATCTGGAGATATACACATATAGCCCTCATATTTTCTTTTCAGCTCAGTGAACATTGTTTTTCTTATACTATGTTCTAAGCGCTAACACTGTACCACATAAAAGAAGCTGTTTTTATTTTTCTTTCTAACTGATGGAATTTCACATGTTTTCAATACGACAATAGATTTAAATATACAATTTGTGTTGCAGAAACAAAGGAAGAATTCAGAGGCCGTCGACTGAAACGCGGGGCGGTACCAACCTTGTATCTTCCAAAGGAGTTTGCTAGCATCCCAAAGCATAGACGCACCAATGCAGTATGTACTTTTTCTTTCTTTTTAAAATTTTATTATTTATGGGCAAAACAAAAAAAAAAGTTGGTTTCAGATCACCCGACCAACCCTATATTTTACCAAATTTGTTTGGTTTTTGGAGTAAGAAAAAAGACTGACAGTTTGTCATCGTCAGGAGAAATAACTCCATCCGGCCAAACTGAACAAGAAGACATTTCGTTTTCCTAGTGCAAGCTATGCTGAGTGCGTTGTGCTTACTGTCTTGTTTCGCAAAAACACAGAATATATATATATATATATATATATATATATATATATATATATATATATATATATATATATATTATATATATATATTATATATATATAATATTGTTCCTAACCTACCTACCCTAATTTCCCTCCTAGCACAGTTCATTGGGTCTTAATCGGTCCATTGATGGATCCTGATTGGCTGTACTGACATAGCATTGGCTCAATAGTGGGCCATTGAAAGGGCAAAAAATCTGTGCTAGCTGGGATTTTTTTTTTGTGGTCATAAATATGCAGTGGAACACTGTTAACGCAATTAGGGATAACAAGTTTTTCTGCTTAACACAACCAAAAGGATTTTACTATATTGGCCATGTTGGTTAACAAGGAAATCTGGTTAACGCAGTCAAATTTGCTTATCCCCAGGAAAACGTGTTAACTGGGTATCACAATAACCGGAAACCAACTTTTAAAAAAATGTATCTCACATACTGTTCACAGCAGAAATGTGAAAATTGGTATTGGGATACTTTGTAAGGCCGACGCAATACTGCGAATGCAAAGTTTCCAAAAATGCGTAATTTAAGCAACAAAAAAAAAGTGTTAATCGCCCTTTGGTAAAGGATTACATGTGAAATATGCATGGCTGTTCTCATGTACCAAGGTTTATTTTGTTCCAGTGATAGTTTGGAGAATTAAGCATGCACAATTTATGTGCGTCTTTTGTGTATTTTGCAGTTGGACAAATGCAGAAGGGTGCAAGATGCGTCTGATGCTGAAGGGGAAAAAGCTGCATCAGATTTGCCACATGCAGAGATGGAGACTGACAACTACACTTACAGCAGTCTAGCCAGCCTTCAGGAGGACCTTCAGCTGATACCAAAACCTTGGTGTGTGATTCTGAATAGTATCTGCACAGTTAAGCTTGCTATTGTTAGGAACGGTAATGTTGAGAGGGAGGTAGTGGTAGAGAATGATTCACAAGGGAGAGTAAAAGCATCTGTAAAGATTCTGAGCATTCCAGCTCCAAAGCTGACCACGACATTTCTTGACCAGACTCTTGTAAGGTTCCTTTCGAACCTGAGTGACATGTGGGTGTGTGGAGTCACAGGTTAAGATTTTCAAGAGTTGGCAGCTCTACCGGATGCATCAAATACAAGACATTACTTTCGACATGTGACCAATGATATTGACAAGGACTCCAACTTTTGTCAAAAATCATGTGTTAGGGCAAGAGACTGCGACCTTCTCATTCATGGTAGCTGTCTGTGTAAGCAGTGCTCTGCAACTGAAAAACTACTTCAGCAGAGATTGCAAAGAAGGGAGACCAGGACACTGCATGAAGTCCATGCCAATGACCCTCTGCATGGATTCACGCGTGAACAGCTGAAGGATGCGTTCAAGACACAAAGGGCACAAAACAAGCGACTGCAGGAAATCAAGGAAAAACTGGAAAAGGAGTCGGTCAATCTCTCGCCCAAAATGCACAATGACCTGCTCCAAGACCTGGATCCTTCCAAAATTGAGGAACCATTGGCAAAGCTATTCTGGGAGGAACAGGTCAGGGCTTTCCAAAATAAACAACGGGCCACAAAATGGCACCCAATGATGATACGTCTTGCCATTCTGCTCCACAGCAAGAGCCCGGCAGCATATGAAACCCTACGCACTACGGGTGTGCTAAAACTCCCTGGGTCATCTACCCTCCAGGAATACACCGGTGCCCTGAAGCCGTCCCAGGGATTTCAGGTACATGTGCAGGAGGAACTGCGGAAGGCTGCAAGCAAATTGGAGGAGAGCAAGCGATTTGTTTGCCTCCTTCATGATGAAATGTCCATCAAAAGTGACCTGGTGTTCGACGTTTGTCCGAAGTGATGATAATGCCTGCAACTTACATGCCCTCGATAATATGCTTGCCACACAGGCTCTTGTTTTCTACGTGGTGGGCATCAACAGCGACATCAAAATGAGCCTAGGGTTCTTTGGCACCAGGTCAGCAACTGCTGACGAACTGTACCCTTTGTTTTGGGAGGCAGTTGCCTTTGTAGAAGAAGTAGGCCTGAAGGTGGTTGTGTCTACCAGTGACAAGGCCCCCCAGAACCAAAGGCTCTACCAGATGCATGGGCAGGCAGGAGAAGTCTGCTACAAGACTGAACATATTTGCTGAGGATGAACGGTTTATCTATTTCATCTCTGACCCCCCACACCTCATCAAGACTGTGAGGAACAACCTGGCAAGCAGCGGTTTTGGGAGAAACACAAAGCTTTTTTGGAATAATGGACAATACATGCTGTGGGAGCATATTGTCCAGCTCCACAAGAAAGATTTGGACAACGGACTTTATAATATGCTACCAAAGCTTAGGCGCGACCACCTGCATCTGACTGCACATTCAGTGATGAATGTTCGCCTGGCAGCTCAAGTGCGGAGTTACTCAGTAGGATCAGTGTTGCAACGTCATGGCGGTGTTGATGCGAGAGAAACTGCAAAATTCATACTCCTGATGGACAGATTCTTTGATTGCCTCAATTCGAGGTACTTGGGAGAGGCAGAACAGAAAAAGAAGCCAGACCTCGCACCCTACGTTGATGTAAATGATGGCAGGTTCCAGTTCCTCCAATTAGAATTTCTGCAGTACATTGAAGAGTGGAGGACAAGCACTCAAAACCGTCCAGGGGACTTTAGCAAGGCAGCAAGACAGAAAATGTTCCTGACACACCAAACATACAAGGGTCTGGTAATGACCGTCAATGCTTTTGTTGAAGTCTGCCGATATCTTCTGCAGAATGGGGTGCAGTTTGTCCTCAGCAACAAACTCTGCCAGGATCCGCTGGAGGAGCATTTTGGCCGTCACCGGTATATGGGTCGAACAGCTGACAATCCCAGCCTGCAGCAATTTGGGCATCAAGAGAAAAAGTTGAGACTGCAGAGAAGCCTGGCTCTGATGATCACCCCAAAGGGAAATGTGAAAGGAACGACAGACAAGCCGCAGCCCCAGGTCACTGTCAGTCCTCTGAAGAAAAAGAGATACTAAGTCAGTGTCGTTGAATGTGATTGGTGAATGTCATACCCAATCCTGGATTGATTTTGGTGTTGTTTTTTTCTGTTGACAATGGCGGCATATTTGTGAGTGGAGAAATTGTTTACATTGTTTTTGGATTACACACAAGTGCAAGGCTTACAGCAACTCTAATTGAGCTCGAGACCGAAAAGTTTATGTGACTTTCTTTCTTGAGTGGGAGTGTTTTATCTGTAATAGACGCAAGTTAGTGACTGCTGTGCTGTTTCAGTGTTCAGTTGTCTTTAGTAGTCATAGTCGACAGCCTGTGTTCGCATCCAAGCACAGTCAATTACAGTAGACTGTTCGACGCTTCGTTTTTCCATATATATTTATGTGTTCAAGTGATGTCACATGTTAGGGGAAAGACAAAGCGGTCGTTGTTTGATTCTCCTTGTTCTGCAAAGAAAGACTGTAAAAGGTCGAAACCGGAGTTATCTGCAGTGACCGGTAGTAATATGGAGAGTATTGTGGAGAATGTTGAGCATGTGCGCAGCATTGATACCTCAGCAATGCAAGAGTCAATTGTGCAGAAAGTTAATGATGCATTATCAATTTTAAAAAATTTGGATGATTTTGTGTTTCCTGAAAGAAAATTGCAAGTGGTAGGATTTCTTTTTTAGTGTTGGACAGTATACATTGTGGAAATTTCCTGCCAAATTTTAAGCTATGCACCAGAGAGAAAAGTTATTGTCCTGATTCTGATTTATAGTGACAAGTTTTGTGATGGGTTGAAGGAGAAAGTTTACAGTTATTTTGCTTACAGTTTTGTTGATGAATATCAATGCAGTGGTTTTGTTCATCCCAGTGGCTTTGTTAACATTAATTCTGATGTTATTTATCCTTGCAGGACACATTTCCTTGATATTGTCAGGCAGTATGATATTGTTAAACAGTATGATCTTTATAAAGACGAATATGTTCCTATGTTCTTGCACTATCTTAACAGTGTTTCTGTTGCTGGGAGGTTAGTCTGTTTTTAAATTATTTAATGATCACAGTAGCAATGTTGGTTATATTAAAACTATTGGCTTACATGTCTATAGTCCTATTAATAATATTGACAAGGTTAAAAAATTTAAATCTGATGTGAACTCAAAATTAATTAATCATGGTATTGATGGCGACTGTCAGACAGTCCACGTTACAAAGAGCCCAGCTCATATACTTAGACATCTGTCACCTACTACCCCAACCCCCCTCCCCCCCCCAACCGCCCCCCCTAACCCCCTCCTCCCACCTCTTCCCCCGCTCCCACCCTTCTCCACCCGTATTCAGGTTTAAACAGGCTGCATTTTGTATTGTAACGTAATTTATTTAGGATATTAGGTCAGCACGACCAAGCCGATTTTTTATTAGTTCTTGTCTCGTGGAGTATGTGTTGCTGTATATTCTGTTATATATTTGTACTATGTTTGAAATTCATGTTCCTCTTTTCTCTATGTCTCTTTTTTCTTGTCTATCCTTCCTTCTCTCTGTATGCTTGATGAGCACGATGGGTTTGGATACAAGACGGACTTGTAACCTTATAGACATGAAAAAAATAATGTACCCAGTGAGCCTTTTATGCATGCATTTATTTGTCTGGTCCGGGTGCAAACTCACCTGTATTTTTGTTCATATGTTGCCTTTTAGTATTGTAATCTTTGGCGTGTATTCGCCTGCAGGTCTTTTGTGTTATGCGTGGCCACCTTTTCAATTACGAGATGCTATGATAACTGTGAGATTGACTATTATTATGAGTCATATTTGCCTTGTAAATGACTTGAATGCCTAAGTCAAGCTCGCTGAAAATATGTTCATTCAATTGTAACGGGCTATCTGATTTTAGGAAACGGCGTGATATTTTTGATCACCTTCGAAAGAAAAACGCAAGTATTTACTTCTTACAAGAAACACACCTGAAAGTTCACCTAGAAAACACCATCAGAAGTCAGTGGGGTTATGAATGTTGGCTCAGCGGTAACGAGTCAAACAGTAAGGGCGTAGCTATTTTGTTTAGCAATAATTTTGAATATAAGGTTCACAATATAATTCGGGATGATGGTGGTTGTTTTATTATTATGGATATCGACATAGCCGGAAAACGTTGTACTCTTGCTAACGTATATGGCCCTAGCGGTTGCGACTCACCGTCTTTTTTCCAAAAGCTGTGCGATCATGTAACGAACATGGATAATGAAAACATTATTATGGGTGGTGACTGGAATGTCATCCTTAACCCAACCATGGATTCCTTTTGTTATAGAGGTATACATCGCCCGAGGGCGAGAAAACAAATTGTGGAATTGATGTCAGTTCTTGAACTGGTGGACATATGGAGAGAATTAAACCCTGATAAGAGGGAATATACATGGAGAAGGTTTAATTCCACACAGAGGGGTAGACTAGATTATTTTTTGGTGTCAGACGTTTTTTTTTTGCCAAAACTCAAAAAAGTGGATATAGGTATAATCTACAGATCTGACCATTCTTTGATCTCTATGGAGCTGATGACCGATGAAGTAAGAAAAAAAGCACGCTCCTATTGGAAATTCAATAACTGTCGGTTAAAAGACAAAGTCTACGCTGATTCCGTAAAAAAGGTTTTGGTGGACCTTAAAAAGCAATATGGGGCACTTGTCTATAATTTCGACAATGTGCATACAATTAACGAGGATTTTCAATTGACCGTCGATGACAGTTTGTTCTTTGAAATGATACTTATGGAGATCAGGGGGAAAAGTATCTCGTATGCCTCATTCAAGAAAAAAGAAGAAGACAAACAAGAAAAGAGACTAGAAAGTGAAATTTACAAGTTAGAAAAGAATCTAAGTGATGTTAATTCCCAAGGTCTCCAGACATTAAAAGAAGAACTGCAAACTATTAGAAATAAGAAAATTGACGGCATGATAGTTCGTTCGAGAGCCAGATGGATATGTGAGGGTGAGAGAGCAACGAGATACTTTTGTAATCTTGAGAAACGACACTACACACATAATGCAATGAACTGTATTGAGAACGACAACGGTGAATTAATTTTTGATCCTGAGCAAATAATTGAAGATACAAAGTGTTTTTATGAAACATTGTATAAACCTAATAAGGTGCTAGATGTTGACTTGCCATCTATTGTTACTGCTCCACGTTTATCACAAGACGAGAGCGATGGCATTGAAGGTCCTATATTAGCCAGAGAAGCCCTGTACGTTCTAAGAAACACGAAGCATAATAAAAGTCCAGGCTCAGATGGCTTTACTAACGAATTTTATAAATTTTTCTGGAATGATATCGGTGTGTTTTTGGTTAGATCTATTAACCATGCTTTTGAAGTAGGGCACATGTCAATAACCCAAAGGCAGGGTATAATAACATGTATACCCAAGGAAGGTAAGGATAAGAAATACATTAAAAACTGGAGACTAATAACATTACTAAATACGTCATATAAGATTGCTTCCGCCTGCATAGCGGAACGATTGAAGTCTGTCCTTCCTGGCCTCATACATGATGATCAAAAAGGCTTCCTAAAAGGACGTTATATTGGAGAGAATATCAGATTATTATACGATGTGCTAGTAGCAACAGAGAAACATCGTATCCCGGGCCTTCTTCTTCTGAGAGACTTTGAGAAGGCCTTCGATAGTGTGTCGTGGTCATTTATTGCTAAAGCACTAGATTTATTCAATTTTGGTCCCAGTATCAAACACTGGATTAAAACATTTTACACAGATATCAGTGCTTGTGTCTCCTTAAATGGACAATACTCTAAATGGTTCAATGTAGGCAGAGGAGTCAGGCAAGGGGACCCCGCGTCGCCATACTTGTACCTAATTGTGGCAGAAGTTCTGTCCATTATGATTAGACAAAACGAGAATATTAAAGGTATCAATATTGGAAATATCAATATTCCCAGTTTGCAGACGACACCACTTTGTATTTGGATGACGATGAAAAGTCCTTTTGTGAATGCATAGAAACCCTTGAAAGGTTTGCTGTTATTTCAGGGCTGAAAATAAACTATGACAAAACGCATGTTATATGGGTTGGGTCAAGGAAAAATTCAAATGAACGGTTTATGCGAAATTTGAATTTATCGTGGAACCCAAGTATATTTACAGTCTTGGGAGTAAAATTCTCTACTAATACTGAAGATATTGTGAAAATAAACTACGAAAATAAATTAATAGAAATTAGGAAGATTATTTCAGTCTGGTCCAGAAGGGACCTGACACCATATGGAAAAGTAACTGTTATAAAAACTCTTGCATTGTCCAAAATTGTACACTTATTTCTTAGTATTCCGGATCCAGCAGACACTTTTCTGATGGAAGTAAATAAATTATTTTTCTCGTTCCTGTGGAACAATAAAAGGGAAAAGGTTAACAAATCTCAAGCTTGTTCCTCTTTTGAGCAAGGTGGTTTGAAAATGGTGGATATTTACTCATTCCTCTCATCTATGAAGGTGAGCTGGCCGAGAAGACTGTACTGTAATGACTCTCTTGTGAAAACGATTTTGTTCTCGTCATATCCTAGGTTTGTAAAAATTTTTCAGCTCGGAGGGGAGTTTGCTAATATACTGATGTTAAAGTGTGCAGACAACAAGTTTTGGTTTGATGTTCTCAGACATTATAAAAATAGTGTACAATAAGTGTACGATAGAGTGTTTTAGTGATTTTGCAAATGAATGTATTCATTATAATGTACATATTGTGCTTGATAGAAAAATTGTACATGTCCCCGAATGGGTATGCAATGGGATCTTTCAGGTTAGAGATCTTATGGATAATTACGGAAACTTTTATAAGTTTTGAAGACTTCAAGGTAAAATATCCTGATATAAGCACACACTTTCTGACGTATGCTGGAATTATTAGAGCAATTAGAGAATACAAAAAAAGTGTCAACATAGACGCAGATAGTTCAATAGTCATCTCGGACACTTGTGCTTGGAAAGTTATCCGCCAAGGGTGCAAGATTACTTATCAACGGCTGACCAAACTAAGATCAAATCCCATCTGCGTAGAAAAATGGAGCAAGCACTTTAAAACTCATTTAGAGTGGGAGAAAATATTCTGTACGGCTATAAAAACTACTTCTGATCCTCGGCTACGCTGGTTTCAGTACAGACTTATCCACCGAATGCTTCCAACGAAAAGATTTTTTTTTTTGGAGAAAATTGTCAGATTCATCTGTCTGTACCTTTTGTGGAAGTGAGGAAGAAACCTTAACACACCTTTTTTGGAACTGTGGGCATGTCCAGTCCTTCTGGACAGATCTAATCGACTGGTTAAAAGATACATATAATCACTTTCCCACCCTCTCCCTGTCTGAGATATTTGTACTTTTTGGTAGACAGCAAAATATTGTCACAGATAAGGTGTTTGACCTTATTCTCTTATTGGCAAAATTTCACATATACAAATCAAGACTGCAAAATATTTTCCCGAATATTGTGCATTTTAAGAAGATGCTTAAATACCGCTATTCTGTACAAAAACATACATACGTAATGAAAGGTAAATTAGAGATATTTAATCGTCATTGGTCTCTGTATTCCGAAATTACCTCGTAATTGTATTACTTTATCACTGCGTTTCTTCTCTCTCTCTCTCTCTCTCTCTCTCATACTCGGTATATTGTAGACTGTAGATTATAAGTAAACATGTCTTTTTTCTCTTTGTTAAGGTTGAAAGTTATGTGTAGTATATTGTATTGGATCTGTAACTCTGCAAGATGTAACTTTGGTTGTGTTACATGTATGTGTGTGTGTGCGTGTTATGCAAATAAAAAAGACACTCAAAAAAAAAAACAACAAAGAGCCCAGCTAATGATTTTATCTTCTGTGCACAATCTTATGTTTTAGTTTCTGTTAATGGTATGTGTATGAAAGGAAATGTTCTGCCTATGCCTATGGTACCTAAAATGATCAGTTGTGGGTGTGGTGTTTTTAGTGAACTAAATCAGTAAATGATCTAAGGTGTGTTGAGTGTATTGATATGCGAGAGTCATAACACTTCAAAAGCAGGCACTGATGGGCTAGATTATGCTAATTTTCTGCAAAGTGTGCAGTATGGTGAATGTTATCAGTTGATTCCGAACGAGAGTGAACATTCAGTTTTTGTAGGTATTGATGAAGAAATTACAAATACTACTGATATTGCTGTTTGTTTTGTGGGTGATGGTAATAGTGATGTTAACCGCTTTGATGTTTTTATATGTTGTGTCGGCGACAGTAATAATCGTTAAAAAAAAAAAAGAGGTTTCTATTATATAGCGCACTTATAAGCTCAGAGAGCTTCTCAAGGCGCTGGCCCGAAATATCCAGCAATCACAAAATAGTTTGCTGAAGTCAGGATTCGAACCCATGTCGTCCAAGATGCACTCACACAAGTCGTGCGCTCTGACCACTGAGCTACGTGTTGTGAAGACAGTGATTATAAATGCTGTGGTGATTATGACGATGACGGCGATAATATGGATTGTAATGGTGAGGATGGTGATTATAATTGCAAACAAGACACATGCATACTGTAATGGTAAATATATAAAATAATAGCACACCACCTAACATAGTATGCTTGAGCCTATGTTTAGTCTTTTATTTTGTTCACTATTTTCCTGTAAGCTGTAACGTGTGACACCATGACACTTTAAGCAACAACAAAAAATATCTTATCTTTTTCTTACTATAATGACATAATCCACAAAAAGCCAACTCTTTTCTAAAGCAAACTTTATTGGTTTCATCCTTTTATTGTCATTGTCAACCATATTTGCATTTTCATTGCATTTCTTTAAGCCCCCTTCTAAAAGCTCTGCTCTGCTTCGAGCTGGCCTCTCGACTTCGAAGTCGCTCCATGTAGAGTTTACACTCATGGTGAATCCTCACCCTAAGTAGTGGCTAACAATGGCTGAAAACAACCTTTCTTTCAAATTGTCTTTGCTGTCCACACCTTGCAAACACTCCTCAAACTTCAATGTTATTTCTTTATCACTGGAACATAACTGCTGAAAGTCTGTGCTACTAAAGGACTGCGCAACTTGGCCAGTATAGTCACGGAACTTCACCTCCAGCATCTCAAACAGTTCTTTCGACATCTGATGTAAATGGGTGAGTCCACCCCTGTCCAGTGTTGTTGTGAGTGAAGGGCTACTTTCCTCCTCACACTGGAAAGCATCAAGACATTCTAGAAATGCTGGGGGAAGTCGCTCTTTCTGTTTCCGCAGAATACATCCACCAATGTATGGGACAACCTTACTGTCAAGCTCAGTTAACTCCGTGTGCTGTCTCTGCACAGAAAGCTCACTCGTTCTCGTATATGCCAGACTTATCAAGCGTTCAAAGAGTTTTAAGCACAGAAATGCAGCGTTGGCAGCAGTGGTGTCAATGGCTTTCATGACATCAAGGCGATGTTTGAGGAATTCCTGGTGGTACCGCATCCATGCTTTCTCTCTTGTGGCGCTGTGAAATTTTCCAGCAGGCATCAGGCATGCAGTCATGAAACCCACTGCTGGCAGGACTGGTTCAGCTGTAAAAACACACATAAGCAAAACATCCTAATCACAAATAAGCCCACCAAAAAAATATATTTGGTAATCTGACCAAGCCTATATTTCACTATTCTAAGTACATCTGACCCTAAATTTTTGTGGATCTAATCACATGATTATACACTTGAAAAATAAAGAAGCAAAATAACCAACAACAAATATAAATTTCATAACTGGCAAGAACTGAAGTTCATCTAAACTAACGCAATGTTCAGACTTGGCAACCCAACGAGATCATGTTGTGCCATATATTCCATCTCCACCTCTAGGGTCTGCTTAAAGATCCCTCTATAAGTCTATTTAGTGACCTCAGATTTTTGGATGAAGGTTATATGTCATACCAAACTGGACTTAAAATGAAGCAAGAAATGGAGCAACATACCTTGAATGCTTTCAAAGAAGGATCTGTGAGCAGTTGATAAGTTGTCGTCTACAGCATGCTCTGAACAAATTGAAGCCACAAGGTCGCTAGTGATCTGAAATTTAATGCAGATGAAAAGACAGATGATCACTACAACCCAGATAGCAGTTCATGGATGGGCATGGAATTGCCCAAGGCCAAAAAATTACTTTAAAGAAGGCCCTGTGCTACGTTACGCTTGAAAAGTTTCAAGCTAGAAAATCTCTCCAAATTTGTAAACTTAAGGCTAGAAAACCTGTACATTAGAAATGTCATCTTTAAGAATAAAATAGTAAGCTTCAACATAAAAATAAAGGGAAAAAAAACATATTTGTCTTGGTGAAACAAACTTTGGGGTTTATTTGAATGTTTATTATTGCAGCTAATCTCCAAATTGCTGATAATGTATTGAAATTCTGCACCTATGGAAAGTTTAGAAGGTACTGGGTAGGTAAAGAGTTTGTTATGAATGAAATAAACCTGAATCCCACTGCAGATAGCTATTAAAATCTATTCTAAGATTTTTGTTAGTAATAAATAAGTGGTGGAGTTGGAGGGAGGAGGGGGGGGGGGTGCATTGTGAGGGGTAAGAGAAAAAACTTTCCTAGTGGGTTTGCTCGTCCCTGAATAATAATAATAATATATAAAAATAACACTATATTTGAAGTTGAACATTTACACTCACAACTGAAAAATGATTGGCATAACATATGACATTATTTTGTATTATAACTAAAAGCACAATTCACCTTTTTATTGTGTTACAAAAGGCATACATAACTGTAAACATAAGCTAACAAATTAATAATTTAAATCAATATTTTAGGCTTTGTACCTGAATTCTGTTTTCCACCGTAGAAGCATATTGGATCGGACCATCAGAAGCTGAACTATCCTCAATTGTCACTTGTCCAACATCAACTGATGTCTCCTGTAAGAAAACAAATCAGCTTATGATTATAAATTTCTTATCAGTATCAGTAGTGCAAAGAAGCATCTACCATTCACAGTTTTGTCTTGGTGACAATCTAGCTGAACTTGCAAAAGATGTAGCCGAATAATATGCATTTCAGTTGGTCATTGTACAAACATAAATAATTTACTCATAAACATGTATGACTATCACTTAAGCTGAACACCTATGAATTTTAGCGTTTCTGAAAGACCACTGTTATCTTCTTCCTTTGACCTCATATTGTCAGGAGTCTAATGATAAAAACTACTTACAGTAGTTACTTTATCAGTAAATCTGACCAAAGACTGGAGTACATTTATTCAAATTTCACTCCACCTCTACAAAACAAACAAACATTGACTTGGTGAGTCCAGTCGGTCACTCCGTCAATCATCGAATGATCAATCAATCAACTATGACCATTTCACTCAACGACTTCTTTTATCCTAAAAGTTTTTCGATATGAAAACTCTGTTAGATGTCAAACAAGTTCATTTAGCGTTGATATAAAAGAAAACCGAAGACCTTACCTCGACGATTGAATCAAAAATGTCCGTTTCAAACGGGATACACGCATTCCTTTCTCTGTCTTCCATGATAGTCGAAATGCAACCGGAAAAACCTAGGCAAAATCGCAAGCCGGCGCATGCGCACAAACCCGAAGCGAACTTCGCAATAGGCTTTGAGAAGGTACACGCGCTCAGTCGGACATCCAGTAATGTAGTATCCATGGTTTTGATCTTTCATGATCACAATTTCTATAATAATGTGACTCTCGAATGTAGTAATACATACACAAATCATACTCGAGTTTAAATATGGTTGTCATGGCAACCATATAAAGCAAAAGCACGGTCTGTACAAATTAACTTGTTCATCTTTCAAGCAGCTGTGAAGTTTCTGCCGAGTAAAGCAAATATACTGCTGTCAATAAAGGGTCTGTGTTTGTCAAGCACAACTCAAGCAACTTTAAAGTTTATTCCATAAACAAACAGCAATAAAGTATTCTCTGTCAACAGCGAGTAAGTGCCCACCAGTAACTTTGACTTTGTTTTCTATTTAAATCATGGACGACCTGAAATCCATGGTAAAGATTGCAACATGTTATTTCTCTCACCCAAAACAAAGCGGTATGGTCACGCTCGTTTTTAATATTGGTAGACATGGTAACATCAAGCTAAATCTTCGATCCCCCAGGTGTGAAATTTTCGTCTTATCACGACTTTCTACCGCCGTGCCAAATTTTAGAGCAATCGGCCCATAATGCATGTGTTATGCCGTAGTCGTAGTATGATACAATCACACCAGACGCACGCACAATCAGAAAAGAAAACGTAACCAAAACGCATTAATATGCTTTTAAAAGCTGGAGAGCTGTCTAGAAGTTACTACAAATTTCCACTACTAGCGACTTTGATGGACAATGTTACGAAGATCGCGACCCTGCTCGAACCTTCCAGTCAAGTGTAGGTCAAACTTTACAACAATGTAGAGAAAATACGCGTCACAACAAAAATCGATTGCAATTCTCCGTGCAGAAGAAAATGAATCCTACTAAAAAGGTACGTAATTCTTATCCAAAATAACTCAAATGAATATCGGATCTTTTCTATGATTAACATGCACATGCTCTCAAACAATAACACAACCACAAACGTAACAGCATGATTATGCCATACGAGATCGGACTATATCCTTGCGTCGTTTGTTTCTGACGCCGGGCATCAACTCTGCCGACGCCTCCTCGCTAGCAAGCACATTATACCGTACACACATTAGCGGCAGAGCGTCATACTCTCGAGCAAGCAGGGGCCGGGTGCACAACAGCCTTCTAACTCTTAAAACAGTGTTAAAAGTAAAAAATTACAAACGTTTCTTAAAAATCGTGTTCAGCCCACAGAGAAATACGCAGGTATATAACAAGAGGATCATCTACATTCTCAAAAAGGATGCATCAGGTCTCGTATATAACCCGCATGTCTTTCTCCGGAACTTAGGAAGTAGGGAGGAAAAACATACATACACAAACATGAAGGGGCACTACCAAATGTGGTCGGGTAAATACCCTGAATTCCCACAGTAGATGCACAAGACAATACACAACAATGTAACGATACAAGTTTGCTTTGAGGTATAGAATACTCACAAACCAGATAGGTGAGGCTAGCGCTGGCAGAATTGTACACATACCAAGGGGAATTCTCAGCGCTGGACAGACAAACAGTTAGATCCCCTGCCCCCGCCTATCAGGCACCCAATCGCCAGCCCACACAGAAAGAGAAAGACATGGGTTATATACGAGACCTGATGCATCCTTTTTGAGGATGTAGATGATCGTCTTGTTATTTACCTGCGTATTTCTCTGTGGGCTGGCGATTGGGTGCCTATAGGCGGGGGCAGGGGATCTAACTGTTTGTCTGTCCAGCGCTGAGTAATTCCCCTTGGTATGTGTACAAT
This sequence comes from Semisulcospira habei, assembly GCA_036245525.1. Classification (NCBI taxonomy): domain Eukaryota; kingdom Metazoa; phylum Mollusca; class Gastropoda; family Semisulcospiridae; genus Semisulcospira; species Semisulcospira habei. Next base: position 104,621,640 of record BTPG01000004.1, read on the forward strand.
TCTGCCAGCGCTAGCCTCACCTATCTGGTTTGTGAGTTGGTTTTATGGCACAACTATCGTTACTTTCTGATCATACCTTGTATGAGGATTCATACATATAATTATGTATGTGGGTGTGTGCTCGTGCATGAGTGTGTGTTGAGAGCTACAGATAAAGGTACGTGCATGTCGTCATTTACAAATTGAAATCTGTGAAGTGTTGCCCACAATTTACATGCAAGATGTGTTGTTACATCACAGTGCCTCGGTAACATTTGTGCAGACAGACACAACACAGTACGTACACATGGTAAAACATACATGCATTTGCATTAGGATACAATAGGATACATGCAGTCTAAAAATTATTCTAAACATACGCTTTTGTGTTTGGCATACATATGTGGATCTCCTGCTGCCATCTCCAAGGCGTTGGGTATTTGCAGGTGAATTTTTACTACTTACTATTCAGGTGTCCAGCACTGCATGGTACAATCAATGACTCGGCAACAGCAACACCAAGGTTGCTGGTCTGAATTGGGTCAACACATGCTGCAGTTATTCTGGCTTATGCATGAACCCTCTCACATACATCCCTGCCCCCACCCCCACCCCAACCCCTTTCTTGCTCGGCTAGTGAGTGACCGACTGAGCCTCTTCACCCACTTTTCCCCCACAGTTTGAAGTCCTTGAAACATGGGCTTTACTGTATAGTCACCGATGCACAATTCTAAGTTTGTTTTCCACTAGACACAGCATGACCACAAGATCGAATCACTGTTTACGCGAGCAGACGACAATGAAAAGGCTAACTGTTTTGCCCCAAGCCCTCCCCGCGGACGGGAACGGCTTTCGCGCGCGCGCGCGCACACACACACACACACACACACACACACACACACACACACACACACACACACACACACACACACACACAGAGTCACCGACAACGGGCAGACTTACGTACACCTAGCTCGTAGACCAAGCGCATACCAAGGAACAGTGCTTGGAATCCCTGCTATGTTATAAACGTGTAGGAGTCGTGGCGCGGTGCTAAACGACAGAAATATTAAAAAAGAAAGGAAGGAACCAGAAAAGCAACCTACCTGGAGCGCCTATGCCACCGTAACCGCATTCAGAACGTTCTAGTTAATGCACAAGCCACTGTCAGCTACTGCGGTGGGTATGATTTCATACCTCCCGCCATTGTGTACACCAAAAATTATATAATTTGGGATAAATAGATTCCACATCATTTGTATATAATGATGGTAACAAGAAAACATTTACGTCACTCGACAGAAAGATGACGTCATATTTTTGTAGTTCACAATTTCTTTGACGCCGCATTCTTGCAGTACATATGATTCTTGGGAAGGCTCTTTACGGGAAGAAAAGAAAACTACTAAGTAATTTTGCACCACCAGCTATAATGCTTTTATCTAGACAAATCTGCGGCGGAGATAAAAGCATCACGTGTTCAAAAATGGAGATTTTTTCCGGTCTAACGACGAAAACTATCCGAGCCTACCCCAAGCAACGGATCCGCTCAACTTAAATTGTCCGCCATGATAACTAAACGTAACTTGGGCCTTCCGATTGCGTGAGGATCCAAAATATCGTATGGGCCACCACCAGATCATCCGGTAAGTTAATGCGTCAATGATTCTTTGCGGTTGGATTCGGGGCCTCGGTTCTAGAGCCCCCCCCCCCCCCCAAACTAACTGAGGCCCCGGCCGGGGTTAACATACACCGCACTAACAGTATCATTTAGCTATGCCCTCTCCTCCCCCCCCCCCTTCCCCACCCCTCCCTCCCCCCTCCCACACACACACACACACACATACACACACACACTGGCCACTTACGCACTACATATCTTTATTTGTACTGGCACACTCCCAATAGACTCATTCAGCACAGCTTTAGCACTGAATCATATCTTCGTCAGTGCTAATGAAACAAAACAATGAACTTTTCTGCTTTACTGCTCCGCATCTGTCTTCCTTTCTTCTTGGTTACTGGTGACTATGGCACCGTTCTTCTTGCTAAGCAGGCTTCTTCTTGTAGTGGGCTGATGCCAGAACTTCTTACTCCAGCTTGCTCTAATTTCTTTTTACGATAGTAGTTTTCGAAGTTTGAACCGGGGATATGTCCATAATGCTCACATAGGCTGAAGGAGAAATCTCTCTTTGTCTCTCACTTGGGTTGATTCACTGATGATACTGCTGATAATCACCTTCCTGTCTAGCTGTTTCTAATTTGAGGAGCTGGGAGATAAGCTCATTTATGGGAGGAGCCCCGATTATAAAACAGTGCCTATTATGAAACACCATGCTCTCGTCGAAACGGAATAACTTTTCCAAATTCTGTCTGCGCAGTAATATAAAGCTGCTTTACTGAGCCTTATTTCCGGTACAAGAATGTCAGGCGTGATGAAAACGAAAACACGCCGAGAAAATGTTATTTTTTTACCCTTCTGCTTATTTTTTTTCGCTATTTTGAAACAGCTACAGCAGCATTCAGTTTTGTGATTTTTTAAAAATAACCACTCTTGTCATGAAGAGCAGTCTTCGGAGATCGGATAACCAGCGGCATTCGTTTGGTTTTCTTTATGTTGTTTTGGAAGCACGCATTTTCCTGAAGAGGTATCTTGTTCCTATTATGAAACACAAAGAGCACCTAATATAAAACGTGTTTCACAGTTAGAACAGTGTTTCATATAAGGAGATGTGTTTGTCTAGCGTACATATCGGAAATCATCCATTCAGTTTGTTCCAAATTTCAGATGTTGATACTTTTCTCAAGGTCAAGGTCACATCATGGCTACATTTACTATGTATGCCGTTTTCCAGGCAATGTTGCTGTAAACGCCAAAACGATTTGATCCAAATGGCAAATTGTGATATTTTGTGACGATACAGAGTGTTGCACAACAGAATCTTTTTACTACCTTTAAAGGCAAAGGTCACAGCGGCCATATTTGTTTTGTGCAGATTTGTGTGCTAGGCAATATCTCAAAAACCATTGGGCCTATTCAATCCAAATTTTAGATAATAGTATTTTACCACATCACCATCACTCTTAACTGCGCCTCTACCTCAAGGTCAAGGTCATAGTTGCCATATTTGTTTTGCAGATCATTGTGTAGAGAATACCTCTGAAACTGCTGTACCGTTTTGCTCTCATCTTTTAGGAAATGATGCCCTATCCTCATGTCTTTAACAGAATGAATTCACTACATGCAAGGTGAAGGTCGCAGAGGTCATATTTGTGTGAGACTTTGTGCAGGCAATATCTCTGAAACCACAGACCCGGTTTTTTCCTAATTTTGCTTGATGATATTCTGACTTAACCCCTTCATAGCCGATAAACTCTCAATAAGTCCATCTGCAAGACACACAGATCATCATGAGCCCCGCGGGTGCGGTGGCTCATGGCGATTTTGGCTCTTGCTGACACAACTGACATTTATTTGACGTTTGGGGTTCTTTGGGACTGAATTACGAAAGATTTCAGAGCAATATTTGCGTACAGCGGTAGCGAAGAGAATAAGACAGATAATTCAAAAACCAAGTTTATTTTCGCTAAGTCCTTTCAAGATGACGCGCACAGTTGTTGGGAATGCTTTCAGACAGACAAATGGCGCGTTATTGTCGAGGGGGAGGGGGGGAGGAGGAGGGGAGGAGGAGGGGGGGGGGTCTAAAAAGTTGTTCCAAGAGCAAACCTTGTTGGCATAGGTGTGACAGCAAATGTGAAACAGTATAAATATAGTTACCAATCGTCCATGCATCCACTCTTCAGCCGTCGTGTGTGTATGCCTGGGTTTGTCTAAGGCAATTTCTTAGATGCTACAACATCCACAGACTTCAAACTCGACACAACTATAATTTACAAGAACACCTTTACTTGCATATTTCACCTGTAAAAAAGGTCAAGGTCATCATAGGTCAATGTACACTGTGCGTTATAAAAAAACGAGACAACAATTTGCCTGTCGATATTTCGAAAACGGTTTAACGTTTTGAAAATCTGATTTCGTCACAGTAAAGTATTTTTAGTCCTCTTTACAGCACTCTCAGCTGCAGTTTGGCCATTGTGTTGTCTTTACACTATGACCCGGTAAAGCTACCTACCCCCTAAATCAAAAATAGCAAGACGGACATTTCTCTGTGTGTTGCGTTGTTTTAACACACATATCATGTTTGGCCAAACACTAAAAACCGGATAACACCATTTTAAGCTGCGTTCATTTTTCTTGAAAACCTGAAGATGGGGAGTTATTTCAGGTAAAAACTTTTTTGTGTGGCGTTTTCCATACTTTCACCCTAAAAAACATCGGACATTTAAGATTCAGCCGCGAATGCCTCGCATCCGAGGGCACTCGGCCCAATGTTACCAGCATTTGTAGGCAAAAAAAAAAAAATCATTTTCCATTCAACTGCAACAAGAAAGGAGGATTTTGAGTGAAAAATGGAGATGTTGTCACAAGTACGCGCCTACCCTCCGAACGTAAAATTGATTGCCTTGATTACTTGCTGGTGGTCTGTTTACGTCAGTGCATGTATGCCTGCATGCGTATGTTTATTTGTTTTCTCTTGTGTGTTTCTGTGTTTTTTCTGTATTTTCATAATGTGAAAATGTGGATGTGCGTGTGTGTGTGTGGGGGGGTGGGGGGGGGGGTTGGGGGAGGGGGCAAGGGTGTGTGTGTGTGTGTGTGTGTGCGTATATGTGTGTGTGTGCGTGTGTGTGTGTGTGTGTGTGTGTGTGTGTGTGTGTGTGTGTGTGTGTGTGTGTTGGTTCATAATTCAATCCACTGCACGCCATTAAAAAAAACAAAAAAGAGGCAAACATTTGTCGGTCGATATTTTGCAAACGGCTTAACATTTTGAAAGTCTGTTTTCGTCACAGTGAAGTAATTTTAGTCCTCTTTACGGCACTTGCAACTGCATTTTGTCCATTGTGTAGTCTTTACGCTGTGACCCGGTAAATCTACCTACCCCAAAATCAAAAATCGCAAAACGGACATTTGTCTGACTGCTAAGATTTTTTAGCACACATCTCATGTTTGGCCAGATACACTTAAAAGCGGATAACATCATTTTAAAATGGCTTACTTTTTCTTGAAACCCTGAAGATGGGGAGTCATTTCAGCAGAAAACCTTTTGTGTGGCCCCACACGTTCACCCTTAAACACATCGTCGGACGCGTAAGAATCAGCCGCGAATGTCCCCCATCTGAGGGCACTCAGCCTCATGTTTTCTGCACTTGTAGGCAGAAGACTCATTTTCTATTCAGCTGCAACAAGAAAGGTGGATTCTGAGTGAAAATGGAGATGTCGGTCTCACAGGTACTCGCCTACCCTCCAAATGTAAAAGTGATTGCCTTGATTACTTCCTGGCGGTCTGTTTAGGTCAGTGCGTGTGTGCTTGCATGCGTATGTGTTTCTTTGTTTTCTGTCGTTTGCTTGTTTCTTTGTCTGTATTCTCATAATGTGAATGTGTGTGTGAGGTGGAAGTTGTGTGTGTGTGTGCGTGCGTGTGTGTGTGTGTGTGTGTGTGTGTGTGTGTGTGTGTGTGTGTGTGTGTGTGTGTGTGTGTGTGTGTGTGTGTGTGTGTGTTTTGGTTCATGATTCAAAATGTGTAGTCTGTTTACGATAGTGCGTGTGTGGTGTGTGCCCCCCCCCCCCCCACACACACACATTATTACGAGTATTTGAGAAAAAACATCTTTTGTAAAAATATGGCTATTTTGGACCTATTTCCTGAGCTCTTGTGACCCTTGACCTTTACGAGGGATCAACCAAATTAGTGTGCGTATAAAGGTCTTACCATCAGGTATCTTTGTACCAAGTTTGGGTTTGAAGTTGTGAATAGTATTTGAGAAAAAATAAATTGTCCCAAAATAGTTATTTTTGATATATTTCCTGATCCCCTGTGACCTTGACCTTGTGAGAAGTCACTGAAATTGGTATGTTTAGAAAGGTCTTGCCACGAAGTAGTCTTGGGCCAAGTTTGAAGACTGTAGCTTGAATAGTCTCCGAGAAAATGCCAACGTTAAAGTTTACCACGGACGACAGACTTTTGCTTCGCACGTGAGCCAAAACTGGAAATTGACGCGTTTAAAATATTCTGGGAGCCGTGGACCCTGGAGCCTCCCCTGAAACTGCTTCTGAACATGTACATAAACCTTTGTCGATGATGCTAAATTTTATCAAGTTTTACTTCTGAGGTGGAAAAACTAAATGCAGTAGCTTTTATTCCTCCTACATAGAACATTTTCCACACACTTGCTAGCCCAGCCTGACCTTTGAAAGGAGAAAACTAAAACTATTGTGCATGGAAAGTGTAACCCCTAGCAACATTTCTACTGGGGTATGACTGCAAAGTTCACATGCGAACTACCTGTAACAGCAACAACCCTATATAAATAGCCTTCTAACTTTCCGTGACCTTTGACCTTAACGAGAGGTTAACTTAGTAGAGCTGCAAACAAAAAGTGTTATCAGTTTTCTCTTTGGCACCCCCACCCGGGTCTGCCCTGGGGGACTTGGGTGGGGTTAACTACTTTTTAGTTCCCAGGGTCACCCTGGTCAGCCCCACAGGGTGGGTTTTCCTCTCTATTCCGGGGCATGTGTTTCTGTCTACCGGTCCATTCACCTGTATTTGCCTTTTTAAACCCTCCCTACTGTCTGCACTGCCTGTAGCTCTTGATATTGGATGTGTGTTGCTAAATGGTCTTAGCTTTATTTAGGCCCCATGTGTTAGGTTTATTTAACGTATTGGACCGGCTGGCGACATACATTCAATGTTCTGTTTAGTTTTTTTTTCACAAGCAGTGCAGGCACGTCCTGAGAAAGCCTTGTTGCTGTCGGGACGTTAAGTAATGTACAATCAATCAATCAATCTCTTTGGCAAGTTTTAAAATAAAATTATAACTATTTTTTTTAAAATAGCCTGTTTATTGAAATTTCATGGAGGTCAGCACAAATGACAGTCAAAGCTAATATCAAACAGGATCAAGGTACCAAATTAGACGTCTATGGCTTTGATGGTCTCTCAGAAATGTAAAATGATAAAATCTGTTACGTTTGTGGTTGTGTTATTCTTTGAGAGCATGTGTGTGTTAATCATAGGAAAGAACCGATATTCATTTGAGTTATTTTGGATACGAATTATGTACCTTTTTAGTTGGATTCATTTTCTTTTGCATGGAGAATTGCGATCGATTTTTGTTGTGACGCGTAGTTTCGCTACGATGTTGTAAAGTTTGAACTACATTAGACTGGAAGGTTCGAGCAGGGTCGCGATCTTTCTAGTGACCTCAGATATGACGTCAAAGTTGTCGGCAACATTTTGTAACATTGTATCAAAGGTGCTTAGTGGGTAGTGGAAATTTGTAGTAACTTCTAGAGAGTTCTTTTTTAATGAATATTAATGAGTTTTGGTTACGTTTTCTTTTCTGATTGGTTGTGTTGGGAGAATTTGTTAGATTGTTCTGGAAATCTGTAATAGTATAAAAGACCATGTTAGGAAGTATGTGTGTACATTGTATGAGAGACGCAGTGTGTCAAACGTGTTGATGCATTATAGCTGAGACAGTGTATCAGAGAGTGGATGCATTTATGGATGCATTGTGCTAAGATGGCATTGCTGCAATAAAACATTGTTGGAACTGTTACTCCAGTATGGTCTACAATCTTGTGCCACGAGTGACTGCAGCTGAGTGAAGTTTCTTTACAAGAACCCTACGTGCGTGCGTCTGGTGTGATCGCGACTACGACGTAACACTCACAATTAGATATGCAAAGAATGATGGATGGATGGACCAATGGTGGACCAGTGGCGAATGACACATTATATTTAACTCACTTTCATTGTTAAATGAGCCAATAATGTGTGCTAGCCATCTCTCATACTTTAATTTCCCAAAGAAATGTAAGTGAAACTTGTAAAAAGGACACATTCACAGTTTCATAATAGGAGACCGGGTGTTTCATACTAGGCAAATGGTGCCTAAAAAACCTGGAAGTGCTTCTCCGTCGATTTGAGTTTTGAAATGTGGCTTTGTCCTAAGATGCATCAATATAATCTCTATCAAATTAGTGTCGGATTGATTCTACCTTTCTTTGGACGGTCGCGCGAGACGTTTTCGCTTAAGTGTTTCATACATGGGTCTCCTACCTCTGTATCAGACACAAGGCATCGTAGCGTCCTGCCTCACCAAAAGACTAGTGCAACACCCTAACTGGATCCATACCTCATTCAGCCTGATGCGTTTCCTTTCACCACACTGGTGCACTACTGGGGCTGTCCTCGGCCGCTTAAAACGGAAAAGTGCCCTGTAGTGCAGCGGGCAGAGGACTCGGACGAGGTTTGGCCCCCAGACATACGGCATGCAGGCCCACCCGTCTGCGGTCACGCCCTGACGCCCATGAATCTGGCTATGGGTAAATACCTCCACTACCTTGTGGGCGCCTCGGGAGAGTTAAAGGCTAAGGAAGTAAACCTCAATGGAAAATCCGGAGTGGAGCCTCTAAGGCGGTTACATGCCAGTTTAAGCATCTTCCAGCATCTCCTGCAGCTGAGCAGATACCAGCACTTTCCTTTCCTCTGGACCACACCAGCAAAGCCGAGAGGGAGATCCTACAGCATGGGCTACTCGGGGATCCCCATATCACCAGGAGGCCTGCACCCTGGAGAGGTCATTGACTCCACTATCGCTTCACAAGGTCGGCACACCGGAAGCAGCAGTTACCGGTTAGGAGTCTCAGTGCTTGTTTGATGTAGATCGAGGCGCCAGGATTTAGTGCTTCCGACGGTGGGAGGGATCCTTGGATCTTTCCCCGTTTTTACAAGCACATTACTTTTCATCTTGTCTTAAGATAACCTATTTCGTCCATGTTGTAAATGGTGGCAGATGTGAACGCATGAGTTTCGATCGGTGTGTAAAGTAGTCCTGAAAAAAATACTTGTTAATCTAGAGGTTCTTTCGATCGAAGTGGGTTCAGGTTGTCCAAGACTTATTTCAGGGTAGCGTTTCATAAGCAGCTTTAAAGGGTGATTCCATAAAGCGGCGCGACAGCGACACTAATCAAGAACTTAAAAATACTGAAAAGAGTGTTTCCATATGCGCGGCGCAATTGCGGAGCGACAGCGGCGAAACAAAATTGTATCGCCCCCATCCAGCGATTGAAAATTGATTAAGCAGCGATTTTGCTGTGAACGTAGCGCGGTTTTCAGTACTCGACAACAAATCGCAACAATCCTAAACATCGTATATAGGGGCTGCTCGGCAACTTTCTTGTCGTGTCGCCTGCTGCGCCACTGTCGCGTAGCTAAACAGAAATACAGCCTTAGTATTTTCCAACCATTCTTTTCCCCCCACACTCCCAAACAAATTTCAATACTGTCCCGTCTGGTACAAAACAAATTCCCAAGTCACGAATGTGCTTGGTGAGTTACGATTGCATTTCATGTGTCAAAATGTATGGTCTGCCCATACGTTTGTTTTCCATGTTTGTTGTCTTCACACATGCTTGCGTCCTCGGATTGCATATTTGTTGCCTCCATCAATGTGGAGTTTGAATACCCCCCTCCCACCACCCCATGATATTTTGGCAGCTTGCGAGAAGGACCCTCCTATCCCCTACCCCCCCCCCCCCCCTCTTTGTAAATGTTCGAAGGGTGGTCAGAAAATGCATCTAATCCCGCAAACACCCCCCCCCCCTCCTTCCCCGGCCAATCTTCCCTTTTCCTGCGTCTTGATTTTACGGCCACTGGGAAGGAAGCTCTGGCGTCGTGAGACCTTTTGTGTCAGGCTGAAGTTCAAACACAAAGTTGAACCTCCACGTAAAGATTTTTCATGGACATTTGAAATAATGTCCTAATTTATTTTGGCTCTTTTCCAGTTGTCTCTTTTGAGCTTAGCGATAATATAGAACAGTGGGCGGGGAATACGGAACGCTCTTCCAAGTTACCCCACGTCAGGTGTTCCATATTACCCACTATGGGATAGGTCAAGTCAACGCGTCTCAGATTTTCATGTTCCATCTTTCGCGATCAAGTTGTTCAGAATTTGTGCAATACCTGTAGCTTTCAGTTGAACACTACTCCCACTGAAATAAGCAAGCAGAATATTCATATCACGACGATTCTTTAGACCCAATAATTATATGACAGACTGTACTTAAAATTTGCTCACCATTTTGTTATGTCGCTATGTTAGTAGGTGAAATCCACGTACGGGAGGTAGTTCTGAGGAAGCTGACAGTCAAATATATTCTGTTTCTCTCACATGTCTCGAAATCGGCTTTTCATTCCAGTATACCAGACTGTTTCAAGTTTACCGCCTTTCCCCTAATATATTGAAGGCCAAGAGCGATGTTGTGTTGTTCCGCCGAGACGGACTCGAGCTCTCACCTAGCCCCCCCCCCCCCCCCCCCCTCCCCGGGCGCGCGTGCCCGGCCAGTCCGTAGATTCTGCCGGCTAATTACTAGCATTCGATCTTGAAGTTTTCTCTTTGTCGGACAGCGTTGTTGTCTCAGTTTATGCTATTTTCCTCCTCTTCTTCATTTTGCCCTCAACTCTTATACTTCCATACTTTATTATTTCCTCATTAGACCGCAAGGATTTGGTTGCTCTCGTCTTGGCTGCCGATGTGGCGTCGAGTGCCGCGTGCTGTGTATCGGTGTGACGGTGCCGGATGTATATGTAAATGCTCGTGTCCAAGATGCCTTCACACACACCGCATGCTACCAGTTACTCACACGCAAACTAAACTAAGCTAAACTACAATAAGGCACCAGAAACAAAAGTAGGGCTTCACACTGGTTATATTGACGTCCTAGACTAACAATCATGGCAAAGCGACACTGATAAAACACCCTGGCATGAGCCGTTTGAGGAAAATATATCCAGTGATAGTCACAGTGAAGCATTTTCAGTCATGTGATGATACAGTAACACAGTGCTGATCGCTGTGTGAAATAAGAACCATGCGATATTAAACATAGCTAAATACGAATCAATTACCAATTTAATAAACAAAGATAAGTATTGAGAACCATAAAAAGAATTTTATCTCCACAACTCCAGCGAAAAAAATTCCACAAAGGCTGCTTACGACTGCAGGGGAAAAAATCCAAGTATCAACGCCTTTAACGAAAGGAGATTTTTTTAAATGACAAAGTGTTGAAGCTCGGTTATAAAGGAAATTCGAAGGCTTCAAAAAAAGGTCAGAGTCCACCATGGGACCCGATTCACGAGCGACCTACCGATTTAGACCCGACCTAAAAACGTTGGCCTGGCCTAAAACCGTAGGCCCTTATTTATTTAGACGAACAACGCCATTAGGCCCGCCCTAAAGGCTGGACTAAACAGGCAGAATTTAGTCCCGCGAATTCGCGGGAGTAAACGCCGTAGGCCGGCCGAAACCAAAGATGGCGTCCTTCTTGTTTCTTTAACGTAGACAAAGACCTGCAAACCGACAAAACGGTATTTAGGGACCGTACACATCAGTTAGAGGTGTACGACGACGACAAGATAGTTAAGATGTTCCGCTTCCACAGACAGGATGTAAAGATGTGTTAGACATCGCACACTATACTGATGCAATGGCCTGTTTATCGGCCGGCCGTACACATTTGAGCGACACAAGTCAGTTTGGATTTTTATGCCTAGTTCATGTGTGTTTCGAGGACGTTTTGTTTTGAATTGCCGGTACTCCTCATAGTCGTCAGCGCCGAACCAAACCGTGCAGATGAAATTTTTGTGTAGCCTTCTGCTGCACGCAGAAAAAAAAAAATCTCATCCGTTTAAACCAAATCCCCCGTATTGGCTAGGGATTCGGATTGATAGTTCTAGGGCTTTCCTACTGACTTGTCGTTGGCTCACTTTCGGAAGGATACTCGCACAGTTGTATCCTAGCGTTTGTGAGGTTCAACTTTCGTGTTAGACAATTTTACTTCATTGCGCCATTTTTGGCTCACGTCCGAAGCAAAAGTATGTTCTGGGCCAGTGGTCGTCCGTCCGTCCGTCGTTGTCCGTGGTAAACTTTAACGTTGGTATTTTCTCGGAGACTATTCAAGCTACGCCGTCTTCAAACCTGGCCTAAGGATACTTTGTCGCAAGACCTTTCTAAACATACGAATTACAGTGACCTCTCACAAAGGTCAAGGTCACAGGGGAGCAGAAACTATAACAATAGCTATTTTTGGACATTTATTTTTGCTCAAATACTATTCACAATTTTAAACCCAAACTTGGTACAAAGATACCTGATGGTAAGACCTTTATATGTATACTAATTTGGTTGATCCCTCGGAAAGGTCAAGGGTCACAAAAGCTCAAGAAATAGGTTTTTACAAAAGATGTTTTGTTCTCAAATACTCTTCACAACTTCAAACCCAAACTTGGTACAAAGATACCTGATGGTAAGACCCTTCTATGCATACTAATTTGGTTGATCGCTGGGAAAGATCAAGGGTCATAAGAGCTCAGGAAATAGATTAAGAATTAACATATTTTGACAAAAGATGTTTTTTTCTCAAATACTATGCACAACTTCAAACCCAAACGTGCTACAGAGGTACCTGATGGTGAGACCAATCTATGCATACTAATTTGGATGACCCCTCGGAAAGGTCAAGGGTCACAAGATCTCAGGAAATAGGTAAAAAAATAGCCACATTTTTACAAGATGTTTTTTTTCTCAATTACTATTCACAGCTTCAAACCCAAACTTGTTACAGAGATACCTGATGGTAAGACTATGCATACTAATTTGGATGAACCCTCGGAAAAGATCAAGGGTCACAAGAGGTCGACAAATGTGTATAAAATGCCAGTAATTGTAGTTATTATCAACATTTTTGGAAACTTTCAATCAAATTTGGCACAAAGGCAGCTGATGACAAGACCTTCCTATGTATCTGTCACGACCCCGCTTCCGGGGCGCGAGCTATGAGTGCTACCACTCGAGACACACCCGACCCACACTAACACAAACCTAACACAAACACCAGAGGAACAATGATGACATTTATTACATATAACCCTAACAATAATCAACTATTCTCACTCAATCCTAACCACGCACTCACACGTCACATTCACACACACATACGTCCAAACTCCCCACCCCGAATACCCCTAATACACAATACCAAATAACAAATATATAATAAAACAAATATCCTAAATAAAATACAAAAGAAAACTGAGGCTGAAAAGCTTAAATCATAGGCCGCTGGACCCGACGGAAGCACAGGCAAGCGCTAACGCCAGTTAGACCAACACCTTTGCTTCCGCGGAGCGTCCCTCACAGCGGCACGTGGCTCCCAAAGTAACGGTATTTCAAACAGCACAATATCAAAAATACGATGAACCGAATATGCTTACTAAAACACAAATGAAGATCGAGAAAAATGAATATAGTTCGTAAGCTACTAAATCTCCCCAGCGGAAGCACGAACGACACGTTCGAATGAAATTAATCATTGCTTGCGCAAACTAGACAAGGCTCCTTCAGCTAACAATGTTTCAGAATAAACAATATCACGTATACAAATGGAGCAAATACCCTTAATTTAACATGAATGAAAGTTGAACAAACTCAATATTTCACGTCACTGGACCTTCTCGCCAGAACCACAACCGTTCAGCTCAGCTCGACGCTCTTGCTTCCGCGATAAGGCCCTCCGTAACACAGGCTGCTTTTAAATAATACATTATCTCAAAAACTTTCCGTCACCGTTACAAAGCTCCTCTCACAACATTGTCACTACGAGGAGATGAAATAAATCTCGCAACGTTCTTTACGAGATTATAAACAAGCAAAACTTCACTTAAATAGCTTAGAAATAATTAAATGGGACGACCCGACCTGACTAAACACGGGCACTCGCAACAGCACCCAGGTCCGTAGTCACAGCCCCACAAGACAGTGACACAGTCAGCCTCCACTCTCAGTACCACAGCATGGTGGCAGACTTAGCCGGTTAGTTCTTTAAGTTTTAGGCCGTTGGATTTGGACCACTGGATTAGGATGCACTAAAACACAGGTGCAAAAATACACATAAATAACAAAAGAAACAAAATAATTACATGACCCTTCCCGCAACTTTAATTGCCGTCTTTTATATTCCCTTCACTTCTCCCCCGTAATAATAAATTCAACCTCAACAGAATACATACACGTCACCACGTGACTCACTTCCGAATTCACCCTCCGACGCTAAATACTACAAAATACAACAGATGGCATTCACTTCTACATTCTATACTTACACTTGCCCCCCCCCCCCCCCCCCCAATACACACTAACCAAAATAATCGTAACAGAACAAGCAAACACAAACAATCCCCCCCCCCCCCCCCGCCCCAAGCAAATGGCCACTAGAGAATTGTTGCGTGTACTTACTGCCATCCGTGAAGACACCCCGGCTAGGACGAAGACAAACAAGGACAAGACAAGCCAGGGGTATTGTCGTCGCAGCTCTTCTTCTCTCTCTCTCTCCTTCCTCGGACACCGGCTCCGGGACGACCAAAACCGTATCGCAGGGCCGATACAAAACGAACGACACAGCTGCTTGCGGCCTTCAGCAAATGGCGAACCACGCCTGAAAGACCACCCTAGGACACTGCTGGAAAAACGACTGACTTCGTTCGCAGTTGGAAAAGCGACTGACTAACAATTCCGTTATCGTACGTATTGCACACACACACACAAAAAAAAAAAAAAAAAAAAAAAACCGCTCAGTAAATCGAGCGGTGAAAATTCACGTGAAACAAGTACCACCCGATAGCGTTTAGACTGAGTGATCACGTGTGTTACGCCGACCTGCAAACTCTCGCACGGCAGCAAATACTCGTGTACAGGCCGAATACTAGACACCTATGCTAACGCTACCCGGTGACTAACTAAATCCTGTCACCCCTCTAAACTTACTCCCCTACAAAATTAGACGAAAAAAAACCGTGTCGTGACAGTATCCTAATTTAGTTGACTCATCGCAAAGGTCAAGGGTCACGGGGGTTTCACAGATGTGTGAAAACTGATTAAATTTTTGAGAAAACACGGATTTTGTTGGTGCAGAAGCCATCCCATTTACTTATTGTCAGACGTGTGGATCGGTCATACACGTGAGCCGTAAGGGCTTTGCCTTTCTTGTTTTTGTTGTTGTTTTTTCTCCATCCTCTCCTCATTTTATGTCTCCACTCTCCTCCCCCTGTTTTCAGGGTGTCGTTTAGATACCCCTTTGATTACGTCAAACAAGTGTAGAAATTTGTTGTGTGTCCTTTTTTAGCACTATGAGTAGGTATCACAGGTTTTCTGTCGATTTGCGTTTGCACTGTCCCTGGTTTTGGGTGCCAACAGTCAACAGAGTAGAGATGAAAACGGGGCAAATACAACCTACCCCCTATACTGACTCTGTTGCCAGCACCCAAAACCAAGGACTGCAAACGCAATGAACCATACGAGTTCACCCCTAAAAACACGTGAACTGATGAAGTTCAATAAATCAACCGAAAATCTGTGTGATACCTATTCATAGTGTTAAAGTAAAAAAAAAAGGCCACAGACAACAAATTTCTACACTCTTCTGACGTGATCAAAGGGGTATGTAAACGACACCCCGAAAAACAGGGGGAGAAGGAGAGTGGACAAATAAAAGGAGGAGGGGAAGGATAAATTAATAATAAAGTTTTTTAAAAAAATTGGCGCAATAAAGTAAAATTGTTTAACGCGAACCTCACAAACGCTAGGATACAACCCTATGGGAGCATCCTTCCGAAAGTGAGCCAACGACATACTAAAACAAGTCAGTAGGAAAGCCCTAGAGCTATCAATCCTAATCCCTAGCCAATACGGAGGATTGGGTTTAAACGGAGAACGTGACTGATACGTGCAGCAGAACGTTACACTAAAATTTTATCTCCACCGGTTAGTGGTCCGCTGACGATGAGGCAATTCAAAGCTCGAAACACACATGAACTAGACATAAAAATTCAGACTGACTGTGTCGCTCAAGTGTGTACGGCCGGCCGATAAACAGGCCATTGCATCATATAGTGTGCGATGTCAAACACATCGTTACTCACACACTTTACGGGCAGTGTTCTGCAATGTTCTGCCAGACCTCTCTTTTCTTCTTGACAGTCACTTTGTTTTGGAGGTCTGATACAAGCAGAGTGTACTCAACACCAACTTCCTCCAATAAAACTTCCGTTTCTTGGTCAGTGAATTTTGCTTTTTTCACGCTGGAGGTTGTCCACTGTGCAGCCTTGGAAAACTCGCACCATCGCTGTGTCCGGAAACATACGAAAAGTACCGCCGGCATGCGTGACTGCGGGAATTCCCATTCTAAATTTAGCACTAATGCCAGCTAGTGCAGTACTCCCGGACTTCGTTGTCCAACCTGTTGTCTCGCCGCGTGAATACCGACTTGTCGGCTGATTTAGGCTCGAACAACGTCGTCCGGGCCTACCATCTCGGTCGGGCCTACGGTAGGTCGCTCACAAGAATTGATCCCTAAACACAATAAGAGCCTCTAAAAACAAGGTCTATAGTAAAGAGTTGTTTATGGTAAAGAGAAAAATGCGCTCGGTTGTCAGGCTCAGTGAAGAAAGACACTCTCAACAAAAAAAAAACGTAAATGAAACATTTAATGGGTGGGGTGTTTTTTTTTTAGGTTTGCGGGTGGCTGGGAGGCGTTGCTCTAATTGCTCCAAATGCTTGCGCGGATGTGCATGATATACATGTGTGAGTGAAGCCATCTTCACATCAAAACATCAGTGTCTGACAGTGGCATGGAAGTGTCTATTTTTTCTTTAGAAAATGACTCTTATGTGGTTGTCAATCTAAAAAACAAATTATATCTGCTCCTCAGCAGTGTTGCTCTGTACATAGACAGCTCAGCTTCAGAACTGTGTACAGCAGCATGTGGTGTTAAACAGCATGTAATGTAAAACAGCATCACATCCAACACTTGAACTTGAAGAAGGTCTGCATGTCAGGATCGTCGACAGACTTGCCATTGACCCCGGCGTATACGGTCTGTAACAGCTTGTTTTTGTATTTCTCCTCAAGGATCTTCACATAGCGCTCCAGGGCACCTGCAGCAAAAACTCACTGTTAGGTTCAATCAAATAAAAAACAGTTCACAAAAAAACTAGAAGGGATTCACACACAAAAAAACAAAAAGATAGGGTGGAACATCAACCCACAAAGTTCCTCCTATATGAGAGATGTTCTCGCTGCCAATTAAGGGTCTCTTACCTGTCGTCATTGAGCTTAGTCTGATGTTAACTAACTCTTATTGAAAAACCCTCGCAAAATTGCAGATGTCTTAGAGGAGAGTGGCGTATGTTTGGCACGTAAAGTCGCTAATTGCGCGGGTGGATGTGATAGTTGGATATATTTGCCGTCTCTGTTTATGATAAATTTGGAGGGGACGGCAACAGTTACGTTCGCTTGAATTAGCTAGTGCAGCAAATTCTGCTACGAGCTATTTACATGCCTTACTTTGTAGGACTAGCTGCGCATAGCGCACATGTCCATGTTTAGTGCCCGTTTCCTTAAAACAAGCGCCCTGTGGCCTTTGAAAGAATGTATATTCAGCGGATATTTAGTATAAATTAAATTTAAAATAAAATACCAATTGTGGAGTTCGGTGATACTGATTAGAACAGAGAAATACAGATTGCAGAGGATGTGTACTGAAATGGTTAAAGAAAACCAAAATGTTCAGTGAACTGACAAATTACGATGTAAAACTATGAGTATGTTGCACTGCAAAAAAAAAAAATGTTTTTTTTAAAATTATTTTATTTTGTTGAGAACTGCCATTTGTTGGGATCAATCTATTCTGATCATTTTGCTTCATGACACTATATTTATTTATTTATTAAATCAGGAGAAATATCTTCACCAACAAGAAAGGCAAAGCACTTATGTCTCACGTGTATGCCCAATCTACATGTGTGACCTTTGTGACAATAAGTAAGGGGATGGCTTCTGCACCAGCAAAATCCAAGTTTTCTCAAAATCAGTTTTCATACATCTGTCAAACACCCGTGACACTTGACCTTTGCGATGAATTGACAAAATTAGTATGCATAGGAAGGTTTTATCGTCATCAGCTACCTTTGTGCCAAAGTTGATTGAAACGTTTGCAAAACTGTTGATAATAACTACAATTCTATCAACAATTGGATTTTACACACATTTGCCAACCTCTTGTGATCCTTGGCCTTTCCGAGATAGGTCTTAACATCAGGTATCTCTGTAGCAAGTTTTGGTTTGAAGTTGTGAATAGTGTTTGAGAAGATACATCTTTTGTCAAAACATGGCTATTTTTGTCCTATTTCCTGAGCTCTTGTGACCCTTGACCTTTCCGAGGGATCAACCAAATTAGTATGCATAGAAGGGTCTTTCCATCAGGTATCTTTGTACCCTGTGACCTTGAGCTTTGTGAGAGGCCACTCAAATTGGTATGTTTAGAAAGGTCTTGCCACAAGTCCTTAGGCCAAGACTATGGCTTGAATAGTCTTTGAGAAAATGCCAACGTTAAAGTTTACCACGGACGACAAACGACAGCGGACGGACGATGGATGGACGACCACTGTCCCAGGACATAGACTCAATTTTGTTTCGCACGTGAGCCAAAAATGTGCAGGGCTGAAACTCATATTTAAAACAATGTTAAGAACAAATTTTGGCATCCCAAAAGAACAGGTTTCTCTGTCCAGATTGCCTCGCAGAAACAACAGATTATTCAAATATAAAACATCTGACAATTAAGTGAAAGTACATTAGTGCAACTGGTGTTTCAGTACATTAATCTCACCAGCCAAATGTCTATTCTTAGGAGAGACATCTAGCACAGTGTGTGATGTAGCACAAAGTTTCAGAGAAACTCCTGAAACAGTTCCATTTCTGCAAAGTGCCTTTATTAATCAGTTTAAGCTAAGCATCACCATATGAGGACACTGCTGTTTTGGCAGTCTGTTCTTAAAACCAATGTTTAAAGGAGACAAGTCTATTCACTGCAGCTAATGGGAGAGAAGAGACCATTCAAATATAGAGCATCAAGAGTTATGTTTCGAGGTGCCTGGGCGCCGCCATTTATGCAGATTTCTTAAGAGGGCAGGAGGCAAAATGGATCGTTACAGAAAGTAAGTAAATGTATTTTTTGCTACAAACATTTTGAATAACACTATTAAATGAAAGATGAAGCTACAAACTTTCCCTAAAATGTGTTTTGAGCATTTTTGTAAGTAATGAGTAATTTGAGCAGTGCGTTATGTTGAAGTCGTTTCCTCGTATAGGACTAGGACTGAATGGGTACAGGTTTTGTACAGTCTCTCAATGTGTTTTCTTGCTTTTAGACGGTTCCACGAAAATCAAACCATAGACGTCCCATATAATAACATCACTTCTCAAAAAGCAGATATCTCCATATCTTTTTGCCAGATTTGGTTGAAATGTTTTGCAAAAAGCTGATAAAGCCAAAATTCTACTTTTGGCATCATTTCTTGTGATCTCTTGTGACCCTTGGCCTTTCCAAGGGGTCATCTAAAATAGCATTCATATAAAGGTCTCATCATCAGATATCTCTGGACCAAGTTTGGGTTTGAATTTGTAAATAGTATTCGAGAAAAAAAAAAAAACAAGTTACAAGAAATAGCTACTTGTGAGTTATTTTCTGATCTCGTGACCTTGACCTTTCGGAGGGGTCATCCAAATTAGTATGTATAGAAAGGTCTTACCATCAGATATTTCTGTACCAAGTTTGGGTCTGAAGTTATGAACAGTATTTGAGAAAAACCACCTTTAGTCAAAGTACAGTTATTCATTTACCTATATCTTGTGACCCTTGCCTTTTCCCACGGGTCATCCAAATTAGTATGCATAGAAAGGTCTTCCCATCACGTTAAGTTTGGGTTTGAAGTTGTAAATAGTATTTGAGAAAATAATATTGTCAAAATATGGCTATTTTTGACCCACAAACGGTATTTGAGAAAAAAAAGCATCTTTGTCAAAGTATGGTGTGATGAAGCTCTATGCCCACGCATAGAGTTCACACAGGGTTTTTGTATGGCACGGTCTTGTCAGCGGTTTGTCTCGTGACAAATATCCAGTGTATGCACGAGGCCACGTGCAATCATAGGGGAAGCGTTTTGCACGGGGTTTTAGCGAGAGTTCAGGCGAACAGATCTGTAGGGAATTCACTACGGGCTACTCTGTCAGTGTTGACGGACGTATGTTGGATATGCTAGCCGTATTCCAAGACTCTGAAACCTAGAATTCAGGTATGTTTTATATGTATTATTGACAGCTGCTGAGTTAAAGATAGTATGCGTTAGTAAGAGTTAATTCGGTTGTGTAGCGTTGATTTGGTTCAGATTTGTCGGTTTGGAATTAGTTGAGATAACCGGTGATTTTCCTATATAGTCATTTACCGAGATGGAGAACTAGGGAATGTGAGGTGTGTATGCCTAAGTCGTTATGAAGGTAGTACGTGGTTGGTTTAAGTATAGTCTTTTCCAATGTATGAAATAATATATAGCGAGAGTGTCAGGTTATAGCCTGTTTCAATGTAATGACACAGTTATGGTGTGTTATGGGAGTAGTTCGCGTTATGAAGCACGTGTGTGTGTGTGAATGAGTGTGTAAGAGTTATTTGTATCAGCCAGGTTACGTAAGGTACCTCATATTATCCAAGTTGTCTGTGTGTTGCAATTGTTATGATATCAGGTCTTTGTGTACAGAGTTCTTGTGTGGAGCGGAGCGACGTGACGCCGAGACGTCAGTCAACGGAGGTTGCCGCCAGACAACCTATTGTGAGGTCATTTCAGCACTCGAGGAGTGAGCGACCGGTGCCTAGACACTCGGGTCATCAGAGACTGCGCTACGGGAGCCAGTCAGGAGGACGTCCACGGTACGAGAAACGGGGGACTACTCAGAAGCGTGCGACGCGAGGAACGATACGCCTAGACGTGGAAGGACAGAACGTTGCAGAACGATAACACCAGTAAAACAGTTTGGATTGTGAGGACAATTACCTAGCCTGGCTTTTACGATGTGTATGTGTATGCGGTGTTGATGTGCGGTAGTGAGAAGGTATGGTGTATAGAATCTTTTGAGTGTTTTTTTGTTGTTGTTTATTTCCATAAAAGCCATAGAAGAAAGAGAGATAGTGTTTGTGTTATACCGCGTGAATGCGCCCGACCGAGTCAGTGGCGGTGCGTGCGTCTGTTGTGCTGCGAGTCTGTACGTGCGACTGGGGAGAGTCTGCGTGCGTTACATATGGCTATTTTTAAAACCTATTTCATGATCCCCTGAGACCTTGACCTTTGAGAGAGGTCAATGAAATGGGTATGTTTAGAAAGGTCTTGCCATAAAGTATATTTGGGCCAAGTTTGAAGACTGTGGCTTGAAAAGTCTCCGAGAAAATACTAACATTGAAGTTTACCACGGACGCCTGACAACGGACAGACGACCACTGGCCCAGAACTTGGACTCACTTTTGTTTCAGAGGTGAGCCAAAAACAAATATTATGGCATGAGGCTACATTTTGTGTGACGGTGCATAATCAAAACCCGTCAGCATAGGTCAGTCTCAGTTTGACTGTTCGGTGCAGAAATGGCCGGCCTTTCCAAATCCGTGGCTGTTTGTAACCAAACGCGCTCTTGGTTTTGGGGACATGAGAGAACAATTTTGCCAAAACGCAAAAATACTAATCTATACTTTTGTTCTTAAAACGGTAATACCGAGCGTTAGGACAGCTTAGGCGGGGTAGGCATTGTCTTGTGAAGGGCTAGGACCCTAAGGAACTTGGGGTGGGCATTGTGTCATGTGAAGGGCTGGCACCCTAAAGAACTTAAAGAAGTCGTTCCAAAAGCATTTTCATGTATTTGAAATCACAGTGCTATCGTCTTAAAACAGACACTTGGAAAATACCTGTTCAAACGAGTGTTGCCCGTGACATAACACGTCAACTTTTGCCGTACTTATAGTAACACACTTATGTACATACCAAGTCCCAGAATTTTGCCATAGGATATCATGTTTGTTGCCAGCCTCGGGTCCTCATACTTTTCATGTTTCATCAGTATACGAATGATCTCTCCAAAAATGTAGGCATCATCAAAGCTTGGGTTCTCAGACACTGGGAACTTGCAGTATACATCCACAGCAGATAAGGGATCAGCCTTCACTAGCATATCTGCACTTTCAATATAGGCATCGTGGATCTGCAATACACATAAGACACAAATGAGCCTGTGACAAAAGGTCATTTGTAACCAACAGAAATGTCCAAAGTACAACCAACACAGATGTCTTACAATAAACTTATTTTAGGCACTGGTTAGTTTGGATGTATCTGGCTTGTGGTCATGTGAAATTAAAAAAAAAAAAACTTGTGAATGCAGAAACGGATGATTTCCTGCAGAGAATAATAACTGTACTTAAATCTGGCCCTTTCTGAAAATGTTGGTTGTTACAGTGTACATACAGTGATAAATATGATCACATTTAAGTCAGTTTTTCTTTTTAACTATCCTCTTTCAAAGATAACCTGTTCTCAGAGATGGGAGTGTGAAAAGTATTTTATTCCTTTTGAAATTAAGTTTTCTTTAATAATCAGTGTTACTTGTTACAACAACATATATTGTCAAGTTAAATTACACAACAACAAAACAATGTCTTTGTTTATCACTTTTTACACACACACACAAAAGTTCTTTGAACAGTCATTGTCCTTAGATGAGATAAAAGAAATACAAATGTGTTTCTGTCACTCAGTTTTATAAGGGTAAATGTGTGTTGTTGCACTGGACATACTATTGAACACATACAAATGAAAATCATATATAGATTAGTCCATGTTGGTGAAGAGCAACTCTGTGAGAAATGTAAGTGTTCCAACAACAATGTCTTCATAGCGGAATCACAAAAAGAACTAATTTTCTGTTGTAGTGCGTTTTCCTTGACTAAAAATAGCACGTCCTGAGAAAGTCTTGTTGCTGTCGGGACGTTAAGCAATGTACAATCAATCAATTAACTAAAAATATGTCCGTTCTTATGCGCACGACGTTTTGCCACAGGCTCAAATACGGCAATGAAAACACATTTGCGCCAGCAGTAAATACTTCTATAATACATATAAAGCATATACACAAGCACAAACATACGTGTACAAGGGAGGACACACACTGCGTCAATTTTCTACTGTATTGTGAACTTGTCATACACAGTAGTGTAGTTTCAGATTCAGGTGATTAGCCTACCTCTGGTGCGATGGTAGTAACTTCGTCATAGTATTTCTGAGCCTGTTTGTGATCCTCCAGAGCACGGTACACACGGGCCAGACCCAGGTAAGGGTAATGGGTCTTTGCATTCACTGGGGCTGCCTTATTTGGCCTGACTGACAGTGACTGGGAGGGTGCCTCTTCTGCGGGGGCTGCTTCTGGCTCTTGGGCTGCACAAACAAGAAAGATGTACTGACTTCCGTAAGCATGTAGGTACCTCATATTGTGGGCAGTACCAGTATCTACATGCACAAGAGGGCTAAATGTGTCATGTTAATGTACGCAAACAAGATCTGCCATTGTGTTAACCTTCCCCGTACACCCTGGGTAAAAAGAAAATCCCCACACTTGCACATAAATGCAAATAATTCCGTCAATTCTTAAATTACTTCAAAAAGCGTTTACAGCTTTATTAATGAAAGGTTTTTCTACCACCCTCTAAATTTTGACTTTGTTTTGTGCTAACTAAAGGAATAAATAAACAACAAAGCTGTACGATCTACTGAAGCAGTCATAAAAACTGACGGTCACTAGAGACCCACACCGTACACCAACGTATATTTAGGAAAACGACTCTGTGAAAACCATGGGTCACTGGAGACCCACAACGTACGGCAAGGACTATCTAAACAAGAAAGGCAAAGCCATTATGGCTCACGTGTATGACCGATTTACATGTGTGTGATCTTTGTGACAAGGGCTGGCATCTGCAGCAGCAAAATCCATGTTTTCTGAAAATGTAAGCATTTTTCGCACATCTGTCAACCCCCCGTGACCCTTGACCTATGTGATGAGTCGACTAAATTAGTATGCATAGGAAGGTCTTATCATCAGCAATCTTTGTACATATTTGTTGTGAAAAATGTGCAAAAACTTGGGAATACCTACAATTTTATTTTAAAAAACAGCATTTTACACACATTTGCCAGCCTCTTGTGACCCTTGACCTTCCAAGGGGTAATCCAAATTAGCATGCATAGATAGGTCTTACCATCAGGTATCTCTGTACCAAATTTGGGTTTTAAGTTGTGAATAGTATTTGAGAAAAAACATCTTTTGTCACAATATGGCTATTTTAGACCTATTTCATAAGCTCTCGTGACCCTTGACCTTTCCGAGGGATCAACTAAATTAGTGTGCGTAGAAAGGTCTTCCCATCAGGTATCTCTGTAGCAAGTTTGGGTTTAAAGTTGTGAATAGTATTTCAGAAAAAAAATCTTTTGTCAAAAAATGGCTATTTCGGACCTATTTCCTAAGCTCTTGTGACCTTGACCTTTCTGAGGGGTCATCCAAATTAGTATGCATAGATAGGTCTTACCATCAGGTATCTTTATACCAAGTTTGGGTTTGAATTGTGAATAGTATTTGAGAAAAAAACATCTTTTGAATGTGAATGTTCTGTGTCAATTGGGATAAAGCGCCTATTTAATGCGCTTATTATTATATATTATATATTATTATATTATTATTATTATTTTTGTCAAAATATGGCTATTTTTCACCTATTTCCTAAACTCTTGGGACCCTTGACCTTTCCGAGGGATCAACCAAATTAGTACGTATAGAAAGGTCTTACCATCAGGTATCTTTGTACGAAGTTTGGGTATAAAGTTGTGAATAGTATTTGAGAAAAAATAAATTATTTCAAAATATAGCTATTTTTTTTACACATTTCCTGCTCCCCTGTGACCTTGACCTTTGTGAGAAGTCACTCAAATTGGTATTTTTAGAAAGGTCTTACCACAAAGTATCCTTGGGACAAGTTTGAAAAATGTGGCTTGAATAGTCTCCGAGAAAATATGAACGTTAAAGTTTACCACTGACGAAGGACGACGTCGGACGGACGACGTCGGACGGACGACCACTGGCCCAAAACATACTTTTACTTCGCACGTGAGCCAATAAACGGCTATTTGAAAACCATTGGTCGCTGGAGATCCATGATGTACAGCAAGATATATCTAGTGAAATGACTATTTGAGAACCATGGTTCTCTAAAGACCCAGGATGTACTCCATGTAAGTTTCAACACGGCGTACGGGGAAAGGTTAAAATCTTCTCTCATAAGACTGTACAGTTTTCCAGATCACCCAAACTCAATTTCAGAATGCAGCATAATAATCTATTTCTATATGTCACCAAATTTGTTAAACAGGTATACACTCTGTTTCAAGACATGCCATGGAAACACGAAAGATCCTGTACAAGATGTAGATAGCTTGATGTCTGAAATTCTGTTAAAAAGTGTAAAGCTGTAGTGCAATACTGTTAATACTAATTAATATCAATGTGAGCCTTCCGTTTGACCACACTTTACTCTGTTAAATGACACTGTTATTATCTAGCCATAATTTAAACATTAACGCGATCTGTTCCATAGCAGGTTTTGATGGCTAATATTCGCCAATACAACCAGTTATCAATATGGTCTCGCATAAAATAAGACTTTTCTAGTGTTCATTTTACAATCCAAGGTGGAGCACACGGACCAGAGGCTTTCTACTGCCTTTTGCGCGTAAAGGACGGAGTTCCCCTGTGTACAAAGGAGAAGAATAGCCTGAAGGGTTTTCATCAACTTCATAATGACACATACACATGTCGATACTAGATAAATGTTTATTTCAATTCACACACACACACGCACACACGCACACACACACAATCATAATGAAATTTGAATGCTGACAGAACTGAAGTAATAGTCCTGTTGGTGCTCCCTCCCGGCTCCGACTTGTAAACAGTGCTTCTGTCAACATTGCTGGCAGCACCATTCAATTCAAAACATCAGTTAGATATCTTGGTGTCAAGATAGATCAGACACTGGCCATGCACGATCAAATCAGCAGTGTTTGTCGAGCCTCATTCCTGGAGCTCAGACGCATTGCATCTAGAATGATCCGGCCTTATCTTTCTGAACGCGCTTCGGCTAGACTAGTCACTGCACTGGTAACTTCCCGCCTTGACTATTGTAATTCCATCTATTCAGGTCTGCCCATGGAACAGGTATGTCGGTTGCAAAGGGTTCAGAACAGCGCTGCACGGCTTGTTCTAAAGAAGCGTAAACGCGACCACGTGACACCCATGCTTAAAGAACTCCACTGGCTGCCGGTAAAGTTTCGATGCCAGTACAAGATGGCAACTCTGGCATACCGTCACTTCGACGGGACTCTCCCTGCTTACCTTTCTGCTTCACTCTGCACATACCAGCCTTCACGTTCTCTGCGGTCCTCCAGTGAGAAGCGTTTGAAGGCTCCGAAGCGTAACTTGAAAACTGTTGGTGAACGCTCATTCAGCTTCATTGCACCTTCAGTTTGGAACTCGCTGCCTGTCAGTCTTCGAAATCTCTCTACTCTCCCTCAGTTTAAGGCTCAGTTGAAAACTCACTTTTTCCAGCTTGCTTTTCCTCTGTTGTAGATCCGTAGTCATGTTGTATTTATTTGTAATGTTTCATATCGTCTATGTCATGTTTGAATGCGTGTGTTAGCGCAATGAGTTTTTGCCACAAAAAGATGTTGCGCTATACAAGAACCATTCATTATTATTATCCATTGCAGATGAGACGCTGTAACCACACGCCCCAGCAGTGACAGCAAAATACGGGGTTTTTTTTTGTTTTGGTTTTTTGTTTAGTTTGTTTTTTTTAATTCGGGGGTCCAACTAAGCGAGCCTGATAGCTTACCTTTCATACAGCGAGAAGGCTTTTTACGTGAAGTAAAAGAAAAATACTAAGTAATTCTGCACCACCAGCTAATACTTTTACCAAGACAAATTTGCGGCAGGGGGATGAAAGCATCACGTGTTCAAAAATGGAAAAATAAATTCCGGAATAACGACGAAAACAACCTACCCCAAGCCACGGATCCGCTCCAATTACAGTGTGCGCCATGATATCTGAAGAGAACATAGGCGTTTGGAAAGCGTTAGGATCCAAAATATGCGTCACCGTCAAATCATCCGGTAAGTCAATGCGTCAAGGATTCTTTGCGGTTGGATTCGGTGCCTCCGTTCTAGAGCCCCCAAAAATAACTGAGACCCCGGCCGGGGTAAGTTCTGTATGGCTGAAGCATATATTTGGTTTTGGACGTTGAAGTTCCCTTCCAACTATGTGTATGTAAACTCGACGTCATTTCACTTATACTTTGCAAAATTTCAGTAAAGTCTGAAATCTACTCTAGACTTATTTTGTCTGCCGCGCCCGGGCTGCGACGTCGAAGAGTTTTGTGGCGACGTTATTTTTCTAGCACTTGTACCCACAGTGTCATTATCAATGCTGCTGAAGTGGTAAGATTCGCTGTGTTTCAGCACAAACTTTTAACAAGATGAGGATTTCATCCCAAAGTCTCCGTATTGTTTAGAGTTCAGATGCGTTTCTCTTTTAGGAACATTCAGAGTTGTTCATATTTTTAGGCTTACTATGCTGATCCATTTCCCTCCTCTCAAAGCCAACCACTGATCAACACACACGTCGGCGCACACAGATAAAGACGGACACACGGCGCTTCCCGCCATTAGTACGCTCGGTGGGTTCGTGTAGCGACAGGAGTCCATCTCCTTCTACTCTAACCCACCCTCTGATCCACACACACACTGGCACACAGAAATAAAGACGGACACACGGCGATTCCCGCCATTCGTAAGCTCTGTGGTCTGGCGTAGCATAGCTATTCTGAAGAAGAATAATAGCACCAGCAGCGAAATAACGTCACTTCAAGCTTCACGTCATGGCATCATTAGTCCCACGACGCTGTGTTCGACTCGATGTTATACGTCACTCATCGCAGTACTAACATTTGACGTATCATAGAATCAACTTTGCAATTTTCTTGCTGATTTTCACGCCAAGGGCTGACAGGTCACAATCTGACTTAATCCTACCCGTGGGCCGGGACAAACAGCAGGCTTATGCAAACACTGTTTATGAAAAATCATGCGGGTATTAATGAGAAGACAGTTTTTTTCGTAAAAGAAAAATTAAAGTTATGTTAGCTGTTTTACAACTGACTCCTAAAACGTGGTGCAGAACATTGTCTGATTTTCACACCTACAGGTCACAATTGACCTAATTGGACCCGATAGCCGAGACAAACTGTAGGCTTATGTATATAAAAAAAAAATACCATATGCGAAAAATCATGTGATTAATAGGGGGGGGGGGGGGAGGGTCGTAAAAAAGATTCAACTGTTTTAAGAATAACCCATATAATTCGTAAAATTAATCCCAAAAACGTGAATTTTTTTTTTTTTTTTTTTTATTTATTTTTTTTTTTTTTTGGGGGGGGGGGATATATTTAATTATCACTCATAAAGTTCTAGAGATACAATGCTGGTTAACGAACTCATTCAATATCTCCCTTTTATCTAGCTATATACGGACTCCAGTGTAGATCAACCAGTTTTTGTGAAACGGCCATTTTCTCGCCAATGAGCATCTTAATAAAAAAAATCGAAAAAAAAAAAGGTCCCGATATAATTCCTTTAGGGACAATATCCTAAAATTTCAAGCTTGGCCGTTCTCAAACGCGGGCTCTAGTCGCTGTCACACACACACACACACACACACACACACACACACACACACACACACACACACACACACACACACACACACACACACACACACACACGCGCGCGCGCGCGGCGCTTTGCGCCAAAAAGACGTTCTCTAGCAAGGTTTGCGTAGCTAGACGTGATGTCATTTTTTATCTTGTTACTTCTTTGCCATAATTTCTGCCCCGCACCCCAAAAACGTCATGTGCATGCTCCGGAATGCGCTCTGACAAGCCCCATTTCAAAGTCTATTGTATTTTTTTTAAATACGGTAGACAAAAAAGTGAATATATCCAGCAAAATCTACAAAGCTTGAATAAACCCGGGCGTAAATCTACACAGTTTAAATGTGTGCTCTCAGTCGCTATTCCATTGAGATATTTTTTATTTGAGTACATTCAGGCCTTTGTCGATTTAGCTGGGGGGAGGGGGGGGGGGGGAATCTTGCTGAGAAGATTCACGCTGAGCTTATTTAATTATAAAAATATGAAGGAATTTCGGAAGAACAGAATTGCACTAGGTAGATGCATGCCTGGGTGGATTTGCGCTGAGTACATTTCGTAAGTTGTATACCCAAATATAGCGAAATTGACCACTTCAGTACCTACGGCGATCAATCAGAAGGCCCCTGGTAAAGTTTTGTTTTGGACTGGGAACATAAATTATATTGAACACTGTTTTGCTTGATATAGTGCCGATAACCGACAGAAGTGATTACATCTGCCTGCTATCGGCTATATGTTGCTCGACATATTATATACTGAATATGCACGTTTTTCTCTCCCCTCTCTCTCTCTCTCTCGCACGCAGTTGATCGCACGCAGTTGATTTCGCTCTGATTGAGCAGTGATTTGTCGGTGTAGGCTTTACAATGTGCAAATTTTATACCAGTGGACTTGTGATATGATCCTCTACACAATGGTGATGTTATTTTCGTGACTTTCTACGATTTTCGTGGATTATTTATACTTTTACAGATTCAGTTCTTTGTTCAGTCTTCAATGATATGGGCCCGGTCTACAACGGTTGTACACGGCGCGCAGTCGAAAACCGCGCTTCCTATATTTCTGTGTTGTAGGTGGTTTATCGCTGCGCGCACTCAGCGCATGGAATTGGGGTCAGTGCCGGTCTGGCATACATCACACCGCCTCTGAATCTGTCAAACGTAGCCGAGCCAGAGCTGATAACGCCACACAAACGCTACAGTAAAACTCGGCTCTGCTAAACTCGGCTCTGCTGTTGACTCGCCAGTGTTTACAAACATCGGCCACGATCATGCGGATGCTGCGCCACACTCTCGTCACGCTTCGTGTGTGATACAACTCTGGCCGGCTTAGCTGTGATCTGTGAGGCTGAGTGGCATCATGGTTGAGTGACCTTGTAAGACTGACCGACGCACTGACTTGTCGGCCAACTCTGGCTGGCGACTTATCCTTTCAATTAGGTGTCCAGCTGATTAGCGATCAACATGTCGTCACACCTCGAGTAAGTGATTATGGCGACACCACCATCCCCTTACAATGGGCCCCTCCACACGCTCCTCTTCATCAAACTCTCGCCTTTCCCTTGAAAAGGCGGATTATCCGAACGAGAGACCCGATCCAAGTAAAGTTTGAGTCCGACATAGCAAGAGTCCCCCTATGGCGACGTGTCCTGCATACGCTGTATGTTGAAGAGCTTATGCCCACAGGTGTGAATCTGCGCTGGGAAGACAAAGACAAGAAACAAAGCGTACTGAGTGCACATCGTTCCCATTGACCCTCCGTACACCAACAAACTGTTTGAAACACTTGTGCAACTGTGGAATGGATCGAAGAAACTCGTCACAATAACTGTTTATTACACCACAGGGACTGTTACTATTCAAGGAAACTGCTGCCAAGAATGGGTCGATAAAGAATTTTGGATGTTAAAAGACACTGTAGACAACATGGCCTCCTCTCAATCCCAGTCCGCACCTGAAATCCCGTCACCTCTACCCACTGACACCGCCCGCGATGTTCCGTCTGACTGCACTGATGAGATTAGTGCAGTCTCATCTCTGACCAAAGATGCCGTCAGTGACGTTTGGGCTGAATGCACAAAGGAGATTAGTGCAAGCGCTACCCACATCCCGCAGCCACCAGCCACGGAAGCGAAACACACTGCATCTGAATCTGACAAGACTCACAGAACTCCAGCCCAGGCTATCGAAACTAATCCTGACGTGTCGGCCAGTGACACGACTGACGCCAGTGGATCCAAAGATGCCGACTCTTCAGTCCCCAGCAGCGCCTCGGGAGATGACGTGTCGGCCAGTGACACGACTGACGTCAGTGGATCCAAAGATGCCGACTCTTCAGTCCCCAGCAGCGCCTCGGGAGATAACAGCAGTCCCTCTTTATCTGAACTGATTACTCATGTATCCTTAACCCAGGTCAGCCAGCCAGCCATTACATTTTACCAGCCTTGCGACCTCTCGACAACAACCGCTGATCAGCCCATTTCACTCGCAACTCTAGCACAAATAGCACAAAACCCAGAACTAACGTGCGTTGCGCGAATGCAGCAGCAACTAGCCCGGAACGTAGCTACTATTAGGTGCATCCAAATCCAGCTACAAGAAGTGCGAACTGAACTGGCTAATGTCAAGAACCAGTGTGCTACACACACTAAGACCCTGGCAGAGATGGACTGCCTTGTGCGAGATAACGAGGTCAAGGCGAAGAGTGGGAGAAAGGCAGTTGAGGAATATGCAGAAAGCATTAACTCAGCTGTAAAAGGACTCTCAGCGGACCACGTCAGGCTAAATGAGAAAGTGAATCAACTGGCTAGCAGTAGAGACAACCATGCCAGTAGACTAAAAGACCTAAAAAAGCAAGTGGAATCCCTGTCTAAAGCCAGTGCCTGCAGCAACACCCAGAATTTTGAACCAGCCAACGAAACCCCCAACGCCCCCAAATGCTCACCCCAAGAAGATAGTGTCTCACAATCCCTCATGTCCCCTTCCCCTAAAGACTCTACCACGACCGACAACACACTCCTCGTGCAAGTTCCAGTAAAAAACCGGTACTTTGTATTGTCCGAGCTGGATGAGAACAGACGAGGCCACGATACCTCCACCCACATTACCAACGACAGTAACATCAGCGCTAAGGACAATGCACCCGAGAACAGACGAGGCCACGATACCTCCACCCGCATTACCAACGACAGTAACATCAGCGCTAAGGACAATGCACCCGAGAACAGACGAGGCCACGATACCTCCACCCGCATTACCAACGACAGTAACATCAGCGCTAAGAACAATGCACCCCTAGAACAGCTTCAGCTCCTGCAAGAACGACCAGGTGTCAACACGCTGTTAATCGGGGATTCTGTGCTGAAAGGTGTTGACGAGCGCAGGATGTCTGTCGACGGTGCCCTTGTACAGAATCTGTCTGTCTCCGGCCTGACTGTAGCTGATGTCACTGAGTGGCTCCGCACTTTACCACCAATGCCCCACATCCGCCGTGTGACGACGCATGTTGGTATAAACAGCTGCAAAGTGGGCGCCGTCACAAGCAGTCCTGGGACCAGCTCTTCCGTTTCCTACGCTCAGCCTTTCCCAGCGCCGCTGTGTATATATCCTGCATCATTCCAGGTGGAACTGAACATTACCTGGCAAAGGCTGTGTTTGTTTCCAACGACAACCTCAGGGCTGTGTGTGAGCAGGCCAAGATCCCCTACATCAACCATGTCCCCCCTTTCTTGACAGCTAATCTTGCGCCGCGTCAGACTCTGCTCCAGAGAGACAGAAGTCACCTGACAGAGGAAGGCACCAAGCGATTGGCACTCGCCATCAGGTTCGCCGGAGCAGCACGCCGCTCACCGGGATACGATGTGCCGAAAGCGGTTCGTCATGCGCCTACCAACCCTCAAAATCGAGGGCCACAGCACTACCAGAATCAGGCTGCTGGCAGGGGCACAGGATTGGGACAAAGCAAATGGAGGAAACAATTTCAAAGTCCATACCCATCCCAACCATTCCCACCCCAACCACGCCCAAACCAACGCCCACCCCCACAACAACCAAACCCCTGCCAGCCAAGCTAATTCCAACCACGTTCAAGCCCATTTTCAACAGTCTCAAATTTGCCAAGCCCAATCTGCTCAAACCCAGTTTAACATGTCTGACAATGCCATGTACAACTCTGCCCAGCCTGGTTACCCTCCGACATTCTGTCCCCAGCAAGGTCACGCCGGGCAGTTCACTCCGTCAGAAAGCGAATTTCCGCGCATTCCACCCTCCGACCAAGGCACCGCGAGCTCTAACAGCGCCCTTCACGCCCTCGCCTCCGCTAATCCCACATCGACCAGAGGATGGGAGAGCCCTGCAATTACACCCGGATTAGACGCAACGCAGAGGATGCGCATGCTTGCGCAGCTCCTACAGTCATTCATTCAGGGCTTTAACGGCTAATAATCTCATTAACCCTCCTGTGCGTGCAATCACCGGTGCTGCAAACAGTACCGATGGATGCATGAACAAGAGGATTAATTGTCCATTGTTGGGTTACTATTAACTGATTAACTGCGATATCAACTGACAAGAGTTAACCGCAGCCTTTCCTTCAGGGATTTATCTGCCACTAATTTGCTTAACCCCCTTGTGCATGCAACCACCGATGCTGCAAACAGCACCGGTGGATGCATGAACAAAAGGGTTAATTTTCATTGTTGAACTAGTAGGTATGGTGTTCATCACTGATACTGACGCTTTAATTAGGCGTTTATATTTGGTGATTGTGAACTCGAGCACGGCAAGCTGACTGCTATTGTTACAGATGTAACTTGTTCTTACCGTTAATCAGTTAGACTGACTACCAACGTTATTGTCTGCATCCAGAAAGTTACACTGTGCTGTTTATTGATTACTTTGGTTCTGCCTTCTAGCCGCGTTGGTCATAAATTGATGTGACAGTAACATTGAGTGTTACCACCAGAGACTGTGCCAGTGTTAGTTTACACTGTAAAGATTGTGCTCATTTCAAAAGAAAGACTTCAGTCTCTTTCGTGTC
This sequence comes from Semisulcospira habei, assembly GCA_036245525.1. NCBI lineage: Eukaryota > Metazoa > Mollusca > Gastropoda > Semisulcospiridae > Semisulcospira > Semisulcospira habei. Next base: position 104,655,527 of record BTPG01000004.1, read on the forward strand.
TTTTCAGTGAGACAGACTATTAGCTTGAGTGATTTAATCAAAATTGTACTGGAACGACAAAGAAGGGAACTTGGTGACAGCCGAACATACAGGTGTTCCATGCGGCGTTTCAAGTTGCGTCACTTTTTTCTTGTGGTTCAGTCACTCCCGCAGCGAGTTTTTGAGAGCTCAGTAGCTTAACTGCTACTTGTTCTCTGGAGGACTTTTATTTAATTACGTGGCCTTTTATCGTTTTATAGTTTTATAGTATTTTTTTTATTGCCGTGTTTTTTTGTATTCAATTGTTTCTTCATTGTTTATTTTGTGCACTCTGTATTTTGTAATAAGTCCAAGCGAATTTTCCATCAAAGGTGCAGTTATGAGAATAGGGCACCTCAATGTGTTTCATCTGTACAACAAACTAGCCGACATATCTGTATATATTAACGATCCTACACCGTTCCACCTGTTTGGACTCAGTGAGACGCGACTGAGTTCCTGTGTGAGCGATGCAGCAATCAGTATCCCCAATTTTTCAGTTATTGGACGAGACCCCTTGTCTCCCGGTCAAACTGGCATCGCTGTCTATATTCATAATTCTATCCAGCATTTAGTTCGTCGACGCGTCGACCTAGAAATGATGGGGGTGGAGTGCGTATGGGTCGAAGTTAAGTGTCTGAAATCTAAACCGGTATTAATTGGGTTCTTATATAGAAATCCCGCCTCAACGTTTGAGTGGTACGATCAGTTTAGTCAGAACCTTGACAGAGCTTTAAAAAAGAAGGCCGACATTCTTCTATTGGGCGATTTTAATATAGATTTACTTAAGCCGCACCCCACCTGGGGCTCAACGTCATCTCTGTTTGGCTTAGTACAGTTAGTGAAATCACCAACCAGAATTACTCCAACTACTTCCACGCTTATAGACCACATATATACTACTAAACCCAAAGCCGTCTCTGACGTTGATGTCTCAAATCTTAGTGATCATTATCCTGTGGCTTGCTCCTGGTCTTCTAAACTCCCTAAACCAAAAAAGAATGGTCATACAACTATAACGTATAGGACATTCAAACACTTCAGGAAAGATGAATTTCTATTTGATCTAGAAAATACTCCTTTTAATGACGTGCTCCTGTCCTATGATCCAAATACCGCCCTCAGTCTTTTCCTAAATGTACTTAATAAACATGCTCCTCTACGCGAGAGGAGGGTAAAATCTAACACTCTTCCTCCCTGGCTTACTCCGGAAATCATGCAGGCGATGGCGCTTAGAAACGATCTACGCAGCAATAAAATGTTCACTGAATATAAGCAACAGCGTAACTGTGTTAAATACATGATCAGAGAGGCAAGAAAAAAGTTAGTTTGTGACACGGTTAAAGACAGCAAAGATTCCTCTACTATATGGCGCCTTCTAAACACACTTACTAGGGGGTCTCCAAGTACCGCAACTACCATTCCCACTAATCTTACTGCTGATACATTCAATGACCATTTCTTTCGACTGCAAAATCTCTAATATCGCCAAGCCGGCCAGGATAACACTTATCACCGTTCAAATCTGCTGTCTGATTTTTGTCAACAAAGAACAATGGGCACAGCCCCCTTCAACATCCATATGTTAGCCGTTCACGAAGTGGGTTTACTCATAAGTAACCTTCCAAATAAAAAGTCCTCGGGGCCTGATGACATCAGCCCGAAAATACTTAAACTGTCTCTCCCATACATTGTAGAATCCTTAACTTATATTTATAATCTCTGTATCCAGCATAACACTTTTCCTAACGAACTTAAATATGCCAAAGTAATTCCACTTCCAAAAACAAAAGATCGTTCTGACCCTAATAATTATCGACCTATTTCTTTATTATCTGTTTTGTCCAATCCACTGGAAAGGCACGTTCATAAACACCTGCTTGCTTACCTAGAAAAAAGTAAAGCTCCTCCACCCTTTCCAATCCGGATTTCGTCAGCAGCATTCATGCCACACAGCACTTACACGCCTTGTTAACACATGGCTCAAGGGTATGAATAAGTCACAGTTAACAGGAGTAGTCTATCTGGACTTTTAAGAATGTTTTTGATCTAATTAACCATACTATTCTGACTGCTAAGCTTCACACATACCTCAATAACGGAGACGCAGTTGATTTTTCACATCTTACCTTACTAAAAGAAAACAAAAGGTTCTTGTTCATGGCTCATACTCCTCTCTCAAAGATGTAAGCTTCGGTGTGCCCCAAGGGTCTGTACTGGGCCCCCTACTGTTTTGCTTATTTATGAATGATTTGCCTCTACATATTACTTGCCAAGATGTACAATGCGACCTTTTTGCTGACGACACCTCAGTTCATACTACTAGTAAAGATATACAGGTAATTTCCGACAACCTACAGCAAAGTCTTCATGAAGTATCAGCTTGGTGTATAAACAATTCTATGGTTGTTCATCCAGCCAAAACGAAATCGATGGTAGTCGCCACGCGCCAAAAACAGCAGATAACGCCTCTATTACTTAACCTTTCACTTAAAGGTAGTCAGGTAGAACAGGTAAATGAACATCGAGTACTGGGGATTACAATCGACAGTCAGCTAAAATGGCAAGCTCATACAGACGCCTTATGCAAAATAGTAGCCAAAAATCGCTTTATGTTATCAAAACTGAAATAATATACTGATTCAGATACCCGTAAACTATTTTATAACGCTCACATACGTTCTTATATCGATTACGTGTCAACAGTATGGGATGGATGTAGTGAGGTCCATTTAAAGAGACTCAATTCCCTACACAGACGAGCGGCCAAAATAATTTGCCCTGATCCACACCTAAGCACTGAAGAAAAGCTCTCAAAAGCAGGTCTCCTGCCTCTTCAAGGTCATTTTAAATATAACAAAGCAATCTTTATTTTCAAAGTGTGGAAACGCAAAACACCTGAGTACATCTCCACTTTGTTCCGTAAGTCTGAGTCCAAGCTTGGAAACATCAGAAAGCTTTTCATAGTCCCAAAACCAAGGATCGATCTATATAAAACTAGCTTATCCTTCTCAGGGGCACTTATCTGGAATGCCCTTCTTCTCTTGGCTTGACTTCGCGAACGAAGATTTTATAGGAGTTGCCCACGACGTCTGCAGGAATGGTCCGTGGACGTTTCCTAAAGCCTGCGCGGTGGAGCTTTTTGGTGGAGTGCAGTGTGCGCAGTACTGGCCCCACCCTTTAAACCCTTGGTTCATCTGCCATGGCCTAGCAAGCTGGGACGATGGCATCGAGGTCATCGGGTCGTAGGTTTTATATCAGACTGTCCTTGTCCTAGTCTCTGGCTCAAAAGCCTTCCCCGGAGACACGGGGGCTTTGATGTCAGGGGTTTCCTCCTTTAGCCTTTCCGCAGCCAAGCGGCCAGGCCTGCAAGGCAGCAGGCGACTCGTGGAGGGCGGGATCGTCTATGTCCCGTGCAGATGTGCCCTTCCCGACCATGTAAAATCCACCTCCTCGCTAGCGTGTTTTAAAAAGTGTCTCTGCAAATATTTTGTGGATCACTCGTAGGGATGCCTTAACCACTTGTATTATATGTTTCTTTTTATGCTGGGTCCAATTTATTCCCAATTAAGTCTGTTATCCTTTTCATTTATCATTTGGACTACTTAGTTCTGTCTATGTGTGAAGGGGGGGGGGCGGGTGGGGGGGGGGTGTCTATGAGTATGTCTATGTGAACAGTGTTGTCATCTGTTTGCAAGTATTATGTTTACTTATATGTATGTGTATTTGTAGTTAGTCTTGTAGTTGTTAGCAACGGCAGGTTTGTAAAATGGCTGTGTCGATGACGATGTCGATGCCTAAACCATTGTAAAATAAAGTTTCATTGATTCATTGATTCTCTCTAAGCCGTGTGTGCGAGCATGTGTGACACCGTCAGCACAGTGAACCATCTTGTGGACTGCCTCACTGCATGTACAAGGTAGAACCTAACTTGAGTGAAAGCGTATTCTAATGTTATACTTCATCAGTTGAAATTATGTGTACTGACGATCGTAAATGCTTGTTCTATGGACCACTCCGTCACTTCAATTCCGGTCACGTACAGATACGCAATGGAAATAACGCTTCACTTCAGTATCAATCGAACAATCCAGACAAGGGTACTGTCCCATTGAGATACCACAGTAACTGAGCCTATGTGACTGGTGTAAACATGAACAGTGCGGGGTTCTCAGGCAACTGAAATACAATTCATGGCCGACTGACCATACGGAAGTGGCGATTAGAGCCATGGTCATGTAACCGCTTTGTAGAGGGTCACTGAAATAGCAGTCAGGAAGGACATGAGCTGGCTGCAAATGCTATCACACGTGGATATTTGATAACGGTAATAACACACACTGAAGTAAAAGATTGAGATAAATTTCATGGCTGACTGACTATACGCAAGTGGCGAGTGAAGTCATAGCTGACTGCAAGTGTTTTACACAGACGGCCATTTTATAAAGGGTCATAATACATCCAGTAGTAAACACACACGGAAGTAATTAAAGTCGTCGCATCACAAGGAGACCATTAGAGCAGGTTTGACTATCTTATGACTGCAGATTTCTGCATATAGAACTGGTATTTAAGTGAATAAATTTACAATTATATTACATCAGCTGTCCTTAACCCGAGTTCAGTGCAAGCTGACGCAGTCTGTTTCTGCAGTCTTCGTTTTCCAAGACCAAAAGACCCAACATGTCCCAGGAACATGGATTCAAAGTGGTGTCAGCAAGAGGCATAGATCCTCTTGAGACCCTGCAAATGTGGGGGCTCATGAGAATCGATACCTCTTGCAGTTGGTGGCGTTCAGATTTCTCGGCACTGAACAGGTTTAAGAAAGCAGTAACTGAGTACACACAACAAACAAAAATAAGCTGCAGTCAAACTACACACTGCAACAAAATGTAGTTGATGAAGAATAGGATGCTGCAACTTTGCCGAAAACATCAATATGGAAAGAAGTAAATTACAACACACAAAACACAAATGAAAAGACTTCTGACAATGATAACATTTACTTCCGCAGCACACTGAAATACCTCTACCCACCCCCAAGGAAACAACAAAACAGGCAAACAAATGCAAACCAATTCCGGCCACCCCAAAACACATCTTTGAAAACAAAATACAAGGCAAACCTTTGTTTTTTTATATTGAAATGTAAACCAACTGTATGAAAAGCAGTGGCAAATAAATAATTCAAGCACAACAAAAGCAAATACTCCCTCTCCGGCAGGTATAAAATGTGAAATCCATGTCATTCTGAAAAATTTGAAACCATACTTAGCGGAAAATCAACGCTTACTAGAATGCCATAGCTAAACACAAGACATCATTCTCTCACCGAGTACCTAGGTGAAATACACTAGCGGCGCCGTTGCTGCGATTTTGCACTTGTCCGGTTTCAGCGTATGGTCAACTGGACTTCAGTCGCGTGGAGTCATGGTCATGTAACCGCTCTAGCACCCCAGCAACTTAAAAAGTGACATGATATGGATTGTTTAACATTTGCCAATCCCCGTGACCACAGAAAAACAAAATGTTGATGTAATTAATTTGTTCATTAGGGTTCTATAGAATTTTCTTTTAGCTACAAAAGCACATGTGAATCTGTGTCATTACAGTTTGTACGGTATGATTCAAAATCATTCTATGACGCTCATTGTCAAAGGAAACCTCTCAATGAGACACATATATCCTCATGTGCCTACTTGTACGTAGATGGCCGTAATTCAAGACGAACATCTGCGGTGGTTATGAAGGTCCACTGATGTCTCCACAGGGAGTGGTCCCAATAGGCAAGTGCAAGTGCAATTTTTACAGGGACTAAGACTTCCAGCTATCGCTGATTTCGTCTGAGGGGGGGGGGGGGGGTGGGCCTGGGGAGGGGAAGGGGAGGGGGCCTGTCTTGCTGACTGTTTGTCGCCCCGTCGCGCAGTGGCTGATGGTGTTGCCAGGGCCGGGTGGTTGGTGGTGGAGGAGGCGGGTGGTGAGACCGGGGGACCGTTGCTTTAGTGCCAGGCTGGAGGGTGTTGACAGGCCAGCCACTCTAAAAGTTCTTGTATGAGTGGTGGCTGGGGTGGTGGTGGCCGGCGAAACCGTGGCTGGTGGAGGTAGGGTGCGGGGATTCGGGGTGGTGGAGGTGGTGGCCAGTGGATTCTGGGTCTTGGTGCTTGGCGTTGGAATGGGCGGGCTGGGTGGCGATGTGGTGGTGGTAGACGGAGGTGGGGTGGTGGTGTGGGAAGTAGTGCCGGGCGTTGCTGTGTCCTGAATCTCTTTGGTGGGCGGTGGCGTTGGTGGGTTGTAGTTTGTTGTCTCTTGGCCGGTGGTTGAGGGTTGTGATTCTTGTTCGCTTCATCGGGGGTCTGGGTGGTCGTGGTGGCGGTGTTGGTGGTGTCAGTCGGTGGGGCGTCTGCCCTGGCCTTCTGTTGCCTAGGTAGGTCAGTGTTGCATCCCCTCTCATGGGTTGCTGGTGGTCCCAATAGGTTGCGCACCGGTCAGTATGAGTGTGAAACAAACAAAGGCTCACTGTCGGGTACATCCCGCAAAAACCAACTGATGCATGACTTAAATTATCTTTGTTTAGATAGTCTAGCAGCTGCCCTTCATAGACGATCAGCCGTTTACGAGATAGTGATTTTCTAGAGAGTAACAAAGGTTTGGGTATATCAAAATGAAGTCTAGTATGAATAAAAGCAGTGCGCACTCGTTTTAAACCGCCGGAGGATGGAGACATTTTTCTGTAGCACATTTTGTTTCCAGTATGGCTGCAGACGAAACCAGGACCGTCGCGGCCATGTTTACAGGGGATCAGTAGTTTACACGGGTCTCATTGTTCCTGTATTCAGTGGTAGTATGCACTATATGTCACTTAAAAGGATTTCATTTTTTAAAGTAATATTTTCACACTTAGATATATTAAGAGAAGAAACAATTACGAAAACGCTTGCCTTGAACTCAGAATTAATATCGTTACTCAACAATAAGGTATCCCAAAATCACGTGATCAAAACATCACGTGATGCCACGACCTCCGGTGACGTGAATTTCGGTGTGCCGACGGGTTCTTTTTGATTTGTTCTACATAAGCTTGTTTGTTTAAAAAAAAAAAAAAGCAAACGTGTAAAGTTGCTGTGTGCATTTTTACGGCTTGATAAAGGTTTGTCACGTTTATTTCCATTCACTTTACCATCGCTTTGCCCGTTTCATTTCGACAACACAGCACCAAAACAAAACGCAACCCACAACACAAACGCTATCTTCAAAACCTATGCTGCATTCTGTAAAAGAAAAAGAGTGCCACACCACTTGGTTTTAACTGTCATGGCTGAGCAAAGTTTCGGAACTTGATTAATTATTTTATGCAGCAGTAACATTTATTTTAATCAGTTGCACTGACAAGCTATGTTGTGATGTGCGATCACTGCCAGTGCCAATTATGCAGTCTCAGTGATCACTGATGGTACAGTACACTTCACACTGAAAAAAAAAAAAAAAAAAAAAAGCACAATGTGAACACGCTTGGAAGTTCATGCAATGCTTTGTTTAAAATTGAACCCTATCTTGCTAGCAGTAGCCTACTGCACAAAAGAGGAACTTATTTTGCTGCTGTGTTATTTGCAGTTTGTCTGCATATAGACATTTGCAGTTCGCTGCAAGGATTCTTAGCAGCTGACATTAGCACTGACATATATTGGGATTAAAACGAGAAAGAAAACGGAGAAAGGTGACACAGAGATGATTTAATAAATCAGTCAAGTGATCAAATGAAAGATATCTATGTTTTATGATAAACAGCTAGTTATGGGAGGGGGGGGGGGGAGGAGGCACATACTTTATAATGTACACGTACTATTTCTTTCAGTGTTTCCATCACCCACTCATAACACCATTAGACTCGATGAGTTGTCATGTTTTGAGTGGTTTACAAAATACATGTACTTGTTGCTGTTACATTATCTTCTTACTGGTTTTGACATTTCGCTGTAAGATTTACAGTCCCATACTTTAAGCGTGTTCCCCCTAACGCACACAGAGGTTGACTGTATCATTGATATGTGTGTGTAGGTAGCGTTTGGTTTTGTTTGAGGTGGCAGTTTTGGCCTCACCTTTAAGTTTGGTGCCGCTGTGCATGTGGCCACCAGTACTATTTACAGAACTGATGACTGCATGTGCAGGCTAGTTCACGGTATCAAAATGTGAACTGGGCAGCCTATTGTTTGAAATGATCAGTGGTAGCAACATCCATGATGTATGTGTGCATTTGGCCACTGGTACTGTTTACAAAGGTGCTGTTTACAGAAGAGATAAAACAATAGAGTCCCGATAGACAATGAATTCAATAGAGCCGCATCAGTCATTAATTTACATCATTTTTTAATATCATATTTTTGACCCCAATTTTACCCCCGTTAATTCTGAATCAACCCGTTGATTTTAAAAAAGTGATGAGCATGACTGATGCGGCTCTATTGATCTGATTATCTATCGGGACTCTATTGTTTTATCTCTATAACTATTGTCTCTGTCAACACCTAATCATGAACCTGATCAAGTGATGCCAAGTGAAACTTAATACTTATTAACAAGTTGCAACTAACTTTTAGGAACCTGCAGAGGTAACCTTTAAGTGTGTTGCCATAAGAACTTATTAATTACTTACCATAAGTTCTTACAAGTACTTACCCTAAGTTCTTACAAGTACTTACCCTAAGTTCTTACAACAACTTGACTCAAGTCCCAAGACACTGAGACAGATTTATCAAGATACAAGGACAATAAAAAAACTTTTTTTTCTCAGTAATACTCAGGTGGTGGTGCTGATGGGGTTAAATAATCAGGCACAAGTGGTGTAAATGACATGTCATCTCTCTGCGAAGCATATGACAAAAATATTGATTGATTACCAAATCTGATTTTTATTTGTTTAAAAGATTGTGTAGTTTTTCTGTGGTTTCCTGTACCCCTATCCTTTTTCCCTCTGCTAAAAAACTGGCCTTCAGTTCTTCAACATTGACGGGAGATTGACTACGCATTTTA
>BTPG01000004.1:104664591-104701172 GCA_036245525.1 Semisulcospira habei
GTCTCCCGTGAATGTTGAAGAACTGAAGGCTAGTTTTTTAGCAGAGGGAAAAAGGATAGGGGTACAGGAAACCACAGAAAAGCTACACAATCTTTTAAACAAATAAAAATCAGATTTGGTAATCGTTTAATAATGTCATACACTTCACAGAGAAATGTCATGCCACTTACACAGTTTAGGCATAATTATTTAACCCCATCTGCACCACCACCAGAGTATTATTGAGAAAAAAAAAGTTTTTTTTATTGTCCTTGTATCTTGACAAATCTGACCGAGTAAGTTGTGACTTAAGTCAAGTTGTTGTAAGAACTTATAAGAACTTACAGTAAGAAATTAATAAGTTCTTATGGTAAGTAATTAATAAGTTCTTATGATAACTAACTTAAAGGTTACCTCTGCAGGTTCCTAAAAGTTAGTTGTAACTTATTAGTAACATATAAAGTTCCACTGAAATCACTTAGACAGGTAAATGATTAGGTGTTCATAGAGACAATAGTTATAGAGAGAGACAATAGGAGATCCGTAAGATAATCAGATCAATGAGGCCGCATCAGTCATGCTTGTCACTTTTTAAAAATCAAAGGGTTGATTGGGTAATAACGGGGGCGTAATGGGGTCAAAAATTTTATTATAAAAAATGACGTAATTTAATGACTGATGTGGCTTTATTGAATTCATTGCCTTACGGATCTCCTATTGTCTCTCTCTGCCTCACCTTTAAGTTTGGTGCCTCTGTGCATGTGGCCACCAGTACTATTTACAGAACTGATGACTGCATGTGCAAGCTAGTTCACGGTATCAAAATGTGAACTGGGCAGCCTATTGTTTGAAGTGATCAGTGATGATGTATGTGTGCATTTGGCCACTGGTACTGTTTACAAAGGTGCTGTTTACAGAACTAGTGGCTGAGTATGCATATTATTATTAGTACTGTTATTGTTATCAGGTGTGGCCTTATCTCTAAGTTTTGGTGCCCCTGTGCATGAGGCCAACAGTACTTTTCACAGAACTGATGCTGCATGTGCAGTGTGGTTAACTGTACACATGAAATTTGTAGGTGGGCAGCTAAAATACAGGCAGTCAATACAAGCCACTTGCTTAACCTTAAGTCTCTATATATAGATTTTACAGTCCACTAATGCCCATCAGTATACAATTGTGCATGTCTTTTGTGGGTGTTCTGTGGTTTTGTATGTGGGCTGGGGTTGAAAGTGGGGCGGTATGGCACCTATTACCGTGTATGTACAAAACCTACATTACAAACAAACATAAATTAATAATTTTAATAAATAGTTATTTGGGTTTAACGCCGCGCGGTAGACTACGGCCATCTCATGGCAGTTAAATAAATAAGATAAAGTAAGTCAAAGATACCTGGGACATAAGAATGCTAAGTAAAGTATAGATTATGATCATGCACAGATGTACATTGGTGGATGTTCTGCGGTTTTGTGTGTGTAACTGGATTGGGGTTGGGAGCGAGCGATACTGCACCTATTACCATGTACGTGTATAAGACATAAGACATTTATAGTCACCAAGTAAAACGTTACAAGGATTTTTGTGTGGCATGGCGACAGTAAAATATGTCCTCACTTGTAGGGCATTCATCATGTCATACACTTAGTTGGCGATCATCCTATATACAGCACTAAAAGATAGATAAACACAATATTAAACACAAATCAGTCATATGTCACAAATCATGGAATCATGTTGTTCCGTGCATGGTGATGTACTGAGGACAGCTTCTGGGAAAAAAATTGCATCTGAATCGAGAGGTTCTGTCTTTAAAAGCACGAAACCGCCGGCCAGAGGGCAGAAGCTCGAAGAGATGATTGGCTGGGTGTGACAGATCTGACAGAATAGTACTGGTGGCCACATGCACAGGGGCACCATGGTGTATGTTCTTGAGCTGTATGGTGATGTGTATGTACAAAACCTACATTACAAACAAACAAAATAAATAAATAATTTAAATAAATAAGATAAAGTAAGTCTAAGGTACCTGGGACATATGCATGCTAGGTAAAGGATAGATTAAAAATTATGAACATACACAGATGTGCATGTCCTTCCTTTGGTAGGTGTTCTGCGGTTTTATGTGTGTATTTAGGTAAGGGTTGGGAGCAGGCAGTATGGCACCTATTACCATCTATATATGTGTATATTTTCTTGTTTGCTGATGTGTATGTACAAAACCTTCATTACAAGCAAACAAAATAAATAATTTAAATATATAGTTATTTGGGTTTAATGTCGAGCAGGCGACCAATGCCATCTCATGGCAGTTAAATAAAAAAGATAAAGTAAGTCAAGATACCTGAGACATATGAATGCTCAGTAAAGGATAGATTATGAACATGCACAGATGTAAGTGTCGTTTGGTGGGTGTTCTCTGGTTGTGGAGTGGGGTTGGGAGTGGGCAGTATTACCATATATGTGTATGTGAACATCAGCATATGTACAAAACCTACTTTTCAAACAAATAAAAATAAATAATAAATTTAAATAACTAGGACATATGAATACCAAGTAAAGGATATATTATGAACATGCACAGATGTGCATGTCCTTTAATGGGTGTTCTGTGGTTTTGTATGTGGGGTGGGGAGCGGGTGGTATGCACCTATTACCATATATGTGTACATGTTATGTTCACATCATATATGTGTATATGTATGTTCTCATCTTGTATGCTGATGTCCCCCACCCAGGTCTACCCTGGGGGACTTGGGTGGGGTTAACTACTTTTTAGTTCCCAGGGTGACCCTGGTCAGACCCACAGGGTGGGTTTTCCCCTCTATTCTGGGGCATGTGTTTCTGTCTACCCTTGGTACATTCACCTGTATTTACCTTTTTTAAACTCTTCCTACTGTCTGCACTGCTTGTAGCTCTTGATATTGGATGTGTGTTGCTAAAGGGTCTAGTTAGGTTTATTTAGTGTATTAGACCAGCTGGCGACATACATTCAATATTCTGTTTAGTTTGGGTTTTTTCACAAGCAGTGCAGGCACGTCCTGAGAAAGTCTTGTTGCTGTCGGGACGTTAAACAATGTACAATCAATCATTTTATGCTGATGTGTATGTGCAAACATACATCACAAACAAACAAACAAAATAATAAATTAATAAAATAAGTTGGGGATACCTGGGACCTATGAATATGCATGTTAAGTAAAGGATAGATTATGAACATGCACAGATGTATGCATATTGAAAACAAATTTCCTCTCCGGCCTTGGTGACCACTACCATACCACTATAGTGATCATGTGCATCAAGGAATTCCTTCCATCCATAATTAAAAGGATAAATAATAAATAAATATGTAAGTGAATACATACATGAATCAATAATAAATAAATAAATAAAACATGTAATATAATAGAGAGGGCTACTATCTGTATTGTGTCTCATGCAGTCCTGATAAAGCTTAATCATAAGAGTCCTTGTGAGTACTTGAGTGCGGATTGGTTGAATTGGTTGCAAAAACTAAAATTTTATATTTAGGTGTTTAGCTGAACATGGCGATTTTGATGGAAACGGTTCGGAGATGGATTTCACTCTGCCTGGCTTGTGCTTAAGACCAGTCGGATATGAGTGTGCTTGACCAGTTAAAAATCCCATCTCCACTAATAAAATTTTAAAAGAAGAGCAGACCTGCACTTAGAGCCGTTAGGCTGAAAAACAGACGAACAACATGCATGTTGTATCCGGCCAAAAAGTCTTCAGAATGTTGAAGATGGTCGGCAGACACACTGCACAACATGCACAAAGGGAGTTTACTTTCGATATGCTTTCCTGCCACAAAAGACCGAGTTCTATGGAAAAGGCTGTTTTCAAGACCAGGAAAAATAACGTATTTGACGTTGATAAGATGTTCAAATCGAAAATAATCTCTGTTTCAATTCAGGAGCAAAGTAAAGCTTCATCAACCGTGCGCGTCTGATTGACTTCTTTAGAAGGCTTCTCGCTGACCGCCATTTTGAAACTAGCGACGCGACCATGCTTACCGCATTAAAAATAATACTTTTAAACTTATTTTATCGTATATATGTATGCATGTTTACTTGCTGATGATTTTAATTTACTCACTGGAATAAACTTGTAACTTGTATGCTTGAAATTTTCAATGTTATGCACAAAAAATGTCTTGCACCTTATCTGGGCGGTGTACGAGGACTGGTTCCCTCACATCGAAAAATAGCTTTCGAAAAATACTTCTACAAAAATGTCTCCATCCTAAGGACAAATATTGTTGCCATGCATAAACTATATGGCATTAGTACTTTCGTTTCGTACCTGCAAACCATTGTTACTCTTTTGACGAACTACTTACCTCTGCAGAAATTGCGAAAAGCTGGCTAGACTAAGACAGGACTGCGTGTGACCGCTGGATATGCAGCCAGCCACCGGCCACAAGACGTACAAATCCTCGTATATTCTTACAGCTTCTGATGTTATGACGGGCTCCCAGGCTGTTGCCTAAGTGAGAACATTTAGATCCGTGCCTCTAATTAGACGTCATTTTCCCGGGCCCGACACCAGTTTGCAAACGACAAATAGATGCGTCAGTATTTCCTGACAACCCGCTGAGAGACCATCATATGCCAGTAGTATGAGTGGGCTGACGTAAATCAGTCTATGCCTCGTGCTTGTGTCACTGCAAGACTTAATTTCGTAAGCGCAATATATCTAGCCCTTCAGATTAATGAGACTATGAGAATCAATGTAAGTTTTAGCAAGATGGATTTATACTCAAATGATTACACTCAATCAGTTGTCTGAAAAAGGCGCAGACGGATTCGCATGTGCTGAAAGATTCGTGCTTTCGACAGCAGAGGTAGTTTATGAGGGCCCATCCATCCATAAAGCTGTATAACTACCGCACATTTAGATAGATTCAGACATGAATTATTGCCACCTGCATACAATTAGGCAATGTCTCTCCTCGACTGATGTTTCCTTTTCACAAATGACACGAGACGGGGCGCTTCCAGAGGCACAGATTTTAATGAGCCCAGACGAAGTGTACATGGCACAGATCCTCACGAGCTTTAGTAGCCAAAGAAATTCTAATGAACCCTACTGAAGCAAACACATGTGCAGCTGCGCCCATCTGTGGTAAGGGTTTGGAATTGTTGCAACAATTCATGTCACGAGGCTCTGTATTTTCTCCGAGATCGTTCCCGGGCCCATACTCTAGTACAGATTATATATATATATATATTGTTACGTGGCAGTCGTAGTCGTAGTATGATACAATCACACCAGACGCACACACGTATGGTTCTTGTAAAGAAACTTCACTCAGCTGCAACTCGTGGCACAAGGTTGTAGACCACACTAGAGTAACAGTTCCAATAATATTTATTTGCAGCGATGCAATCTCAGCACTATCCATCCACAAATGCACCAACACTGATGCACTGTCTCCTCTACAATGCATCAACACTTTTGACACACTGCGTCTCTCATACAATGTACGCACATATTTCCTAACACGCTCTTTTATACTATTACAGATTTCCAGAACAATCCAGCAAATTCACACACCACAACCAATCAGAAAAGAAAACGAAACCAAAACTTATTAATATTCATGAAAAAGAATTATCTAGATCCGACTACAAATTTCCACTACCATCTATGCGCCTTCGATACAATGTTACGAAATGTTTCCAACAACTTTGATGACATATCTGAGCTCACTAGAATAATCGCGCCGTTTCGAGAACGTTCTAGGTCAAACGAGGTCGGACTTTAGCAACAATGTAACGAAAAGACGTGTCAGTTTAGCTACACAACAGAAATCGATCGCAATTCTCCGTGCAAAAGAAAATGAATCCTACTAAAAAGGTACGTAATTCTTATCCAAAATAACTCAAATTAATATTGGATCTTTCCTATGATTAACACACACATGCTCTCAAAAGAATAACACAACCACACACGTAATTTATACATATATATAATGGAAAGAACAAAGAATCCATATAAACCAAGTTGTTTTGGAGTTGCGCTTTTATTTCTCAAATTTCCGCCCTCTCAGCGAGGGCTTCATCTGGGAAAATCTGAATACGTGAATTATTAATTAATACGTGGCTAAATGCGCAGCAGTTATAAAGATTTATGGATGAATGGGTCCTAATAAGCTACCTTTGCTGTCGAAAGCCCGAATCTTTCAGGCGTATGAGAATCTGTGCCTCTTTCAGACAACTGATTGAGTGTAAATCCATCAAGTCCAAATCTGATGAAGCCCTGGCTGAGAAGTCGAAAATTTGAGAAATATGAACGCAACTCCAAAACAACGTGATCAAATGGATTCTTTCTTCTTCTCATTATTAATTCATTGCCGCTTCAATCTATTTAAGGAGTGTGTGGTGCCAGTAGTCCTGGACGCGTTATATATATAATAATAAATAAATAATACCGTTATTATATAGGCGCTTTTTCTCAATTTTGGGGAAATCGACTCAAAGCGCCGCGCCTGAAACCCAACACACACACTCACGAAACAGACACGGATTTACGCCATTTAAGACAAACACAGTACAAGACAAACGAAGGGCCAGTCAGCTACTGAAGTTACAGAGATTTTTTTATCGCTTGTATTTGAAATTTTTTTTTTTTTTGTAAAGTGGCCTGAGACCGGTACCAAAGTGTGGGGGGTGGAAGAACCGGAGTACCCGGAGAAAGAACCCCCGACGGTCCGCCCTAATTAACGGTGACACTTACCAGAGGAGAAAAGTCCAACGCCGGAACCCGGTATCGAACCGCTCACCTTTGGAATTGGTGGCAGGCGCCTTAACCACTGCGCCACGGACCGACCCATATATATATATATATATATATATATAATGTGTGTGTGTGTGTGTGTGTGTGTGTGTGTGTGTGTGTGTGTGTGTGTGTGTGTGTGTGTGTGTGTGTGTGTGTTAAAAGTAAAGAATAATTGTAGCACAAAATTGCCTAAGTGTTGCCTTTTCAAAATTAGTCTGTCTTCTTCCACTGCAACACCTCATAAAGCTTTAGGGATGCAATCCGCGCTGTACTAGTGGTGCTACCAGTACATTCTGGAGGCGGCTTCTAGTACAAGCGTTGTGTTTGCAATTTCAGGTTACGCCGTATGCCTACCTGAAAGCCCCCCCCCCCCCCCGCCTCCCCCCCCCCCGCCCCCCCCCCCCCCCTTGGGGTGAAACTGGTCGTAGGCAGCAAAGGCTTAAATCTACTCAGCAGGTCCAATATCTGTTTGGGAATATTTTCTAGCATCCCCCCTTGGGGGGGGGGGGGGAGGTCTGGATATTCTCCAGCGAGTGTCGGAGCGCCTGGGGGTAGTCCCTACTGCTTTATGTAGTAGATGTTCAGTGGAAGGCTCAAAATGATAGGTCTGTCATTCCTTCTCTCCCACTACCCCCTTCTTTCTAGAACTAGTGAGCGATGCAGTCACAAAAAGGACAGCTGATGTTCTGATGACACAATGCAATTTTACCAGCCTGGAATTCCAAGGCATTAGCACAACATTCTCAGAACTGAATGAAAAATTACGTCCCTTGGAGCTAATCTGATTGAGTGCATTTTTTGGCTTTGGGCGACGCCTTTGTTAAAAGTAAAAAGTAAAGAATAATTGTACCACAAAATTGCCTAGGTGTTGCTTTTCAAAATTAGTCTGTCTTCTTCCACTGCAACACCTCATAAAGCTTTAGGGATGCAATCCGCTCTGTACTAGTGGTGCTACCAGTAAATTCTGGAGGCGGCTTCTAGTACATGCGTTGTGTTTGCAATTTCAGGATCTGTTGGGACTGTCACCTGCTAAGCTGTGTTCACGTTCCTGCAGGCTGTGCAGTGCCCATTTTGAAAACAACCAGTTCACGTGTGCCATGCCAGCAGAGGCGCAGGCTGCTATGGAATGCTGTGCCAACTTTGTTTTCGGTGCCCAACCCACCCCTACAACTAACAACAAAGAGACAGCCACCCAGGACGAGGGATATTGCTACAGATTCAGAAGCGCCGCCTCAAGGGCACGCATGTCACTGCAATCAGGTACTTTCAATGAATAAATATTAATCTGATTTATAATTTGTAAGCTGAAAATTTTAATTTATAAACAAATTACCAAAAAAAAAATGACAGAACAAAAGATCAGTTGTGCGAGTTGTTTTCAGAACTGTGGTCGTAAAATCTGTTGACTATAAAAATCAGACAAGCAGATTTTAAATTTGGATGAATTTTCGATGGCCTTTTTGTGTGTGTTCGTGCCTGCATGTGTGTGTGAAAATACATTTCTTGTCAGTCAGATGAAATGTACTCAAACCAAGGGGAATCACAGCGCTGGACAGACAACAGTTAGATCCCCTGCCCCCGCCTATCAGGCACCCAATCGCCAGCCCACAGAGAAATATGCAGGTATAAAATAAGACAATCATTTCCATTCCTAATAAGAATGGATCAGGTCTCTTATATAACCCATGTCTTTCTCCGGAACTTAGGAAGTAGGCAGGAGAAACATACATACACAAACATGAAGGTGCGCTACTATATGTGGTCGGGTAAATACCCTGATTTCCCACAGTAGATGCACAGAACATTACACAACAATGTAACGATACAAATTTTGCCTCGAGTTATACATGATACTCACAAACCAGATAGGTGAGGCTAGCGCTGGCAGAATTGTCAGTACTCAAACCAAGGGGAATCACAGCGCTGGACAGACAACAGTTAGATCCCCTGCCCCCGCCTATCAGGCACCCAATCGCCAGCCCACAGAGAAATACGCAGGTATAGAATAAGACAATCATTTCCATTCCTAATAAGAATGGATCAGGTCTCTTATATAACCCATGTCTTTCTCCGGAACTTAGGAAGTAGGCAGGAGAAACATACATATACACAAACATGAAGGTGCGCTACTATAATATGTGGTCGGGTAAATACCCTGATTTCCCACAGTAGATGCACAGAACATTACACAACAATGTAACGATACAAATTTTGCCTCGAGTTATACATGATACTCACAAACCAGATAGGTGAGGCTAGCGCTGGCAGAATTGTCAGTACTCAAACCAAGGGGAATCACAGCGCTGGACAGACAACAGTTAGATCCCCTGCCCCCGCCTATCAGGCACCCAATCGCCAGCCCACAGAGAAATACGCAGGTATAGAATAAGACAATCATTTCCATTCCTAATAAGAATGGATCAGGTCTCTTATATAACCCATGTCTTTCTCCGTTAGGAAGTAGGCAGGAGAAACATACATACACAAACATGAAGGTGCGCAGGCTACTATATGTGGTCGGGTAGATGAAATGTGAATTTTTGGTTTTTGGATCTGAGTAAATATGCTGTGGATTGTCATGATATCACTAATGATTTAATGCATGGTTGCTTGTGTGTGTGCAGATGAGTCCAGTGGAGAAACTGATGTGGGGGGAACTGCAGCATCAGGTGGTTAGGACAGCAATTCAACAAGCAAGCAGGCTTTGAAGAAAAGTCTCAAAACTGTGCGCAACAGATTGTACTGCCTGCAGAAGAAATGTAATTAGGACAGAAAGACGGCAAACAAGGAAAGCAAAGACATTAACACTCAAAGGGAAGAAGGATGCAGCAGCAAAGAGCCGCCCATTTTTTTGCCTGATTCGCGTGTTCAGTTTATTTCAGCACAGTTGCGTGAAATACACAAAAAGAAACAAGGCCGGAGATGAACGGAGACAGACAAAACAACAGCTGTATCTTTGTTTCATGCAAGCCCCGAGGCATATCGTATGCTTGCAAAAATCTTTGTCCTCTCATCAGTTTCAACCTTACGGAAAACTATGCAAAAGGTTTCAGTCTGCCCCGGCTTTAATGCCAAGATTCTGAAAGCGCTTCAGATTAAAGTGTCTGTACTGCCGCCAAAGTCAGATCTGTGTGCAATAGTACTAGACGAAATGACAATAAAAGAACAAGTCACCTACAACAAAAAACGTGACCAAATAGATGGGGCAGAGGATTTGGGGGTGGATGAAAGGAGGATGAGAGGACAAAGCTTGTGGCAAACCATGCGACTGCCTTTGTTGTAAAGGTTTAGTTTCCCACTGGAAGCAGCCGAAGTTCTGGTGGGAGAGGAGGGGGTTGTTGGAGAACATAATTCTGATCGGCGATGATATGTTTATCTGTTTACCTGGTAATGACTTTTAGATCTAAAGGCGGTGAGCATGTGACTGATGGTATTGTCTGTTGTACGTCTTATGATAATTCAGCCTAACGCATGTATTCATGTTGACCTGCTATTTTGTGTATGGTGAATAATTTTGTCATACATTTACATGTGTTGAGTGGAGGGATGAATGGAGAGGAGCAGAAAGAACAAGAAAACAGTGATAATTTCTAACCCCAGGTACTATTTACAGTTTCTAACGGGTGTATGCATAAGGTGGTTAGCGTGGCCTGTGTATAATCACTATTTGGTTTTCTTGATAACACCTGCTGTAAGTTGAACGTGTATTAATAAACTGATCTTGTGGGATTGTTCAAAACAACTGATGTTTGCTGTAAATTATTTCTTATTTAGTCCTGTGCTGGTGGTTTGTTTGTATGTGTGTTCGTATGTGTGTTTGTGTTCACGTGTGTGTGTGTGTGTGTGTGTGTGTGTGTGTGTGGTGTGTGGTGTGTGTGTGTGTGTGTATGTACTAGACATCAACTCACACTCACGGCAACAAATGCCTGATTTATTTATTTTTCTATTACACTTTGCGTGCTAATTACCACTTTCCCGAAAAATCTTCCGATTAGGAATAGAAAAAAAATATCTTAAAAGCAAAGCTCATGTGATTTTAAAACAGTTTTCCGCAATGCACACACGAAAAGCACCTGTTACCCTTCAAAAAGCCTCGCGTCAAAGCTCGAGCCCATTACCAGATAGTGATAGACGTATGACCACAACACGATTACACCATGGGACGCAACTGCTACACTGACCTCGCTTTTTTCAGTAAGCCTTATGAAGGAGTGATCTGTCTTATAATGTATTGTCTTTGGTCTACCGTATTTTCAATACGGTAGACAAAAAAAGGCGTCGCCCAAACCCAAAAGTGCACTCAACAGACACGAGACCAGGTTGAGATCAAATCCTAGGAAAGCACAGAGTCCAGGACTCGCAACTTTCAATCAGTATATTTTCATATGGGGGAACTTCACAAAACACCTACATTCATCTTATAGTGTAAGCAATGAGTTCAAGAAAAATAAAAAGTGTTTTTGCTTTTTGTCAACGAATTTGCACTGATCTAAAAAAAAAATAACCAAAATGCAGGGGGAAAATCGGATTTCCGAAAAAATTCGAAAAAGTCCCATGTCTGACTCAATCAGAATAGCTCCAAGGGACATAATATTACATTACAATTCTGAGAGTGCTCTGCAGTGCTAATGCCTTGGAATTCCTGGCGGGTGAGCTTGCATTTCGTCATCAGGACATCAGCTGCCTTTTTTATTACACATCTGCATACCTGACTTGGTTGTCTTTGCGCTGGCCGGAGGGGGAGAAGTGACATCACACTTATGGCCGGACTTACTGCCTGGTGCTGCCTTGCTGCCTGTGTCTGTCACTGGTGGGGATTTGGTTCCTGCCTGACGCTAATAACAACAATCAAAGTGACAGAGATTGAATGCCATGCAAACCTATGCATTGCAACAGAAAAATCTGAACAAAAGTGCACTGTATGTTCAGTAATACATGTACCAACTCAAAAAGATTGACATCCACTTGCAAATCAGTGTACAGCACAAAAAAAGCAAATATGAAAGTAACATGTAATTGTTACTGTAGTAAGGTTTTCCAAGATGCATAGGAGGAATGTAAAACTTTCACTGGTTTTATACGAGAGGCGGTCGATAAAGTTCTCCACCTAATGTCTTCATAAACAACATGATTACATTACTGGCCGTACCACATTTTAGATGCCTACGACATACGGCTATTTATTTAACGACTTCCAAAGTATGTATACCCCCGCATGTCCCCAAGATGTAGCCGTTCGTGCGATTTTGGAGGGCTGCACAACCATGGCTTTCAAAAGCTAATAACGTCATAGTAAAGAGAAACATTAGGTCGTCTTGTTTTTTTTTTTGTTTTTTTTTTTTTTTTTAGGGGCGCATGAGCCTTCTCTAATGCTAAAATGCTGATTGGATTCATTGAACAGAAAACAAGTAGGTACGGTCTTCAAACTGATATCCCTATATTATTGTTAACTCATATAAGGCAACAACCCTTTAAAAGAGGAAACCAAGCAGAAATTTGAACTGTAGATAATAAAATACAGGAATGGTTCAGGAACCAATCGGGAAGAGCAGGATGATTCAAGTCAGATACGTGAGAGGTAAACAGCAAACTTAGTAAGGATGACCCCATCACAGTGACGTCAAGTGGAAAGAGGGTAGGGTTGTTTGATGTCAGGTATTATGAAGTAATTCAGTAGTGATTGTCCAAACCTGTTACTGGACACTTCCAGTGAAAACATATTTGACACAATAAATGTTACATGTGAAGGAAACAAACCGATGAGGCGCGTGCACAAATCTAAACCCGTTCAGAGTTCCTTTGATCAAGAATATTTCAAGATTGGAAAACGAACACAAGGTTCCGACGTATCAGATCGGCACTATCTTTAATCTCACCACTTCGGTTATTATTCTCAAATGAACGGTAAGAAGCAACCGAAAGGCAAATGCACTCGTTCTTGGATCACGTGCGAAGCAAAAGTGAGTCTATGTTCTGAGCCAGTGGTCATCCGTCCGTAGTCTGTCGTCCGTCCGCCGCCGTCCGTGGTAAACTTTATCGTTGGCATTTTCTCGGAGACTATTCAAGCCGCAGTCTTCAAACTCGGCCCAAGGATACTTTGTGGCAAGACCTTTATAAAAAAAAAAAAAACTAATTCGAGTGACCTTTTACAAAGGTCAAGGTCACATTGCCTCAGGAAATAGGTCAAAAATAGCTATATTTTGACAAAATGTGGTTGTGGAACATATAACATGCCATTATTTATCAAAGCAGGCATGCGTCCACACAAAATCTCTTTTATATGAGCTTGCAAGCATTTTCCCATTGTTTGCACAATACTCAATACAATACAATACAAGACATAACAAAGATAGAGACTGTATAATAGTATTCCTAACTAAATCAAATTGTCCGAGAGAAGGAGAGTCAATTCATACTGATGTGCTGGTGCCTTGCGTCAATTTAGGAACATTGTATAACACTAATGTGTTTTGTGCATTTATGTCACCGTCACTGATTCTTCTCCACAAGTTGAAGATTCTTATTTTTGACATTTTTGTTGTTCCTATTTAAAAATAGGAACAACTTTGAAATGGGGCTCGTCGGAGAGCATTCCAGAGCATGCACATGACGTTTTTGGCGTGCGGGGCAGAAATTATGGCAAAGACTGAAGTAACAAGATGAAAATGACGTCACGCCTAGCTACGCAAACCTTGCTGGAGAACGTTTTATTTTGCTGGAAGCGCCATGTGTGTGTGTGTGTGTGTGTGTGTGTGTGTGTGTGTGTGTGTGTGTGTGTGTGTGTGTGTGTGTACACGAAACCCCTAACATGGGTGACTTTCTTTACCATCCTTATGGAAAATGGGTGTGTGTAAAATTCTGGGTGACCAAGTCAGGCACCCATTTTTTCTGAGGGTTGTTTCTGCATTATCTTTCATTCAAACGTCAGGAAAAAAATATCAAAATAGAATGTGCCCATTTTCTGAGCTTTACTTCATGTTGTGTTTCTGTGACGCACTGGGCCTGTGTGTTCACATGGAAGCGAGTGTCTAGAGATCAACTTGAATGATCGCTGATTGGTCAGCTGGGCAGTGACACTGATGAACCGAGTTGTTCCCCTTTCCCTTTCTAGGGTCTTTCGTCCCTGCCGGCCATTTTTTCTGTATGCAGAGGTACAGTTTTATGCAATATTTCTTAGTTAAGAGCACGCCCAAATGTACTTGTTCAGTGCAGTTATTTAACTGAGAGATGCTCCCAATCAGATACAATTACACAGTCACAATTACCCGTTTGGCCCAGAAAACTGAGACGTCTGCTACTGCCGCGGGTCAGTCGGCGTCTTCTGCTCAGTCTTGTAGTAAAGGATAATAGAACCCCATGATTTTAACAAAGCTTTCTTCTTCAATAAAAGGAATTCGTTCAATAACACCATTACAAGGTCAATCTGTCACGCGATTTTGTTCCTTTTTTTCTGACATGTGTGATTGTGATCGATTGATTGATTGATTGTACATTGCTTAACGTCCCGACAGCAACAAGGCTTTCTCAGGACGTGCCTGCACTGCTTGTGAAAAAAAAACTAAACAGAACAGTGAATGTATGTCGCCAGCCGGTCAAATACATTAAATAAACCTAACACATGGGGCCTAAATAAAGCTAAGACCATTTAGCAACACACATCCAATATCAAGAGCTACAGGCAGTGCAGACAGTAGGGAGAGTTTTAAAAAGGCAAATACAGGTGAATGGACAAAGGGTAGACAGAAACACATGCCCCAGAATAGAGAGAAAAACCCACCCTGTGGGGCTGACCAGGGTGACCCTGGGAACTAAAAAATACCTAACCCCACCCAAGTCCCCCAGGGCAGACCCGGGTGGGGGCGTGATTGTGATCGAAAAGTAACTTGACACATGCATGCACTATGACTTTTTAAAAAAAAAATGGCGCCAGATTTTAATCCTCGTAAGCAAAACTGCCTCGCGATTCGAAGAATAGACTTCCACGAACAGGTTTTTCGGATTGTGCAACTGAAGTGTGGCTTTTTACTGTATTACCAGTTATTGTTCGTAGGGGGCTGGGGGTACTGCAGTAATTATGTATATATCTGATTTAAAATGTCAATGGTTTACATGGTTGCATTTGACATGTGATGTTTGCAGCAACACCGTTTTGGTCACACTCAGCACTTTCTGCACACACCCAGCGCCGGATGGCAGCAGGATGTCCAAACCCATCGGGATCTATGGAAGTGGACAAGCACGCCCCTTCCTGGCACATGACAAGGTCCATGGCAAAATTAGTCAGCTGCAGCATCATAGCCCAGCCTCTGCCACAGAGGGTGCATCTGGTAGGAGGGTGCATAGACGGCAGCGGAATGCCCCCAATTACAAACTGGTAAGTGATTCTATGATCATCTTCATTTTATTGGCTGGCATGCGAAGCAAAAGTGAGTTTATGTTCTGGGCCTCTGGTCGTCCGTCCGTCGTCCATGGTAAACTTTAACTCATTCTACCCCAACACCAAAATCCTTAAATTTTGCCCCTGTCCTCTCAAAACTGCATTGCAGTGCAGGACACAGATCGACCATGATAGTTCAAGGGTGATGCCAGAATAGCTTGGCGCCTGTAGGCGCCAAGCTATTCTGGCATCACCCTTGAACTATCATGGTGGATCCTTATCCTGCTGTGGTGTGTCTGGGGTAGAATGAGTTAACGATGGCATTTTCTCGGAGACTATTCAAGCCACATTCTTCAAGCTTGGCCCAAGGATACTTTGTGGCAAGACCTTTTTAAACATACCAATTTGAGTGACCTCTCTCAAAGGGTCACGCGGGGTTGACAGATGTGTGAAAACTGCTTACATTTTCAGAAAACGTAGATTTTGCTGCTGAAAAAGCCAGCCCTCGTCACCGAGGTCACACATATGTAAATCGGTCATACACGGGATTACTCTTTTTATTCTTGTGCAAGGCCCCTTAAACCAAAATTGGGCTGTTTCTGTCCTAATGCAGCTTTTTTTTTCTTCTTTCTTTCTTTCTCCAGTTGGCAAATGGAGCCTGGGATGGACCTGAGACTGACAGTGCAAGCGCATCGCAATACAAGGACAGTGATGACGAGGAGTTTGTTCCTGGCTCGAGCTCACCGGATTCAGATGGTGTGTCGGCATCAATCGCTGGGATCTCTGACACAGACAGTATTGTATTGACTATGTTAGATTTCATCAAAGTGGCAGGTTCAGGGTGGGCAGGTGTCAGTGAAGCTAGTACCAGCAAGGTGCAGTGTGCGTTAGGGGGTGAATTAGGGGGTGGCATGAGAATGTGGATAGGCAGAAGAAACAAGATGTTGGGGGTGGGGAAAGAGCACTTGCAGAAAAAAACAGGTGTGCACGTGTCGCAGAGAGGGAAAGGAAAGTACAAATGGGACAAGAAACATGCATGCAAATTGTGTAGCAAGCTTGTCTTGAAAATGAGCACGCAACTTACAAGATGTCCATGCAGATGAGGCAGACGTTGCTAAAATTTTGTTGATGAAAAAAGGGACAAAGCAGAGACGTCAAGCATGGATCAGACTACAAGATGAGGGTGATTACATGCATAACGTTGCTGTTCTTGAAAACAAATCAGGATGTTTGATTCCTAAGTATCGCACCAAAACTAGTAAGGTAGACGACCTTCTCACCTGTAGCCATTGCAAAGGGCTCTATCAAAAAAAAGCTGATCTCTGTACACTCAAAACGTTGCTGTCAGAAACCAGGAGGGTTTCAGATCGCTAAGAGAGGTGAGGTGGCACGCCGTGCCCGGCTAATGCTTCCAATACCCTTAGCCGTTGAATTTTCCTTCTATCATAAGGTATTACCCAGGCAGAGAGATGATGAGATAAGCCGTCTCATCAGAACTGACCCCTTGCTTCTGGAGTATGGAAAGAGATTATTTGACCGCAGGGACATTGAAGAACACACGGCTGGACAAATCAGCTCCAGGATGCGGGAGTTAGGGAGACTATTAAAGATTATCAGAGTGAGGTCAGAAATGAAAATCGCAAGTTTAAATGCTGTGATCAATTCAGCTAGCTTTGATCATGTTGTACTGGCTGTAAAAGAGCTAGCAGATTTTGATGAGGACACACATCAGTTCAAAAAAGGCAATTTCACAATGCGCATAGGCCATGCTTTGAAAAAATGTTCACAGATCAAACAGTCACAGGCATCCAAACAGCTTGGGCAGGGTTCAGATGACAGGTGGCGACAAGAGCTCTCTGAGGCGCAGCGGTTTGATTCTGTCTTCACCGGGGACTGGTATGATTGTGTGTCTGCTACAGCAGCCCAGTCGGTCGGGAAAATGACCATGAACAAACCCAAGCTGATCCCATCATGTGAAGATGTGAGGAAGGTCCAACAGCTTCTTGAGACAAGGATGGTTTCGGAAGATTATCCGACAGTGGTTAAAGCAACTCTCTGCGCTGTCTCACTTTTCAAACGAAAACGAGGGGGAGAAGTTCAGACAATGAAGGTGTCAGACTTCCAGAATGCTAAGATTGGATCGATCACCAATCAAGATATCTTGAAAGGTCTCACAGAGGTTGAGAAGAAAATGGTGAATCATTTTCAGCGAGTGGAAATCAGAGGCAAGTTTAATAGGAGTGTTCCCGTTTTGCTGAAGAAGAAGATGATGAGAACTGTGGACAGAATCCTTCAAATGAGGCAATCAGTGCCAGCTCTTGCTGGTTCCCAGTGCATCTTTGCCACACCTTCTGGTCAGAGGCCTTACAGAGGCCATGATGTTCTGAAGGCCCATGCGCTAGAAGCACAGGTGTCATACCCAGCCATGTTCACATTTACTCTGTTACGGAAGCAGGTTGCAACTTTGGCTCAGTCAATGGCTATCTCTGAGTTAGACCAGGATCAGCTGGCAGACTTCCTTGGTCATGATATTTGGATACATCGTCATATCTACCGCCAACCTCAAGACATCCTTCAAAAGGCAAAAGTGGCAAAGATTCTTCTGTCAGTTAACAATGGGATGACAGATTTTGAGAGCTGCATTACAGCTGAGCTGGGCGATGATGAAGAGATTGACTTTGACAATGAAGACACATCAGAAACAGGCAGAGAGGTCTCGGGGGAAACAGCACCTGTGAATGAAGCAAGTAGCAAGTCAACAACACAGGAATCAATGAGCATGACAGAGAAAAGACGTCCAGAGCCTGATGGCAATCTAGATAGTTTTGATGATGACAGTACTGCGTCAGCTCCTGTTCGAAAGAAAGCTAGATTTAAAAGGAAACCATGGGGGAAAGCTGAAGAGAAAGCTGTTCAAACTCGTTTCAAGACACACCTCATCATGAACAAACTTCTTGGAAAGGCCAAGATACAGCAGACAATCGCAGAAGAGCCCGCACTTAGACATAGGCGCTGGACAAACATTAAGGATTACGTCCGCAACAGACTGAAAAAGTTACAAAAGAAATGAATTGAGATTCCCCGCCACTCGCGGCATTTTCGTTTTCATACAGATTTATTACAAGTGTTATTATTGGGGTGGTTTCAGCATGTATAGCCTGCCTTTTTTATCTGATGGACGCCTGGATCATTTTGTATACTGCATAACCTTTGAATTTGCAAAACAAAACAGCCGGCTGGGGACAAAAGACAATAATAAGATAAGAAAACCATTGACAACGTAAAGATTTATTACAAGAGTGTTATTATGGGGTTGGTCCGCCTGGATCATTTTGTATACTGCATAACATTTAAAACTCTGCAAACAGAAGAATGGTTGGGGACGAAAGACAATAATAAGGGGTAAGAAAACCATTGTCAACATAAAGATTTATTACAAGAGTGCTACTATGGGGGCTGGTCCGCCTGGATCATTTAGTATACTGCATAACATTTAAAACTCTGCAAACAGAAGAATGGTTGGGGACGAAAGACAATAATAAGGGGTAAGAAAACCAATGTCAACATAAAGATTTATTACAAGAGTGCTACTATGGGGGCTGGTCCGCCTGGATCATTTTGTATACTACTTAACATTTAAAACTCTGCAAACGGAAGAATGGTTGGGGATGAAAGACAATAATAAGGGGTAAGAAAACCATTGTCAACATAAAGATTTATTACAAGAGTGCTACTATGGGGGCTGGTCGGCCTGGATCATTTTGTATACTGCATAAGATTTAAAAATCTGCAAACGGAAGAATGGTTGGGGACGAAAGACAATAATAAGGGGTAAGAAAACCATTGTCAACATAAAGGTTTATTACAAGAGTGCTACTATGGGGGCTGGTCCACCTGGATCATTTTGTATACTGCATAACATTTAAAACTCTGCAAACGGAAGAATGGTTGGGGACGAAAGACAATAATAAGGGGTAAGAAAACCATTGTCAACATAAATATTTATTACAAGAGTGTTATTATTCGGTTGTTTTCAGCGTATATAGCTCTGTTTTTATCTGATGTACAGCTGGATCATTTTGCATACTGTGTAACATTAACCTTACGTTGCAACTAAACAGTGGCCCCCACCCACGTCTGTCCTGGGGGACTTGGGTGGGGTTAACTAATTTTTAGTTCCTAGGGTCACCCTGGTCAGCCCCACAGGGTGGGTTTTCCTCTCAATTCTGGGGCATGTGTTTCTGTCTACCCTTGGTCCATTAACTTGTATTTTTCTTTTTTAAGCTCTCCCTACTGTCTGCGCTGCCTGTATCTCTTGAAAAGAAGTGCCCAACGGAGAAATAAACAGCTTAGAAAAGACAGTTACAACACAATTTATTAATATTTCGCGTAAATCCACTTTGTCAAAGCCGACAAACAAACAGAGAGATCAGTCGCTATTTATCTTCATTTGCAGAAGGAATGTGGCACATTCCTTCTGCGAATGAAGATAAGTAGCGACTGATCTCTCTGTTTGTTTGTCTGCTTTAACAAAGCGGATTTACCCGAAATATTAATAAATTGTGTTGTAACCATCTTTTCTAAGCGTGTTTATTTCTCCATTGGGTACTTCTTTGCATTTTTTACACGACTGGCAGTCACCTTTTTGGTCTGAATAATTTTTTGGGTATCTCTCTTGATTTTGGATGTGTGTTGCTAAATGGTCTTAGGTTTATTTAGTGTATTAGACCAGCTGGCGACATACATTCAATATTCTGTTCATTTTTTTTCACAAGCAGTGCTGGCACGTCTTGAAAAAGTCGGGACATTCAGCAATGTACAACCAATTAGGACGAAAGACAATAATAAGATATAAGAAAACCATTGTCAACCTAAAGATTTATTACAAGAGTGTTAATATTTCAGTGTGTATAGCTTGCTTTTATCTGATGTACGCCTGGATCATTTTGGAAATGTCTCTAACTTTGTTGTTACTATAAAGTACACTTTGCCTGCTGTGCATTGTTTCAAAAGTCACAGGAAGCGTAAACCTTAGCTGAGTTGGTATACCTTGCCCTCTACCTAGGTTAAACACAGCAGCGGCGCCATTGTTGCTATTTTCGCACCAGACTGGTCGCTCGGACCGGTCATGTGCACCAGAACTGCGTGCGCAGGTTGGCTTCTGCACTTGTAGTGTGGTCTCGTACGTTCACGCGGAAGATAGATGGCAGTCAAAAAAAAGATTCGTTTGTGGTTTTAACTTTTAGCCGCGCCTTTTACCTCCCCTAACACGCCAGTTTTGTGTTGAGATGACGGAGGCTTGTGTCATGCCCTACACCACCGAATCAAGTCCATTGTACATGCAGTACTCTCACTTCTTGAACTTCAACTATGACGGTGCATTCTGCCGCAAACGACGCAGATGTCGCAAAATCACCTCCATTGAGGATTTTAAAAAGCTATTTTTCAAATCTGCCAAATCGCGTAATGTTTCATGGTGCTAGCATAAGGATGGATGCATTATTGACGGATTGCATATATGGGAAAGGGTTTATTCTTTATTCATGTTATTTTGCAGCAATTAAACAACGGTCACGTGATTCTTTCTCCGAGGTTGCCCATTACAGGTGCAGAAAGCACACGCTCTAAACTGATCGGGTGCACCAGACCTGTCCGAGCGACCGGTCTGGTGCCAAAATAGCAACATTGGCACCACTGGTGCGTTTAACCTAGGCCAATGGATGAGGTATACCAACTCGGCTAAACTTTATTGTTGCACTTGCTAGAACTCGGTATTATATTTCTCTCTTCATTTTATCAATAGAGGCACATAAGTCGCGGAAACCCTTTACGTGCTGAACTTGGGCAAGAACTAGTTTTCCTCATCACAAAGTTGCCAGAAAAAGGTTTGACTGCTCTTGATTGTTTGATTTGAAGTGTTTACAAACAATTACTGTGTTTTAAATGCATGCACCTTTGATGTGATTAATAAAGGCTGAAGTTTCAAGTGATTTCTGATGTTGTCAGTTAATTAATTAATGTCAGTGTTCTGTTGTGTCATTTTAACTCATTCTACCCCAAGACCGGAATCCCCAAATGTTGAAGTCATCTTCTGAAGACTGCGTTGCAGTGCAGGGCACAGATCCACCATGATAGTTCAAGGGTGATGCCAGAATAGCTTGGTGCCCATAGGCGCCAAGCTATTCTGGCATCACCCTTGAACTATCATGGTGGATCTTTATTTTTCTGTGGTGTGTCTGGGGTAGAATAAGTTAAGTATTAGTTTCTTCATCTGGATCTTTTTCTATATTTCATATTTTTCCACACTTTTGGACCCGCGTCATACTGAGGTTAAAAGTTTCAAATTTGTTCACTGCCATAATTATATGCAAGCTACATTACAGTACTTACAGATGAGGACATAGACCAATGGCTTTAGTTCAAGGGTGGTGCCACAATAGCTTGGCGCCTAGAGGCGCCAAGCTATTCTGGCACTACCCTTGGACTATTTCAGTCACACTTGTTGCACACACTGGTGTATTCTGAATGATAAGGGTTAATATTCAAAATGTTCTGTTGCTGTTTGTCTGAAACTCCAGAGTACATTAAAAAAAACTCCTTTAATTTCCAGAATACATTATGTTGATTCTCACATAAATGCCATGATAAACTGTTTTGCTTCAAAATGACAAAACACAGCAATGTTTAAAAGATTTCCTCTGTAAAAATCATAATCGAAAGGTTACGGGCCAGTGTTTATTGAATTTCGCACCATACAATGTTAAAAATGTTAAAGCATACATACACATTAAGTTGAAAAAGAAAAAAAAAATGTGAAAAAGAAGTATTCCATGAACTTGACCTTATTACAGATGCCTAATGTTGTGAAGACACCCATTTGCACTGTAATGCCAGTTTTTGTTAGTTAGTTAGTTAGTTCGGGTTTAACGTCCACAGCACCGAGGTGATCATGGACGGCCCTGACGGGCGGGTTATGGGGGACAGGGAAATCTATTGCCTATAGAGTACGACCTGAACACTGATCAACTCAGGCGCACTCCAACTGTGCCACTTTGATTTACCAGGACCTTTCAACGGAAAGTTTTTGTGTGAGAGGCACCCACTTTATTGGTAGAAACCCATTTTTTCCCCATCTAGTTGCTCTGTTTCTAGAAAATGTCTATTTTATTTTAAGTTATAGAGCTTAGTTATAAGGTGAGTTCTAAACATTCGCATCAATTCCAGAGCCCTAGAATAAATAGAAATACGGCAACCCATTTTCACATAAAATGGTAGGTAACCGACTCTGAGGCTTTTGTCTCCATGTGTGTGTGTGTGTGTGTGTGTGCCTGTGTGTGTGTGTGTGTGTGTGTGTGTGTGTGTGTGTGTGTGTGTGTGTGTGTGTGTGTGTGTGTGTGTGTGTGTCTGTGTCTTTGTGACAGCAACTAGAGCCTGCGTTTAAGGATGGACAAAGCTTGAACTTTTAGGATATTGTCCCTAAAAGAATAATCTCGAGGTAGTTTTTTAAAAAAAAAAAATATTAAGATGCTCATTGACAAAAGAAATTGCCGTTTCACAAAAAAAAAACCCGGTTGATCCACACTCGAGTCCGTAATTTTTCTTAGCTTTACTTTATATTTTGCTTATAGCTAGATAAAAGGAAGATATTGAATGAGTTCGTTAACCAGCATTGTACCTCTTGAACATTTTGAGTGATAATTAAATATTTTGAGAAAAAAAGTAGTTTTACGTTTTTTGAATTAATTTTACGAATTATTTTGGGATTAATCTTTAAAACATTGAATCTTTTTTTACGAAAAAAACTATCTTGTCATTAATACTAACATGATTTTTCATATAGGGTATTTACATAAGCCTACAATTTGTCTCGACTTTCGGGTACGATTAGGTCAATTTTGACCTGTAAGCCCTAGATGTGAAAATCAGATAGTTTTCTGCACCACTTTTTTTCTGAGTTTTTTTAAAACAGCTAACATATCTTTGATTTTCTTTTATGAAAAAAACAGCTATCTTCTCATTAATACCAGCATTATTCTTTTTCGTAAACAGTGTTTGCATAAGCCTGCTGTTTGTCCCGCCTCTGGGGTAGGATTAGGTCAAATTGTGACCTGTAAGCCCTAGGCCTGAAAAATCAGCAAGAAAATAGTTAAGTTTGATTCTCTAATACGTCAAATGTTAGTACTGCGATGAGTGACGTATAACATCGAGTCTAGGGACTAGCGATGCCATGACGTGAAGCTTGAAGTGATGTTATTTTGCTGCTTCTCCTTTTATTCTTCTTCAGAATAGCTATCGCTACGCCAGACCACAGAGCTTACGAATGGCGGGAATTGCCGTGTGACCCATGTGTCCGTCTTTATTTATGTGTGTCAGTGTGTGTGGATCAGAGGGTGGGTTAGAGTTGAAGGATATGGATCATAAGGATAAGCTTGAAAACAGGAACAACTTTGGGCTGGGGTGCCATCTTGTTTTTTTTCTGCAATGAATTGTTTTGTTCAAAAAAGTAGAAGAGATACAAAGCTATCTTACAAACTCAACCAATGTCTTTTTCCAAACTAGATTCATCCGAAATTTCAAGCGAATATAACAACAAGATGCGATGAAACATAACCCTTTCTGTTCCCTCTGAGGAGGGTGTTACCTCAGGTGACACCCGCCATCTCAGTCTCAACTGAAACCTGGATATCTGTTGCTTTTGATTGTAATTGATTGTACATTGCTTAACGTCCCGACAGCAACAAGGCTTTCTCAGGACGTGCCTGCACTGCTTGTGAAAAAAAACCCAACTAAACAGAACATTGAATGTATGTCGCCAGCCGGTCAAATACGTTAAATAAACCTAACACATGGGGCCTAAATAAAGCTAAGACCATTTAGCAACACACATCCAATATCAAGAGCTACAGGCAGTGCAGACAGAAGGGAGAGTTTTAAAAAGGCAAATACAGGTGAATGGACCTCGGGTAGACAGAAACACATGCCCCAGAATAGAGAGAAAAACTCACCCTGTGGGGCTGACCAGGGTGACCCTGGGAACTAAAAAGTACCTAACCCCACCCAAGTCCCCCAGGGCAGACCCGGGTGGGGGATTATATCTGTTGCAATTGCAGGATGTAGTTAGGGTTGATCCGTCAACAGCAGGCCTACGCTCCCATAAACTTATGCTTTAGAAAGCCACATAAAACGCCTAAGCGCGTATGCCTCCCGCATGTATGGAGGTTTTTTTTTTTTTTGTTTTTTTTTTTTTTGCAGGCTACCACCACAGATTAATTAAAGGACCATGTCAAGTGTTGATTAGGTGTCGTGTGAAAATAGATACTGCTCTACACACAGACAGTATCGCACAGCTGAGCCCAGTGAGGAAAACCGTAGATGCATAAAGTTTATGAGTTCTGTAGACATGAGGCACGTACGAATCTATGCCTCTTGAAAATGTGATTGGTTGAGGGAATGTGTCACGACATGGGTTTTTTTCTTCTAATTTTGTAGGGGAGTAAGTTTAGAGGGGTGACAGGATTTAGATAGTCACCGGACGTAGGGTAGTTAGGTGGGGTATTTGGCCTGTACACGAGTATTTGCTGCCGTGCGAGAGTTTGGAGATCGGCGTAACGCACCTGATCACCCGGTCTCCGCGATCGGGTGGTTATTGTTTCACGTGGATTTCAATCACATGATTTAGTGAGCGTTTGTTTGCTAACCTAACCTATCCAAATTGTTAGTTAGTCGCTTTTCCAACTGCAAACCAGTCAGTCGTTTTTCCAGCAGTCTCCTAGGGTGGTCTTTCAGGCGTGGTTCGCCATTTGCTGAAGGCCACAAGCAGCTGTGTCGTTCTTCTGTATCGGCCCTGCGATACGGTTTTGGTCGTCCCGGAGCCGGTGTCCAAAGAAGGAGAAGAGAAGAAGAGCTGTGATGACTTTACCCCTGGCTTGTCTTGTCATTGTTTGTCTTCGTCCTAGCTGGGGTGTCTTCACGGATGGCAGTAAGTACACACAATTCTTTAGTGGCCATTTGCTTGGGGGGAAGGGGGGGGGGGGTGTTTGTGTTTGCTTGTTCTGTTGTTATTATTTTGGTTAGTGTGTATTGGGGGGCAAGTGTAAGAAAAGAATGTAGAAGCAAAAGCCATCTGTTGTATTTTGTAGTATTTAGCGTCGGGGGGGGGGGGGGGGGGGGGGGATTCAGAAGTGAGTCATGTGGTGACGTGTAAATATATGCATTGTGTTGAGGTTTAATTTATTGTTGCGGGAGAGAGATGAATGGAATATAAAAGACGGCAATTAAAGTTGCGGGAAGGGTGATGTGATTATCTTGTTTCTTTTGTTATTTATGTGTATTTTTGCACCTGTGTTTTAGTGCATCCTAATCCAATGGTCCAAATCCAACGGCCTAAAGCTTAAAGAACTAAGAACGGCTAAGTCTGCCACCGTGCTGTGGTACTGAGAGTGGAAGCTGACTGTCACTCCGCCTTGTGGGGCTACGACGCCGTACCTGGGTGCTGTTGCGAGTGTCGCGGCACGCCCTGTGTTTAGTCAGGTCGGGTCGTCCCATTTAATTATTTCTAACCTATTTAAGTAAAGTTTTGTTTGTTTATAATCTTGTAAAGAACGTTGTGAGATTTATTTCATCTCCTCGTGACAATGGTGTGAGAGGATTGTAGATTTAGATTGTACATTGCTTAACGTCCCGATAGCAACAAGGCTTTCTCAGGACGTGCCTGCACTGCTTGTGAAAAAAAAAAAAAAAAAAAAGAACATTGAATGTATGTCGCCAGCCGGTCAAATACGTTAAATAAACCTAACACATGGGGCCTAAATAAAGCTAAGACCATTTAGCAACACACATCCAATATCAAGAGCTACATGCAGTGCAGACAGTAGGGAGAGTATTAAAAAGGCAAATACAGGTGAATGGACCTCGGGTAGACAGAAACACATGCCCCAGAACAGAGAGGAAAACCCACCCTGTGGGGCTGACCAGGGTGACCCTGGGAACTAAAAAGTAGTTAACCCCACCCAAGTCCCCCAGGGCAGACCCGGGTGGGGGTGTGTGAGAGGAGCTTTGTCACGGTGACGGAAAGTTTTTGAGATAATGTATTATTTAAAGGCAGCCTGTGTTACGGAAGGCCTTATCGCGGAAGCAAAAGCGTCGAGCTGAGCTTAACGGTTATGCTTCCGGCGAGAAGGTCCAGTCACGTAAAATATATTCTTTGCTCAGCTTTCATTCGTCTTAAATTAAAAATATTTCGTTCATTTGTATACGTGATATTGTTTATTCTGAAACATTGTGTTAGCTAAAGGAGCCTTGTGCTGTGAATGTATAGTTTGCGAAAGCATTAAATTAATTCGAACTTGTCGTTCGTGCTCCCTCTGGGGAGATTCAGTAGCTTGCGAACTATATTCATTTTTCTCGATCTTCATTTGTGTGTTAGTAAGCATATTTGGTTCATCGTATATTTGATATTGTGCTATTTGAAATATTGTTACGTTAGGAGCCACGTGCTGTGAGGGACGCTTCGCGGAAGCAAAGGCGTAGGCCTACTGGCATTAGTGCCTGACGCTTGTGCTTCCGCCGGAGTCCAGTGGCTTGTGCCTTAAGGTTTTCAGTCTCAGTTTTCGGTTGTTTTATTAGAGATATTTGTTTTATTATATATTTGTCATTTTGTATTGTGTATCAGGGGTATTCGGGGTGGAGAGTTTGGACGTATGTGTGTGTGAATGTGACGTGCAAGTGCGTGGTTAGGATTGAGTGAGAATAGTTGATTATTGTTAGGGTTATATGTAATAAATCTCGTCGTCATTGTTCCTCTGGTGTTTGTGTTAGTGTGGGTCGGGTGTGTCTCGAGTTGTAGAGCTCATAGTTCGCGCCATGGAAGCGGGGGTCGTGACAGAATGATACGGAGCTGTCAGTAACGTGGATGATGTACGGCTGGTCTCAGAGAGACAGACAGGGCGAGAGAATCCATGGGCGATTTGCGTATCACTGTTTTTGCTAACATTTCTCATCAGAAAATGACTGAAAACAATCTGCACGTCTGATTTTTTTAACGTGATAATATGTCATTCTGACCTGACGGTTACTGCATTTAATGGATGAGGGAGATTGGAAGTACTGTGTGTGCGTGCGCGTGCGCGCGCGCGCGCGCGTGTGTGTGTGTGTGTGTGTGTGTGTGTGTGTGTGTGTGTGTGTGTGTGTGTGTGTGCGTGTGTGTGTGTGTGTGTGTGTGCGTGCGTGCGTGTTAATCCGTGGGTCAGAAAGAAGAAGGGTATTTACCCGAAATATTCAAAAATTGTGTTGTAACTGTCTTTTCTAAGCGTGTTTCTTTCCCCGTTGGGTTCTTATTGTCCGGGAAATTGACAGGCAGCCGGACACAATGACCGGCTGTCAAAATCCCTACCGGGAATGATGAATGTTTTGTCACAAATCATACTTGGGCTAAGTAGTTTGAAGTCGTGTCTTGAATAGTCTCCACGAAAATGCAAACGTTCAAGTTTGCAACGGACAACTGACGACGGAAGGCCCAATATATAGATTCACTTTTGCTATCGCACATGAGCCAAAAAGAATACTATGATGTACATCTCTGACATTAACAAGATGGGATGAACCATACCCCACAAAGTCTCTTTGATGTGAGAGCCATAACCCAAAAAGTCCCTTTTATATGCGAGCTGTCCTCGCTGTCAAGGGTCTCTACCTGGTGTCTTTGACCTGATTCTGATGTTGAAATATCTCCTTTTAAAAAAGCCTCGCAGATTTACTAATGCCTCAGTGAGCTCTGTGGGGGGCATACGCGTGATTGGTTTGCAAAAAAAAACCGTCATTTGTCATGACGTAATTTTAGTTTTTACGTAGTTTTATATTGTACGTGATACGTATTCAATTTTGCCTTCTACACTTGAGAATAAAGGGGACAAAACTCTAATTTCAAGGTACAATTTCAGTCTTGCTATAATTTTTGTGAAGTGAGATACATGACTTTCTGTAGTACACGCGCATGCTTTTCTGACAGCGCGTCGATGTGTGTGTGTGTGTGTGTGTGTGTGTGTGTGTGCGTACGTGCGTGCCGGAGTGCGTGCGCGCGCGTGTGTGTGTGTGTGTGTGTGTGTGTGTGTGTGTGTGTGTGTGTGTGTGTGTGTGTGTGTGTGAGAGAGAGAGAGAGACAGACAGACAGACAGACAGACAGGCAGGCAGGCAGGCAGACAGACAGACAGACAGACAGGCAGACAGACAGACAGAGAACTTTCTCATATCTAGAGTATTGCGTCGATGTCTGCTTCTTGTGACAAAATTTCTGCTTTTAAATAGCCGTCACTGTGTGATTTTGTCGATGTGTTCTACTTTTTAATTTTTTTCTGCATAGAATTAATCTTTAAACACAAAAAAGTTCAAAAGGTAAAAAGCTGGCTAACAAACTCATATAATGTCTTTCTCCAATATAGCTATATCCAAAATTTCAAGTGAATGTGACAACAATTACGGACTCTAATGTGATACAACCGACTTTCTATAAACGGCTTTTTAACCCTTTAATGAGACACCCAATTTTAATATGCTCGGAGGCTGTCCTAGGCACCTCTTGAACAAATCACTTCTCCAAGTTTCAAGCTTGTACGCACACAAGCATCGGAGATTCTCGTGTTTACACACACACACACACACACACACACACACACACACACACACACACACACACACACACACACACACACACACACACGCACACACACACACACACACGGTGTTTCCCGCCAAAAGTACTTTCGGCAGCGTTTTATATCTGGTTACTTTAGTTGTCAGATTTTCAGACCTGCCCGCCTTTCTCGTCATGGGCATTCTTTTGAATTTGCTCCACCGCGACCAATCCTAAAAAGTCTCTTCTATAATGGAAGAGACTTAAAAAACAAAACAAAATGTTTTGTCATTTTATCAACAGAACAGCCCATACCTTTGTTCCCGCTGCACCCCCTCTCCCTGTAGCTGCTGGAGTTGCTGCCCCTCTTTTGGCTGGCACTGCTGCGCCTCTTCCAGCCGCTGCACCTACACAACATTACAACTTTCACTCCCTACCAGTGTTAATTCTTGCTACTTGTGAAGTCAGCTGCAAAGGTTTTTAGAGAATGAAGAACAAACAACCCCAAAGCGAAGACAGCAACAACAACAAAAGAACAAGATGAGGATTTCATCCCAAAGTCCACCATACTGATTTGAGCTCACGTGCGTTTTTCTTTTTGTAACATTCAGAGTAGTTCCTATTGGTAAGCTTATCATTCTGATTCAATTCTCCCTCCCCCCCCCCAACCCCCCCTCCCCCCCCCCCCCCCCCGATCCGGACAATGGCACACACAACAAACACAGGCAGCTGCAGACATACGGCGCTTCGTGCCAATTATACATTCGGTGGGCTGGCGTAGCCATAGCTATTCTGAAGAAGAAGCACAGCAGCAGCAAAGAAATGACGTCACTATGAGCTTCACGTCATGGCATCACTAGTCCCACAACACCGTGTACACAGTGACGAAATTAATGTTTAACGTCACTCCTCATAGAAAGGACAAACTCTGTAATTTCCTAGCTAGGTGATTTTCACACCTAGAACTTTTACGTGACAATTTGACCCAATCATACCCGAGAGATTCCAAAATACGTGGTGCCGAAAATCACGATTTGACCTAGACATGCCCGAGAACCAGGACAAACAGCAGAATTATACAAATACTGTATGAAGAGTCATTCGGCTATTAACCCTTTTGCTGTCGGTAGCGTCTTTTGTCGCGGTGATTCCTGCAGGAATCACCACGACACAAAGCGATACTGAAAGCCAAGGGGTTAGTGAGAAGATTGCATTGATAATGAAAAGATTCAAAGATTTTTAACCGTTTCAAAAATAATCCCAAAATTCGTCAAAAACTGCACTTCCCAAAATTTCCAAAGCACAATACTTTTCATTCAAAAAGTTTAAGGGGACGAAAGCTCGTCAACAAACTAATTCAATGCCTTCCTTCAGGCTAGCTATATACAAAATATTAAGTAAGTAAAACAAAAGTTATGGGCTGATTTGTGGGTCAAGCGTTTATCATATAATGGCCATAGGAACATACTGAAATTGGATGTTTCATTGCAGACTTAAATGACCGTTTATAGAAAGTCGGTTGACCCACATTTGAGTCCGTAATTTTCCTTCTACAGTCGACGACACTTAAGTCAAACCTGCAGGGGATTTTGTTGTTGTTGTTGTTGTTCGACATCCGTCATTCGGATATGTAGAATTTTTTTCACAGAGTTGTTCGACTTAACCATGTTTATTCTGCGATAAAAATTATGTTCATAGCACACTACATTCTTCTCAGATAAGAATATGATATAAAATGTCATGTTGACAAAAGCTGTTAGCATCTTTGTTCAGCATTATTGTAAGACATACTGAGAACATAAAGTCGATATTGACTATTGATATTTTATTGTCGGGAACAGGTCGTTTTCAAAGTCGTCCACGGGCACACACTTTACTATTTAATCGTTTAACTTTCTCTCTCTCTCTCTCTCTCTCTCTCTCTCTCTCTCTCTCTCTCTCTCTCTCTCTCTCTCTCTCTCTCTCTCTCTCTCTGTATTTATATCATGTATCATTGGAAAATAAAGCTTTCTCTCTCTCTCTCTCTCTCTCTCTCTCTCTCTCTCTCTCTCTCTCTCTCTCTCTCTCTCTCTCTCTCTCTCTCTCTCTCTCAAATCTCTAGTTCGAAAAGCACAGAGGCAAAATGTCAAATCTCTAGTTCGAAAAGCACAGAGGCAAAATGCAGAACAAGTTATTGCCGACGGCAAAGACATCCGTTCAGTCTGGCAAGTAATAAACAATTTCACCAAAGGTAAACGATCGCCTAATATTCCGCCCGATCTTACTGCAGATGCGTTCAATGCTCACTTCATAACTGTTGCTCAAACTCTGGCGAAGTCAAATACACCTAACCCTATAAACTACACTTGCTCTCATCAACTACGTCACCATAGTCAACACAGAGCCTGCCGCCCATTTTTAGTACCGCTTATGACTGTCCTAGATGTAGGCAAATCTATTTCCAGTTTAAAGAACAAATCGTCTTGCGGTCCAGATGGTATTAGTAGTCAGATTTTAAAACTATCTCTGCCCTACGTCGTCGAATCCCTGACCTTTATTTATAATTTATCGATCAGACGTAACGTTTTTCCCGACGAGCTAAAAAAAGCGAAAGTAATCCCTCTTCCTAAAAGCAAAGATTTATGCAACCTAAACGAGTACAGACCTATTTCCATATTATCCTGTATTTCAAAACCGCTTGAGAAACATATCCATACTCATCTTCTAAACTTTCTGGAGAAAAACCATCTGATAAATGCAGCACAATCAGGATTTCGACTTCTACATTCGTGCCAAACTGCCCTCAATCAGTTAATTGATAAATGGCTCTCTGTAATAAATGACAGTAAAGTATCAGGTACAATCTTTCTTGACCTGAAAAAAGCTTTTGATCTTGTCAACCTCTCTATCCTACTAAAATAAACTACCATTCTATCACATTGACTCAAATACTGTCTCCTTTATATCTTCCTATCTCAGAAAGTACTGCTAAATGGCAAATATTCACCTGACGGGTTAGTAACTTGCGGTGTTCCACAGGGGTCTATTCTAGGGCCCTTATTATTTAATCTATTTATTAATGATCTGCCACTGTGCACATCTCATTTAGACGCAAACTGCGATCTGTTCGCAGACGACACGACCATACACACTCTGATAAAGATATCGCAACCAATAAGGTACTCCAACAACGTCTTGATGAAGTAGCAGGCTGGTGCAGTGATAATCACATGATTATTAGTATTCCAAAGACAAAGAGCATGTTAGTTACTGCACGTCAGAAACACCAGCATGGCCTACCACCATTAACACTCTCTTTAGATAGCCAGCCTGTAGAACAAGTAACTAGGCATCGCTTATTAGGCGTTATAGTGGACAACCAATTAAGCTGGGAACCACACACTGACTCTATATGCAAAACAATCTCCAAAAATATGTTCCTGTTATCAAAACTACGCCATATAGTTAATACTGATACCTGTAAACTCTTTTTCCATGCGCATAAATGCATTGTGACTACAGCTCTACCGTCTGGGATGGATGCAGCAAAGTTCACATGAAAAAAGTTAATTCCTTGTATCATCGGGGCATTAAATTAATACTTCCCCGTCCTACTTCGACTGACGAAAAATTAAAATCTCTCAAGTTACTAACATTGAATAAACAGTTTGAATTTAATCGCCGTGTTCTACTGCACAAGATCATGCACGGAAAGCCCAACCCTATCTAAAAACTCTATTTTCCGACAATAATAGGAAAAACACGAGAAATAGTTTGATCCATCTTCCAAAAATTAGATTTGACATCTGTAAAACCAGCCTGTCCTTTTCAGGCGATAAAGCGTGGAATATTTTACCTCCACACCTGAAATCAGCGTCTTCAAAGATCGCCTCCATAAATATTTACTTCAGAAGTAATAGTATGTTCGGCTGCAATATGCTACTATTCGCATAGTTAGTGACAAATTTCCTATTACCTAATAATCTTCTACTGTTGCTGCAGATTATGTAATTTTTTTCGACTGTCAGCATTAACATGTCAGGTTTATACCTCTGTGTGTGTGTGTGTGTGTGTGTGTGTGTGTGTGTGTGTGTGTGTGTGTGTATATATTTTCCCTGAGGGTGAGGGGGCGGGGGGGGGGATGGGTCGTTTTGCTTATATATGTTTTATCTTTTGCTGTATCGTCTGATGTATTTTTATATGTGTAGAATAGCAGGACGGTTTGGAAGATTGGTATTGCTATGCCTAAAACTTTTTATCCTGAATAAAAACGTTTCATTAACATCATCTCTCATTTTAATGTGGTAAAATTAGAAGAGCATCTTTGGACAGGGGGGGGGGGGGGGAGGGGGGGCCCGGGAATGGTTCGACTTCAGCGTTTTTCCACCTGTCCGTGTTCACGTTAGGCGTTTGTGACTGCATTTTTTTTTTAAAGTTCGGTTTACCCGACATTGGAGAGAACAAACCCGTTCAACTTGTCCTAAGTTCGACTTGCGATTTTGAGTTATCCATTGTAAAATTAGTCATAGTAAGAACAGATTAATTTTGGCCGGGAAGTTTATTATTATTATTATTATTATTATTATTATTATTATTATTGTTGTGTGTGTGTGTGTGTGTGTGTGTGTTTGTGTGTGTGTTTTGTTGTTGTTGTTGTTGTTGTGGTTGTTGTTGGACTTGAGGTAACAACACTCTAATTTCAAATCCACGAAAAAGCTATAGGACTTCTTTAAGTTTAAGATGATCAACACCACAAGCGACAGCAGCAGCAACATTCACATGAACGGCCAGAAGCTAGAAGAGGTCAACAGCTTCAAGTACTTGGGAGCCACCCTGTCCAAAGACGGTAGTTGCATAGCAGAGATCCGTATCAGGATAGGTACAGCAACATCCGCAATGGCCAGGCTGGACAGGATATGGCGAAGTAACTCCATCAGCTTCACCATCAAGTACAGGCTTTACAAGTCCCTCGTAGTGTCTATTCTACTCTTCGGCTGTGAGACTTGGACGCTGCTTGCAGACTCAGAAAAGAAAATCCAGGCCTTTGAGAACAAGTGCCTGAGGAAGTTGCTCCACATCTCGTACCGCGAGCACAAGACCAACGAATATGTACGGAGCATCGTCACTTCCCTGGTGGGCCCACATGAACCCCTTCTGGCAACCGTGAAACCGGGCGCAAGCTTGCTTGGTTTGGCCACGTGACCCGACACAACACCTTGTCCAAGACTATCCTCCAAGGCACTCTCGAAGGAAGTCGTCGGCGAGGTCGTCAGAGAAAGAGTTGGGTCGCAAACATAAAAGAATGGACCGAACTCGAGATGCCAGACTTGCTTGCCACCGCCCAAAATAGAACTCAGTGGAGAGCACTGTCTGTTGCTGCTGCCTTTCAGTCCCCCCAACGCCCAGTTCGGGCAAGGGACTGATGATGATGATGATGAAGTTCTCTACAGTCCCAGCCCTTCACTAGACACAATGCTACTCCGCCCAAACTCTGCTAACATTTTTTATTAACCTTTCATATTTTTGTATAGATTCGTATTTTTGTGTTTTGACAAAATAGTCTCTTGTAATGAAGCTCTATGCCAACGCATAAAGTTACACACAGGGTTTCTGCGTTGTGCTGTCCTGTCAGTGGTATTTTTGTAACAAATATTCTGTGTATGCACGTGGTTCCGTGCGATCGCGAGGTAAACGATCCGCACGGAGTTTTAATGGCGCAGCTCAGCCTAACAAGGCTGAAGAGTACGTGCTATTCTGTCATAGAGGACGGACGTATGTCGGATACACCGTATTCCAAGACTCTGAAACCGAGATTACAGGTACGTTTTTTATATGTATTATCAACAGCTAGTGAGCTAAAGGTAGTATGCGTTAGTAAGATTTAGTTCGGTTGCGTAGTGTTGATTTGGTTCAGTTATCTAGTGTCGGTTTGGAACTTGAGATAACCGGGGATTTTTCTGTATAGTTATTTTGCGGGATGGATATCTAAGGAATGTGATGTGTGTATGCCTAGGTTGTTTACGAAGGTAGTACGTGGTTGGTTAAGTATAATTTTTTCCTAGGTACGACTGAACCAGTGTATGGCGCGTACGTGATGTTATAGTCTTTTTTCAGTGTAGTGACTGAGTTATAGTGTGTTGCGAATCTAGTCCGTTTTATGAAGCACGAGTTTGTGAAGTGAACGTGTAGATTTATTTGATCAGCCAGGTTACGTAATGTATCTCATATCATCCAATATGTGTATGTTAAGCAAGTGTTATGACATAACTTTATTGTACAGATTTCTTGTGCGGAGCGAGGGACGTGACGCCGAGACGTCAAAGTCAAAAACGTCCCTAACATTATTATGCTGCATCACATTAAAAACAATCCTGAAGGGTAAGTCCATTACCCCCCCCCCCCCCAACCCAGATCTGCCCTGGGGGACTTGGGTGGGGTAAACTA
The DNA here is from genome assembly GCA_036245525.1 of Semisulcospira habei. Lineage (NCBI taxonomy): Eukaryota > Metazoa > Mollusca > Gastropoda > Semisulcospiridae > Semisulcospira > Semisulcospira habei. The sequence continues at coordinate 104,699,802 of BTPG01000004.1, forward strand.
CTTTTTAGTTCCCAGGGTCACCCTGGTCAGCCCCACAGGGTGGGTTTTCTGTCTACCCTTGGTCCATTCACCTGTATTTTCCTTTTTAAACTCTCCCTACTGTCTGCACTACCTGTAGCTCTTGATATTGGATGTGTGTTGCTAAATGGTCTTAGCTTTATTTAGGCCCCATGTTGTTGGTTTATTTAACGTATTGGACCGGCTGGCGACATACATTCAATATTCTGTTTAGTTTTTTTGTTTGTTTTTTTCACAAGCAGTGCAGGCACGTCCTGAGAAAGTCTTGTTGCTGTCGGGACGTTAAGCAATGTACAATCAATCAGTAAGTCCATCCCTTGTTCTTGACAAAAATATTACACTTCGTTTGGAGTAGCACAATTGCATTCTGACATTTTCAGTTTGAGTACCTCTGCAGATTTTGAGTGTGCCTGTACCCATACTGAGAGGCAAGTGTAAAACTAACTTCCTTTCTATCTTCTAGAAAATATTAATTTCAGGTTTTCGCTTTCTATAGGCAACATTTAAAAGAAACCGAGACATCCAAGAGGTGGTTTCGTTTGTTTCAGTAAGCTTAGCTGGTTGATGGTTAGGTCTGATGCACAACAGCAAGCTAGTACATCTGTTCACCAATGATGAACAGACAGGATTCTGAAGGTTTCCATTCAAAAACATGTATGCCCAGTCAAAGAGTGCTCAGTGTGTTTGATAAAGACAGTGTGATACAACCCCATCAGCATCAAGCGTCCCACATTTTTCAAAATCAGAGGTGAAAGAAAAAATGTAAGGGACAACAGCAGAAATGACTTAATGGGAAGTGCTAGAGAGTTTTCCTCCATATAAATACCTTAAGGATTTTTCCATTTATCCGTTTTAGACTTAAGGTCAAAGTACTCGCATGCAATGCGATTTCAAATCCATGAAAATGCTTTAGGAAAGACTTCTTTACGTTCCCTAGATTCCCAGCCCTTCACTAGACAAAATACCTCCTTTGCTTAAGCTCTCCGAACATTCATTATTAACACTGGCCGTCTCCCCTTTTCATTTCATTTATTACTACAATATCGACTGCAATCCCTTCCCCTCTTTTAGTAGGTTCTCTCTTCGGGTGCATGGAAATTTAGCTCTAGGTGGAGGCATGGAATGTATGCCCCTGCAGACACCACAGTAAAATATGGCTGTCTTTGCAGGTAGGAAAAAGTTCTTGCCTTCCCCCAGTATGCCGAATGGTGTGCTGACGCGGTCGCCAAGACCGAAACTGCTGTCCACACCGGCTAAACAATCTGGACCCGCCTTGGGGGACCTAGATCTAAATTTCCATGCATCAAGGGGCTGGAAATAGTCAATATGCGATACGCCCCCCTTGGGGGGGGG
>BTPG01000004.1:104701582-104725967 GCA_036245525.1 Semisulcospira habei
GGGATTTGAAGTATTATTAACACTATGACTGAGTTAACCCCTTAAATTCTCAGTCATAGTGTTAATGAAGATTCAGTTCTTTCTTTATATATCTAATTACAGAGAAAAATAAAAGGAATTTGAGAAAAAGGAAAGGCAAGGTCGTGTGCGTTTTTGTGAGCGAATAACATAGAAAAATGAGGGCCAAAGAAGATTCTCTAAAACTCCCATATTCCCCCTCTCTGGAGTGCGGGCTGTCTTGTCGTATGGAACGGTTGTGTTTGAGTTACCTAGCCCGCATTCCAAGACTCTGAAGCCTAGATTTCAGGTATGTTTCTATAAACGTAGTATTGATAGTTGTTTAGTTAAAGACAGTATGCGTGGTAAGATTAATGTGGTTGTATAGCGGTGTTCCGGTTTGGTTTAGTTATAGTATGTTTAGAATTCGGTGAAGTAACCGGTGTTTTTGTATACAGTTGTTTACCGAGTTAGATGACTAAAGGAATATGAAGTGTGTATGTCTAAGCCGCTATGAAGATAGTACGTGGTTGGGTAAGCATAGTCTTTTCCAGGGTATAGAGTAAGGTATAGCAAGAGTGTCAGTTGGGCTATAGTCTGTTTCAAGATAGTGACAGAGATATGGGGGTGATACGAAAATAGTTTATGAAGCACGTGTGTGTGTGTGAATGAACGTGTGAGTTATTTGTATCAGCCAGGTTACGTGACGTTTCTCATTGATCCAATATGTTGTGTGTTTAGCAAGTGTTACTGACGTTGGGACTTTTGTTGTCTATTCAGAGTTCTTGTAACAAGAGTGGAAAGACGGACGCCGAGACGTCGAGTCGCAGGTGGGACCTACGTGAGGTCATCCCTCCAACTCTTCTGAGAGTGAGTCTGACTGGGAACCAAGACACCCAGGTCCAAGCGAGAACTGAGTACCGTACGAGAACAAGGACGTCCGTGCCCAGAGAGACAGGACGGCAATAAGCGTACGACGAAGAACTTTCACGCCTAGACGTGAGAAGGACCAACGTAGCCAGGCAACAACATCAAACAGGTTGGAGGCAATGTGAGACTAAGACCTAACCTGGCAAAGATATTGTGATACGTGTGTGGTGTGATAATAGAACAGTGTATATAGTTGATAATCATTTAAGTCGTTCTTTTCATTTATAGTGTATAAAGGTTACTTTAGAAAGGGAGCCCGTGTGTTGTGTTTTACCGCATGAATGCGCCCGTCTGAGTCAGTGGCGGTGTATGCGTCTGTTGCGTGAGAGTCTGTGCGTACGACTGTGGGCAAGTCTGCGTGCGTTACACCCACCAAACTAGAAATGCCTACTACTGTCGCTTAGAACAGGTTAGCTGAAAACACAGAGCTTGGCTGTTCAATTATGGGTTCACAAAACATTACCAGAACGGCGACAATACTAAAGAAAATGTCATTTAGGCCCCTGCATGTAAATGACCGTAAAATATTTTGAAGAACAAATGTTTGGCAAGAGGCTGCTTTTTAGTGTGACAATGTATAATCAAAACTCGTGAGCACAGATCATTCTCAGTTTGACTGTTCTGTACAAAAATGGCTGGCCTTTCCAAATCCGTTGCTGTTTGCAAACCTTCACACACACACATTAGAAGGACTATCTTGTCAAAACACAAAAATAAGAATGCATAGTTGCGTACCTTAAATGATAATGTTAGGAGAGCTTGGGCAGTGTGGACATTGTCTCTAAAGACGGTCTGGGACCCTGGGGAACGTACATAGGTCATTCCTAAAGCATTTTCATGGATTTGAAATCACACAGCATGTGAGTACTTCCACCTTAAGCATACGGGACTGTATTTTTGATTATAATTTTGGATATAGCTAGTTTGGAGAAAGACACTGGATACGTTTGTTAGCCAGCTCTGTATCTCTTCAACTTTTAAAAAAAAAAAGAAGAAAAAAAGAATTCATTACAGAAAGAAAAATTCAAAAGTAAGAATCCCGGACATGTGGAGAAGAATCAGACAGTAACTTTGACGTAAAAGCACAAGACATGTCAGTGTTCTACAATGTTTCTGAAGCAAAGCACCAGCTCATCACTATGAATTGACGCAATGCTCTCCCTCTCCCTGACAACTTAACTGATTTAGTTCGGAATACAGTCTCTACCTTTGTTATGATATAAGATGTCTTAGTGCTTATTTTATTGTGCAGAAAGTGGGAAAATGCATGCAAGCGAATATGCCTATATAAGAGACTTTATGGGCTGGTTCATCCCATCTCATTTTTATCTTGCTGCTACTTTGCCAGAATTTGAGGCCCGCCCACTCATGACGTCATTTGCATGCTACTGAACGCGCTCCGACCAGCTCCATCTCAAAGTCTACAATATTTTCAATATGGTAGACAAAACCAATGATTTTGACATAAAGACAATAATAAACTTACAGCTGATGACTGGTCTTAAATGTAGCCAATCACAGCCTGAAAATGATTACTTGTACATTTTCTACAGAAAATCTGATGCCCCTTTGCCGGTGATTCAGTTTTAAAATGGAAGTTGGCTGGAAAAGACAATGTTGTACTGTCTTGTGTGTTTCAACATAACTTTCATCTGTTCATGTTTACAGCTTAGAACATTCTTGAATAAGACAATACGAATGGCAACGCTGCTATGGCTAACATGCATGACTAATCCATTTACATGTAATTTATGTGAGCTTCTGTGATCATTCATTCCAGCAAGTCTGACATAATGACCGAGTTGGCCGTAGTACTTGAGAAAACCAATGATTTGTCACCATGTGCATATTTTTAAATATATTTAATTACTGACCTCCCTTGACCTTTGACCATTGCGAGTGGTCAACCAAATTAGTTTGGTGCAGGTAGATCTTATCATCAACTGTGTGCCAAATGAAGGGAGTGAGCGGTGGACAAACGTACAGCAACCCAGCTAGCGAGCTGCTGACCATAGCCGGTGTCACAGGAAAAGTGAAGCGTGTGATCGCTAACCTGTAATAAGTTGCAACATAAAAACTTTCAAGGCATTTGGGCCCCTCTGCGGGAGTTTTCTCTAGGTACTTCGGCTGTCCTCCCCCAGCAAAATTAGTGAAATAAAATTGATAAATTAAATTTATATTTTTTAACCCGTTGGCGCCGCACTGTAGAAACACATGTTCCCCAGGGAAGGCAGGTCACATTTACCCTAGTTGACAATAATGTTCAAAAAAAGTTTGAAAAAGTTGCTAATAAATACTAAAACAGCCATTTTCCAGACTTCTTGCGACCTTGATCTTTTAGAGGGGTCACCCAAGTTAGAATGCACAGGAAGATCTCAGTATCAGGTATCTCTTTACCAAGTTTGACCTTCTGGCTGAAAAATTATTTTTTAGAAAACACGCTTTGTTAGAATACAATTCCCCGGCAAGGTGATTTTTCTATTTACTGACACTGTGAAATTGACCTTAGTAGGAGGTCACTCAGACTTGTATGTTTCAAAGGTCTGCCCATAAAGTATCCTTGGGTCAAGTGTGAAGTTTGTAGCTTGATGTTTAGTACCTTTTATGGTCTCTGTGAAAATGTCAGTATTAAAGTTTATCACGGACGACAGACGGATGACGGACGAAGGATGGACAACGGACAACCCCAGGTCTAGAATTTTGACTCACTTTTGCTGCGAGTCAAAAGTAAAAGAGCAAGTCAAATGTGTACCTCTACCAGTAGGCGTAGGTACAGGTGCTCCTCTGCCTCGTGCCGCGCCAGCTGGGGCTGGCGTTGTGCCCCTCCCTGCAGCCCCACCACCACGCCCAGGGGTGGTGCCTGCACCTGGCTGTGTCCCTCCCTTGGACTCGCTGGTTTTGACCTTTTCCTGCATGGTTTGCAGACATTCTTGGTACCAAGCCTGGGCTGTGAAAAAAAGACAGGCATGAACGACCATGTCACACATCAAAAGCAGAAACTGATAAGCTTGGCATTAACTAAACTTGATACAACACCTGTCATAATGAGCTCTATTCTTTTTGTCTATTGTATTGAAAATGCAAATGAAAATGGGGCTAGTCGGAGCGCGTTCCGTAGAATGCAAAGGACATATCAGGCGGGCGGGCCTCGGATTGTGGTAAAGAAATAACAAGATTAAAATGACGTAACGTCTAGCTACTCTAACCTTGCTGTTGAACGTACTTTTTGGTGCGAAACGCCGTGTGTGTGAGTGCGTGCGTGCGTGCGTGTGCGTGTGTGTGTGTGTGTGTGTGTGTGTGTGTCTGTGTCTGTCCGAGCATACTGAGATCAGGTGTCTCATTGAAGAGTTAAATGACCGTTTACAGAAAGTCACTTGACCCACATTGGAGTCCGTAATTTTTATTGCATGCACTTGAAATATTGGATGTAGCTAGTTTGTACAAAGACATCGGATGAGTTCGTTAGCCAGCTTTGTACCTCTTCAACTTTTTCAAAAATAAAAATTCAATGCGGAAAGAAATGTCAAAAGTATGACTCCCTGATTTCATCAGAAGAATCATACAGTGACGGTGACGTAAAAGCACCAAATGCGTCAGTTTTTTTTTTAAAATACAATGTTTCTAACTGACGCAACGCACCAGCACGTCAGTGTTTTACATGTGTATGAGCTGACGAAATGCTCTCCTTGATTTAGGAAGATTTTTTGTTGTTGTTGTAATTTTTGTTATGATGTTTGCGAAAGTATTGTGGAAAGGTGGACTATGCATAGCTCATACAGAAGAGGCTTTGTGGACATAGAACATCCCACCTTATTCTTCAAAATGGTTGTGGCTACGCCAACCCACAGAATGTATAAAAGGTAGGAAACGCAGTGTGTCTGCCGTCTGTGTTTGTGGCCGGTGTGCCATTCTGCCGTCTGTATTATTTGTGTGTGCCATTGTCGTGCGGATTAGGCGGGGGTGGGGGGTGGGGGGGTGGGGGGGTGGGAGTAAGTCAAGGTGGAGAGAGATGAATCAGAAGGTAGAGCTTAAAAACAGGAAACAACTTAGAATGTTTCTAAAAGAAAAACGTTCATAAGCTCAAAACAATACGGTAGCATTTGGGATGAAATCCTCCTCTGTTTGGACATAAGTTGCTTGAATCATCACATCGCAAATAAGCCAACACAGTAAAATTGTCATTGGCAAGTTGCCCCAAATACTAACTCAGGACATTTTTGATCAAGTTAATGGATCTTACCTGAGATGAGCTGTGGTACGTCCCCCTCTGCTGGTTTGCCTTGCAGCTCAATACTAGCAACGAATGATGACATGGCATCATGCAGCAGTTTTTTTGCTGCATCATCCCCACTGCTGTTGTCATACTTATTGAGCTGCGCCGAGCCCAGCAGGAATAAAGCGTGGCTATTACATGGCTGGATCCGAACCAGGTTCTGTGATGTCTGCACATAAAGTGCGAAAATGTCTGTTACATGGGGTTTTCCAGATAATCTGAGACCAAGTGTTTTCTTGCGCGACCACCGAACTGAACAAGAAATATGTTATCTTACATTAAGAGTAATACATTATGTAAGTCATGACAAAATACCGTACATTTTTATAGAGCAATTTTTTACATAAATCATTTTTTCAAACGTCACTGTTGGACACAGGCCGTAAACGTGAGGTTTTTCATATCTGACATTTGAGCCTTTGTAAAAGAAAGTATTAAAAAGTGGCAGTACTAGCCGATTGCCATGCTGCGAAACCTACCTCTGCCCCATCTAAAACAACAGTTGGTACGAGAATAAACCATTTTTCTTTGGGAAATTCTTACTTCTATGTGAGCAAGGGAAAGTGGCAAAGGACGAAAACCGTAATAAAAAGTTAACTCCTTGTGTCCATCTGGCAGTATGGGAGACCGGCCAGTGTGAGACACAAAAGTCTCTTTTCATTCTCCGGCAGGCCGTATTCAAAATAAAGCCGTGAAATAAACTAATAATGTAAATTAATCCTTTTGGCACAAACAAAACAAATAATAAACAAAAATATGCGACACAGTTCTGCCACAATAACTGATTAAGAAGATGAGGGTTTCATCCAAAAGTCTACCGTATTGTTTGGAGCTCACATGCGTTTATCTTTTAGGAACATTCAGAGTTGTAAATATTTTTAGGCTTATTGTGCTGATCCATTTCCCTCTTCTCTAAGCCAACCTCTGATAAACACACACGTCGGCGCACACAAATAAAGACGGACACACGGCGCTTCCAGCTATTAGTACGCTCTGTGGGCTTGTATAGCGACAGGAATCCATCTCCTTCTACTTTAACCCACCCTCTAATCCACACACACTGGCACTCAGAAATAAAGAGAACACACGGCGATTCCCGCTATTCGTAAGCTCTGTGGTCTGGCGTAGCTATTGCTATTCTGAAGAAGAATGATAGCAGGAGCAGCGAAATGACATCATTAGTCCCACGACGCCGTGTTCATATTGACGACTCGATGTTATACGTCACTCATCGCAATACTAACGTTTGACGTATTTGACTTACAGAATCAAACTTTGCAATGTTCTTGCTGATTTTCACACCTAGGGCTTACAGGTCACAATTTGACCTAATCCTTCCCTTGAGCCGGGACAAACAGCTGGCTTATGCAAACACTGTTTATGAAAAATCATGTGGGTATTAGCTTTTTTCGAAAAAGAAAAATTAAAATTATGTTAGTTGTTTTACAAATGACTCTGAAAAAGTGGTGCAGAAAATTGCCTGATTTTCACACCTAGGGCATACAGGTCACAATTGACCTAATCGTACCGACAGCAGACAAACTGTAGGTTTATGTAAATACCGTACATGAAAAATCATGTAATCATTAATGAGAAGATTGTTTCTTTCGCTTTAAAAAATTCAATTGTTTTAATATTAATCCCAAATAATTTGTGAAATTAATCCCAAAAAAGTGAAAATATTTTTTCACAAAAATATTTAATTATGACTCAAAAAGTTCTACAGGTAAAATGCTGGTTACCAAACTTATTCAATATCTCCCCTTTTATCTAGCTATATGCAAAATATCTAGTAAAAATAAGAAAGATTACGGACTCCAATGTGGATCAACCGATTTTTGTGAAACGGCCATTTTCTCGACAATAAGCATCTTAATAAAAAAAAATTAAAAACACCTCGAGATTATTCTTTTAGGGACAATATCATACAATTCAAGCTTGTCCGTCCTCAAACGCGGGCTCGTCGCTCTCTCTCTCTCTCTCTCTCTCTCTCTCACACACACACACACACACACACACACACACACACACACACACACACACACACACACACACACACACACACACACACACACACACACACACACACACACACACACACACACAACACACACACACACACACACACACACACACACACACACACACACACACACCACACACACACACACACACACACACACACACACACACACACACACACACACACACACACACACACACACACACACACACACACACACACACACACACACACACACACACACACCACACACACACACACACACACACACACACACACACACACACACACACACACACACACACACACACACACACACACACACACACACACACACACACACACACACACACACACACACCACACACACACACACACACACACACACACACACACACACACACACACACACACACACACACACACACACACACACACACACACACACACACACACACACACACACACACACACACACACACACACACACACACACACACACACACACACACACACACACACACACACACACACACACACACACACACACACACACACACACACACACACACACACACACACACACACACTCTCTTTGGCGCCAAAAAGACGTTCTCTAGCAAGGTTTGTGTAGCTAAACATGACGTCATTTTTATCTTGTTACTTCTTTGCCAGAATTCGGGGCCAGCACGCCCAGCGCATTGTGTGCGTTCTCCTGAATGCGCTCCGACCAGCCCCATTTCAAAGTCTACCGTATTTTCAATATGGTATGGTAGACAAAAAAGGCTGATCAAACCAGGGCATGCTGATACACCTGTTACGTGGTAGTCGCTGTCGTAGTATGATTCAATCACACCAGATACATTCACGTAGGGTTCTTGTAAACAAACCTCACTCAGTTGCCGCAACAAGTCACACGTGGCACAAGGTTGTAGACCACACTGGAGTAGCAGTTCCAACGTACTTTATTATCACTATGCGCTAGCAGTACAATGGATCCACAAATGCATCCACACTTTGATACACTGTCTCATACAATACATCCGCAGTTTTGATACACTGTGCCTCTCATACAATGCACACACATATATTTACTAACATGCCGTAAATGTTGCGAAATGAAGCCAAACTGTGTACTAAATCTTTGACGTCATATTTGTGGTCACTAGAACGAACGCGCCTCTTCCCGAACTAAGTCGGACTTTGCCACAATGTACATTCTAGCTACACAGAAAAAATCGATCGCACTTCTCCATGGGGAAAAATATCATACTAAAAAGGTACATGATTTTGATCTAAGACAACTCAACTGAACATCGGATCTTTCCTATGATTAACACACAGATGCCCCAAAAAGAATAACACAACCACAAACTTAACAACACCGCAGGGCAGGTTAAGACGCTGAGCAGGGCAGGTTGAGACATAGATGGGGCAGCTTGAGACGCAGCACTCTAGTTCGGATCATAAACACACACAGTTAACACACACAGTTAAAGTTAGCTCATTTCCTATAGTTTAAACATAACACTGAATCATTGTTTTCACAGTTAAAAGCAAATATCAGACAACAACAACAAAAAAAACTCAACATTTTTGACACAATCAAAAATAAAAATCTTATGCACGTTCAGTCATTTTGGAGCAGGTTGAGACAAGAACTAATTTTGTACAGAGATCAAATTACAAGCACCACTCTGGTTAGTTGTGCAGCAGTCATAGATCTAAAAGAAAAAAATCATATGCGCAATAAAACGTGACTAAAAAATAAAATTAAAAAAATTAAAAAACAAACACCAAAGAACAGTCCTCATCAAAACAAGAGAAACGGGTGGCTGTTATGAGCTGACGCGAAAAACGAGAATGTAAACTTTGTCTTAATTCCACAAAATTCAAACAAAGTGTTCCATTTAACGTCTGAATCAAACTTCTGTATGGATGTTCTCACTCATAACTCATCCCTATGTCAACCCCCTTCAGCCAGTCCTTCCCCTCTCGTCCACTGTCATCCCAGAAAGAGGTGTACTCTTTAATATTTCGCTGATTGAACCGAAAAGCCAGATCAAGATGTGTTTTCGAATTAAGTGGAAAACTACTTCCAGATGCCATCAATATGTATTGCTCGAGCTCAAACTCGGTCAATAAAAACCTGCCTTGTCTTGCAGCTATGAATGGCAGTTTTGAGCCGTTTGAGTTTAGCTAAGGTCTTCACGGCACAAAGTAACTTTGTTTACTAAAAAGAAGCTTCAGCAGCATTGTACAGCTACTGTCTCATGCACTACCTGCATGGCAGTGGCAAGATTTACTTTGGAATAATAATATTAATAATAATGTCAATTTGTATAGCACTTAATCACTATAGGTGCTCTAGGCGCCTTTACATGTTACACTAAACAATACTAAGATATTATATTGAGCAACATTTTGCTTGATATAGTGCCGATAACAGGCAGATGTGACTACGAGACCCGAATCAAAATGACATTTCGATCGGGTCAAGTAATCACATCTGTCTGTTTGGCACTGTATCAAACAAAATGTTGCGCAATATAATGTATGTACCCAGTCCAAACAAAACTTTTCCCCGATTCCTTCCCATTACCGCCATTGGTGCTGAAGTGGTCAATTTTGCTATATTTGGACATAAAACTTCCCAGCTTAACACTACCAACCGAAATGTACTCAGCACAAATCCACCCAGGCGTACATCTATCCGGTGCAAATGTGTTCTTTTGATTTTCCATATATTTTTAGAACTAAATAAACTCAGCCTGAATCTTCGCAGCATGATTCCACCCAGCATAAATCGACAAAGGCTTGAATTTACTCAAATAAAAATATCTCAATGGAATAGCGACAGCACACATTTACACTGGGTAGATTTACGCCCTGGGTCATTCAGGCTGTGTAGACTTTCGCTGGATATTTTCATGTTTTTTTTTTTTTTTTTTTAGATTTGCGCTAAAATATAGCAAATTTTACCCCTTCAGCGCCACTGATAGTGGCACTGTGTACTACACGTACTAGAAAAATCACGTCACCACAAACCTCTTTAACGTCACAATCTAGGGCCCGCATAGTCTGGAGTTCACGTCAGACTTTTCTGAAATGTTGCAAAGGAGGTGACATGAGGTAAAGTTTACATGCACATACCTTCCAACACCAAATGTGTGCTTCAAACATACAGAACCAGAGCAAATCTGTCACTGCTGAACATGTTTCATCGCGAAAATTCCCTCTCGCACGCCTCCGATGTTGGAGAAAACAGGCGGTTAAGCTACCTTAGGTGCGACCATAGATATTAATAACTATGTCTGTTTATGAACTTGGGTGTGACACTTGGGATGTGTGTTTGACTGTCCAATTGGTGACCTTTTGTGTGCCATGGATTGGACTGTTGACTGACTCTGCGCGGAGATTTCGTTTGACTGTGTAGACATCAGTGCTTTCTATAATCGTGCGTGTTGTTGAGTAAAGTCTACGTGTAATTAGAACACGGATAATGACGGAAAATGCTAGCAGGTTTGTTTATTTAGCCCTTTTCTAAGGTTGCCACTATCACTAGCGGACATCTGTGTTGTCAATCTCAATAGTATGGCGATTCGATTCGTGTGTTCGCTGCTGTCTATTCTCCGTTTATGTGTATGTATGGGAAAACAATTTCGAGCGTACGTACACACCAAGAAGTATTTCATTACTAGTGAACATAAGGAGCTTGCTGATGTGACAGTATGAGCATATTTAGCGTTTTTGTTATGACAGAGGCAAGCATGAAGATTGCGTCTTTCTGGTCTGCAAGGGATTATGGGAAGGAAATTATATCAAGCAAGTTCATGAATAATAATTTGCTTGTTATACAATATATCAGTACATGTGTCAAAGAAGGGGAAATTTTATGGAGTGGATACATATATATAGAGAGAGAGAGTGAGAGAGAAAGAAAAAAATGACAAAAATAACAACTTAATGCTACACACACACACACACACACACACACACACACACACACACACACACACACACACACACACACACACACGAACACCGCAAAACCCTCAGAGTGGGTTACCTACCATTTTATGTGAAAATGGGTTCCCATATTTCTATTTATTCTAGGGCTCTGGAGTTGATGCGAATGTTTAGAACTCACCTTATAACTAAGCTCTACAACTTAAAATAAAATAGACATTTTCTAGAAACAGAGCCACTAAATGGAAAAAAAATGGGTTTTTACCCAAAAAGTGGGTGCCTCTCACACAAAACTGGGATTACAGTGAAAATACCTCACTAAAGATACCTTTGGTTGATTTTACTATTATGATTGTTTGAGTGGGGTTGTAAGGGGGTTGGGGGAGGGGGGGGGGAGAAGCCCGTGTGTGTGTGGGGGGGGGGGGGAGAGGGGGTCATCACTTTTGGTTTATAGAGCTGCTCACTGCGCTCTTATAAATGAAAGATTTTCATTAGTAGGTCATTTCAGAGGCGCACACTGAGTTGCACGTCGAACCACTCACAAATACTCATTTGGAGTGCACCAGATGGATCCAGTTGGCAAAGTCCCACATTCCACACTATAGGACAGCTAAGACTGAAAAGCAATCGCGGCGTTTATGGCGCGGTACAAGGTTTAAAACTAAGAAAATGTTGTTTTTAGAAGCGTGTCGGGCAAAAGTTTTTATGAAAACTGTTTTAAAACCTCTTTTAACTCAACTTTTCTTAATGTTAAGTGTTTTATTGTACATTACTTAACGTCCCGACAGCAACAAGGCTTTCTCAGGACGTGCCTGCACTGCTTGTGAAAAAAACAACTAAACAGAACATTGAATGTATGTCGCCAGCCGGTCAAATACATTAAATAAACCTAACACATGGGGCCTACATAAAGCTAAGACCATTTAGCAACACACATCCAATATCAAGAGCTACAGGCAGTGCAGACAGTAGGGAGAGTTTTATAAAGGCAAATACAGGTGAATGGACATAGGGCCGACAGAGACACATGCCCCAGAATAGACAGAAAAACCCACCCTGTGGGGCTGACCAGGGTGCCCCTGGGAAATAAAAAGTAGTTAACCCCACCCAAGTCCCCCAGGGCAGACCCGGGTGGGTTAAAAGTGTTTTAATTTACAAGCGTGTCGTAACTGATATGCATCTATTCCAACGTATAGTGCTGGATATTTTTCCCATCCTCGCCTTCTCTCTTCGCTCAACACTCGACTTTCCAGTCCTTCCCTGAAACACCCCCAACCGGTCTGCCCTCAACACTCGACTTTCCAGTCCTTCCTTCAAACACCCCCAACCGGGTCTGCCCTGGGGGACTTTTTAGTTCCCAGGGGCACCCTGGTCAGCCCCACAGGGTGGGTTTTTCTCTATATTCCGGGGGCATGTGTTTCTGTCTACCCTTGGTCAATTCACCTGCATTTTCCTTTTTTAAACTCTCCCTACTGTCTGCGCTGCCTGTGGCTCTTGATATTCGATGTGTGTTGCTAAATGGTCTTAGCTTTATTTAGGCCCCATGTCGTAGGTTTTATTTAACGTATTGGACCGGCTGGCGACATACATTCAATATTCTGTTGAGTTTTTGTCACTAGCAGTGCAGGCACGTCCTGAGAAAGTCTTGTTGCTGTCGGGACGTTAAGCAATGTACAATCAATCAACCTTCCTTCAAACGGACAGCATTCACACAAATAATACTTTACTATTACATAAGAAAATGGCCCATCCAAGCCTGCACTCTTTTAACTGCACTAAACGACTGACTGTAGCAGACGACGCATGAAACGACGCTGACTCTGTGACGTCATTTCCATTCAATCAATTTGTGCATACAATCCAAAAGGAGATGCCGCATTGATAACATCGACAAACCTACAAAATAAAGCAACAGGTTCAACCAAAAGGTCGGGCAGGACAAAAGACAACAGCAGCCTCACCCAAAGTCTAAACGTCCTCTCTTACAATGACCCCCACCCGGGTCTGCCCTGGGGGACTTGGGTGGGGTAACGCCTACTTTTTAGTTCCCAGGGTCACCCTGGTCAGCCCCACAGGGTGGGTTTTCTTCTGTATTCTGGGGCATGTGTTTCTGTTTACCGTTGGTCCATTCACCTGTATTTGTCTTTTTAAAACTCTCCCAACTGTCTGCACTGCCTGTAGCTCTTGATATTGGATGTGTGTTGCTAAATGGTCTTAGCTTTATTTAGGCCCCATGGCGTAGGTTTATTTAACGTATTGGACCGGCTGGCGACATACATTCAATATTCTATTTGGTTTTTTTTCACAAGCAGTGCAGGCACGTCCTGAGAAAGCCTTGTTGCTGTTGGGACATTAAGCAATGTACAATCAATCAATCTCTCTTACAATGCGCACTCATACAATCACTTCACTTCTTAGCAACCGGCGCACGAATATAATTATAGGCTAAGTCAAACTAAAACAGAAGATAGTGGCGGAAAACCCTTTAAAATAGAAACAAAGAACGACGTTTCAGATCAAATATTCTTCATCTGACATGGAAACAAACGTAGAAAACGTATAGGCTAAGTCCCTGGTGAACGTATACATGAATCTCAAATTTGTCACTAGACATCACCTTTCTCCACATCACCCCGGAAGTACATTACAACTCAACACTTTTTTTAACAAAACAACCACACCCTCAAATAACAAACCTAATTTTGTAGAAACATAAACAATTTACTCCCTGAAACAATAAAATATCCCCCCTGACCCATATCAGCTATGAAGTTATTTATAGCTGAGAAGGGTGATGTAATACATACACGCTCATTTTCAGGGTTCTGTGCGCACAACACACACACACATTGCTGGGAGGGACAAGTTTTCAAACACACTACAGGCATGTCTGTTAAACACAAAAGTGCATGTTTTAACGCCAAAACGAGAAAAACTGATCTTTTTATTTTTTTTTATGAATCTTTACCCCAAGACAATGCAGAAACAACCCTCAGAAAAAATGGGTGTCTGACTTGGTCACCCAGATTTTAACACCCCCCCCCCCCCCCAGTTTTCATAAGGATGGTAAAGACAGTAACCCATTTGAGCCCTTCCGTGTACACACACACACACACACACACACACACACACACACACACACACAAAACCATCAGAGTGGGTTACCTACCATTTTATGTGAAAATGGGTTCCCATATTTCTATTTATTCTAGGGCTCTGGAGTTGATGCGAATGTTTAGAACTCACCTTGTAACTAAGCTCTACAACTTAAAATAAAAAAGATATTTCCTAGAAACAGAGCCACTGGATGGAGAAAAAATGGGTTTCTACCAATAAAGTGGGTGCCTCTCACTCGCATTACAGTAGAAATGGGTGTCCTTGTCAAATCATTCATTTTTTAGCATGAACATCTCAAGAAAATTAGGTGTCTGTAATAAGGTAAAGTTCACGGAATATTTGATGCTTCTTTTCCACATTTATTTGATTGTTGTCATTGTTTTTTCAACTTAATGTATATTCCTTCTTTTTCCTGCATTAAAAATGTAAAACACAATGACACAACACACACTGAACAAATACCTCACTAAAAATACCTCTGGTTGATTTTCTAATGATTGTTTGGGTGGGGTTGTGGGGGGAGGAGAGGGGGTGAAGGTGGGGAGGGGGTGGGGGGGGGGGTAATCACTTTGGGTTTTATAGAGCTGCTGAATGCTCTCTTATGAATGAAAGATTTTAATTATCCCTGGAATCAGGAGGTCATTTCTGAGGCACGCAACGAGTTGCACATCAAACCACCCACAAATACACATTTGGAGTGCACCAGATGGATCCAGTTGGACAAGTCCCACATTCCACACTATAGGACAGCTAAGACTAACCCCCAACTTCGAGATCAACAGGCGGGCTTTCGCAAAGACCGATCATGCACTGACCAGATCGCCACGCTGCGAATCATCCTGGAACAGTCGCTAGAGTGGAACTCGTCCCTCTACATCAACTTCCTTGATTACGAGAAGGCCTTCGACAGCATCAACAGAGCCACCTTGTGGAAGTTGCTGAGACACTATGGAGTACCTGAAAAGCTCACCAACATCATCAGGAACTCCTACGAGGGACTGACCTGCAGAGTGATCTGTGGAAACCAGCTCACCCACGCCTTCCAAGTCCGGACAGGGGTGAGACAGGGGTGTTTGCTGTCACCGTTCCTGTTCCTTCTGGCCATCGACTGGGTCATGACGACATCCACAGCACAGAAGCGAAATGGCATCCAATGGACACTTTGGACCCAACTGGACGACCTGGACTTTGCAGATGACCTAGCCCTGCTCTCGCACACCCAACAACAGATGCAAGAAAAGACAAACGCAGTGGCAGTGAACTCCGCAAGGCTAGGCCTGAACATCCACCATGGAAAGAGCAAGGTGCTGAAAGTCAACGCTGCCAGTGGAACGCCCATCACACTGGAAGGCGAGGCGCTAGAAGAGGTGGAGAGCTTCACCTACCTCGGCAGCATAGTCGACAAGAAGGGGGGGACGGATGCTGATGTGAAGACCAGGATAGGCAAGGCCAGGGCAGCATTTCTCCAGCTAAAGAACGTCTGGACTTCAAAAGATCTGTCAGTCAACACCAAGATCCGACTGTTCAACACCAATGTGAAACCAGTACTCCTCTATGGAGCAGAGACCTGGAGGACCACAGTGTTGACCACGAAGAAAATACAGACGTTCATCAACAACAGTCTGAGAAGGCTCCTCGGGATACGCTGGCCGGACAAAATCAGCAACGAGGAATTGTGGCAGCGGACAAAGCAGAAGCCTGCAGAAGTGGAGCTTCAACAACGCCGCTGGAGATGGATAGGTCACACACTACGCAAGCCAGCAACCAACACCACAAAGCAAGCCCTAAGATGGAACCCACAGGGAAAAAGGAAGAGAGGTCGGCCACGAAACACCTGGCGACGTGACCTGGAGACAGATGCCAAGAAGATGGGCCACACCTGGGGACAGCTGGAGAGACTCGCCCAGGACAGAGACGGCTGGAGGGACCTTGTCGGCGGCCTATGCCCCAGGGGGGGTGATGGGCGTAAGTAAGTAAGTAAGACTAATCGCGGCGTTTATGGCGCGGTGCAAGGTTTAAAACTAAGAAACTGTTGTTTTTAGAAGCGTGTCGGGCAACAGTTTTTATTAAAACTGTTTTAAAACCTCTCCTTATACTCAACTTTTGTTAATGTTAAAAGTGTTTTCATTTACAGGCCTGTCATAACTGTTATGCATCTATTCCAACGTAATAGTGCTGGATATCATAGTTTTCCCATTGTCGCCTTCTCTCTTCACTCAGCACTTGACTTTCCAGTCCTTCCCTCAAACACGCAGCATTCACACAAACAATACTTTACTATTACACCCTTTGGGAACATTAGGTGTTTTTTTTTTTCTCTCTCTGACCTAGCATTACATACTGCACTAAACGACCGACTGCAGCAGACGATGCAACTAACGACACTGACTGTGTGACGTCATTTGCATTCAATCAATTTGTGCATACAATCTGACAGGAGTTGCAGTCAAAACGAAAGCATAACACGAACAAACCCACAAACAAAGCAACAGGTTGAACCAAAAGACACAAGACAACAGCAGCCTCACCCAAAGTCTATACGTCCTCTCTCACACTGCGCACTCGTACAATCACTTCACTTCTTAGCAACCAGCGCACGAATATAATTATAGGCTAAGTCAAAGAAAAACAAGATAGTAGTGGAAAACCCTTTAAAATAGAAACAAAGAACGACGTTTCAGATCTAATATTCTTCATCTGACATGGAAACAAACGTAGAAAACGTATAGGCTAAGTCGCTGGTGAACGTATACATGAATCTCAAATTTGCCACTTCCTCCACATCACCCCGGAAGTACATCACAACTCAACACTTTTTGTAACAAAACAACCACACCCTCAAATAACAAACCTAATTTTGTAGGAACATAAACAATTTACTCCCTCAAACAACAAAATCCCCCACCCCCCCACCCCCCACACACCCTTCCTGACCCATATCAGCTATGAAGTTATTTATAGCTGAGAAGGGTAATGTCAAACATACACGCCCATTTTCACGGTTCTGTGCGCACAACACACACACATTGCTGGGAGGGACAAGTTTTCAAACACACTACAGGCGTGTCTGTTAAACACAAAAGTGCATGTTTTAACGCCAAAACGAGAAAAACTTATCTTTTTGTTTTTTATGAATCTTTACCCCAAGACAATGCAGAAACAACCCTCAGAAAAAATGGGTGTCTGACTTGGGCACCCAGATATTTACACACACCCATTTTCCATAAGGATGGTAAAGACAGTCACCCATTTGAGCTCTTTCGTGTACACACACACACACACACACACACACACACACACACACACACACACACACACACACACTTTCACAAACGGTAGTAATACCGTCATGTGAAACAGATCAAACATGTCCTTACATATAAGCCTGTGATTTTAAAAAAAAATGAGTTTTAAGTTATGATTTAAAAACAGAAAGTGATGGCGTGTGGCGCACATCAGGTGGGAGTGAATTCCATGTAACAGGACCAAAGTACGATCAAGCACGATGGCCCTGAGTCTTCTTTTTATGTCTGGGAATGCGGAAAATGCAGATATCTGAAGCAGAGCGTAGTGAGCGTGGGGATGTTTAAAGCTGGACTAGATCAGATAGGTATGGTTCGGCAGAACCAGAGATAATGTTGATAGTTGTCCATCCTGAGACTAACTTCCTTTCTTTTCGGTGTGGGTGCAAATCGTCTTAGCTTCGATAATGAAATGTGCTTCGATAATGAAATGTGTTTTTTTTTCTTTTCTTTGGGCGGTCCGTGGCGCAGTGGTTAAGGCGCCTGCCACCAATTCCAAAGGTGAGCGGTTCGATACCGGGTTCCGGCGTTGGACTTTTCTCCTCTGGTAAGTGTCACCGTTAATTCGGGCGGACCGTCGGGGGTTCTTTCTCCGGGTACTCCGGTTCTTCCACCCCCCACACTTTGGTACCGGTCTCAGGCCACTTTCATCATCATCAGTCCCTTGCCCGAACTGGGCGTTGGGGGGACTGAAAGGCAGCAGCAACAGACAGTGCTCTCCACTGAGTTCTATTTTGGGCGGTGGCAAGCAAGTCTGGCATCTCGAGTTCGGTCCATTCTTTTATGTTTGCGACCCAACTCTTTCTCTGACGACCTCGCCGACGACTTCCTTCGAGAGTGCCTTGGAGGATAGTCTTGGACAAGGTGTTGTGTCGGGTCACGTGGCCAAACCAAGCAAGCTTGCGCCGTTTCACGGTTGCCAGAAGGGGTTCATGTGGGCCCACCAGGGAAGTGACGATGCTCCGTACATATTCGTTGGTCTTGTGCTCGCGGTACGAGATGCGGAGCAACTTCCTCAGGCACTTGTTCTCAAAGGCCTGGATTTTCTTTTCTGAGTCTGCAAGCAGTGTCCAAGTCTCACAGCCGTAGAGTAGAATAGACACTACGAGGGACTTGTAAAGCCTGTACTTGATGGTGAAGCTGATGGAGTTACTTCGCCATATCCTGTCCAGCCTGGCCATTGCGGATGTTGCTGTACCTATCCTGATACGGATCTCTGCTATGCAACTACCGTCTTTGGACAGGGTGGCTCCCAAGTACTTGAAGCTATTGACCTCTTCTAGCTTCTGGCCGTTCATGTGAATGTTGCTGCTGCTGTCGCTTGTGGTGTTGATCATCACTTTGCTTTTATCCGTACTGATCTCCATGCCATAAGACCCTGCGCTACTTGAAAGTTTGTCTGTCAGGTTTTGGAGCCTGCCATGAGGTCAATGTCGTCTGCGAATCGAAGATTGCACAGGGATCTGCCACCAATAGAGATTGAAGTATGGTGGTCGTGGAGGGTTTCCTGCATGATCTTCTCCAGGAATATGTTGAAAAGGACAGGAGAGAGCAGGCATCCTTGACGGACACCGATCGTCGTCCTGAAGAACTCGCCTGACTGATTGTTAAGTAGAACCGCGCTGCAGGCGTTCTTGTAAAGCGCTTCTATCATTTGGATCAGTCCCTCCTCTATGTTGAACGATCTCATGACTTGCCAGAGTCCGTCGAGAGATAGATAAGTAGACAGTTGAAACCCACCTAATCAATAATCTATACATTTATTTGATCCTCTCCGTATTTAGACAAACGAACTCCAGCACTTACCACCAATACCTTAATCGCCTAGCCATTTTAGTTCCACTCCAGAAATCATTCAAGCTACGTTTTTTTATCAACTACCAACCCGCGAGTATTAAGGCAGATACCCCACCCAACCTAAATTATTAATGCTGTCATTTACTACTATCAGCTGTTTTCGGGAAATGACTACTTGCCTCATTGTGGGAATTCCCGTTAGACATAATTTCCACAACACCCAACCCAAAAGTAAGTGACGTCATTGTTGCCAATAACAACGCTACGTGTCAACTCGTGACCCTAGTCTCGTGATCAAGTATTGCGTCGTTGAAACGTTCGTAGGGCGTGAAGAAGTGCGGTTGTGTTCTCAGAGTGACGGACTAACTTATCCGGTGATAGCACTAAATCTTGTAAAATATCCTACGTGGTGAGCGGTAAGTGACTGTTATTTGAACGCTGACTAACGTAAGTTACAAATGACTGGTAGTTTGACGGTAATTTGTCTGTTAAACTTGTAATATTTAGAAACAAGAAGTGCGCTAGTGTTAACCAGATCGGTTTAGTTTAATTTGCTTACGCTGACTAACATTCACTCATTATAAAAATGAATTGGACTCAGGAAGAGGTGTTGATCTTACAATCACATGGTGAATACCATGAAAAAATGGCTACTTACATTAATTCCGTTTTGACCAAAGCTCCAGAATTTTGGTTTATGGACCAAGTGTGAGGTGTTTTTGCCGCGGCTCATGTAAGTGAAACTGACTTTACATAGGTGATAATAACGAGTCTGACATGTTAAGGTCTGAGGTAAGCCCGTCTACACGGAACACGTTAAATCTGTTGAGTAACGGTTGGTTTGTAAACAACTAAGAAATGAGACAGAGTTAAATGACTCTTAATACAAAGTATTTAATATTCTGTTTACTCCCCTTGCCGCTAACGCCGTCAGCGCGGACTGCAGACAGTGTCATTCAGTTGAGGACAGAGACAGAACACAGAGTTAAATGACTCTTATCATAAAGTCTTCAGTCTTCTAATGACACCCTTGCCGCTAACGCCGTCAGCGCGGACTGCAGACAGTGTCATTCAGTTGAGTACAGTGAGGACAGAGACAGAACACAGAGTTAAATGACTCTTAATACAAAGTCTTCAAAATTCTAATGACACCCTTGCCGCTAACGCCGTCAGCGCGGTTTTAAAATAGATTTTACGTAGCAACCACCGCTGGGCTCAGCGGCCTGTAGCTCTGTAGCAAGCAAAA
This sequence comes from Semisulcospira habei, assembly GCA_036245525.1. Classification (NCBI taxonomy): domain Eukaryota; kingdom Metazoa; phylum Mollusca; class Gastropoda; family Semisulcospiridae; genus Semisulcospira; species Semisulcospira habei. Next base: position 104,722,237 of record BTPG01000004.1, read on the forward strand.
ACATAGACAGAACACAGAGTTAAATGACTCTTAACATAAAGTATTTAATCTTCTAATGACACCCTTGCCGCTAACGCCGTCAGCGCGGTTTTAAAATAGATCTTACGTAGCAAACATCGCTGGCGCGCGGCGTGCAGACAGTTTCATTTGAGTACAGCGTGCAGACAAATACGTCACTAGCTGCAATGTGGAAGTTGATTTAGCGACCTGTAGCTCTGTAGCAAGCAAAAACATAGACAGAACACAGAGTTAAATGACTCTTAATACAAAGTCTTCAAAATTCTAATGACACCCTTGCCGCTAACGCCGTCAGCGCGGTTTTAAAATAGATCTTACGTAGCAAACATCGCTGGTGGTAAATAGCGCGGCGTGGGCTCAGCGACCTGTAGCTCTGTAGCAAGCAAAAACATAGACAGAACACAGAGTTAAATGACTCTTAACATAAAGTCTTCAAAATTCTAATGACACCCTTGCCGCTAACGCCGTCAGCGCGGTTTTAAAATAGATCTTACGTAGCAAACATCGCTGGCGCGCAGACAGTTTCATTTGAGTACAGCGTGCAGACAAATACGTCACTAGCTGCAATGTGGAAGTTGATTTAGCGACCTGTAGCTCTGTAGCAAGCAAAAACATAGACAGAACACAGAGTTAAATGACTCTTAACATAAAGTATTTAATCTTCTAATGACACCCTTGCCGCTAACGCCGTCAGCGCGGTTTTAAAATAGATCTTACGTAGCAAACATCGCTGGCGCGCGGCGTGCAGACAGTTTCATTTGAGTACAGCGTGCAGACAAATACGTCACTAGCTGCAATGCGGCCTGTAGCTCTGTAGCAAGCAAAAACAGAGACAGAACATAGAGTTAAATGACTCTTAATACAAAGTCTTCAGTCTTCTAATGACACCCTTGCCGCTAACGCTGTCAGCGCGGTTTTTAACGTAAACACTGACATAGGGACTTAGTAGTGACTAAGTACACAGTCGCCGCGTCTATATCGTGTCATACAACTGAAATGCGGTGAAGTTTTCTGCGGACTGGAGTCTACATGCTGAATAAAGATTTTGTGTCTGTCTGTCTGTCTGTGTGTGTGAGTGCTTGTGTGTGTTTGTAGGTATGTGTGAGTGTGTATGCGTGTGTTTGTCAGTGTATGAGTGTGTTTGTCTGTCAGTGTGTGAGTGCATGGTTTGTCATTGTGTGAGTGCATGTATGTATGCGTGTGCATGCTAGTATGTATGCATGTGCATGCGTGTATGTATGTGTGCGAGTGTTTGTGTGTGTGTGCGTCTGTGCGTGTATTTATGTATGTGTATATATAGTTAGTGTTAGAGATATGATAATTTCAAGAACATTTATACCATTGACTCTACGTCAATACCCCAAAACACAGTTATTTAATAATAACCACACACACACAAAACATTCTTATATACACTTGATACAAATTTAAGTTACCTACAGACACTTGTTAACAAATTTCCAAAGTCACCTACAACCGCTAACTAACTTTACAGGTAACTTTGAAGTTAGTTGGTGCAAGTTCTGATAAGTGACTTAAAACAAGTTCTTACAAGAACCTAATCATAAGATCTTGTAAGTTATTGAACCAAGTCACAACTTACTTGGACAGAATTTCCAAGTTACAAGGACAACAAGAAAACTTTTTTTTCTCAGTAGTACTCTGGTGGTGGGGCTGATGGCATCAAATGAGCAGGCATGACATCTCTTTGTGAAGAGTATTTCAGAATTAATGAATGATTACCAAAACTGATCTTTACTTGCCTAACAGTCCGTAAACTTTTTTCATAGTTTCTTCTACGCCTATTTTCTTTCCTTCCTCTAAAAAAGATTTCTTTAGCTCTTCAACATTCGCGGGTTGACTACGCATCTTATTCTGTATTTCAGATTTTTGTTGTTTATAGTTAGCCAAATCATCCTGGACTCTTTTAAATTCGTTATCGTCAATTTCATTATTTTCCAAAGCCTTACTAATAATAAGTTTCATACTCGTCAGCTTAGCTGCTGCGAGCGTACTTAATGCTTCATGCTTCTGCAACTTCATATAAAATCTTTTGTTAATAGCTTCCATACCAAAGCATGCTAGACTTGTGACAAGACCAATACCTTCAACAGCAATTCCTATAACACTTCCCACCCCCGTTGCAAAAAGAGTTATACCTCCTACAGATAATCCGGCTGAAACCACCCCCATGGCCATTGATGTGTTGTGTACAGAATTGAAAACCGTATTGTAACGGCGTTTACACCTCGAGTATTTTGCTTGTTCTTCTTCCAAATACTTCAACGCTTCTGTAATATTCATTAAACGAAATGAATCTGCCTTTAATGTTTTATCACGCTCAATAGGCTCAGGTGGTATTTGTGGATACAAGTTCACCATTTTTTATTTACAAATATTTTTTTAATCAGCAATTACATTTTGCAACTCTTCAAAATTATACAATTTGCTGGCATAATAAAATGCAACAAGATCAATGTGTTCAAGGTTTATGTAAGTTAGACGAACAAAAGTTGTTTTGTCAACCACCACCTTGACAGCTGGAATACTGCTCGAAACATTAATAACATCATTATTTTTTGTAATAGCAATAAAGACCTTTGATGATTCTGATACTGTTTCATCCCATGTAAGTTTAATTCCTTGTGCAATTTGAGCCTCTTTAGCAGTAGCAACAGATTTCATGATAATTTCAAATACTATTGTCGCTTCTCTAGCCACGACTAAGCTTGCTGGCATAAACACAACAGAAGTATCTGATCTACCCTTTCTAGTTGTAAGAAGATATCTTCGTTTCTCATAATTTTCAACTTTCAGTTTTTCTCTGCTATTGTTGTCTAGGGCAAAACTTGGAACAAGGCTTACAATAAGCGGCCCAGAATTAACAACCTTCCTAAACACTAAGGCGCCTTCATCATCAGTGTATACATAAGGACTAATAAATTCAATCTTTATGTCCCAGTCAATTGTGGGTGGTGGTGCCGGTACAGGTGAAACAACCCATTTAGTACCCACATGTATTAAGTTGTAGGGCACATTATTTACAGGTGGAGTAGGTACAGTAACATCACGTAGCTGACCAAGTTTAGGAATCTGTTTTTCACCGTCTTTTATGTCAACAATTACTTTTCTCTTGTACATGCCATAGGAATCAAGTTCAAAACCATATATTTCTCCAATTTCCCCTTCCTTCTCAAAATCCTGTACGTCTGCCAAATCTTTCAACTCTGTTACTGGACATGCAACTGGTATGATTCTAGGCTTTGGACCAAGACCACTCATTTTTTATAAACAAAAATAAAATTATTTAATTTCTAACACAACACTAAAATCATGCATTACAACTGGTTTACCATTCTGATTAGTTACAGATAAGCACAATGATTCAAAGAAACTAGAACCTAATTTTTTAAACTGAGAATTAGGAAATCTAGCAACCACATTTTCACAATATGGGGCAGTTCCAGTCGGCAAGCATCTTAACAAAGTTGAAGGCTTTCCATTGTGTACATTTTCAGTAGTGTTCAGTTCTTTCAAATGAACATTTAGCACTGTGTGTACTGACAAATGAACAGGATATCTGCCAGTTATTCTTGGTTTTTTTGGTGATAGTAGACTACCAACTGATTGTGACCAATCTTCATCTGGATGTGTTATTGTTTTAAAAAATCCAAGTAATAATAAAAGACTAATTGATAAAGAAAACTGACCAC
>BTPG01000004.1:104725977-104778477 GCA_036245525.1 Semisulcospira habei
GGTGTATTACGCAGTTTGTTAAGAGGGCATTATGCTGTGAATCAGATACATTCTTTGCACTGAGAATTGGGATAACGGGAGATTGGAAATTCTGAAAAGTAGTCTATGTAATTTACCCTGATTTAAAACTATCGATACGGCATTACTGACATAGGTGTCATTAACGTAATTACGTATGTAATTTACCCTGATTTAGAAGTATCGATACGGTATTACTGACATAGGTGTCGCAGGCCTCTCTCTTTTATCTTCTCTAGTGGAGGCTGGCTGTGTCACTCCGCCTTGTGGGACTACGACGCCGTACCTGAGAGCTGTTGCGAGCGTCGCGGCACGCACGCATTTAGCCAGGTCGGGTCGTCCCATCTAGCGTTATTAACTTATTTCAGTAAAGTCTCGTCCAGTTGTAAACTTGTAAAGGACGTTGCGAGATTAATTTTATTTCCTCGCGGTGACAATATTGTGAGAGGAACTTTGTCGTAGTAACAGAAATATTGTATATTTTGAAATATTGTATTATTTAAAAGGAGCCATGTGCTATGAAGAACCTTATCGCGGAAGCAAGAGCGTTAAGCTGAGCTGAGCTTCACGTTTGTGCTTCCGTCGAGGAGGTCCAGCGACCTGTGAACTATATTAAGTGTTTTTCAGTTTTCATTTGTATTTTATTAAGGATATTTGCTTCATTATGTTTGACGTTATTGTGTATTGTGTATGTTGAATATTTATGCTGGGGACGTGTGTGTGCGTGCGTGTGTGCGTGTGCGCGTGTGCGTGTGTGTGTGAATGTGACGTGCGAGTGCGTGGTTAAGACTGAGTGAGGATATTTTGGATTATTTTTAGTTTTATATGTAATAAATGTTGTCGTAATTGTTCCTCTGGTGTTTGTGTTAGTTGGGTTGGTTGTTCTCGAGTGGTAGCGCTCATAGTAAGCGCCCCGGAAGCAGGGGTCGTGACAATCGTTAATACAGTTTATTAGATACAGTTAACACCTTTCCACTTTATTTAAAATGGAAAATAATATGACGAAGTATTGTGTGGGGTGGATTAAGCATTCACTCCCAAACCAGCCCGAGACTCGTTTTTGGCGATGTGGAAGCGGCTCAACTTTAGCTTGAATAATAATTTTACTTTTGTATAACAAGTATTTCGCACTATAACAAAATTACGCACTCCAATATGCGTCAACCGACTTTATTCATTTAACTCTTCAATGAGACGTCCAATTTCAATATGCTCGAAGGCTCTTATGCGATTCGCCCCCCTTCTGGGAGGCTTCCATATTCATTGCTTCCAGTCACTTACTTAGCAGCGCACCCTTTTTGTGCTTTGACCAAACTAGATCTATGATCATCGGTCGATAATGCACAATTCTCTTCCCTGACAGTGCTTTTACCTACTTTACTTAGTAGTCTTCCAGTAGCATTTATCTTCGCCCATAAGATAAGTGACTGATCTCTATACTTGTTTGTCTATTTTGAAGAAGGGTATTTGCCCGAAATATTAATAAATTGTGTTGTAACTGTCTTTTCTAAGCGTGTTTGTTTCTCCGTTGGCTTGTCTGCCGTTTACACGCTTGGCAGTCACCTTTTTGGTCTGGATTGTAAAAACTGTGGTACAACGATGAGTGATGTAAAACGTAAATTTTGTCACTGTGTACACGACGCCGTGGGACTAAAGATGCCATGACGTGAAGCTTCTAGTGAAGCTTCTAATGTCGCTGCTCGTGCTATTATTATTCTTCTTCAGAATGGCTGTCGCTACGGCAGCCCACAGAACACACCACTTTACACGAATACAAATACCTTTATTGTCCCAAGATGGGAAATGTGTTTTCAGCGGAATTTTTGTAAAACAGTTGTAAAAACAACAAATGTGAACATAAAACAAATATTTCATGATATGTTCTTGTAGCGTTTGTTAATGTCTTATATTGTTTCATGACGAGCCGAAAGGCAAATTTCTGTCGTGCCTTGACTCGAACAGACAATAAAGTCAACACCGCTCGTTCTAAGGCTGAGGCCACAAGCAGAAGTGAAGCTTTGAGGGAGAAAACTCACAGTGCTGCAGAGGACCGGCCGGTCCTGTGTATCACGTATCATCCTCACAACATCCCCATCAAAAACATTCTCCTCAGGAACTTCCACATCATTCAGAATGACACAGTATTGAAAGACATATTTCCTGAGCCTCCGCTGGTCGCTTACAAACGTGACACTAACCTAAGCGACCATCTTGTTCACAGTTCACTTCGCGCATCTAACACCTTACCACCTGGCACACACCCTTGTCAGCAACCACACTGCAAAGCATGTCCGTACATCAACACATCCCCCGTCATCACCGGACCCCTGTCATCTTTTCATGTCCACCGATCATTCACATGCCAGTCATCGGATATTGTCTATGTCATCTCATGTTCTCACTGCCCAAAGATGTTGTATGTGGGGGAGACATACCGTACACTCCCTGAACGCTGCGAGGAGCATGTTCGTTCGATCCGCCTCGGATACAACAACCAGGTTGGACGTCATTTCAACGAACCGCCTCATAGCCTCACACATTTCAGCATACGCATCCTTTGGCAAAATACATCCCACTTCATCCGCCGCAAAATGACAGAATCCTTTTTCGCGGACAGGCTTGGCACTTACCATCCGCGCGGCTTGAACATTCGCCCCTAGGGATGTATGCTCGGCCTGATGGGTAGTTGGTGCCAGGCTTGACCTCACTGTTGATACTGGATGCTACCTTTGAGTGTGTGTGTGTGTGTGTGTGTGTGTGTGTGTGTGTGTGTGTGTGCATGTGCGTGAGCTGCAGTAGGCACGAGTGAATGCGAATGTATGCAGTGACCTAGATTTAAATTTCCATGCACTGAGTGGCTGGAACAGTGGGATATGTGATACGCCCCCCTTCGGGGGGGGCTTCCATATGCATTGCTTTCAGTCACTTTTTTAGCGCCCCCTCTCTTTCCTATCTCTTTTTTTTTTTTTTTTTTTTTTTTGTGCTTTGGCCACAGTAGATCTATGATCACTGGTCGATCATGCACATTTCTCTCCCCTGACAGTGCTATAATCTACTTTACTTTGTAACCTTCCTAAAATATTAGCACTGGCAGTCTCCCCTTTTCTTTTCATTTACTACTACAATATCGACTGCAACCCCTTCCCCCCTTTTGGTAGGTTCTCTTTTAGGGTGCATGGAAATTTGGCTCTAGGTGGTGGCATGGAATGTATGCCCTTGCAGACACCACAGTAAAATGTGGTTGTCTTTGCAGGTAGGCAGAAATTCCTGCCTCCTCCAGTATCGCCGATGGTGTGCTGAGGAGGTCGCCAAGACCGAAACAGCTGTCCACACCGGCTAAATATCTGGACCCCCCTCGGGGGGACCTAGATTTAAATTTCCATGCACTGAGTGGCTGGAACAGTGGGATATGTGATACGCCCCCCTTCGGGGGGGCTTCCATATGCATTGCTTTCAGTCACTTTTTTAGCGCCCCCTCTCTTTCCTATCTCTTTTTTTTTTTTTTTTTTTTTTTTGTGCTTTGGCCACAGTAGATCTATGATCACTGGTCGATCATGCACATTTCTCTCCCCTGACAGTGCTATAATCTACTTTACTTTGTAACCTTCCTAAAATATTAGCACTGGCAGTCTCCCCTTTTCTTTTCATTTAGACGTAAGTTTTGTGCTACGTGTTTTGTGCATGTGTATTTGCGTCATTATGTGTGTGTGTGTGTGGGTTTTTTTTTTTTTTTTTTTTGTTTTTTTTTTATAACGTCATTCTAAATTCTCTCTATACAGGATGACGTCTTTTCTTTCTGGTGTTCTTTTCTGTTCTACGTTTGTTTCCATGTCACCTGAGGAAGGATCTTTGATCCGAAACGTCGTTATTTGTTTCTATTTTAAAGGGTTTTCTACCACTATCTTCTGTTTTTCTTTCACGTGAAATCCTAGCGGCAACAGTTTTACTACAGACAATAAAGTTGTATTGTATTGTATAAATATATTTGACCGACTAGAACACACCGACCGATTACAGTGAGTATGTGCACGGATATAACAGCACAACCATCTGTAATGTTAATATCCACCTAGAAAGAAAACGTTCTTAAAAACTAACTGAGACGACACTACCTTAAACCACGCGCACAACACACACGCACGCACACACGCAAACAACACACACACACACACACACACACACACACACACACACACACACACACACTACACTTGCGTATCACATGACATTGCAAATGTATATACCTGAGGCTGACATCTTAACCGTCCTTCAAAAATGATGCCATGACTATAAGTCTATGCCATACTTCCTTTGCTGCCTTGAGTGGAAAAGCTGTATGACGCCCGTGTATCGCACGTCACAGTGTGTGATACAGCCCTTGTGTGTGAACGACACGTGTGCACAATAATGTCTTGTGGAAAACCTAGTCAACAAAAAGGTTCTGGCAAACACGATATTGAAAGTTGGCCTATTTGCAGTGACGCCATTTCATAGTGACACTCTGGCATCATGTATTGCGCTATTACGTCATGTAGGAACATTTGTCTGACATCCAAAATATCCATGTCAAATTACAAATTAAATGACGTCATGGTCTTTGCCAAAGACACGATGGCGGCTGTGCTGTGTAAACCAACTTATGCCAAGAAAAAGGTGAGTAAGAAATAGATTCTTACATCGGTGTTTAGGTGATACTGAGAATTTCACTCTCGTGGTCTTAAAACCGTATCCTACTCGCTTTCCCTCAGGATAAGGTTTTTACAACTATTTAGGCGTGCGTAAGGTCATTTATTAGGCAGTAAAACGGCCGTCATGCCTAACTTTGACCGTATAGCAGTCACAGCGCGTCACATTACGCGCAGGTCCAATCGTGACAAACAACGCGTAGCGTATGAATTTACCCACGCGCTGGCCTCATTCAAGCACTAGCGTTTTCAGAGTGCAGGCGGTTGTCTCTGTGCAGGAAAATTCTCCCTCCCCACAATACAAATTATCTTTCTTTTTGAGTAGCTCTCTTGTGGCCATACTGCGAACCCTGGTCACAGTCATGATCTTTGGCAATATAGTCTTGAAGTTGTCGTAGCATATGTGGATTTAAACTTTGCTTGTCAACCGTTTTTGTTTTGAGTAATATGATACACGGCCATGTCCAAAAAGCACGGCTTATGCATTCACTGATGGGCCGTTATTTATCATAGTTTTGGATTGATGTTCCCAGTGCACCTTGTTTGGTTCTTGGTGTGGTTAACGATGCCTGTCTGGCAAAAAAAGGCCTACTGAAGCTTCGCAGAGAGATTCATTGGCCAATTTGGTTGGGGGCCAGCTTAAATAGGTAGTTTTCAAAGGCCTCTATGCCAGGACAAGTAGCGCTCTACCTCGGCATACGCCTGTCCCCTGGTACAGATCACTTATCTTGCATTTGCACGCACTAGGTTAGTTTAACCCTTCAGTCCCAGATCTCTACAGCAGGAGATGGCTTGACCATGATAATTCAAGGGTAGTGTCAGGTGCACGAGGGACAGGCGTGAAAGGTGCAGATGACAAGTATGGATGGAGTGATCGCATGTTGGAACACTGCATCCATCAACAATTTTACATGGGTTCACAGTTCACATCTACATAGAGGTGTTGCTGACTCATAAAACCACTCGAGTGAGATTCCCAGTATCACCTAAACACCGATGTAAGATTCCATATTTATGTCCTTCTGTGTTTGTGTTTGTTAGTGTATGTGGATGAGAGGGTAGGGTGGGTCAGGGTGTTGATAGATGGATAATAAGGATAAGCTTAAAAATAGGAACAAATTTTGGCTGGGAACCCCATCTTGTTGGGTTTTTTAAAATGACTTATATGTTGTGAATTGAGACAAATTCGTTGTCCAAATCCACAACAAAATTATAGCTTTTGGTCACATCAGCACTGCCGCTAATAAACTCAACACTTCGAAGTTTGTTTAGTGACTGTCTCGATGTGACCAAAAGCCATAAATTTGTCACGGATCTAAAAAAAAACTAACTAATATTGTCATGGCTGATCCATGTAGTACTGCAGTGTGAGGAGGCTGAATTAGTGAATCATTTCTCACCCTCTCTTGCAGGTCGATAAGCTGATTGTTCTGTGGGATGGTGCTGTTTTGAATGAGGGCTGAGAGACGTTCACAGCGCTGGGCAATCAGCTCCTCGTCCTTGCCCTTGGCAGACAGCATCTCTAACAGGATGGCATGTGCATCAAGCAAGACCCACTCCAGCTGCTTGTACACGTCTGCCTGGTATACATTGGGCAGCGACTGGGATGCTAGCAGGGCAGCTCTGAAAAACAAGAATAGCAAAGCCCTTAAGGCTCACACGCATGAATGATCCAGTTCTAACGTAAGTCAAAGATAGGTACCGTTCTTGCAAAATGCGTGTTTTCTCAAATTTATGCATTTTTCACACATTTGCCAATCTCCCATGATCCTTGACCTTTGTGAGTAGTGAACCAACACAGTATGCAAAGAAAAGTCTTATCAGCTACCCTTTTGCCAAATTTGGTTTACAAGTTTTGCAAAAGTGCTGATAAAAGCTAACATTCTACTTTTTCACATCATTTGCTGGTCTCTTGTGACCCTTCAACTTCAGACCCAAACTTGATACAAAGCTACCTAATGGTAAGTCCGTCTATGCATACTAATTTGGTTGATCCCTCGGAAAGGTCAAGGGTCACAAGAGATCAGGAAATGGGTGAAAAAATAGCCATATTTTGACAAAAACAATGTTTGTTTTTTTTTCTCAAATACTATTCACAACTTCAAAGCCAAACTTGGTACAAAGATACCTGATGGTAAGACCTATCTATGCATACTAATTTGGATAGCCCCTCAGAATGGTCAAGTGTCATATGAGATCGGTAAATGTGTGTAAAATGGCAATTTTCGATAAAATTGTAATTATAATGAACATTTTGGTAAAGTTTTCAATCAAATTTATCTCAAAGGTAGCTGATTAGACCTTCATATGCATACTAATTTAGCTGACCCATCACAAAGGTCAAGGATCATGGGATGATCCAAAATAGTTTTAAAGAATACATATTTTGACCAAAAAATGTTATTTCTTAAATACTCTTTTCAACTTCAAAACCCATACTTAGTACAGAGCTATCTGATGGTAAGACCTATCTATGCATACTAATTTGGTAAATGTGTGAAAAATGCCAATTTTTGTTAGAATTGTAGTTTTTGTCAAAGTTTTTGCAACCTTTTCACAAGACATTTCTATGCATACTAATTTAGTTGACTCATCGCCAAGGTCAAGGGTCATGGGGGTTTGACAGATGTGTGAAAAATGCTTACATTATGAGAAGACATGGAGTTCGCAGGTACTGAAGCCAGCCCTTTATTTATTGTCACGAAAGTCACACATACATGCATTGGTCAAACACGTGAGCCTTAAAGGCATTGCCTTTCTTGTTATTTTTTCTTCCAGTTGATATCAGTGATAAATATCAAACTATTATTTGGTTTCCATTACTTTTCGTCAGCAATGAAGTTCCTCTGATGGAAAAAATATGTATTAAACTAAGATTGTGTACATTAGCTCACTCAAGCACCCTCGGTCATGATCAGTCATATGTCACTTTAAGTCATGCAGTTAAAGTATACCATTACCTCTCCCTCCCAACCCTCCTGCCCTCAAAGAAACAAAATGCGGATTTCATCCCAAAGTCTACCATACTGTCTTGAGCTCGCATGCGTTTTTATTTTAGGAATATTCTATTATATTAGGAATATACTGTTTTTTAAGCTCAACCTTTTGATTTATTTCTCTCCACCTTAACACCCCACCCCCCACCCGCCCGCCCGATCTGAACGGCAATGGCACACACAAACACAGACAGAAACGTGCGGCATCGTGCCAGTTGTACGGTCTGTGGGCCGTTGTAGCCTCAGCCATTCTGAAGAAAAACAAGATGGGATGACCCATGTCCACAAAGCCTCTACCGTCAAAGCTTGCATGCATTTTACCAACTCTTCCAGAATACTTTTGCAGACATCATAACAAGAAAAGCAAAGCCCTTATGGCTCACGTGTATGACCGATCTACATATGTGTGACCTTTGTGACAATAAATAAAGAGATGGCTTCTGCACCAGCCAGATTCATGTTTTCTCAAATTTTAATCATTTTTCACACATCTGTCAACCCCCATGACCCTTGACCTTTGCGATGAGTCGACTAAATTAGTATACATATGCAGGTACATATTATCATCACCTACCTTTGTGCCAAATTTGATTGAAATGTTTCTTAAAATTTCAAAATTCTGATAACTACAATTCTATCAAAAATTGGCATTTTACACACATTTGCCTACCTCTTGTGTCCCTTGACCTTTCCGATGGGTCATCAAAATCAGTATGCATAGATAGGTCTGACGACTCGGACATTTTGATTCGGGTCTCGTAATCACATCTGCCTGTTATCATCACTATATCAAGCAAAATGCTGCTCAATATAATATAATAACAGTGTTGTGCTTCGCGTCAATTGGGAACACTGTATAACTGACACTGATGCGTTTGGTGCTTTTACTTCACCGTCACTGTCCGATTCCGCTCCTGAAGGCGACGATTCTTACTTCTGACATTTTCTTCTGCAATGAATTTTTATTTTTGAAAAACGTTGAAGAGGTATAAAACTGGCTAACGAACTCATCCAATGTCTTTTTGCAAACTCTATTCTAAATGTCAAGTGGGTATGATGAAAATTACGGACTCCAATGTGGGACAACTGACTTAATTTCTATAAACGGTCATTCAGTGAGACATCAAATTTCAATATGTTCCGCCGGATGCTCTTTTAAACAACCCTTGAATGAAGCATTTCCTATATTTTCTATGTACGTACACAAACTTTGCAGATTTTTGTGTTTACATACATACGAGCATGCACACTTACACTTACAAACACGAGCGCCTCCACAAACACACACACACACACACACACACACACACACACACACACACACACACACACACACATACATACATATATATATATATATATATATATATATATATATATATATATATATATATATATATATATATATATATATATGTGTGTGTGTGTTTTCATTCCTATGTCACCCAATCTTTAACGATAACCGTACCATGTGACATCGCTATAAAAACCCTTGTAGAGACAAATGGCGGACTTCTTGTAGCCTTCTTTGTGATGTCTCTTTGATGCCAGATTTTGTTCTATAAAAGAACACCAAAAGGTTCCAAAGTAGAAAGTTACATAGTGTTGTTTGAAACAACAGAACAGGCACACTACCGGGGACTACAACGTCATGAAAGATTTTAAATTACATCATAAGTCTATTATGTATAAATGTATATTCCTTTCAGTCATGTCTGGCGTGATCCAGGTCGGAAGATTTCTTCTTGATTTCTTTTACAAAAATAGTGGAGGAATGAAAATATAAGTTATTGGTAGCAGGGGTTTCCTACACGGACCATTGTAGGCCCTTCGGGAGGTCAAAAGAACCATTGTATCGTGAAGGTCTGTGAGGTACAATGGTTCCTTTGATCTCCCGAAGGCCTACAAGGATCCCTGCTACGAATAACATATTTGTTTTCATTCCCCCACTGTTTTCGAAAAAGAAAACAGCTGAAATCTTCTGACCTGATCTCACCAGACGTGACTGACGTCAAAAGAATATACAATAGAGTTATGACGTAATATAAGATCTGTAATGACGTTGCAGTCTGCATGACTAGCAGCATTGTCTACTCACATTGTCAGAGTAATGCAATGAAGGAAGTGAGTGACTGTTTGCCTTAAACGACTTCAAAAGTCTTCAATAAAATAGGACGCTCATGTGCTTTTGATTTCGGCAAAGATTAAAAATTCTTTCTTTAGTGGTCTGATACACACTGTTGCTGCAAATGTGTGCTGCAAGCAAATCCAGCAGCGTGCCTATATGTTTCGAAAAACACTAAGTAACTTTGTACTTTAGAACGTTTCGGTGCTTTTTTTTTATAGAACAAAATTGGCATCCAAGACGCGCCACAAAGAGGGCTACAAAAAGTCCGCCATTAGTCGCTACAAGGAGTTTTGTAGCTCGGTTATGTGGTACAGTTTGCGCTAAAGAGATTGGTCGTGTGTATATATATATATAAGGCGTCGCCCAAATATATACATATATACATATGACGCTTTGCGCCCAAAATATGTTCAGCAGCGAGGTTAGCGTAACTAGACATGTCATTTTTTAATCTTGTTACTTCTTTGCCAGAATCTGAGGCCGACCCGCCCATAACGTCGATTGCATGCTACTGAATGGGTTCCGACCAGCCCCATCTCAAATTCTACCGTATTTTCATTACGGTAGACAAAATGTAAGAAATACAAACTAAAAAAACAGTAAAAAGGATGTCAGTGACACTCTAGGCTCTGGAACATTTAAAATCTCTACACAATATTTTCCTTGGAGGTCTTTGATTCAGAACATTAAAGACCTAACAACCCAAAATCCAAACACCACCTACATTACCCAGTTTTGCCCCGATCACTTCGGTGCCAACGGGACAGGAAATTGGAATGGGATTCCCCATTTTGTGAAAGAAGTGTTAACTTATATTGGTCTGGGGTGTCTGTACGCCTACAAATGAAGTTGTGCTAGTATTTTATGCGTATAATGGTACTTTCTTAGTTCTGTTTAGTCATGGGCCGCGGCGATACAGCACATGCCAACAGATCTTGATGTGAGAAGTTGTATACACGGTACCGGTGTCAGACTTTTGCCTTCTTGTAACATGCAGATGTCACCATGAATTTGGACGCATAGCGTTGGGGGTGGGGGTGGGGGGGGGGGGTACCTCTTGGTACTCCGACTTTTCTCTGTACTGGTACAGTTTGAAGCCACTTAAAACAAAAAAAATTAAATACAGATGATCCTAATTTCCAAAACCTCAACGACATGCTTGAGGTTGTTGCCCTTAAAACCACGTGAATGTACTAGGTCTGTGTCTAGCCTGCGAGTGAATTTACTGCCTTATGTGAGCATGCTGTTGCAGGGGCACTTTGTGCAAATTGTCCTCGTGATAAAGCGTCTATATAAAATGCTGTATTATTATTATTCATCGTAAGAAATTCTAGTAAGACAAAATCACCCTACCCTACTGCCTTCTACACCACCAACACACTTTATCCACCCCTATTACCCCCCACACCACCACCACCCCCCCCCCCCACCACACCATCCCCACCCACCCCCAGAGAAAGACAATAGGAGAGGACTAAGAATCAAATTTCAATAAGGCCGCACCCATCATTAAATCTCGCCTTTATTGAGATGATCCGCCATGACCCCCCATTAATCACTAAATCAACCCTGTTGATTTTTGAAAACGTGGCGACCATAATTAGTGCGGCCTTATTGAAATTTGATACATTAGTAATCTCCTATTGTATTTCTCTATAACTATTGTCTCTGTAAACACCTTAATTAATTACTAATTACGGTCATTAACGTCTACACGATCGTTTCTCTCAAATCAAACTATATTCTGTCAGTACACCGTTAAATATAATAATGACATTACACACACCTCAATAATTAGAGAATTACTCTTTATTGTCTCCCAATACTGTCAGATTTTATTTCTCAGCCTGAAAGCAATTTTCACTGTCAGATTTGATTTCTCAGGAAAGCAATTTTCTCAGTCAGATACATTTCTCAAAAACCGGTTAGGTTTACTACTCTTGCACCGCGCCCATACACGTCACACTCTATTCAACTGGTCCTGTGTAAGCATGGCTCTGAACATAACAAAACATACACGCACACACAGACACGCCAGTTGCAGACCAAGATAATTCAAGGGCAGTGCCAGATTGTCATACAAGTTATACACACACACACACACACACACACACACACACACACACGCACACACACACACACACGCAGTGACAAACATTAACTGGCATACATACATATAAACATACTAACATAAAACATGTATAAACAAAAACATTAAGTACAAACCTTGCAACACAGGTACACATCACTTTTACAAGGGTAATATCCCATGACAATCACACGCCTGACAGAGCTGGTAGACCATGTCTGCCACACACACTCAGTATGCTGTTGTGGTCTATACAATTTCAGCTATGTTATACATGGGCCCTTGCATGCGTAGGCTTTTGCTTAAAATCATGACTAGATTGATTTTGGTGCAGGTGTTTATGACTCACTGTAGGCAAACAAAACGACAGTTTTTCTATGTTAAATATACACAGACTTAAACAGGACAGGTATCACTTTAAATCACAGGCATACTGTTCTCTTTAAAATCTCTTTGTGAGTAGACTGTGGGTTTTTAGCGACATACGTTTTCCATGAGCCAGTCCAATACACTCCCGCACTCCCTAGGACTACCTGAAAAGTTTCTCTCGTTAACGTGAATGAGGACAAGTGAGGACTATTGTCTGCTGAATGGTCTGTCCTCAATGTTGCTCATGTTGCTAGGAACAGAAGTGACGCATTTATACATTCACATACATGTCTTCATAGCCACCTCACATAGAGAAAGAGGTCTGATTTTAAAGTCTATATAGATGTGCTATTACGTACCTGTCTCTTTAATCCAGTGTTCAGTAACATTAAAAGGCTGTAGACTTGTTTAACAAGCAGTGAGTCATAAACACCTGTCTGTCTGCACCGAAATCAATCTAGTCACACACACACATACGGGTAAACCCACCTGTGACTGAGACTTGAGAGCCCTCATACAAATCACTCAAGTACACAATCCGTGCTAGTTAGCCTCAGGCTTTAAGAAAAAAGCCATTTCAAGTCTATCTATACCATTATTTTTGAGTCAATACCCTAAAAACACGGCTATAAGAAACATTGTTAGCGAGTGTGTGCATGTACTTGAAAAAACATTTAAGCAGGTGTTAAAGTGACAAAAGTAATTACAAAATAATGTATAATTTGGTTTTTAAAAAAAAATAAATCACTCATTGTTTTAACAAAATCAAATAACAACATCTTTATTCTATTATCTATTGTAATTATTTGCACAATTTGTTATTTAATTTTGACAAAATATGTACTTTAGTCAAGAATTAAAGCATAATTTAATAGAGCAGGGGAAGTAACTATTTTGTCTTGCTGAAAATTTACAAAATTACTTCCCAGAGATAGATAATATGAGACCCGTAAGACAATGAATTCAATAGAGCCGCATCCGTCATTAATTTACGCCATTTTTAATATCAAAATTTTGGCCCCCATTACACCCTCGTTATTTCCGAATCAACCCTTTGATTTTAAAAAGTGACGAGCATGACGGATGCGGCCTTATTGATCTGATTATCTTACGGGTCTCATATTATCTATCTCTCACCAAGGTCAAGGTCATCAAGACCAAGGCCAAAGGTCAAGGTCACCAAGGTCAAGGTCAAAGGTCAAGGTCAAAGGTCATGGGCCAAGGTCATGGGTCAAGGTCACCAAAGTCATGGGCCAAGGTCATGGGCCAAGGTCAAGGGTCAAGGTCACCAAGGTCAAGGGTCAATGTCACCAAGGTCAAGGTCAAAGGTCAAGATCAAAGGTCATGGGTCAAGGTCATGGGTCAAGGTCATGGGTCAAGGTCATCAAGGTCAAGGGTCAAGGTCACCAAGGTCATGGCTCAAGGTCATGGGTCAAGTCGTCGAGGTCATGGGTCAAGTCGTCGAGGTCTGGAACCAAATAATGGTAAAGTCCGACACCTCATGTCTAAGCTTGACCGGTTCTGAAAGACCTCCACCTCAATTCAGGTATGTTATGAATAGACTTGTTCTGAAAAAAAAATTCAAAGGGCCTACAATTATTCACATTTTTCATTTCTGACTAGCTTGCCTTTTGAAACTGAGATCAAAATCTTTTCAATCAGATCGGTATGCACCACACCTGACATGATATTCATAAAAAAATTTAATCTGGACATGATATTCAAGAAGGAATTTTTAATTTTTTCAATTATGCGTACACCCTTCAACAAATTCAAATTTTAATAAAGCAAGGGAAGTAACTTTTTTGTCTTGCTGAAATTTTTACAAAATTACTTCCCTTGTATAAACCTGTACTCAAAGGAAAAAGTAATCTGAAATAAGGGGTGATTCCTTCCTTTTTCTGGTGCTCAAGTCATGGTAAAATTATCAAGTTACTGTCTATGTTACATCTGATGTTTCATTTGGCTCTCACTTGGTCAGGGTGTGATTTATAATTTACTGCAAAGCCAATAATCGCCAATAATGTGTCAGGTTTGTTTGCTTAAAAGGACAGGGTTATTGAACATGACACCACAATTGAAATCTGTGAAGCATGATATTAATAAGCCCACTGCGACCGACATTGTTTGCTTTTTTGAAAGGGGGGGTGGGGGGGGGGGGTGGAGGTGTATAACTATTGTCTCTGTCAACACCTAATCATTAACCTGATCAAGTGATGCCAAGTGAAACTTAATACTTATTAACAAGTTGCAACTAACTTTTAGGAACCTGCAGAGGTAACCTTTAAGTGTGTTGCCATAAGAACTTATTAATTACTTACCCTAAGTTCTTACAAGTACTTACCCTAAGTTCTTACAAGTACTTACCCAAAGTTCTTACAACAACTTGACTTAAGTCACAACTTACTCGGTCAGATTTGACAAGATACAAGGACAATAAAAAAAACTTTTTTTCTCAGTAGTACTCTGGTGGTGGTGCAGATGGGGTTAAATAATCAGGCACAAGTGGTGTAAGTGGCATGGCATTTTTCTGTGAAGTGTATGACATTAATAAACGATTACCAAATCTGATTTTTATTTGTTTAAAAGATTGTGTAGTTTTTCTGTGGTTTCCTGTACCCCTATCCTTTTTCCCTCTGCTAAAAAACTAGCCTTCAGTTCTTCAACATTCGTGGGAGAATGACTACGCATTTTATTTTGTATTTCAGATTTCTGTTTCTTGTAATTATTCAAATCATCTTGGACGCGCTTAAATTCTTCATCATCAATACAATTATCGTTTAATGCCTTACTGATAATAAGTTTCATACTGCTCAGCTTCGCACCAGCAAGCGTACTCAATGCTTCATGTTTCTGTAATTTTGTGTGAAACCTTTTGTTCAAGGCCTCCAAACCAAAGCAAGCCAGGCATGTAGCAACGCTAACACCCTCAACTGCTATTCCAGCCAAACTCCCAATTCCTGTGGCGAACAGAACAATACCCCCCACAGAACATGAAGCTGAAACTGCACCAATAGCCATAGAAGTGTTTTGTACAGAATTGAAAACGGTCTTATACCGTCTTTTGCACCGTGAATATTTCGCTTCTTCTCCTTCCAAATATTTCAAAGCTTCTGTAATATTATTTAATCTGAATGCATCTGCCTGTAATGTTTTATCTGAAGCAATTGGCACAGCTGTCACCTGAGGATCAGGCGCAAGTGATGTTTTAGTCATCTCATTTGTTTCAGTCGGATCAAGCGTTGGTAGTTGCGGATAGAAGTTTACCATTTTTTTTTATTCACAAATATTTTTTTTTATTTAATCAGCAATTACATTTTGCAACTCTTCAAAAGTATACAATTTGCTGGCATAATAAAATGCAACAAGATCAATGTGTTCAAGGTTTATGTAAGTTAGACGAACAAAAGTTGTTTTGTCAACCACCACCTTGACAGCGGGAATACTGCTCGAAACATTAATAACATCATTATTTTTTGTAATGGCAATAAAGACCTTTGATGATTCTGTCACTGTTTCATTCCATGTAAGTTTAATTCCTTGTGCAATTTGAGCCTCTTTAGCAGTAGTTACTGCTCTCATGATAATTTCAAATACTATTGTTGCTTCTCTTGCGATGGAAAAGTTTATTGGTGCAAACACGACCTTCGCATCAGACCTACCCTTCCTATGTGTAAGAAGATAACTCCGTCTCTCATAATTTTCAACTTTCAGTTTTTCTCTGCTATTGTCGTCTGAAGCAAAACTTGGAACAAGACTTACAATAAGCGGCCCAGAATTAACAACCTTCCTAAACACTAAGGCGCCTTCGTCATCAGTGTATACATAAGGACTAATAAATTCAATCTTTATGTCCCAGTCAATTGTGGGTGGTGGAACAGGCACAGGTGAAACCACCCACTTATTTCCCACATGTATTAAGTTGTAAGGCGCATTATTTACAGGTGGAGTAGGTACAGTAACATCACGTAGCTGACCAAGTTTAGGAATCTGTTTTTCACCGTCTTTCATGTCAACAATTACTTTCCTCTTGTACATGCCATTTAAATCAAGTTCAAAACCATATATTTCTCCAATTTCTCCTTCCTTCTCAAAATCCTGTACGTCTGCCAAATCTTTCAACTCTGTTACCGGACACGCAACTGGTATGATTCTCGGCTTTGGACCAAGGCCACTCATTTTTATAAACAAAAATAAAATTATTTAATTTCCAACACAACACTAAAATCATGCATAAGAACTGGTTTGTCATCCTGATTAGTTACAGTTATACTCAGTGACTCAAAGAAACTAGAACCTAATTTCTTAAACTGCAAATTAGGAAATCTAACAACCACACTTTCACAATACGGAGCAGTTCCAGTTGGTAAGCATCTCAACAAAGTTGAAGGCTTTCCATTGTGTACATTCTCAGTTGTGTTCAGTTCTTTCAAATAAACATTTAGTACTGTGTGTACTGACAAATTGACAGGGCGTTTTCCAGTTATTTTAAGTTTTTTGGTCTTCATTGTTATAATACCAGACATAGCTTCATCTAAATCATCTGATCTCCACCAATCTTCGTCAATATAAAATCCAAGTAAATATGCAAATCTATCTGAAATTTTTAACCAATCTTGTTTCAGAAATTCTAATGTAACAAGTAGGTTAGCTGGATTTAAAGTTGCTTTAATTTTAAATTTACTTTGAAACCATTCAGCTATAGTACAAAAGTCATAATACCCAGGTGGTATAGCTTCAGTCTTACCATCAAAAATTACTTTATTATATATATCATCTTCTACATTAAACCATTTTACTGTATAGAACATTTCATGGATAGCTGCAGCCTTGCTACCATCACGATTATCAATCCCATTAGTTAACCACACTGGTTTGCTTGTGTCAAGATTTGTTAAGGTAATAAACATTTTTATTATCTCATATAAAAAAGGATGGAATTTAAATCACCAACCATCACCACTACAAACGCATTTCAATTCAATGTGAATGCCAAATATAATGTTGCACCTACTTATGAACAGAAAATAATTCAACTAAATCAACTCGACATAGCTGTATCAGAACAAGACCTATTTCAAGTCAAAGTACCAAATCCATTTGATCATTACCTAAACCCTCCAATAACAGATGACTCAACTGCAAGAAAGTGGTCTTCAAGTCCACTACAGATGTTTCAAAACCAACTCAACTTTGCCATACTATGTTCAACTACAGGCTGTGGTGTTTCATTCACAGACCATTTGAATCACTCAAACAAACTGATTAGATCTGTGTATCATTTCCATGTTTATTACCAGCTTAGACGTATTCTGTCAGAACTTCATACACCACTGCCAACTGAATCCAGTTTCAACAGATATAACAACCCCATGGATATGAAAGCGTTTGAACGCATTTGTAATGAGTTTAACATAAGCCCCAGGTATGACTTTACACAAAAACTTGATGATCACAATGGTATGGGTACATTATATTATGCTTTGAGTCACAGACAATACCCTCAAGATTATTACCCTGGTTACACTTCATTCTCATCAAAATCACAAGTCTGGATAGGATCAATAGAGCAGAAGCAGACTAACGCCTGGACCACATTTGTCTTGGACAGGAGTGACGGGTTTACTCATGCGGGAGTCGAGCGCGTAAATGAGTCAATCAGAACATATGTCTGGTGTATACTAGGTGCACAATCACTAACAAAATCGAATATTTTGAATGGAAGTGGAATATTTGAATCTCAAAAACAGTTTCTCGCTAATCTTGAAGATTCAATAAATTCATCAGTTGATCTCCCATCTAGCATACAGCGCTACCAAAACGTACTCAGATATGCCAGATCGAAAGTTGACTTTGTAGTTGGCACTGGGTTATACATGTTACCATCTGATCTTCAACTCCAAATGGGGACAATCACAAATTATAACAATGAAATCATTGTTGCAGGTGTTGGTCAAAAACTCGGTCTCAATCAATCTGTAAACTTAGGAGGAACCACTGTGCCTGTACTGTTGCAAAAACCCTTACAGGTGATTACTTCCCCTGCCCCACCACTGGCACTTATACAGTCAGTAACAACCCCTGACACACATGAGTCAGAACGAACTGCATTAGTAATTGGATTAACAGGACTAGGAGTATTACTTCTTTACCTGTTTTATTAAATAACCCACCATTAACCCTCCTACTGTCACCAAAAATACCCACACATGTTCTGCCATAAACCCAACTACCTTTGCTGTAGTATTAATCAACCAGCTGACAACCGTGCCTAAAATGCCTGGCAACGCGTCTACTGCTTTCAGAGCCAATTTTTTAAGCAAGTCTGATATGTGAGACAACTGTTTCTTTACCCACGACTGTAAATCTTTTGGATCTGTGGGAGCCGGTGGGCCCGGGGGTGGCGGTGTCAGGGCTGTACCCCCACCAACCCCAGCTCCGGAGACAGCCAGCACTACAGTGCTGATAATAAACCCAAGAGCTGTAATTAAACTAGCAATTGTAATACCCTGTTCTCTGAAAAGTGTTTTAAGTCTCTCAGCCAGAGTAGTGTCTTCGTGAAGTATTTTCTGAATAGTTTCTCTAATTCTGTTAACTTGGGTTTTAAGTTTTCCTCTTGCAATACTAATCACTTCTAACCGACCTGATCTTTCTATCTGCAAATCATTTAATCTGTGTTGGATTCTTTCTTTCATTTCTGTGTCAAGATTCCCATTGTCTGCTGTAGCCAGTTTCTCTTTTTCACGTTCTATGTGTTTATCAAGCTCTCCCAGTTTGGCAAGATTATTAACCATCTCACCTCTTATTGTCTGCAGTGATTTATCCAATCCCATAATCTCCCTCATTGACAAAGGTGGGTCGTCTATTGTTTTAATAGTGTCATTTAATTGCCCTTCAGTAAATGAGGTTTCTTGTATCACTGTGTTTGCTATTTCTGGTAGGCTTGTTACTGGTGCCATTTCAATTTGTTGCCCTGTTGGCAACTTTGTTTGCGTGTCGTGAAGAACACTAGCCAGTCTTGGCATGACAGGAGACCCTCCAATACCAAGTTGACGCAAGGCACCAACACCACCTTCATTTTTGATTGTACTTAAAGCCCTAAACCTACTAGGGTCTTTTTTGTTAGTCAATAGTACTTTTCCTTTGTCAACAGTATTTAAATATAAATGACCCTTGCCATCAAGTTCAAACTGATTAGGGTCTACGTTGTCTGGGCGGCCACCAACATGATCATAAAATGAGTTCACTTTGGTTTCTAAAAGTTCGTGACGTAAACTGTAAATATTTCTTGTACCAGTCATATCTGCCATATCTGACATATCTGTTGTATTACCAAAATCATACGTGTCATCCATTTCAAAATCTTCATGATTAAATCCTCCCGCTGCCATTGTTTTATTAATTTATTATTTTTTATTGTGCATAATAAAAATGACACAGTCTTACGGATCAAAGTTAGACCCATACAGAAAACTATGTGAGCCCCTGGGTGTTAAGGGCATAAGACAATCAATCGTCATCACGAACAATCCAAGTACCATAGACCAGAACCAAACACTTACAGTCAAGTTTCCAAACCTAGGTCCCAGTGACGTTATCATTCCTGGCACTGCACGCCTTGCATTTAATATTGAACTATCATCAGACGCAGACGTAAACAGAACACTAGTTAACAATCTTGGCAGAGCAATTGTTAGAACTATTAAAGTAAAACTTGAAGGTCAGGAAGTGTTTAGTCTTGACGACTCAGATGTATTTTACTGTTACAAAGACCTTTGGCTCACAAGAGAAGAACGAGAGGACCGTATTTATCAAGGCATACAGCCAGATAATGTTTGTAAACTTCGAATCAATGCCGGAGACAAAACAACTACTGGGGTACCAAAGGATGTTATATTAGCTGAAACATATGGAACCAGATTTTACATTCCACTTGAGTTTGAAATCCTAACAGCTCATCTGCCTTATTATCAAGGAGCACTGAATGACCGTCTGAGCTTTGAACTAACTTTCAATGACTACTCCAAAGTTATTAAATCATCTGCCACAGATGCAACATACAAGATCTCTAACATTTCTTTGGAATATGAAATTGTCACACACACTGATCTAGCCAGACTCATTCAAAATCAGTATCAGTCAAGACTGCCAATTTATTATGACAGGGTGATTAGACATAGTTTAATGCAAAAAGACAAGAGTGACCCAATGTGGAACGTAAACTTAAACACACCTGCCAGGTCACTGAAAGGTATTCTTATGTTGTTTGTTGAACCAGCAGATCCATACAAACGGGATTCAGAAAAATTCTACAATCCTAAGATTACACATTTGTCCTGCACAATCGAAGGCCGTCCTAATCAAGTGTACGCTTCAGGAATGTTACCATACCAGCACTATGATGAAACCACAAAGTATTTTGCGGGTGGAAGGATTAGAGATAAACCTGCAAACATTGCGTGCAAAGATCTATATCTGTATGACGTTAGGATCGGACAATACCTTACAAACAAATACGCACTGTGGCTAGACCTTCGTAGTACAGATGATGATTACCTTCATGGGTCAGGACGAACTGTCGAGAACGGTAGTGATGGAATAACAATTCAGATACAAAAGAAGGTTGAAACTGCTGCAGCCATAAACATATATTTGTACCTGATATATGACGCACAACTCAATATTGCAGAAAGCAGACTGAGTGGACACATATATTAAAATTATATTGTGTATTAAAATGAACCGTAGCTTAATGACACTCGATCCACACTGTGGCTTATTTGTTGGTGCCACAGGGTGTGGGAAAACTCAATTCGTACTTGACTTATTACAAACAAGATACATCCACCATTTTGAAAACATTGTAATATTTTGTCCTACAATCAAACACAACAAAGCTTATCACAACCGTTTATTCATTTGGACTGACAGCAACATATACTTAGTCGACCCTGAGAAAAAACTGAATGACTACCTACAATTTTTTTACAAGCAATTTGAAGGACAGCCAACATTGTTTATTGTTGATGACTGTTCAGCAGAGAAAGACATTGTCAAAAAGAGAAACACTTTAGCAGAACTTGCCTTCAGTGGCAGACATGCAAACATCAGTGTATGGATTCTCACTCAAAAATATAATGCAGTACTGAAAGATTTTCGAGAACAGTTAAAGTTTATCTGTTTGTTTTACTGTAAGGATCGTGACAGCTTTGAAGACTGTCTCAGAGAGAATGATGTCATCCCAAATAAGCATGAACGTGATGATGTAAAAAATAAACTGAAATCAACTAAGCATCAAAAGCTCATTTTAAAGACAGATCAGCCCACAGGGTATGAGTTAGTAAATTGATGTAAATTAATTTATACATTTGTTTGTCCAATAAAAATGACAGACGGACAAATCATACAAGTGCTTGATCTCACACACCTTTTCAAAGATGTTATGCACTTTACTGACTTAATAACACCCAAACAGACTTACATAAGCCTTTCAGCACCATCAGAAATATATGTTACATATAGTGTGACTTTGGATTATGTCGATGAGCATCCAAATGTGGAGTGCATGACAGTTGATTTAAAGACACCTACTTTTAAAGTTGATGATACCAACTATGGCTGGTTAGGGGAAGTTTGTTATAGCATATTTAAACAACTACGCAAACTAAATGTTTATATTGACAGTGTTACAGTTAATAAAGTGGTATTACACAAGGTGAGCCAGCAGAGTTAACGTTAATATTTTTTCATTTATTATTTTGTCGGTCAAATAAAAATGACGGACAATTCACAAAGCCCTGGCCCATCAAACCCTGGCTCATCTAGTTTAAGAAACGTGTTTCACACAACAAACTTACCCATATCCAATACTAACAATGTTTACGAATCAATAGAAAACTCTTTTTCCGTCATACAACAAAATCTTCTGACAGGCAGTGTGAAGATTCAGATTGTTGCGAAAATCAAATTCACTAGGGTGGACGGTGAAGTGATTGTATCGTACATATCAACAAGACAACACACAGTTAACACAAGAAGAGAACCGGAGGTAGAGAACGTGTTTAGAGACAGACTATTACCTGACTTTCTTCAGGCGATTGACAGTGCAAGAATGAAGGGGTCTGGTTGGCACGAAGGACATGTACATGAACTGCAACTAAAGCAGTCTAGGTATCATCCTATATTAGGTAAAGCATGGTTGCCACTGCCAACAGAAGTAGTAAACAAAAAGGCTGTCGTCAACATACAGAACAATGACAACTATTGTTTCATGTGGTGTGTGCTTGCTAAACTACACTTTGTAAAATCAAAACCTGAACGTGTATCTAACTACACCAAATTTGTAAATGAACTCGATTTTAGTGGCATTGAGTTCCCTGTTAAAATAGAGGACATAGATTTGTTTGAAAAACTAAATCCTGGTATATCTGTGAATGTGTTTGTGTGGGATAATGAATCTGAGAACAAGTTACAGCCAATTAGAGTGTCCCCACTGGCACCAACCTATGGTCAGTCAGAAGATAAGCATGTTGACATGTTGCTAATCGGAGATGACAATAACTTTCACTACACAATTATTAGGAATATGTCACGTCTAATTCATAATCATACAACAAAACACAAGGGCAAACAGGAATTTTGTAATAGATGTTTACAAAGGTTTTCTTCTATTGCAGTGGCACATAAACACGTCCTGCATTGTAGGTCAACTGATGACATACAAACTGTACTTAAGTATCCAGAGCCTGGTAGTCAAGTGTTTTTTAAGAACTATGGGAATCAGCAAAAGCTGCCGTTTGTAGTGTATGCAGATTTTGAATCACTGGTTGTTCCGTATGAAGGTCATGTTCCAGAGTCATTACCAAAGACTATAAAGTTGAGTGACCAAGTGGTGTGTTCTTTTGGATACATTATTGTTAGGTCAGACGGTCTTCATTCAGAGCCTGTTAACTACAGAGGTGAAAATGCAGCATGTCTGTTTTTAACAGAAATGAGACATCTGTATAGTCAGGTAGTACAGTATCTCACAACATGTCAGATGCCTTTGGTGATGACAGAAGAAGACAAACTGAAATTTGATACAGCTGAGACGTGTTGGATTTGTGAACAGCCTTTAGGTGGTGATAAAGTTCGTGACCACGATCACATAACTGGGTGTTACAGGGGTGCTGCACATGGTGATTGTAACTTGAAATTAAAAATAGATCCCAAGACATACAAGTTACCAATCTTTTTTCACAATCTCAAAGGGTATGATTCACACATTATCATGCAGGCTGTAGACGAGTCGTACAAAAACATAAGTTGTATTGCCCAGACAACTGAGAAATACTTGACTTTTAGGTTAGATAAATTAGCATTTTATGACTCCATGCAACATTTGTCTTTAGGTCTTGCTAGTCTGGCAGAAGGGCTGACTGAGTATCCAATAACAAGTAAATATTTTGAGTCAGACTTGGTTAAGAAAGGTGTCTATCCATATTTGTACATTGATCACTGGGTTGTGTTTGAGGAAACAAGACTGCCACCAAAAGAGAAATTTTATTCTACACTAACTGGCAAAGGTATTTCTGACTCTGAATATCAACACGCTCTTGATGCGTGGGGGAAGTTGGGGTGTCAGACAATTGGTGACTATCACGACCAGTACTTTAAAGCTGACGTTTGTTTGCTAGCAGATGTATTTGAAAGTTACCGTGAGAAGGGTTTGTTACACTACAGACTTGACCCTGCTTGTTACATCACTAGTCCTGGCATGACTTGGGATGCATTTTTGAAATCCAGTAAGATATTTATAGACCTGTTGTCTGATCGTACGATGGGTGAAATGGTAGAACGCGGATTGAGAGGAGGCATTAGTATTGCAGCAAATAACTACGCCAGAGCCAACAATAAATATCTGGACGGCCCGGGTCATGGTGACCTTGGCCGGGGGTTTGACCCCTCGAGGTCAAGGTCATTCATTACGTACCTTGACGCTAATAACCTTTATGGGTTCGCGATGTGTGAGTTATTGCCCTTGAAAAACTTTTGTCTGTATGATTTGTCACAGTATGTCATAACAGACATAACTAACAATATTATGAATCTTGACCGAAACGACGTGAAGGGTTGGATCTTTGAAGTCGACCTGGAGTACCCACACCATCTACATGATTACCATAATGATTATCCCTTAGCCGTTGAGAAAATGAGTATGACAGGAAAAAAAGAAGACACTAAGCTTGTGCCAAATCTAAATGACAAATTCAATTATGTTTGTCACTACCGCTTGCTGCAGTTT
This sequence comes from Semisulcospira habei, assembly GCA_036245525.1. Classification (NCBI taxonomy): domain Eukaryota; kingdom Metazoa; phylum Mollusca; class Gastropoda; family Semisulcospiridae; genus Semisulcospira; species Semisulcospira habei. The sequence goes on from BTPG01000004.1 coordinate 104,750,546, forward strand.
TACATCAGACACGGGTTAGTACTAAAGAAAGTTCACAGAGGAATTCAATTTGATCAGAGTGCTTTCATGAAAGATTACATAATGAAGAACACAACATTGCGTGCCAGAGACGGCAACACTGCATTTGACAAAGACTTCTTTAAGCTTATGAACAATGCCTGTTTTGGCAAGACTATGGAAAATCCTCATCACCGCAAAGATGTGAGACTGGTCACAACTGAATCGGGTGCAATTAAACTTACAGGCAAGCCACAGTACACAGGGTACAAAGAGTTTCATTCATCATTGTATGCAGTGTCACTCAAAAAAAAGATTGTTAAACTGGACAAACCAGTATTTATTGGTATGGCAATTCTTGAATTGTCAAAACTGGTGATGCTTGAATTTTATTATGATTACTTCAAATTAAAGTATCCTGAATGTCGTCTGCTATACACTGACACTGACTCTATGATCATTGATGTGTGTACTGAAGACTTTTATGAAGACATGAAAACAGAACTACACATGTATGACACGTCTGATTACCCTAAGGATCATTCACTGTTTAGCACACAAAACAAGAAAGTGCCTGGTAAGTTTAAAGATGAACTAAATGGTGTGCCAATAGTTGAGTATGTTGGACTGAGATCCAAAATGTATTCTATACTGCACCAGAAGGGAAGTCAGTCGAAAGCCAAAGGAATAAAAAAAAACAGCAATAAAAAATAAAGACATACGTCATGAACATTACAAGCAAGTGTTAGATGGTGCATTAATGCCTGATTATCCAAACAAGTCACTGAGATCAAATAAACATAATCTTGAAATGATCCAAACACATAAAAAGTCACTTGCAATAGGGGATACAAAACGAGTGTTTCATAGTAAGGAAAAAGCTTATGCACCTGGTCATTATAGACTCAAGTTATCTGAAGACATTTGTGACGAACTGGTTGATGAATTAATTGATGAGTTAGTTACTGAAATGAGTAACGGTGTCTGGGGGAATAATCTGTAATTCTTCTCTGACAAATGCCCTTTGGGGTGCAGGGTCATACAGATAATATATTGTTGCGTCGGGACTGGGGATTATTTTTTTTATATTGTGTACAGACGTTGACCAGATAGGGTCTGTCGCCCTGCGTCTGTTATCGTTCTCAGCCTCCCCTGGCTGATATAAATATCTCACCTGTTTAGTAAATAAATTTGTGTCTGGTGCTGGGGTTGGTCCTGTTTTTGGTTCTGTAATTGTTTTCAATTTAATAGCATCAGCAGGCTTAGGATGGGCTTCATTATTCATTGCTTTTATCACATGTGGTAATCTCTTAACCCACTCACTGTTACGGGTGTCATGCATGAGTTCCTTAGAATACTGGTAACTGAAAAGTCTTTCTGATAACTGTTTGTTAAAGTTCTCTACAATTGCCTGTGATCTGTGTACTCCTGGAATGCCTCGTCTGACCAGTACACCATGCTTTGCAAATAACTGATTAACAGCACCTTTGAATTCTGATCCGTCATCAACTTGTACAAGTCTGGGGTATCTTAAAGGGCCTCGACTATATATTTTTGTTAATGCTGTAGCAACTGTGGTAGCTGTTTTGTCAGATATGGGTTCAGCGTCTTTATATCTTGAAGCAATGTCTACAACAGTTAATGCATACTTGTATCGTTTCTTTCTTATTGTGTCATGTGGTAGGAACAAAAGGTCCATTTGGTGTGTGTCATTAGGTGTTGTGTTCTCAAAATGAGGTCTAGATATTTTTCTTGGAGCAGGGAGATATATTTGCCAAATTGCCTGCCTCTGTAACCATTGCTTGACTTGATTGAGTGATACATCTCCGCCCACAGCGGCATGTAATTTCTGAATAGCTGTTTGCCCTTTCCAATAGCCTGATGGTGAGTAATATATTTTCGATAGTTTATTTTCGGCTGCCATTTTTTCTAGCAATGAAAACTCCTGTAAAATAAACAAATGTCATTCCCACTAGAACAAAAATTATCTCTCCGTTTCTTTGTTGTGTGCTTGGTTGATAGTAGTCACTTAGTTTCGGTTTTGGAATGGTCATGTCTTCACCCGTGACTAAAAAATACTCACGGATTGCTTCGTTTGTATTTGAAAACGTATGTTGTGCGTGGCCTTCAAGCCTCAATCTTTCATTGATGAAATCAAGTTTCTCAATTCTTTGCTTCTCATAATCCTGTTAAGCTTGTGCTAATTTTTCTGACGCTTCATTGTGACGTTTCATTTCTTCTGCTGATTCTTCTCTACCCATTTTTGAAAAGAGATAATTAGAGCCACTGAAAGCCAATGCATTAACCATCGCTCCTCCAATCATAATAGCTATCGTCGCCATATTATTTTTATTTACATAGAAACATTTTCGGGAATAATTCCCTGCTTGGCAAGAAAATCTTTTGTCGCAATCGACGCTGTAACGACTGCAATTAGCTTAGCGCTGTCTTCGAAATCGAGTCTACTCAGGTCTGCTGATTTCATTTTGAGTAGACTTTTTCCCAGCATAGAATAAGCTACTGCTAATCCACTTATCACGGCAGAGTGATAGACAAGGTTCATCAAGTTCTTTGTGTCGCTCATTTTCTAATACAAGAAAAATTAAAATAATATTTTTATTAGTGCATGATAAATGGGTCAACGGCTTTGGGTGTTACTGGTAATGTGGCGACTTCTGGTTTTGTTTTTGGAGTGTCTGATTTTTTGGTCACTGTACGAGTCTGTGGTTTGTATTTTTTGTATAATTGATAACCTACATAACCAAATCCGACAACAAATCCGGCAATTATATATTTTGTTGTTTGAGGTTCGGGGTCAGGGTCAGACTTAGTTGTTTGTCTCTCACTTTGATGAGGGTGTTCTGTCGGTGTCAGTCCTGACGGTCCTGATGGTCCTGAAGGTCCTGACGGTGTTGACGCCTGGTCAGTCACATGAGCCTTTTCTGTTTGAGCTTGAAGCTGTAATTTTTTTGGTCTGTTATATTCGGCTAATCTTTTACCAGCCTCAACCCTGCCTGGACTTTTAGCCTTAGTCACAGTTTGAACCTGTGTCAAGACCGGACTGGGGTTCGGTTGTGGAGTCGTCTGGGTTTCGTCCATTTTCTTCTGCAGTAAAATTTATTTTCGAGAAATCAATATGACTCCCAGTAACAAGCAAGGTTACCACAGGCGCAAGGTAATTTCCAAACTTGTAAAACATGATGCATGCTAATTTGCCTATTGTACTTGAAACAATAGGGTTGCTTTCAAGGTCATGTGATCTTGGCTTGACTTCGCGAACGAAGATTCTATAGGGCTTGCCCACGTCGTCTGCAGGCATTTTCGTGGCTGCAGAGGCCAATCCGGGACAGGCAGGTACGACCGCAGTGGCTGCAGGGGAAGGTCTGTTCAGGGTTCTGAGTTACGACAGCTCTGTTTTTTCTTCTGAGCCGCTTGTCCTTAAGGTTAGCTCTGCGAGAGTCCTCAAAGGAGACGGCTGCCTTGTGAATGGTGGAGCGCCAGGTGTCACGGTCCGCAGCAAGCGAAGACCACTGGCGGTGGTCGATTTGGCAGGCACTAAGTGACTTCTTGAGACCGTCTTTGTATCTCTTCTTTGGTGCCCCTCTGTCTCGGTGTCCAGTGGCGAGCTCGCCGAACAGAGTGATCTTGGGTAGGCGATGATCCTCCATCCTGGAGACGTGCCCCGCCCAGCGAAGCTGTGTCCGCAGCAGCAAAGCCTCGATGCTCACAGTTTCCGCCTGTTCAAGGACCTCGACGTTGGTGACATAGTCACTCCAGTGAATGCTGAGGATGGTACGCAGGCAGCGCTGGTGAAAGCGTTCGAGGAGTCGTAGTTGGCTGCGGTAGAGGGCCCAGGACTCGGAACCGTACAGCAGGGTGGTGAGGACGACAGCTCTGTACACACTGATCTTGGTGCCTTTTTTCAGCTGTTGATTGTGCCACACCCGCTTGAATAGTCGCCCGAAAGCACTGTTCGCTTTTGCCAGCCTGTTGTCCAGCTCCTTGTCCAGCTTGGCGTCTGACGTGATGATGCAGCCAAGGTAGGTAAACTGGTGTACAGACTTCAGTTCGGACTCGCCGATGGTGATGTGGGGAGGGCGATGCTCTTCCTTGGGTGCCGGCTGATGAAGGACCTCTGTCTTTTTCAGACTGACCTGAAGTCCAAAGAGCTGGGCGGCATCTGCGAAGCAGGACGTAATGCGCTGCAAGGCTCTCTCTGTGTGTGCAACGAGGGCAGCGTCATCAGCAAAGAGCAGCTCACGAACCAGTTGGTCTAGGGTTTTCGTGTGGGCCTGCAGTCGTCTGAGGTTGAACAGGCTGCCATCGAGACGATACCTGATGTACACTGCGTCGTCGTCGTCGAGGTCCACTGTGGCCTGCTTCAACATCATGCTGAAGAAGATGGTGAAGAGGGTCGGTGCCAGCACGCAGCCTTGCTTCACGCCGTTGCGAATGGGGAATGGTTCTGAGAGGTCACTGTTTAGTCTGACCTGGCCTTGCTGGTCCTCGTGGAGCTGGACGATCATGTTGAGGAACTTTGGGGGACAGCCTAGTCGCTCCAGGATCTGCCACATACCTTGCCTGCTCACAGTGTCAAACGCTTTTGTTAGGTCGACAAACGTTACGTACAGCCCTTTGTTCTGCTCGCGGCACTTCTCCTGAAGCTGTCTCAGCACAAAGACCATGTCGGTGGTACTCCTGTTGGCTCTGAAGCCACACTGGCCCTCTGGGAGGTGGTCTTCAGCGATGGCAGGTACCAGCCGATTCAGGAGCAACCTTGCGAGAATTTTCCCGGCAATGGACAGCAGGGTAATTCCACGATAATTAGAGCAGGCAGACTTCTCTCCTTTGTTCTTGTACAGGGTGATGATGACTGCATCACGGAGATCCTTTGGTAGTGTTCCTTTTTCCCAGCAGCAGAGAAAGAGGTCGTGGAGCTTGTTGTGCAGTGCTGGGCCTCCATGTTTCCAGATCTCTGGCGGGATTCCGTCAATGCCTGCTGCTTTGCCACTCTTGAGCTGGTGGATGGCTGTGAGGGTCTCTTCGGCGGTGGGCGGTTCGTCCAATTCAACCTTTAGTGGAAGGTGTGGGATTTGAAGGATGACTGTTTCTTGAACAGTGCGCTCAGCGCCGAAGAGGTCCTGAAAGTATTCCGACCAGCGGTTCAAGATGGAGGTATTATCTGTGAGGAGTGCCTGGCCATCAGCGCTTCGCAGGGGACTTTGTACCAGGTGCCTGGGGCCATACACTGCTTTCAGTGCTTCGTAGAAGCCCCTGTAATCACCGTTGTCAGCGCAGAGCTGGGTCCTCTGTGCGAGTCTGGACCACCACTCGTTCTGGAGCTCTCTAAGCTTGAGCTGGAGACTGCTGCAGATGAGGCGGAAGGCAGACTTCTTCACAGGGCAGGAAGGGTGGGCCTGGTGGGCGGCTCTTTTTTTTTTCTAGAAGTTCCTGGATCTCTACGTCGTTTTCGTCAAACCAGTCTTTGTTCCTCTTTCTAGCAAAGCCCAAGACTTCCACAGAAGATTTTACAATAGCAGTTTTCAGTTGTTCCCAGAGTGTTTCAGGGGAGGAGTCTGCTGGATCAACTGTGTCTTTGAGCATGCGCTGTAAATCGGCCTGAAGGGCAGCTTTCTTGTCGTCACGCTGAAGGCTGGCAACATCAAGCTTTTTCTTGGGGGGGGCCCCCTTTCTTGGGTTTCAGCTTGAGGCGGAGCCTGAGTTTGCAGCGAACAAGGCGGTGGTCAGTGTGGCACTCTGCGCTGGGCATCACTCTGGTGAGAAGGACGTCACTGCGGTCCCTCTGACGCACTAGGACATAGTCGATAAGGTGCCAGTGCTTGGAGCGAGGATGCATCCAGGTGGTCTTTCGACTGTCCTTTTGCTGGAAAGTAGTGTTGGTGATGACAAGTTGCTGTTCTGCACAGAGCTCCAACAGTAAGCGACCATTGTCATTGCAGTTCCCAACGCCATGCTTGCCGAGGACTCCTTTCCAGGCTTCAGAGTCTTGGCCCACTCTGGCGTTGAAGTCGCCAAGGATGATGACTTTGTCGTCTGCAGGGGTGCTCTGCAGGAGGCTGCGCAGGTCAGAGTAGAACTTGTCTTTTTCTGCAGGCTCTGCCAGGAGGGTTGGGGAGTACACACTGAGAAGGGTGACGTATTGCTGGTGTCTCAGTGGGAGGCGCATGGACATGATGCGGTCGGAGTGACCCGTTGGTAGGTTTTCCAACTTAGTCGCAATGTGGGTCTTCACCATGAAGCCCACGCCTGAGAGCCGTCTTTCTGATGCAGGCCTGCCTGACCAGTAGAGGGTGTAGCCAGCGCCAAGTTCTTGGAGGCTGCCTTCCTCCGGGAGGCGTACTTCGCTGAGCGCGGCGATGTCGATGTTTAACCTCCGCAATTCATGGGCAATGAGGGCGGAGCGACGTTCAGGGCGTCCGCTGTCTGCTATGTCGAGCATGGTTCGGATGTTCCAGCATGCTACGTTGAGTCCGGTCGTGGTCGTCATGAGAGTGGATCCATTGTTTTTTCTTGTTTTCTGACCGCATGAGAAGATGCCCGTTGACCGCGGCTAGCCAACTGGGTTACGAGGGGATGAGCTTTGGTTAGACCACCTTTTCTAGGCCCCTCTCCGTGTGGAGCAAGCAGTGCTGTCCCTAGAGAAGGCTGCTTGGTCGTTCAGGGTGTGCCGAGTGACGTTGTCATCCCCATGTCAACATCAGGCGACCAATATCCTGAACCGCCTGCATGCAGGTTTGAGACTGCGGCTTCCAGTGACATCTTTCACCTGCCGTTTTGCCCCTTGCCCATCGCTACAGGACTTGGAAAGTTCAGTGTCATAGTCCGTGGATGTGATAGACTGTCACTATCCACAGGTAGAAAGTGACTCACTGCTTTTGTGTATAGGCATACAAGAGATCGACTTAAATCACGTGTCATTAGTGAGGCAATGTGGTTCTCATATTTTGAATGAAGCTTGATTAGTTCATCAGAGGTTAAAGATTCAATATCCTCTGTCATGTATTGTTTCCCGAGATAAGTCTTTGACTTGCCTGAGACAATCACAGACAAAAGACGCTGTTTCTTAGAGTCTAAGTCTTTGTTCTCTACAGCATTGATATCATTTAGAAGGAGTAATTCGTCTTGATTCATTTTATTATAATTTTTTAAAAAAAGATAATATTGTTTTTTGTTATCAAGCAAAATCATGTTTTCTAGGAAGTACATTAATAGTAACTTTATACGTTTGCACCAATCAGCAAATAGTTTTTGAGTTTACCCCAGACAAGACTTGCCTGACCTATATTGTCTCTCTCAGTTGGCTTATTAATATCATGCTTAACATATTTCAATTGTGGTGTCATGTTCAATAACCCTGTCCTTTTAAGCAAACATACCTGACACAGTATTGACAATTATTGGCTTTGCAGTAAATTATAAATCACACCCTGACCAAGTGAGAGCCAAATGAAACATCAGAAGTAACATAGACAGTAACTAGATAATTTTACCATGACTTGAGCACCAGAAAAAGGAAGGAATCACCCCTTATTTCAGATTACTTTTTCCTTTGAGTACAGGTTTATACAAGGGAAGTAATTTTGTAAAAATTTCAGCAAGACAAAAAAGTTACTTCCCTTTCTTATTAAAATTTGAATTTGTTTGTAGGGTGTACGCATAATTGAAAAAATTAAAAATTCCTTCTTGCATATTATGTCAGATAAAAAATTTTTGTATGAATATCATGTCAGGTGTGGTGCATACCGATCTGATTGAAAAGATTTTGATCTCAGTTTCAAAAGGCAAGCTAGTCAGAAATGAAAAATGTGAATAATTGTAGGCCCTTTGAATTTTTTTTTTCAGAACAAGTCTATTCATAACATACCTGAATTGAGGTGGAGGTCTTTCAGAACCGGTCAAGCTTAGACATGAGGTGTCGGACTTTACCATTATTTGGTTCCAGACCTCGACGACTTGACCCATGACCTCGACGACTTGACCCATGACCTTGACCCATGACCTTGGTGACCTTGACCCTTGACCGTGACCCATGACCTTGACCTTGATGACCTTGACCCATGACCTTGACCATGACCTTTGATCTTGACCTTTGACCTTGACCTTGGTGACCTTGACTCTTGACCTTGGTGACTTTGACTCTTGACCTTGACCCATGACCTTGGCCCATGACTTTGGTGACCTTCTCCCATGACCTTGGCCCATGACCTTTGACCTTGACCTTTGACCTTGACCTTTGACCTTGACCTTGGTGATCTTTACCCTTGACCTTTGACCTTGGTCTTGATGACCTTGACCTTGGTGAGAGATAGATAATATGAGACCCGTAAGATAATCAGATCAATAAGGCCGCATCCGTCATGCTCGTCACTTTTTAAAATCAAAGGGTTGATTCGGAAATAACGAGGGTGTAATGGGGGCCAAAAATTTGATATTAAAAATGGCGTAAATTAATGACGGATGCGGCTCGATTGAATTCATTGTCTTACGGGTCTCATATTATCTATCTCTCTTCCCTTGTATTAACTTGTACTCAGAAAATTTTGTTATTGAACATGGGTGATTCCTTCCTTTTTCTGGTGCTCAAGTCATGGTAAAATTACCAAGTTACTGTCTATGTTATGTCTGATGTTTTATTTGGCTCTCACTTGGCCAGGGTGTGATTTATAATTTACTGCAAAGCCAATAATCGCCAATACTGTGTCAGGTCTGTTCGCTTTAAAGGACAGGATTATTGTACATGACACCACAATTGAAATCTGTGAATCATGATATTAATAAGCCCACTGAGAGAGAGATAATATGGGAAAGGACAAGTCTTGTCTGGGGTAAACTCAAAAACTATTTGGCAATATTGCTGGAGTGATGCAAACGTAAAAGGTTACTGTTCAGTGTAATTTCCTAGAAACATGATTCTGCTTGATAACAATTTATACATTTGTTTGTCCAATAAAAATGACAGACGGACAAATCATACAAGTGCTTGATATCTCACACCTTTTCAAAGATGTTATGCACTTTACTGACTTAATATCACCCAAACAGACTTACATAAGCCTTTCAGCACCATCAGAAATATATGCTACATATAGTGTGACTTTGGATTATGTCGATGAGCATCCAGATGTGGAGCGCATGACAGTTGATTTAAAGACACCTACTTTTAAAGTTGATGATACCAACTATGGTTGGTTAGGAGAAGTTTGTTATAGCATATTTAAACAACTGCGCAAACTAAATGTTTATATTGACAGTGTTACAGTTAATAAAGTGGTATTACACAAGGTGAGCAAGCAGAGCCAGCGGTAATATTTTTTATTTTATTATTTTGTCGGTCAAATAAAAATGACGGACAATTCACAAAGCCCTGGCTCATCAAACCCTGGCTCATCTGGTTTAAGAAACGTGTTTCACACAACAAACTTGCCTATAACCAATACTAACAATGTTTATGAATCAATAGAAAACTCTTTTTCTGTCATACAAGATAATCTTCTCACAGGCAGTGTGAAGATTCAGATTGTTGCGAAAATCGAATTCACTAGAATGGGCGGTGAGATAATTGTATCGTATATATCAACAAGACAACACACAGTTAATACAAGAAGAGAATTGGAAAACATGTTTAAAGACAGACTATTACCAGACTTTCTACAGGCAATTGACAGTGCAAAAATGAAGGGGTCTGGCTGGCACGAAGGACATGTACATGAACTACAACTAAAGCAGTCTAGGTATCATCCTATATTAGGTAAATCATGGTTGCCACTACCAACTGAGGTTGCAAACAAAAAGGCTGTCGTCAACATACAGAACAATGACAACTATTGTTTCATGTGGTGTGTGCTTGCTAAACTACACTTTGTAAAGTCAAAACCTGAACGTGTATCTAACTACACCAAATTTGTAAATGAACTCAACTTTAGTGGCATTGAGTTCCCTGTTAAAATAGAGGACATAGACTTGTTTGAAAAACTAAATCCTGGTATATCTGTAAATGTGTATGTGTGGGATAATGAATCTGAAAACAAGTTACAACCAATTAGAGTGTCCCCTATTGCACCAACCTACGGACAGTCAGAAGATAAACATGTTGACATGTTGCTAATCGGCCCTACCGGTGATGACAATAACTTCCACTACACAATTATCAGAAATATGTCACGTCTAATTCTTGGACATACTACAAAGCACAATGGCAAACAGGAAGTGTGTAAAAAATGTTTACAAAGATTTTCCTCCATAAACGTAGCACACAAACACATCCTACATTGTAGGTCACCTGATGACATACAAACTGTACTTAAGTACCCAGATCCTGGTAGCAAGGTTTATTTTAAGAACTATGGGAATCAGCAAAAGTTGCCGTTTGTAGTGTACGCAGATTTTGAATCATTAGTTGTTCCGTATGACGGTCCTGTTCCAGAGTCATTACCAAAGACTATAAAACTAAGTGACCAAGTGGTGTGTTCTTTTGGATACATTCTTGTTAGGTCAGACGGTCTTCATTCAGAACCTGTTATCTACAGGGGTGAAAATGCAGCATGTTTGTTTTTAACAGAAATGAGACAACTGTATAGTCAGGTAGTACAACATTTCACAACATGTCAGATGCCTCTGGTGATGACAGAAGAAGACAAACTAAAATTTGATACAGTTGAGACGTGTTGGATTTGTGAACAGCCTTTAGGGGGTGATAAAGTTCGTGACCACGACCACATAACTGGGCGTTACAGAGGCGCTGCACATAACAATTGTAACTTATTATTAAAAACGGATCCCAAGACATACAAACTGCCAATCTTTTTCCACAATCTCAAAGGATATGATTCACACATTATCATGCAGGCTGTAGATGAATCTTACAAAAACATAAGTTGCATTGCCCAGACAACTGAGAAATACTTAACTTTTAGGTTAGATAAATTAGCATTTTATGACTCTATGCAACATTTGTCTTTAGGGCTTGCTAGTCTTGCAGAAGGACTGACTGAGTATCCAATAACGAGTAAATATTTTGAGCCAGACTTGATTAAGAAAGGTGTTTATCCATATGAGTACATTGATCACTGGGTTGTGTTTGAAGAAACAAGACTGCCACCAAAAGATAAATTTTATTCTACACTAACTGGCAAAGGTATTTCTGACTCTGAATATCAACACGCTCTTGATGCGTGGGATAAGTTAGAGTGTCAGACAATTGGTGACTACCATGACCAGTACTTGAAAGCTGACGTTTGCTTGCTAGCAGACGTATTTGAAAGTTACCGTGAAAAGGGTTTGTTACACTACAAGCTTGACCCTGCTTGTTACATAACTAGTCCTGGCATGACATGGGATGCATTTTTGAAATCCAGTAAGATATCTATAGACCTGTTGTTGGATCGTACGATGGGTGAAATGGTAGAACGCGGATTGAGAGGAGGCATTAGTATTGCAGCAAATAACTACGCCAGAGCCAACAATAAATATCTTGATGACCTTGACTTTGACCCCTCAAGGTCAAGGTCATTCATTACGACCTTGACGCTAATAACCTTTATGGGTTCGCGATGTGTGAGTTATTGCCCTTGAAAAACTTTTGTCTGTATGATTTGTCACAGTATGACATAACAGAGTCAGGGTTAACAAACTATATTATGACTCTTGACCGAAACGACGCGAAGGGTTGGATCTTTGAAGTCGACCTGGAGTACCCACACCATCTACATGATTACCACAATGATTATCCGTTGGCTGTTGAGAAAATGAGTATGACGGGAAAAAAAGAAGACACCAAACTTGTACCAAATTTGAATGACAAATTCAATTACGTTTGTCACTACCGCTTGTTACAGTTTTACATCAGACACGGGTTAGTACTAAAGAAAGTTCACAGAGGAATTCAATTTGATCAGAGTGCTTTCATGAAAGATTACATAATGAAGAACACAACCCTTCGTGCCAGAGACGGCAACACTGCATTTGACAAAGACTTCTTTAAGCTTATGAACAATGCCTGTTTTGGCAAGACAATGGAAAATCCTCATCACAGAAAAGATGTGAGACTGGTCACAACTGAATTGGGCGCAATTAAACTTACAGGCAAGCCTCAGTACACAGGGTATAAAGAATTTCATTCATCATTGTATGCAGTGTCACTCAAAAAAAAGATTGTCAAACTGGACAAGCCAGTATTCATTGGTATGGCAATTCTTGAGTTGTCAAAACTGTTGATGCTTGAATTTTATTATGATTACTTCAAACCAAAATATCCTGACTGTCGTCTGCTATACACTGACACTGACTCTATGATCATTGATGTGTGTACTGAAGACTTTTATGAAGACATGAAAACAGAGTTACACATGTATGACACGTCTGACTACCCTAAAGATCATCCACTGTTCAGCACACAAAACAAGAAAGTACCTGGTAAGTTTAAGGATGAACTAAATGGTGTGCCAATATTTGAGTATGTTGGACTGAGATCAAAAATGTATTCTATACTGCACCAAAAGGGAAGTCAGTCGAAAGCCAAAGGAATTAAAAAAACAGCAATAAAAAATAAAGACATACGTCATGAACATTACAAGCAAGTGTTAGATGGTGCATTGATGCCTGATTATCCAAACAAGTCACTGAGATCAAATAAACATAATCTTGAAATGATCCAAACACACAAAAAGTCACTGGCAGTTGGAGACACGAAACGTGTGTTTCACAGTAAGGAAAAAGCTTATGCACCCGGACATTACAGGCTCAAGTTATCTGAAGACATAGCCGATGAACTGGTTGATGAATTAATTGATGAGTTAGTTACTGAAATGAGTAACGGTGTCTGGGGGAATAATCTGTAATTCTTCTCTGACAAATGCCCTCTGGGGTGCAGGGTCATACAGATAATATATTGTTGCGTCTGGACCGGGGACTATTTTTTTTATATTGTGTACAGACGTTGACCAGATAGGGTCTGTTGCCCTGCGTCTGTCGTCGTTCTCAGCCTCCCCTGGTTGATATAAATATCTCACCTGTTTAGTAAACAAGCTTGTGTCTGGAGGTGGGGTTAAGGTTGGGGTTGGTCCTGTTTTTGGCTCTGTAATTGTTTTCAATTTAATAGCATCAGCAGGCTTAGGATGTCCTTCATTGTTCATTGCTTTTATCACATGTGGTAATCTCTTTACCCACTCAGTGTTCCGGGTGTCATGCATGAGTTCCTTAGAATACTGGTAACTGAAAAGTCTTTCTGATAACTGTTTGTTAAAGTTCTCTACAATTGCCTGTGATCTGTGCACACCTGGAATACCGCGTCTGACCAGTACGCCATGCTTCGCAAATAACTGATTAACTGCACCTTTGAATTCTGATCTGTCATCAACCTGCACTAGTCTGGGGTATCTTAAAGGACCTCTTTTATAGATACTTGATAAAGCAGTCGCAACTGTGCTAGCAGTTTTGTCAGATATGGGTTCAGCGTCTTTGTACCTTGAAGCAATGTCTACAACAGTCAGTGCGTACTTGTATCGTTTCTTTCTTATTGTGTCATGTGGTAAGAACAAAAGGTCCATTTGGTGCGTGTCATTTGGTGTTGTGTTCTCAAAATGAGGTCTTGTTATCTTTCTTGGAGCAGGTAAATATATCTGCCAAATTGCCTGTCTCTGTAACCATTGCTTGACCTGATTGAGTGTTATATCTCCGCCCACAGCGGCATGTAATTTCTGAATAGCTGTTGCTCCTTTCCAATACCCTGATGGTGAGTAATATATTTTTGATAGTTTATTTTCGGCTGCCATTTTTTCTAGCAATGAAAACTCCTGTAAAATAAACAAATGTCATTCCCACTATAACAAAGATTATCTCCCCGTTTCTTTGTTGTGTGCTTGGTTTGTAATAGTCACTTAGTTTTGGTTTTGGTATAGACATGTCTTCACCTGTGACAAGAAAATATTCCCTGATTGCTTCGTCTGTATTTGAAAACGTATGCTGTGCGTGGCCTTCAAGCCTGAGTTTTTCATTGATGAAATCAAGTTTTTCAATTCTATTCTTTTCATAATCCTGCTGGGCTTGAGCAAGTTTTTCTGACGCTTCATTATGGCACTTCAATTCTTCCGCAGATTCTTCTCTACCCATTTTAGAAAAGAGATAATTAGAGCCACTGAATGCCAATGCGTTAACAACTGCCCCACCAATCATAATAGCTATCGTCGCCATATTATTTTTATTTACATAGAAACATTTTCGGGAATAATTCCTTGCTTAACAAGAAAATCTTTTGTCGCAATCGACACTGTTACAACTACAATTAGCTTAGCACTGTCTTCGAAATCGAGTCTACTCAAGTCTGCTGATTTCATTTTGAGTAGACTTTTCCCCAGCATAGAATAAGCTACTGCTAATCCACTGATTACGGCAGAGTGATACACAAGGTTCATTAAATTTTTTGAGTCGTTCATTTTTTAGGCAAGAAAAATTAAAATAATATTTTTATTTACTGCATATAAAATGGGTCAACGGCTTTGGATGTTACTGGTAATGTGGCGACTTCTGGTTTTGTTTTTGGAGTGTCTGATTTTTTGGTCACTGTACGAGTCTGTGGTTTGTATTTTTTGTATAATTGATACCCTACGTAACCAAATCCGACAACAAATCCGGCAACTATATATTTTGTTGATTGAGGTTCGGGGTCAGGGTTAGACTGGGTTGTTTGTCTCTCACTTTGATGAGGGAGTGACGGCCCTGACGATATTGACACAGGTGCTGACGGTGGATTAGTTACATGAGTCTTTTCTGTTTGTGCTTGAAGCTGTAATTTTTTCTGCCTGTTCCATTCAGCTAATCTTTTTCCTGCATCAACGCGGCCTGGACTTTTAGCCTTAGTCACAGTTTGAACCTGTGTCAAAACAGGGTCGGGGTTCGGTTGTGGAGTCGTCTGGGTTTCGTCCATTTTCTTCTGCAGTAAAATTTATTTTCGAAAAATCAATATGACTCCCGGTAACAAGCAATGTTACGACAGGTGCAAGGTAATTTCCAAACTTGTAAAACATGACACATGCTAATTTGCCAATTGAACTTGAAACAATAGGATTGCTTTCAAGGTCGTGTGATAGACTGTCACTATCCACAGGTATAAAGTGACTCACTGCTTTTGTGTATAGACATACTAGAGATCGACTTAAATCACGAGTCATTAGTGAAGCGATGTGGTTTTCATATTTTGAATGAAGCTTGATTAGCTCGTCAGCGGTGAGAGATTCTATGTCGTCTGTCATGTATTGTTTTCCGAGATAAGTCTTTGATTTGCCTGAGACAATTACAGACAAAAGACGCTGTTTCTTAGAGTCTAAGTCTTTGTTCTCTACAGCATTGATATCATTCAATAGAAGGATTTCATCAGGGTTCATTCATATTGTTATTTTAAAAAACAAAAATTAATTTACTAACTCATACCCTGTGGGCTGATCTGTCTTTAAAATGAGCTTTAGATGCTTAGTTGATTTCAGTTTATTTTTTACATCATCACGTTCATGTTTATTTGGTATGACATCATTCTCTCTGAGACAGTCTTCAAAGCTGTTACGATCCTTGCAGTAAAACAAACAGATAAACTTTAACTGTTCTCGAAAATCCTTCAGTACAGCATTATATTTTTGAGTGAGAATCCATACACTGACATTTGCGTGTCTGCCACTGAAGGCAAGTTCTGCTAGAGTGTTTCTCTTCTTGACAATGTCTTTCTCTGCTGAGCAGTCATCAACAATAAACAATGTTGGCTGTCCTTCAAATTGCTTGTAAAAATATTGTAGGTAGTCATTCAGTTTTTTCTCAGGGTCAACTAAGTGTATGTTGTTGTCAGTCCAAATAAATAAACGGTTGTGATAAGCTTTGTTGTGTTTGATCGTAGGACAAAATATGACAATGTTTTCAAAGTGGTGTATGTATCTTGTTTGAAATAGTTTAAGAACAAATTCAGTTTTCCCACACCCTGTGGCACCAACAAATAAGCCACAGTGTGGGTTAAGGGTCATTAAGCTCCAGTTCATTTTAATACACAATATAATTTTAATATATGTGTCCACTTAGTCTGCTTTCTGCAATATTGAGTTGTGCATCATATATCAGGTACAAATATATGTTTATGGCTGCAGCAGTTTCAACCTTCTTTTGTATCTGAATTGTTATTCCATCACTACCGTTCTCGACAGTTCGTCCTGACCCATGAAGATAATCATCATCTGTACTACGAAGGTCTAGCCACAGTGCATACTTGTTTGTAAGGTATTGTCCGATCCTAACATCATACAGATGTAGATCTTTGCACGCAATGTTTGCAGGTTTATCTCTAATCCTTCCACCCGCAAAATACTTTGTGATCTCATCGTAGTGTTGATAAGGTAACATTCCAGACGCGTACACTTGATTAGGGCGGCCTTCAATTGTGCAGGACAAATGTGTAATCTTAGGATTGTAGAATTTTTCTGAATCCCGTTTATATGGATCTGCTGGTTCAACAAACAACATAAGAATACCTTTCAGTGACCTAGCTGGTGTGTTCAAGTTTATGTTCCACATTGGGTCACTCTTGTCTTTTTGCATTAAACTATGTCTAATCACCCTGTCATAATAAATTGGCAGTCTTGACTGATACTGATTTTGAATGAGTCTGGCTAGATCAGTGTGTGTGACAATTTCATATTCCAAGGAAATGTTAGAGATCTTGTATGTTGCATCTGTGGCAGATGATTTAATAACTTTGGAGTAGTCATTGAAGGTTAGTTCAAAACTCAGACGGTCATTCAGTGCCCCTTGATAATAAGGCAAATGTGCTGTTAGGATTTCAAACTCAAGTGGAATGTAAAATCTGGTTCCATATGTTTCAACTATAATAACTTCCTTTGGTACCCCAGTAGTTGTTTTGTCTCCGGCATTGATTCGAAGTTTACCAACATTATCTGGCTGTATGCCTTGATAAATACGATCTTCTCGTTCTTCTCTTGTGAGCCACAAATCTTTGTAACAGTAGAACACATCTGCATCGTCAAGACTAAACACTTCTTGTCCTTCAAGTTTTACTTTAATAGTTCTAACAATTGCTCTGCCAAGATTGTTAACTAGTGTTCTGTTCACATCTGCGTCTGATGATAGTTCAATATTAAATGCTAGGCGTGCAGTGCCAGGAACAATAACGTCACTGGGACCTAGGTTTGGAAACTTGACTGTAAATGTTTGGTTCTGGTCTATGGTACTTGGATTGTTTGTGATGACGATTGATTGTCTTATGCCCTTAACACCCAGAGGCTCACGTAGTTTTCTGTATGGGTCTAACTTTGATCCGTAAGACTGTGTCATTTTTATTATGCACAATAAAAAAATAATAAATTAATAAAACAATGGCCGCGGGAGGATTTAATCATGAAGATTTTGAAATGGATGACACGTAAGATTTTGGTAATACAACAGATATGACAGATATGGCAGATATGACTGGTACAAGAAATATTTACAGTTTACGTCATGAACTTTTAGAAACCAAAGTGAACTCATTTTATGATCATGTTGGTGGCCGCCCAGACAACGTAGATCCTAATCAGTTTGAACTTGATGGCAAGGGTCATTTATATTTAAATACTGTTGACAAAGGAAAAGTACTATTGACTAACAAAAAAGACCCTAGTAGGTTTAGGGCTTTAAGTACAATAAAAAATGAAGGTGGTGTTGGTGCCTTGCGTCAACTTGGTATTGGTGGGTCTCCTGTCACGCCAAGACTGGTTAGTGTTCTTCACGACACACAAACAAAGTTGCCAACAGGGCAACAAATTGAAATGGCACCAGTAACAAGCCTACCAGAAATAGCAAACACAGTGATACAAGAAACTTCATTTACTGAAGGGCAAATAAATGACGCTTTGAAAACAATAAATGATCCACCTTTGTCAATGCGGGAGATTATGGGTTTGGATAAATCACTGCAGACAATAAGAGGTGAGATGGTTAATAATCTTGCCAAACTGGGAGAGCTTGATAAACACATAGAACGTGAAAAAGAGAAACTGGCTATCGCAGACACAGAAATGAAAGAAAGAATCCAACACAGATTAAATGATTTGCAGATAGAAAGATCTGGATGATTAGAAACGATTAGTATTGGAAGACAAAAACTGAAATCACAGGTCAACAGAATTAGAGAAACTATTCAAAAAATACTTCACGAAGACACTACTCTGGCTGAGAGACTTAAAACACTTTTCAGAGAACAAGGTATTACAATTGCTAGTTTAATTACAGCTCTTGGATTTATTATCAGTACTGTTGTGTTAGCTGTCTCCGGTGCTGGTGGACCCGGTGGTTCTCCACCTCCAGCACCACCAACCCCGGGCCCCCCGACTCCAACTGACCCAAAAGATTTACAGTCATGGGTAAAGAAACAACTGTCTCACATATCAGACTTGCTTAAGAAATTGGCTCTGAAAGCAGTGGATGCTTTGCCTGGCATAATTGGCACTGTTGTCAGTTGGCTGATTACTACTACAGCAAAGGCAGTAGGGTTTATGGCAGAGCATGTGTGGTGGATCTTTCTGGTTACAGTAGGTGGGTTGATGGTGGGTTATTTAATGAAACAGATAAAGAAGTAATACCCCTAATCCTGTTAGACCTATTACCAATGCAGTTCTTTCTGACTCATGTGTGCCAGGGGTTGACTGTACTGGTTGTATGAGTGCCGGTGTTGGGGCCGGGGCCGGGGGTGTTACTGTCTGTAATGGTTTTAACAACTGTACGTGTGTGGTTGTGGCCCCCAAGTTTACAGATTGATTGAGTCCTAATTTCTGACCAACACCTGCAACAATGATTTCATTATTATAATTTGTTATTGTCCCCATTTGGAGTTGAAGGTCAGATGGTAACATGTATAACCCGATGCCAACTACAAAGTCAACTTTTGATCTGGCATATCTTAAAACGTCTTGGTAACGCTGTATGCTTGATGGGAGATCGACTGTTGAATTAATTGAATCTTCAAGATTTGCAAGAAATTGTTTTTGTGCTTCAAATTTACCACTTCCATTCAAAATGTTTGATTTTGTTAGTGATTGTGCTCCTAGTAAACACCAGACATATGTTCTGATAGACTCATTGACGCGCTCGACTCCTGCTTGAGTAAACCCGTCAGATTTATCTAAAATAAATGTGGTCCACGCATTAGTCTGCTTCTGCTCTATTGATCCTAACCAGACTTGTGATTTTGATGAGAATGAAGTGTACCCAGGGTAGTAATCTTGAGGGTATTGTCTGTGACTCATAGCATAATACAATGTGCCCATGCCGTGATGATCATCAAGTTTTTGTGTAAAGTCATACCGGGGGCTTATGTTAAACTCATTACAGATGCGTTCAAACGCTTTTATATCCATGGGGTTGTTAAACCTGTTGAAACTGGATTCAGTGGGTAATGGTGTATGCAGTTCTGACACTATACGTCTAAGCTGGTAGTACGTGTGAAAACGGTAGACAGATCTAATAAGTTTGTTTGAGTGATTCAAATGGTCTGTGAATGAAACACCACAGCCTGTAGTTGAGCATAGTATTGCAAAGTTGAGTTGGTTTTGAAACATCTGTAGTGGACTTGAAGACCACTTTCTTGCAGTTGATTCATCTGTTATTGGAGGGTTTAGGTAATGGTCAAACGGATTTGGTACTTTGACTTGGAATAGATCTTGTTCAGACACAGCTATGTCAAGCTGATTTAGTTGAATTATTTTCTGTTCATAAGTAGGTGCAACATTATATTTGGCATCCACATTAAATTGAAATGCGTTTGTAGTGGTAATGGTTGGTGATTTAAATTCCATCCTTTTTTATATGAGATAATAAAAATGTTTATTACCTTAACAAATCTTGACACAAGCAAACCAGTGTGGTTAACTAATGGGATTGATAATCGTGATGGTAGCAAGGCTGTAGCTATCCATGAAATGTTCTACACAGTAAAATGGTTTAATGTAACAGATGATGGTGAATATTCTGTACATGGAATAATAGGTACTACAAGTTGGGGCGCTAATCATTTACAGCCTGGGTATTATGACTTTTGTACTATAGCTGAATTTTTACAAGATATGTATAAAATTAAAGCAACTTTAAATCCGGCTAACTTGTTTGTTACATTGGAATTTCCAAAAGATAGTCAGCTTATATTAACAGACAAACTTTTAATACTACTGGGTTTTTTAACTGAATCTGATCTTGGTATTGTAGCTGTTAGTGGTGGTGATGATTGGACTTATGAAGCAGGATTAAAATTTAAGCCCAAAAAAGGCAAAATAACTGGAAGATATCCTGTTCATTTGTCAGTACACACAGTACTAAATGTTTATTTGAAAGAACTAAACACAACTGAGAATGTACACAATGGAAAGCCTTCAACTTTGTTGAGATGCTTACCTACTGGAACTGCTCCGTATTGTGAAAGTGTAGTTGTTAGATTTCCTAATTTGCAGTTTAAGAAATTAGGTTCTAGTTTCTTTGAGTCACTGAGTATATCTGTAACTAATCAGGATGACAAACCAGTTCTTATGCATGATTTTAGTGTTGTGTTAGAAGTTAAATAATTTTATTTTTGTTTATAAAAATGAGTGGTCTTGGTCCAAAGCGAACAATCATACCAGTTGCGTGTCCGGTTACAGAGTTGAAAGATTTGGCAGACGTCCAGGATTTTGAGAAGGAAAGGGATGTTGGAGAAATATATGGTTTTGAACTTGATTCAAATGGCATGTACAAGAGGAAAGTAATTGTTGACATGAAAGACGGTGAAAAACAGATTCCTAAACTTGGTCAGCTGCGTGATGTTACTGTACCTACTCCACCTGTAAATAATGCGCCTTACAACTTAATACATGTGGGTAATAAGTGGGTGGTTTCACCTGTGCCTGTTCCACCACCCACAATTGACTGGGACATAAAGTTGGAATTTATTAGTCCTTATGTATACACTGATGATGAAGGCGCCTTAGTGTTTAGGAAGGTTGTTAACTCGGGGCCGCTTATTGTAAGTCTTGTTCCAAGCTTTGCCCCAGACGACAATAGCAGAGAAAAACTGAAAGTTGAAAATTATGAGAGACGGAGATATCTTCTTACACATAGGAAGGGTAGGTCTGATGCGAAGGTCGTGTTTGCACCAATAAACTTTTCCATCGCAAGAGAAGCGACAATAGTATTTGAAATTATCATGAGATCAGTAACTACTGCTAAAGAGGCTCAAATTGCACAAGGAATTAAACTTACATGGAATGACACAGTAACAGAATCATCAAAGGTCTTTATTGCTATTACAAAAAATAATGATGTTATTAATGTTTCGAGCAGTGTTCCAGCTGTCAAGGTGGTGGTCGACAAAGCAACTTTTGTTCGTCTAACTTACATAAACCTTGAACACATTGATCTTGTTGCATTTTATTATGCTAACAAATTGTATACTTTTGAAGAGTTGCAAAATGTAATTGCTGATTAAATAAAAAAAATATTTGTCAATAAAAAAAATGGTAACTTCTATCCGCAACTACCGACGCTTGAGCCGACTGAAACAAATGTGACGACTAAAACAACACTTGCGCCTGATCCACAGGTGACAGCTGTGCCAATTGCTTCAGATAAAACATTACAGGCAGATGCATTCAGATTAAATAATATTACAGAAGCTTTGAAATATTTGGAAGGAGAAGAAGCGAAATATTCACGGTGCAAAAGGAGGTATAAGTCAGTATTTAATTCTGTTCAAAACACTTCTATGGCTATTGGTGCAGTTTCAGCTTCATGTTCTGTAGGGGGTGTAGTTCTGTTCGCCACAGGAATTGGAAGTTTGGCTGGAATAGCAATTGAGGGTGTTAGCGTTGCTACATGCCTGGCTTGCTTTGGTTTGGAAGCCTTGAACAAGAGGTTTCACACGAAATTACAGAAACATGAAGCATTGAGTACGCTTGCTGGTGCAAAGCTGAGCAGTATGAAACTTATTATCAGTAAGGCATTAAACGATAATTTTATTGATGACGAAGAATTTAAGCGGGTCCAGGATGATTTAAATAATTACAAGAAACAGAAGTCTGAAATACAGAATAAAATGCGTAGTCAATCTCCCGTGAATGTTGAAGAACTAAAGGCTAGTTTTTTTAGCAGAGGGAAAAAGGATAGGGGTACAGGAAACCACAGAAAAACTACACAATCTTTTAAACAAATAAAAATCAGATTTGGTAATCGTTTATTAATGTCATACACTTCACAGAAAAATGCCATGCCACTTACACCACTTGTGCCTCATTATTTAACCCCATCAGCACCACCACCTGAGTATTACTGAGAAAAAAAAGTTTTTTTATTGTCCTTGTGTCTTGATAAATCTGTCTCAGTGTCTTGGGACTTGAGTCAAGTTGTTGTAAGAACTTAGGGTAAGTACTTGTAAGAACTTAGGGTAAGTACTTGTAAGAACTTAGGGTAAGTAATTAATAAGTTCTTATGACAACACACTTAAAGGTTACCTCTGCAGGTTCCTAAAAGTTAGTTGCAACTTGTTAATAAGTATTAAGTTTCACTTGGCATCACTTGATCAGGTACATGATTAGGTTTTTATAGAGACAATAGTTATAGAGAAAGATAATAGGAGACCCGTAAGATAATCAGATCAATAAGGCCGCATCCGTCATGCTCGTCACTTTTTTAAAATCAAAGGGTTAATTTAGAATTAACGGGGGATAAAATTGGGGTCAAAATTTTGATATTAAAAATGGCGTAAATTAATGATGGATGCGGCTCTATTGAATTCATTGTCTTACGGGTCTCCTATTATCTTTCTCTCCCCCCGCACCCACCACCACTCCCTCCCCCAAGCCCTGCCTCTAAAAATAAAATGAAAATAGATAAACAAATAATTTTTTTTTAAATGGAAACTCAGCAACTGTGCAACACCTTGACCCCCGCCTCCCCTCCCACGTGACCTATCTTTCAAATTTCTAGATCTCTGGCCAGTATCACCCACTTGTATCTTCCGTGATAAGTATTTAGCAGAAAAAAATATATAATTGCGTTCATACATTACAAACAGAATGTGGTGCCACATGTTTAGTCCATGTATACACTTTCATCATGCATGTATTATCCACTTTGAAAAGTAAACTTAAAACTAGTACACCATTTTGTCCTGGTCATACCAATATCTAAATTTCTTCCTAGAGATGTATCTGTTGGCGGAATCTTGGCTGAAAGTTTTCCAGTGTTTTGTACTTTCTTACTTTACCAGTTATATCTGTTACAGTTTGACTGTGTACACTACACGGCATACAGGTAACTTCACTTTTCAAAGGTACCCCAGACTACTATCACAAAATGTAAGTGAAAATGGTGATCTCTGGTGTATTTCATAAAAGTGTTAAACTTCTTTCTCTTTTCTCCTCCATATTAATAAATTTGCACTTAAATTGTTCATCTTCTGTCCTGATACGTTTGAAAGCAATAAACTGAAAGCATTTAAGCATCATTAATTATGCTCAAATCTTTCAGTACATATGATATATTGCCATCAATTTTTCAAGATTAGCGAAAGCAAGCTGCGGGGGGCGGGGGGGGGGGGGGGGGGGGGGGGTAAACTTAGTAAAGGTTTACTTGAAAAAGTTTTCTTTATGAGCCTACTCAAAACTTGTTTTAGAGAGGTTTTTAAATTTGTGCTGGACACCTACATGAAAGTGATCAAGTGTCTACTGGTACAACAAAGTAAAAGGTTTAAAGCATTACATCTACGTACTCAAGCAGTTATGCTGGTATTTATTTTTCCTTATTTCGTAGAATTCTTTTTAAAAGTAGTTTTACACTGTCCTTGTATGTATGAATGATCACAACATAGATACACTCATGTTTACAAAGTGTTTTAGACAAGCAACTTGAAAGGAAGGTCTTACCATCAGGTATCTCTGTACCAAGTTTGGGTCTGAAATTATGAACAGCATTTAAGGAAAACCAAATTTTGTCAAAATATGGCTATTTTGTACCTATTTTCTGATCCCCTGTAACCTTGACCTTTGAGAGAGGTCAATGAAACTGGTATGTTTAGAATGGTTTTTCCACAAAGTATCCTTGGGCCAAGTTTGAGAACTGTGCCTTAAATGGTCTCCGAGAAAATGCCAACGTTAAAGTTTACCATGGACGCCAGCAGGCACCAGACAATGGACATACGACGGACGGAATGGCCCAGAACACAGGCTCACTTTTACTTCGCATGTGAGCAACAAAAAAATCACTAAGGTAGCAGTCCTTGGGTTGCTACTTTATACAGGTGGTCTCCAAGTCTCATACAAAAAACATACAAATCATTTCTGCACCACTAAGTGTGTGGAACATGTCCCTTTTCAGCAGGTGAAATGACAGAGTACTGGATAGAGGTGGCAGGTTTGTATACAGCTCAAATGTATTCAATGGTCATCTTACCCTGTTCCATGACCACCCAATGGTTGCCAAATATGAGAATTTGATTGTAGGTATAATAAAGAGTAATGCAAATCTGTGCAAATGAATTTTGTAAATCAGGAAAAAGACTTCAACTTAACAACTCTGTGTGTTAGTGTTTCTGTGTGTGTGTGTGTGTGTGTGTGTGTGTGTGTGTGTGTGTGTGTGTGTGTGTGTGTGCTTTACACAGAAAAAAACCCCACAATATCATGGACCTACGTATGAAATATATCCTGTGGGGCCATGGAGTCCTTGATGTTTGGGTTTGCAACCAACATTTTTCCAAGCTGAATGATTCCTCGCAGCATGTGCACATTTGTCGGTCGCACAACACTCTCTGCATACAAGGTGTTCTTCCTCCTGTTAAAGATAATGTGGAGAAAACATATTTTCATAACAAAAAAATATATAGGTTCAACCCCCATGGTATTTCTAAAATGGTGGTACATGGCAAGAGAAGCACTTTAAGTTTTTACAAAAGAAGGCTGTAATCTGAACAATTTCTGATGATTCATAAGACGGAAATCCAAGTTTTCTTAAAATGTAAGCATTTTCACACGTCTGTTAAACCACCGTGACCCTTGACCTTTATGATGAGTCAACTAAATTAGTATGCATAGAAATGTCTCACCATCTACAAACTTCACACCAAATTTGATTGAAAAGTTTACAAAAACTTTAATAAAAACTACAATTTTAACACCAAAGTTACATTTTCACACATATACTGACCTCTTGTGACCCCTGACTTTTCTGAGGGGTCATCCAAATTAGTATGCATAGATAGGTCTTGCCGTCAGGTATCTCTGTACCAAGTTTGGGTTTGACATTAAAAATAGTATTTAAGAAAAAAAAAACATTTTTCGTCAAAATGCGGCTTTTGGGCTCATCCCATGACCCTGTGATTGGTCAACTAAATTAATATACATATGAAGGTCTTATCATCAGCTACATTTGAGCCAAATTGGATTGAAAACTTTACCAAAATGTTGATTAAAAACTGCAATTCCATCATAAATTGGCATTTTACACACATTTCCTGACCTCTTGTGATTCTTTACCTTTCCAAGGGGTCATTCAAATCAGTATGCATTGATAGATCTTACCATCAGATATCTTTGTACCAAGTTTGGGTTCAAAGTTGTGAATAGTATTTGAGAAAAAACATCTTTTGTCAAAATATGGCTATTTTTCACCTATTTCCTGATCTCTTGGGACCCTTGACCTTTCCGAGGGATCAACCAAATTAGTATGTATAGGAATTTGTCTTACCATCAGGTATCTTTGTACCAAGTTTTGGTTTCAAGTTGTGAAAAGTATTTAAGAAAAAATCAATTTCTGTAAAAATATGGCTATTTTTTACCTATTTCCTGAACCTCTGTGACCTTGATCTTTGAGAGAGGTCACTCAAATTGGTATATTTAGGAAGGTCTTGCCACAAGGTATCCTTGGGCCAAGTTTGAAGAGTGTGGCTTGAATTGTCTCCGAGAAAATGCCAATGTTAAAGTTTACCATGGAGGACGGCTGATGGACTACGGGGGGGGGGGGGGGGGGGGGGGGGGGGACGGACGACGGACAGACGACCACTGGCCCAGAACATAGACTCACTTTTGCTTCGCACATGAGCCAAAAATGTATATATACATGTGTAACATATTACTAAGACAGTGACTGACATATTTTCTTCAGGAGTGGCAGCCTGTCTGCTGAGATCTGTCAGCAGAACCTCCATACCCTCCAACAAGTAGCGCACGCACTCCTGTAGTCGGTCACCCGGGCCGTTCTTTCTCAAACTCAGTGACAGGCCGAGATAGATCCTATTTAAGGAAAGAAAAGACACAATATCGCTAAAGATAAGACACAAACAGGTGCTAAGTGACAACGTGTTTGTTTGTTTATTTCCTCTTTTAACACCAGCAAAGATTTACTGATGATGTGCATATGCAGCAGTGCTTATGCAAGAGTGATAACATAATTTTGTAATCTGTCTCCAGCCAGTCTAATCTAGACATGCTGCACCATTCTCAACAAATGTCATACAGTCTACAAAGAAATAGTTTGTATTTTCTATTTATTTCAGTGGCATATATATGTTCTTTGTCGCCTCATTAGCCCCCTAAAGGCCCAAGGTGTTTTGGGGGACTCTAGAACTGGGGCCAAGGTTCCAATTGTTGAGTTTCTGTGGTGAATACAACACGATGACAGCAACATGGTAGCGTCTGTGATACTTTGGATCCTCACTCTCTCAGAATGGCTAGGTTCACTGTAGAGTTGATGGTGCAAACTTTTTATATATCACTTGCTTGAGATGAATTGTTACCATCATTACTCTGAAACATTTTCTGAATTTTTGAACATGCGGTGTCCATCTTTGCCACAAAGAGTATAATAGGGAGAAGCAATGGGATCGTGGTACAAGATTGCTTCTTATACAACTTCTTCTACAGTATTTTCAAAGAATTATTTTACTTTCTACAATATGAATGGCAAACCCGAAAGGCTCATGTGCATGACAAACCCGTCTTAAATCTCTGACCTTCTGTGACCTTGACCTTCCAAAAGGTCACTCACATAAGCAAGTGCTGAAGTGTTACACAGATGGCTATAGTATCTGCAAATCCTATACTTTTGGCTAGAGTATCTGCAAATCCTATCTTTTGGGCTGTAGTATCTGCAAATCTTATCCTTTTGGCTACAGTATCTGCAAATCTTATCCTTTTGGCTATAGTATCTGCAAATCTTATCCTTTTGGCTATAGTATCTGCAAATCTTATCCTTTCCAAACCTGCATTTTTCACGTATTTATCCACTTCCCTTGCCCTTTGACCTTTATTAGTGGTAACCAAATTAGTATGCATTAGAAGGTCTTACCATCTACTACTTTTGCGCCACGTTTTTGTAAATTTGTAAATGTTACTGCAAAATATATGCATGCACTTTCCACACAAAATTAGCTACCTCTTGAGACTACCAAGCATACAGAATGCAAAGAAAATCCCAATGAAGAAAGAAACATGCTTGGCCCATTTAACCCCACGGCCGCATTTCTAACTTTTGAAGGTGTCACGTAACGATCATGTACCAGTTGCAGGAGATAGATTGACCATGATACCCTTAAATTATCATGGTCAAACCATCTCCTGCTGTAGGGCACTGGGGTTAAATCGGTTAAAAAAAAGACAGTTATGACGCTGTTTATAAATATACATATAAATAGACATTTGTTTAGAAAGGTCTTTCCACAAAGTACCACTGGGCCATAAGTTTGCAGACTATGGCTTGAAGTCTCCCAGAAAATGCCAACGTTAAAGTGTACCAAGGATGCCAGACACCTGGCGATGGATGCCGGACGAGTCAAAACTACAATTTTATCCCAAAACTAGCTGTCATTTTTCACACACTTGCCAGCCTCTTGACATCTTGACCTTTCTGAATGTCCTCCAAATTAGTATGCATAA
>BTPG01000004.1:104783477-104815633 GCA_036245525.1 Semisulcospira habei
AAGAATCATTCCAGCAGTGTTCAAGTCAGCACACATGTAAAAGCGCGTAAGGGCCACACTCTGTGACGCCAGTCACAAGACAACTACAAGCCATGTCCAAAACTGTGTCCATGACGACATGGTGCAGACAGTGGGTAATTGCCATGTTTTCCATGGTGCAGACTGACTGTTGTATGAAATATGTACTTGCTAGAACCTAACAGCTGGGACAAGCCAACATGACACATTGACTAAAGTACTACATGAGTTGCGCCCTTGTAGTCTGACAAGCATATGACACAGTTACATATAAAGAGTTGTCAGAGATTCCCCACCCTTCCAAAACGTCTGTCATATGAGAGAAAATGTTAGGTGTACCTGGCGAGCTGATGCTGTGCATTCCAGCATAGCGTGGCCTCCAGGCGTGCAACAGACTCATCATAGTTTCCTTGCGTAAAGAGCATGCGGCCCACATGAAAGTTGTACAGCGCTTTGGACTCGTCCAGTGCCAAGGCATCCATGTACTTTAGGTATGCCTGACCAAGTGGGTTCTCCGAGTCTTCTGCCTTGTGCGCTGCTGCACCCTCCTGAGAACACCACAGGCAAACAAGTACATTTGTTAAACCATGAGTGATAGTCATTTACGAGCAAGACTTGCTTTTGACACACAAGGTCTGGCTCCGAGGCTCTGCCTCAGTGCCAAAACTGTGCATCAAATGCAACTCAGCCAAAGCTTCACCATCCAGGGTTTATCATATTTATCCCACTGTCATAATTATGATCTGTTTCATGTCATGTCGGTTTGACGGTTAGGTTAGAGCCTACAAAAGCGTTTTTGCTTTCTATGACTTTCTTATAATAACCCTTAACGGACCTCCTTAAGTTGTATCAGCAATTCTTATCACATTCTGCACATCCAATGTGTCTCTGGTCTTAATGTAGTCGAGTTGCCATAGGCCACATGGTCACAAGTCACGGAACATAGGGCATGGTCCCAGAACACGATAAAGCTTTTGACATCATATGATAAGCAGGTGACACAAACTGTACACAAGCAATTACCTAAGAATAGAATGTTGACACAAACTGTACACAAGCAATTACCTAAGAAAAGAATGTAGAAAAGACATGCAAAGACCAAAGGAAACCCAAACAACACTGGGATAAAAGGTGAGTTCACCAAACTGATAATCTGCAAAAAGGTTTGACATCATTTTGGTCGGGACAATAAACCATGTTTAACTTTAAGATATCAAACACAAGAAGTCATGTGACAATCATGAAAATTCAATGTGGTAAATGTGTTGCTGTCTTCCCTGACAATATCATGCTTACAGACTTACACTATCCAATTTCAGCAACCAGTGAGAGGCACTGCTACAATTAAGGCAGATTGTGAAGGTGAAAAGTTGTGATCATAGAAGCTGACAGTATACTTTTATTTTTTTTTTTATTTTAAATCCATCACATTATAGTGTGTGTGTGTGAGAGAGAGAGAGAGAGAGAAAGAGAGAGTGAGAGACCAGGGGCTGGGACCCTCATGAGCCACCCTATTAGGGAGGCTGGTGATGGTCCTTTCCCCTGACACAAATCAAAAACTGTGATAAGTTGTGATAGCAAGGGATGGTACTGTGATAGAGGGAGTGTGATTCAAAGTGATCAATATAATGCGATTCGGCAAGGATTACAGATTAAAAACAGGCGTGGGGAGGGATTTTATTTAAATGTGTTTAATTGCTTGTTCATGTTTGTGAGCCGAAGACAAATTTCCATTTTATACAAATATATTTAATGGACAATAAAGATTTTTTAATTGAACTGAATTGAAAACATTACCACCATTGAAAAGTCAAGTTCAAGTGCAATGGAACACATATACACATACTAACCTGTGAGACCTTTTTAGAATACCAGACATAGAGGTTCTGCACATGGTCAGCTTTGCCACCCTGACCAGAGTCAAGGAGATGGTGGTACTCCTCATCCAGGGCCTTCAGCTGCAAACTGACAGGCGCACCGGGCTCCACCTTACGCAGCTTGCATATTGCTAGCACCTCCTCCTCCTTGGAACTCTCGCGTGCTTGCAAGTTGAAGGATGGTGCATCATCATGACTCTGGGTAGAAACAACCCAAAAAGGATTCCAACTGTCATAATAATGTAAATCATCATCAGAACAATCATTATATACTGAGAGGCAAACGTTAAGTAAATCTGCAAAGACAACGAGAATGTGAAGCCCACATGGCTCATTATTAATAATCTACCTGCAAACAAAGTTGCACGGTATTACCGATATACAAAACAAACAAACAAAAAGCGGTACGGCATTGTACCGGTACCATACACTAGGCTATAATTAGCAATAAACCAAAACAGAAAGTAGAGAAAAGAAAGTAGCGCATCAGGGCTGGAGGTGACTAGTGTAATCTGTTTTCTAAAGTGTGCTTTTGTTTAGCTTAGTAAATCATGTTTCCATTTATAGCAAGAGTAAATCAACTGCTAAAGTTGGCAAGTGACTGGCATGGCGCCTACTGAAAAAAACAACCTCATTAGATGACAACGACCTTAAGAATTATAGACCTGTCTCGAACCTACCATTTCTGTCAAAGGTGATCAAAAAGTGTGTGCTTTTTCGCAACTTTTCGATCACCTGGCCTTGAATAATCTTATGGATCCATTTCACTCAGCCTACAGATGTTGCCACAGCACTGAAACAGCACTTCTCAGAATCATGAATGACTTGTTACTTGCTCTGGATGGTGGTAAGGTGTCAGTGCTCGCTTTACTAGATCTTTCTAGCGCGTTTGACACAATCAACCACACTACTCTGATTAATCGTCTCCAGCTTGTTTTTGGCATTGGTGGCACTGCCCTGTCTTGGTTCCACTCTTACATTACTGAGCGATCACATACTCTGCACCTGCTAGCCTCCGTTTTGGGGTACCACAAGGCTCAGTATTAGGCCCAGTGCTTTTCCTACTGTATGTACAGCCGTTGTCTAGTATTATTGCTGGACACTCTGTTTCACATCACGCTTACAGTGATGATACACAGCTCTATAAATCAGGTAGTGTGAATCAGGTCAACGAGATCATCCAGACCGTGTCACATTACATTCTTGATGTGAGGCAGTAGATGTCAGAAAACAAGCTCAAACTGACCGAAGGAAAAACGGAAGCCATGCTCATTGCATTACCCAGAATGTCCTCTTTTAACCGCTTAGCCTCAAGCTAATAAAAGATGATTGAGAACACCACCATCAGCTTCTCTCAGTCAGTGAAGAACCTGGGTGTTGCAATTGAGCATGACTTGTCCATGGATAAACAGGCGATAAACATTTGCAGGGCAGCCTATTTGGAGATGCATCGTATTAGCTCTATTAGACAGTTCCTTACCTCCGAGGCTAAAAAAAACCAAAAAACTCTGGTTTGTTCATCTGTTCTGTCTTGCATTGACTATGCCAACTCACTCTTACCTGGATGCCCGCAGTATCTATTTGATCGGCTCCAGAGAGTCCAAAATTCAGCCGCACGTCTGGTCATGAAAGCGAAAAAGTCAGACCATGTCTCCCCCATCCTACGCGCTCTCCACTGGTTGCCAGTGAAGTAAAGAGTTAAACACAAAATCTTGTCCATTTGTCATGTTTCCCTTTCTGGCACTGGACCCACTTATCTCTCAGAGCTCCTTCACCGTTATATCCCTTCCACGCAGTTGCGCAGTTCGTCTGACAATAAAATGCTTCGGATTTCTACAGTAAGGACTAAAGGATTTGGGTCAGAGATATTTTTCTTACCAGGGTCCATCAGTGTGGAATGATCTTCCTAAATCCTTGAGACAGAGTGAGTCCAGTGCCAGTTTTAAACACAGTCTTAAAATCCATCTTTTCCCATCTTGATTAACAGTGTTCATGTATTTAGTCATTTTCTGTTCTTTTGTGTAATTGTACATGTGGTTTTGGTTTTGTCACTTTTTGTGTAATATTTTTCATGTTGCGCCTAGCATCTTACCATGTATAGGCGCCTAATAAATCATTTTTATCGTTATTATTATTATTATTAAATCATACACCACCAAGCAGCCATTTCTCTCTCTCTCTCTCTCTCTCTCTCTCTCTCTCTCTCTCTCTCTCTCTCTATCTATCTATCTGTGTGTGTGTGTGTGTGTGTGTGTGTGTGTGTGTGTGTGTGTGTGTGTGTGTGTGTGTGTGTGACAGCGACTAGAGCCTGCGTTTGTGGATGGGCAAGCTTGAAACTTAGGATTCTGTCTTTAAAAGAAATCTTGAAGTAGTTGTTGTTGTTGTTGTTGTTTTTGTTTGGTTTTGTTGTTGTTGTTGTTGTTGTTTAAATTAGAATACGCATTATTTAGAAAAAATATCTGTTTCACAAAAAACAGTTGATCTGCATTTTACATACAGCTAGATTAAAAGGAGATAGTGATGAGTTTGTAATCCAGCATTGTACCTCTTTTTTGAATAATAAATGATTCATTTTTGTAAGTTTTTGGAGCCACTATATACTCCCATCAAACAGTCAGCCCTGGAAGAGGCTGTGTGGAAGAAAACAGTCAGCCCTGGAAGAGGCTGTGTGGAAGACACCATTGCGTGTCTTTCGGATGAGTGACGTGAAACGTCAAATTCGTCACTGTGTACACGGTGTCATGGGACTATGATACCATGACATGAAGCTTATAGTGGCAGCATTTTGCTGCTCGTGCTATTCTTATTCTGCAGAATTCCTGTCACTACACCAGCCCACAGAATTCTTCTTCAGCAGAATTCCTGTCACTACACCAGCCCACAGAGCGTAATAATGGCAGGAAGCACCGTGTGTCCATCTTTATTTGTGTGCATTGATCAGAGGTTGGGTTAGAGAGGAGGGAAATGGATCAGAGGGAGATGAGCTTTAAAAAATATGAACAACTGTGAATGTTCCTAAAAGAAAAACGCATGTGAGCTCCAAACAATACGGTAGAGTTGGGGATGAAATCCTCATTTTGTTGACGTTGATTGTGTTGATTTTTCCCGAAGACGTACTTTGAAATTTACCCTCACTCTCAGTCAATAATGACAGAAAGGATGTGTGTCTGAGAACAATAGTGTCTGTTAGTAAGACTTGGTAAGTGATTGTGTGTCCATGTGTGTGTGTGTGTGTGTGTGTGCAGTGTGAGATGCGAGGGCGTGAATGTGAACTTCAGCACCACATCCCGCGACTGGAACAGTTGGTGTAATATTTAATTAGTCACGGAAACTGAAATGCTCAGATCAGTATTTTACTTTTATATGCACTTTTAAATTGTATATATTGAATAACATTTTAACCTGTCCACTGCGGAGAAAATCTGAACACCACCAGAGAAAGAAAGAAGCACTTTACTTAACCACCAAATTCTCAGGAGCCAAATAGATGCTCTAAAACTATCTATTTTTAATCACATACACTCACTACTCCCTCAACGCTATAATAATTTCCACATCACTGCCATCAAAACCATATTTTGAAACAAACACTGTTTCATGAGAATCATCATTTGTATTGACGAGTAAAATAATTGACCCAATTACCCATTGTCTTAAGTTGACCTTAATTAATTACTAATTACGGTCATTAACGTACACACTGTCGTTTCTCTCAAATCAAACCAAAATCCTGATAGTGCTCTGTAATAGACTAATGACTTTTTACACACACCCCTGTCAGAGTCGATTTCCGAGGAACACGATTTTCTCAAGTAAAACTTTATAATTACTAACAAGTTACAACTAACTTTTAGGAACCTGCAGAAGTAACCTTTAAGTTAGTTATCATAAGAACTTATTAATTACTTATCATAAGAACTTATTAATTACTTACTGTAAGTTCTTATAAGTTCTTACAACAACTTGACTTAAGTCACAACTTACTCGGTCAGATTTGTCAAGATACAAGGACAATAAAAAAACTTTTTTTTCTCAGTAGTACTCTGGCGGTGGTGCTGATGGGGCTAAACAATCAGGCACAAGTGATGTAAATGACGTGTCATCTCTCTGCGAAGTGTATGACATTATTAAAAGATTACCAAATCTGATTTTTATTTGTTTAAAAGATTGTGCAGCTTTTCTGTGGTTTCCTGTACCCCTATCCTTTTTCCCTCTGCTAAAAAACTAGCCTTTAGTTCTTCAACATTCACGGGTGATTGACTACGCATTTTATTCTGTATTTCTGACTTCTGTTTTTTGTAATTATTTAAATCATCCTGGACGCGCTTAAATTCATCATCATCAATAAAATTATCATTCAATGCCTTACTGATAATAAGTTTCATACTGCTCAGCTTTGCACCAGCCAGCGTACTCAATGCTTCATGTTTCTGTAATTTCGTGTGAAACCTCTTGTTCAAGGCCTCCAAACCAAAGCATGCTAGGCATGTAGCAACGCTAACACCCTCAACTGCTATTCCAGCCAAACTTCCAATTCCCGTGGCAAACAGAACAATACCCCCCACAGAACATCCAGCTGAAACTGCACCAATAGCCATAGAAGTGTTTTGAACAGAATTAAAAACGGTCTTATACCGTCTTTTGCACCGTGAGTATTTCGCCTCCTCACTCTCCAAATATTTCAAAGCTTCTGTAATATTATTTAATCTGAATGCGTCTGCCTGTAATGTTTTATCTGAAGAAATTGGCACAGCTGTCACCTGTGTATCAGGCGCAAGTGTTGTTTTAGTCGTCACATTTGTTTCAGTCGGCTCAAGCATCGGTAGTTGCGGATAGAAGTTTACCATTTTTTTTATTGACAAATTTTTTTTTATTATTTAATCAGCAATTACATTTTGCAACTCTTCAAAAGTATACAATTTGTTAGCATAATAAAATGCAACAAGATCAATGTGTTCAAGGTTTATGTAAGTTAGACGAACAAAAGTTGTTTTGTCGACCACCACCTTGACAGCTGGAACACTGCTCGAAACATTAATAACATCATTATTTTTTGTAATAGCAATAAAGACCTTTGATGATTCTGTTACTGTGTCATTCCATGTAAGTTTAATTCCTTGTGCAATTTGAGCCTCTTTAGCAGTAGTTACTGATCTCATGATAATTTCAAATACTATTGTCGCTTCTCTTGCGATGGAAAAGTTTATTGGTGCAAACACGACCTTCGCATCAGACCTACCCTTCCTATGTGTAAGAAGATATCTCCGTCTCTCATAATTTTCAACTTTCAGTTTTTCTCTGCTATTGTCGCCTGGGGCAAAGCTTGGAACAAGACTTACAATAAGCGGCCCCGAGTTAACAACCTTCCTAAACACTAAGGCACCTTCGTCATCAGTGTATACATAAGAACTAATAAATTCAATCTTTATGTCCCAGTCAATTGTTGGAGGTGGTGCAGGCACAGGTGAAACAACCCACTTACTACCTACATGTATTAAGTTGTAGGGCACATTATTTACAGGTGGAGTAGGTACAGTAACATCACGTAGCTGACCAAGTTTAGGAATCTGTCTTTCACCGTCTTTCATGTCAACAATTACTTTCCTCTTGTACATGCCATTTGAATCAAGTTCAAAACCATATATTTCTCCAACATCCCCCTCCTTCTCAAAATCCTGTACGTCTGCCAAATCTTTCAATTCTGTTACTGGACATGCAACTGGTATGATTGTTCGCTTTGGACCAAGACCACTCATTTTTATAAACAAAAATAAAATTATTTAACTTCTAACACTACACTAAAATCATGCATAAGAACTGGTTTGTCATCCTGATTAGTTACAGATATACTCAGTGACTCAAAGAAACTAGAACCTAATTTCTTAAACTGCAAATTAGGAAATCTAACAACTACACTTTCACAATACGGAGCAGTTCCAGTTGGTAAGCATCTCAACAAAGTTGAAGGCTTTCCATTGTGAACATTCTCAGATGTGTTTAGTTCTTTCAAATAAACATTTAGCACTGTGTGTACTGACAAATTGACAGGACGTTTTCCAGTTATTTTAAGTTTTTTTGTCTTCATTGTTATAATACCAAACATAGCTTCATCTAAATCATCTGTTCTATACCAATCTTCGTCAATATAAAATCCAAGTAAATATGCAAATCTATCTGAGATCTTTAACCAATTTTGTGTCGGAAATTATAATGTAACAAGTAGGTTAGCTGGATTTAAAGTTGCTTTAATTTTAAAATTACTTTGAAACCATTCAGTTATAGTACAAAAGTCATAATACCCGGGTGGTAAAGCTTCAGTCTTACCATCTAAATTTACTTTATTATATATATCATCTTCTACATTAAACCATTTTACTGTGTAGAACAATTCATGGATAGCTACAGACTTGCTACCATCCCGATTATCAATCCCATTAGTTAACCACACTGGTTTGCTTGTGTCAAGATTTGTTAAGGTAATAAACATTTTTATTATCTCATATAAAAAAAGGATGGAATTTAAATCACCAACCATTACCACAACAAACGCATTTCAATTTAATATGGATGCCAAATATAATGTTGCACCTACTTATGAACAGAAAATAATTCAACTAAACCAGCTTGATATTGCTGTGTCTGAACAAGATCTATTTCAAGTCAAAGTACCGAATCCGTTTGACCATTACCTAAACCCTCCAATAACAGATGACTCAACTGCAAGAAAGTGGTCTTCAAGTCCACTACAGATGTTTCAAAACCAACTCAACTTTGCAATACTATGCTCAACTACTGGCTGTGGGGTTTCTTTTACAGACCACTTGAATCACTCAAACAAACTGATTAAGTCTGTCTATCGTTTTCATGTTTATTACCAGCTTAGACGTATACTGTCAGAACTTCATACACCACTACCCACTGAATCCAGTTTCAACAGGTATAACAACCCCATGGATATGAAAGCGTTTGAACGCATTTGTAATGAATTTAACATCAGCCCCAAGTATGACTTTACACAAAAACTTGATGATCACAATGGTATGGGTACATTATATTATGCTTTGAGTCACAGACAATACCCTCAAGATTACTACCCTGGGTACACTTCATTCTCATCAAAATCACAAGTCTGGTTAGGATCAATAGAGCAGAAGCAGACTAATGCGTGGACCACATTTATTTTAGATAAAACTGACGGGTTTACTCAAGCAGGAGTCGAGCGCGTAAATGAGTCTATCAGAACATATGTCTGGTGTATACTAGGAGCACAATCATTAACAAAATCAAATATTTTGAATGGAAGTGGTAAATTTGAAGCACAAAAACAATTTCTCGTTAACCTGGAAGATTAAATTAATTCAACAGTAGATCTCCCATCAAGCATACAATGCTACCAAGACGTACTCAGATATGCCAGATCAAAAGTTGACTTTGTAGTTGGCATCGGGTTATACATGTTACCATCTGATCTTGAACTCCAAATGGGGACAATAACAAATTATAATAATGAAATCATTGTTGCAGGTGTTGGTCAAAAACTCGGTCTCAATCAATCTGTAAACTTAGGAGCCACAACCACACATGTTCAGTCATTAAAATCATTACAGACGGTAACACCCCCGGCCCCGGCCCCAACACCGGCACTCATACAACCAGTACAGTCAACCCCTGACATACATGAATCAGAAAGAACCGCATTGGTAATAGGTCTAACAGGATTAGGGGTATTACTTCTTTATCTGTTTCATTAAATAACCCACCATCAACCCTCCTACTGTAACCAAAAAGACCCACACATGTTCTGCCATAAACCCTACTGCCTTTGCCGCTGTACTAATCAGCCAACTGACAACAGTGCCTATAATGCCAGGCAACGCGTCCACTGCTTTCACAGCCAATTTCTTAAGCAAGTCTGATATGTGAGACAACTGTTTCTTTACCCATGACTGTAAATCTTTTGGGTCTGTTGGAGTCGGGGGGCCTGGGGTTGGTGGTGCTGGAGGTGGAGAACCACCGGGTCCACCAGCACCGGAGACAGCTAACACAACAGTACTGATAATAAATCCAAGAGCAGTAATTAAACTAGCAATTGTAATACCCTGTTCTCTGAAAAGTGTTTTTAGTCTCTCAGCCAGAGTAGTGTCTTCGTGAAGTATTTTCTGAATAGTTTCTCTAATTCTGTTGACCTGTGATTTCAGTTTTTGTCTTCCAATACTAATTACTTCTAACCTTCCTGATCTTTCTATCTGCAAATCATTTAATCTGTGTTGGATTCTTTCTTTCATTTCTGTGTCTGCTGTAGCCAGTTTCTCTTTCTCACGTTCTATGTGTTTATCAAGCTCACCCAGTTTGGCAACATTATTTACCATCTCACCTCTTATCGTCTGCAGTGATTTATCCAAACCCATAATCTCCCGCATTGACAAAGGTGGATCATCTATTGTTTTCAAAGCGTCATTTATTTGTCCTTCAGTAAATGAGGTTTCTTGTATCACTGTGTTTGCTATTTCTGGTAGGCTTGTTACTGGTGCCATTTCAATTTCTTGCCCTGTTGGCAACTTTGTTTGCGTGTCATGAAGCACACTAGCCAGTCTTGGCGTGACAGGAGACCCTCCAATACCAAGTTGACGCAAGGCACCAACACCACCTTCATTTTTTATTGTACTTAAAGCCCTAAACCTACTAGGGTCTTTTTTGTTAGTCAATAGTACTTTTCCTTTGTCAACAGTATTTAAATGTAAATGACCCTTGCCATCAAGTTCAAACTGATTACGATCTACGTTGTCTGGGCGGCCACCAACATGATCATAAAACGAGTTCACTTTGGTTTCTAAAAGTTCATGACGTAAACTGTAAATATTTCTTGTACCAGTCATATCTGCCATATCTGTCATATCTGTTGTATTACCAAAATCATACGTGTCATCCATTTCAAAATCTTCATGATTAAATCCTCCCGCGGCCATTGTTTTATTAATTTATTATTTTTTATTGTGCATAATAAAAATGACACAGTCTTATGGATCAAAGTTAGACCCATACAGAAAACTACGTGAGCCTCTGGGTGTTAAGGGCATTAGACAATCAATCGTCATCACAAACAATCCAAGTACCATAGACCAGAACCAAACACTTACAGTGAAGTTTCCAAACCTAGGTCCCAGTGACGTTATTGTTCCTGGCACTGCACGCCTAGCATTTAATATTGAACTATCATCAGATGCAGATGTAAACAGAACACTGGTTAAACAATCTTGGCAGAGCAATTGTTAGAACTATTAAAGTAAAACTTGAAGGACAGGAAGTGTTTAGTCTTGATGACTCAGATGTGTTCTACTGTTACAAAGACCTTTGGCTCACAAGAGAAGAACGAGAAGACCGTATTTATCAAGGCATACAATCTGATAATGTTGGTAAACTTCGAATCAATGCTGGAGATAAATCAACGTCAGCAGCCCAGGACGTTATTATAGCAGAAACATATGGAACCAGATTTTACATTCCACTTGAGTTTGAAATCCTAACAGCTCATTTGCCTTATTATCAAGGAGCACTGAATGACCGTCTGAGGTTTGAACTAACTTTCAATGACTACTCCAAAGTTATTAAATCATCTGCCACAGATGCAACATACAAGATCTCTAACATTTCCTTGGAATATGAAATTGTCACACACACTGAACTAGCTAGACTCATACAAAATCAATACCAGTCAAGACTTCCAATTTATTATGACAGGGTGATTAGACATAGTTTAATACCCAAAGACAAGAGCGACCCAATGTGGAACATAAACTTGAACACACCTGCCAGGTCACTGAAAGGTATTCTTATGTTGTTTGTTGAACCGGTGAGTCCATACAAAAGGGATTCAGAAAAATTCTACAA
Source organism: Semisulcospira habei (assembly GCA_036245525.1). Classification (NCBI taxonomy): domain Eukaryota; kingdom Metazoa; phylum Mollusca; class Gastropoda; family Semisulcospiridae; genus Semisulcospira; species Semisulcospira habei. The sequence continues at coordinate 104,795,261 of BTPG01000004.1, forward strand.
TCCAAAGATTACACATTTGTCCTGTACAATTGAAGGCCGTCCTAATCAAGTGTATGCTTCAGGTTTGTTACCTTATCAGCACTATGATGAGATCACAAAGTATTTTGCGGGTGGAAGGATTAGAGATCAACCAGCAAACATTGTGTGCAAAGATCTACATCTGTATGACGTAAGGATTGGTCAATACCTTACAAACAAATACGCTCTTTGGCTAGACCTTCGTAGCAGAGATGATGATTACCTTCATGGGTCAGGACGAACTGTTGAGAACGGCAGTGATGGAATAACAATCCAGATACAAAAAAAGGTTGAAAAAGCCGAAGCAATAAATATATATTTGTACCTGATATATGACGCACAACTCAATATACAAGACAGTAGACTGAGTGGACACATATATTAAAATTATATTGTGTATTAAAATGAACCTGAGCTTAATGACACTTGACCCACACTGTGGATTGTTTTGTGGTGCCACAGGGTGTGGGAAAACTGAATTTGTTCTTAACCTCTTACAAACAAGATACATACACCACTTTGAAAACATTGTAATATTTTGTCCTACAATCAAACACAACAAAGCTTATCACAACCATTTATTCATTTGGACTGACAGCAACATATACTTAGTTGACCCTGAAAAGAAACTGAATGACTACTTACAATATTTTTACAAGCAATTTGAAGGACAGTCAACGTTGTTTATTGTTGATGACTGTTCTGCAGAGAAAGACATTGTCAAGAAGAGAAACACATTAGCAGAACTTGCTTTCAGTGGCAGACACGCAAACGTCAGTGTATGGATTCTCACTCAGAAATATAATGCTGTACTGAAAGATTTTCGAGAACAGTTAAAGTTTATCTGTTTGTTTTACTGTAAGGATCGTGACAGCTTTGAAGACTGTCTCAGAGAGAATGATGTCATCCCAAATAAGCATGAACGTGATGATGTAAAAAATAAACTGAAATCAACTAAGCATCTAAAGCTCATTTTAAAGACAGATCAGCCCACAGGGTATGGGTTAGTAAATTAATTTATTCTTTTGTTTGTCTAATAAAAATGACAGACGGACAAACCCAAGTGTTTGATGTTACAGAATGCTTCAAAGATGTTATGCACTTTACTGACTTAAAATCACGTGTGTTTGGACCCAGCTTTAAACTCTCAACACCGACAATAAGAATATACACGACATATAATGTTACTTTGGAATATTCAGATGGATTACCACATTATGATTTTGAGACTGTTGATCTTAAGACAAATGCTTTTAAAGTTTATAATGCTAACAGTGGCCACTTGCGTTGGTTTGAGGTACTGTGTGAAGACATATTTGTTCAATTAAGAAAACTACATTGTTACATTGAAAGTGTTACATTCAATAAAGTGATATTACACCTGCAAGACAAACACCGGGGAAGTAGTTGACTTGTTTATCATAACTACAGATAATACAGTATTACATATGGTGTGTCAGCGGTAATTTTTTTTTCATTTATTATTTTGACCGACAAATAAAAATGACGGACAATGTTCAAAACCCTGGCCCATCAAACCCTGGCCCATCAGGCCTACGTAACGTGTTTCACACAACAAACTTGCCTATATCTAATACTAACAATGTCTATGAATCGATAGAAAGATCTTTTTCTGTCATACAACAAAATCTTCTTACAGGCAGTGTGAAGATTCAAATTGTTGCCAAAATAGAATTCACTAGAATGGACGGTGAGGTGATTGTATCGTATATATCAACAAGACAACACACAGTTAACACGAGAAGAGAATTAGAGAACGTGTTTAGAGACAGACTATTACCTGACTTCCTCCAAGCAATTGACAGTGCAAAAATGAAGGGGTCTGGTTGGCACGAAGGACATGTACATGAACTACAACTAAAGCAGTCTAGGTATCATCCTATATTAGGTAAATCATGGTTGCCACTACCAACTGAGGTTGCAAACAAAAAGGCTGTTGTTAATATTCAGAACAATGACAACTATTGTTTCATGTGGTGTGTGCTTGCTAAACTACACTTTGTAAAAGCAAAACCTGAACGTGTATCTAACTACACCAAATTTGTAAACGAACTCAACTTCAGTGGCATTGAGTTCCCTGTTAAAATAGAGGACATAGACTTGTTTGAAAAACTAAATCCTGGTATATCTGTAAATGTGTATGTGTGGGATAATGAGTCTGTCGACAAGTTACAACCCATTAGAGTATCACCACTTGCTCCAACATATGGGCAGTCAGAAGATAGGCATGTTGACATGTTGCTAATCGGTCCTGCCGGTGATGGCAATAACTTTCACTACACAATTATCAGGAGTATGTCACGTCTAATTCATAATCATGTATCAAAATATGGTAGGAAACAGGAAGTGTGTAAAAGATGTTTACAAAGATTTTCTTCTATTGCAGTAGCACACAAACACGTCCTGCACTGCAGGTCAGCTGATGACATACAAACTGTACTTAAGTATCCAGAACCGGGTAGTCAAGTGTATTTTAAGAACTATGGGAATCAGCAAAAGTTGCCGTTTGTAGTGTACGCAGATTTCGAATTATTAGTTGTTCCATATGAAGGTCCTGTTCCAGAGTCATTACCAAAGACTATAAAACTAAGTGACCAAGTGGTGTGTTCTTTTGGATACATTATTGTTAGGTCAGACGGTCTGCATTCAGAACCTGTTATCTACAGGGGTGAAAATGCAGCATGTCTGTTTTTAACAGAAATGAGACAACTGTACAGTCAGGTAGTACAGTATCTCACGACATGTCAGATGCCTTTGGTGATGACAGAAGAAGACAAATTAAAATTTGATACAGCTGTGACGTGTTGGATTTGTGAACAGCCTTTAGGGGGTGATAAAGTTCGTGACCACGACCACATAACTGGGCGTTACAGAGGCGCTGCACATAACAATTGTAACTTATTATTAAAAACAGATCCCAAGACATACAAGTTACCAATCTTTTTCCACATTATCATGCAGGCTGTAGACGAGTCTTTCAAAAACATTAATTGTATAGCACAGACAACTGAGAAATACTTGACTTTTAGGTTAGACAAATTAGCATTTTATGACTCCATGCAACATTTGTCTTTAGGTCTTGCTAGTCTGGCAGAAGGACTGACTGAGTATCCAATAACGAGTAAATATTTTGAACCAGACTTGATTAAGAAAGGTGTCTATCCGTATGAGTACATTGATCACTGGGTTGTGTTTGAAGAAACAAGACTGCCACCAAAAGAGAAATTTCATTCTACACTAACTGGAAAAGGTATTTCTGACTCTGAATACCAACATGCACTTGATGCGTGGGGTAAATTAGGGTGTCAAACGATCGGTGACTATCATGACCAGTACTTAAAGGCAGACGTTTGCTTACTAGCAGACGTATTTGAAAGTTACCATGAAAAGGGTTTGTTACACTACAAGCTTGACCCTGCCTGTTACATAACTAGTCCTGGCATGACATGGGATGCGTTTTTGAAATCTAGTAAGATATTTATAGACCTGTTGTCTGATCGTACGATGGGTGAAATGGTGGAACGTGGATTGAGGGGAGGCATTAGTATTGCAGCAAATAATTATGCCAGAGCCAACAATAAATATATGGACGCCCATGGTGACCTTGGGTTTGACCCCTCAAGGTCAAGGTCATTCATTACGTACTTGGACGCTAATAACCTTTATGGCTGGGCAATGTGTGAGTTATTGCCCTTGAAAAACTTTTGTCTGTATGATTTGTCACAGTATGATGTAACAGAGTCAGGGTTAACAAACAATATTATGAATCTTGGCCGAAATGACGCAAAGGGTTGGATCTTTGAAGTAGATCTAGATTACCCACACCATCTACACGATTACCATAATGATTATCCCTTAGCAGTTGAGAAAATGAGTATGACCGGGAAAAAAGAAGACACTAAACTTGTACCGAATCTGAATGACAAATTCAATTACGTTTGTCACTATCGCTTGTTACAGTTTTACATCAGACACGGATTAGTACTAAAGAAAGTTCACAGAGGAATTCAATTTGATCAAAGTACTTTCATGAAAGATTACATAATGAAGAACACAACCCTCCGTGCCAGAGACGGCAACACTGCATTTGACAAAGACTTCTTTAAGCTTATGAACAATGCCTGTTTTGGGAAGACGATGGAAAATCCTCATCACAGAAAAGATGTGAGACTGGTCACAACTGAATTGGGCGCAATTAAACTTACAGGCAAGCCTCAGTACACAGGGTACAAAGAGTTTCATTCATCATTGTATGCTGTGTCACTCAAAAAAATGATTGTTAAACTGGACAAGCCAGTATTCATTGGTATGGCAATTCTTGAGTTGTCAAAACTGTTGATGCTTGAATTTTATTATGATTACTTCAAATTAAAGTATCCTGACTGCTGTCTGTTATACACTGACACTGACTCTATGATCATTGACGTGTGTACTGAAGACTTTTATGAAGACATGAAAACAGAGTTACACATGTATGACACATCTGACTATCCTAAAGATCATCCACTGTTTAGCACACAAAACAAGAAAGTGCCTGGGAAGTTTAAAGATGAACTAAATGGTGTGCCAATAGTTGAGTACGTTTGACTGAGATCAAAAATGTATTCTATACTGCACCAAAAGGGAAGTCAGTCGAAAGCCAAAGGAATTAAAAAAACAGCAATAAAAAATAAAGACATTCGTCATGAACATTACAAGCAAGTGTTAGATGGTGCATTGATGCCTGATTATCCAACCAAGTCACTGAGATCAAACAAACATAATCTTGAAATGATTCAAACACACAAAAAGTCACTTGCAGTTGGTGACACGAAACGTGTGACACGAAACGTGTGTTTCACAGTAAGGAAAAAGCTTATGCACCAGGTCATTACAGGCTCAAGTTATCTGAAGACATTTGTGATGAACTGGTTGATGAATTAATTGACGACTTAGTTACTGAAATGAGTAATGGTGTCTGGGGGAATAATCTGTAATTCTTCTCTGACAAATGCCCTCTGGGGTGCAGGGTCGTACAGGTAATATATTGTTGCGACAGGACCGGGAATTATTTTTTTTATATTATGAATGGATGTGGACCAGATGGGGTCTGTTGCCCTGCGTCTGTCGTCGTTCTCAGCCTCCCCTGGTTGATATAGATATCTCACCTGTTTAGTAAATAAACTTGTGTCTGGTGCGGGGGTTGGGGTTGGTCCTGTTTTTGGTTCTGTAATTGTTTTCAATTTAATAGCACCAGCAGGTTTAGGGTGACCTTCATTGTTCATTGCTTTTATTACATGTGGTAATCTCTTAACTCAATCAGCACTGGCTGTTTTTTCGTTAGCAATGCTCTGTATACTGGCTGTTTCGATGGGTTAGAAAAAAAATCATAAAAAAAAGCTTTCTGACAAATGTAAATACAATTTTCAGGTTAGTTGATTAGTAAATGGGTGCATGCATATACAAAATTTTGAGTTACTAACCCCAAAAATGTATATTCTGGAGCATAGTAAAGATACCACTTATTTTTCACACTGCACTTCCAAGTGTAATCGGTTATCAGTTCACTTGTGACCCACCGAACAGTTCAATCAGATGCATTCTTCTCACTCTCTGCTGTTTCAAAATCGCTATCACTGTCTTCAGCAGCCTCTTCTGCATCAGAATCCTCAATCTGGATGATTTCTATCACTTCTCTGACAGTAAATTGACGATTACTTTGCGCTCTTGTGGTGAGTGAAGCACACAGAAACGCCATGTTGTTTCGCAAATGTAAGCAAAGCTAGTATGTTTGAAAAGCACGCTCTACTTCAGTAACTGTGAGGCCTAGTGATAAAAATAGGAATGAGGGTCATTGTATGAAAACAGAGCTGCACACTAGGCAGGTTAGTTTCGTATTCAGTAATCCCCAGTTCTTGTAGAAGGCGGCCAACTTCACAACCCGCGATCGCGGTGATCAGTGTGCAAGCGTTGTGCAGGCCATCACCGGGATCGCGGTGATCCGGGTGGAGTGAGTTAACCCACTCAGTGTTACGTGTGTCATGCATGAGTTCCTTTGAATACTGGTAACTGAAAAGTCTCTCTGATAACTGTTTGTTAAAGTTCTCTACAATTGCCTGTGATCTGTGTACACCTGGAATGCCTCGTCTGACCAGTACACCATGCTTAGCAAATAACTGATTAACTGCACCTTTAAATTCTGATCCGTCATCAACCTGCACTAGTCTGGGGTATCTTAAAGGGCCTCTTTTATAGATACTAGATAAAGCAGTCGCAACAGTGTTAGCAGTTTTGTCAGATATGGGTTCAGCGTCTTTGTACCTTGAAGCAATGTCTACAACAGTCAGTGCATACTTGTATCGTTTCTTTCTTATTGTATCGTGTGGTAGGAACAGGAGGTCCATTTGATGTGTGTCATTAGGTGATGTGTTTTCAAAATGGGGTCTTGTTATTTTTCTTGGAGCAGGGAGATATATCTGCCAAATTGCCTGTCTCTGTAACCATTGCTTGACCTGATTGAGTGATATATCTCCGCCCACAGCGGCATGTAATTTCTGAATAGCTGTTTGCCCTTTCCAATAGCCTGATGGAGAGTAATATATTTTCGATAGTTTATTTTCGGCTGCCATTTTTTCTAGCAATGAAAACTCCTGTAAAATAAACAAATGTCATTCCCACTAGAACAAAGATTATCTCTCCGTTTCTTTGTTCTGTACTCGGTTTGTAATAGTCACTTAGTTTCGGTTTTGGGATAGACATGACTTCACCCGTGACAAGAAAATATTCCCTGATTGCTTCGTCTGTATTTGAAAATGTATGTTGTGCGTGGCCTTCAAGCCTCAATCTTTCATTGATGAAATCAAGTTTCTCAATTCTTTGTTTTTCATACGCCTGTTCTGCCTGTGCTAATTTTTCTGACGCTTCATTATGACGTTTCATTTCTTCTGCAGATTCCTCTCTACCCATTTTAGAAAAGAGATAATTAGAGCCACTAAACGCAAGGGCGTTGACCATCGCTCCTCCTATCATAATAGCTATCGTCGCCATATTATTTTTATTTACATAGAAACATTTTCGGGAATAATTCCTTGCTTGACAAGAAAATCTTTTGTCGCAATCGACGCTGTAACAACTACAATTAGCTTAGCGCTGTCTTCGAAATCGAGTCTACTCAAGTCTGCTGATTTCATTTTGAGTAGACTTTTTCCTAGCATAGAATAAGCTACTGCTAATCCACTGATTACGGTAGAGTGATACACAAGGTTCATTAAATTTTTTGAGTCATTCATTTTCTAATACAAGAAAAATTAAAATAATATTTTTATTTACTGCATATAAAATGGGTCAACGGCTTTGGGTGTTACTGGTAATGTGGCGACTTCTGGTTTTGTTTTTGGAGTGTCTGATTTTTTGGTCACTGTACGAGTCTGTGGTTTGTATTTTTTGTATAATTGATAACCTACGTAACCAAATCCGACAACAAATCCGGCAATTATATATTTTGTTGATTGAGGTTCGGGGTCAGGGTTAGACTGGGTTGTTTGTCTCTCACTTTGATGAGGGAGTGACGGCCCTGACGGTATTGACACAGGTGCTGACGGTGGATCAGTTACATGAGTCTTTTCTGTTTGTGCTTGAAGCTGTAATTTTTTCTGCCTGTTCCATTCAGCTAATCTTTTTCCTGCATCAATGCGGCCTGGACTTTTAGCCTTAGTCACAGTTTGAACCTGTGTCAAAACAGGGTCGGGGTTCTGTTGTGTAGTCGTCTTGTTCTCGTCCATTTGATCCTTCTTTTTCTTTCTCTAGAAAATTTATTTTTGAAAAATCAATGTGACTCCCAGTGACAAGCAATGTTACGACAGGTGCAAGGTAATTTCCTAACTTGTAAAACATGATGCATGCTAATTTGCCTATTGAACTTGAAACAATAGGATTGCTTTCAAGGTCGTGTGATAGACTGTCACTATCCACAGGTAGAAAGTGACTCACTGCTTTTGTGTATAGACATACACGTGATCGGCTTAAATCACGTGTCATTAGTGAAGCAATGTGGTTCTCATATTTTAAATGAAGCTTGATTAGTTCGTCAGAGGTTAAAGATTCAATATCCTCTGTCATGTATTGTTTCCCGAGATAAGTCTTTGATTTGCCTGAGACAATTACAGACAAAAGACGCTGTTTTTTGGAGTCTAAGTCTTTGTTCTCTACAGCATTGATATCATTGAGAAGGAGTAATTCGTCTTGATTCATTTTATTATAATTTTTAAAAAAAAGATAATATTGTTATCAAGCAAAATCATGTTTTCTAGGAATTTACACTGAACTTTATACGTTTGCACCATTCAGCAATATTGTCAGTAACGTTTTACGTTTACACTGTGTTACCGCTTCTATGTGAGCTAAATAGATTTAGATTCAAACCACAGATACACTCACTCAGGGATAAAACACTATGTATTTCCTGCTCATGGTCAATGTCATAAGGGACGTAATCACTTGAAAGATACACCACTATACAGAGTTATCTCCCATAGACTATATATGACATACCCCAAGAAGACCTTGGCTGTCCAGTAGGCATAAAGCTGGTTACAGCTGGAATACAGCATGCGCTAAAATCATGCTTTTCCTGCTGCCTTTCTACTGTATTTCAGCTGTATTCATGCTGGGCTATTAAATGATTTGGGTGGGTTTATGAATGGCTTGCTTCACAGATTTCAATTGCAGTGTCATGTACATTGACCCTGTCCCTTAAAGCGAACAGACCTGACACAGTATTGGCGATTATTGGTTTTGCAGTAAATTATAAATCACACTCTGGTCAAGTGAGAGCCAAATGAAACATCAGACGTTACATACAGGTTGCCGCACCGTGTGCGGCATGTGTGCGGCATGTGTGCGGCATGTATGCGGCATGTGTGCGGCATGTGTGCGGCATACGCGGCATGTGTGCGGCATACGCGGCATGTGCCGCACCATACGCGGCATGTGTGCGGCATGTGCCGCACCATACGCGGCACGTGTGCGGCATGTGTGCGGCATACGCGGCATGTGCCGCACCATACGCGGCATGTGTGCGGCATACGCGGCATGTGCTGCACCATACGTGGCATGTGCCGCACCATACGCGGCATGTGTGCGGCATACGCAGCATGTGCCGCACCATACGCGGCATGTGTGCGGCATACGCGGCATGTGTGCGGCATACGCGGCATGTGTGCGGCATGTGCCGCACCATACGCGGCATGTGTGCGGCATACGCGGCATGTGTGCGGCATACGCGGCATGTGTGCGGCATACGCGGCATGTGCCGCACCATACGCGGCATGTGCCGCACCATACGCGGTATGTGTGCGGCATACGCGGCATGTGTGGCATTATGGCAACATGTGCCACACATTTACAGTGTGGCGCGTTGCAAAGATTTTTTCAGAACTCAACTACCAGCAAACTCTTTTGCCTCAAGGTGGGTAAACAAGTCTCGTCAACAAGTCTAGAGTGTCGTCAAAAAGAGGAAAGTGCGGCCTAACTGTCGTTAACATGACACACATAATGGGGAGTTCCGAGGAGTGCTACGTTAGGTTATACCATGACAAGTTGTAAATGATCGTAGTAAAGTCTAGTCAACCTACTCAAAAGAGAGACCAGAAAGTAGAGCTGAATAAAACATTGTAAACGGGAGTCAAGCCCGGGCTCGGGGCTCTTGAGGATCTGTTGTTTATGTACTCAGTCGGGTGACTGTATAAAGCATATGATTTTAATGTGCCTTTCACAGACACCCACCAGTCTAAACATGTACACCAGATCGACTCACAGGTGAGCTTACAAATTGCACGCATCAGACATGTTTAATCAGGTATGCTCCCGAAAGGAATATCTTACAATGATATTGCATTGATGTGAGGCCGTATTTAAAGGATTTGTGCTTTTGGAGACGGGTGTCATGTTGGGTAAGATTGTGTTAGTGTGCGTGTGTTTGCGTGCGTGTCTGTGTGTGTGCGTGTGTGTGTGTGTGCGCGTGTGTGTCTGTGTGTGTGTGCGCGTGTGTGTCTGTGTGTGTGTGTGTGTGTGTGTGTGTGTGTGTGTGTGTGTGTGTGTGTGTGTGTGTGTGTGTGTGTGTGCGTGTGTGCGTGTGTTTTAAAAGTTCCACTTGGTCCCGACCTGACCAGGGTGCTGGTTGCGCAGATAAAGCCAGTAGCAACAGACGGTGTGTGCGTACATAGAAACGCAGAGGCTTTTGTCCACGTATTGGTTGATTCAAAGTGTCGTGTACATGAATGCACTTAGATTTTTGTAGTCAAGTCAATTGAAATCTGACTGCATAGAATTCTAAAGATATGTTTTAAACAGAAATTATACATATACGAGTACTGTGTGTACACAGTGAGAGTTATGCGTCTGTTAGTTCCCCAGAAATCGAAAATGTTGTGAAACGGAGCTCATGTAAATCTTTGAATCTAGACCTCAATGAACAGTGGTAGACCAGATTTAAAAGTCCTGTGATAAAAAGTGTTATCTGTGTCGTTTTACATCAGTGACATAGTCAATAAAATAGCTTTTGTCATAACAAGCCATTATGCTGGGGAAAAGCCTCACGCAAGGCTGTCCCCTACCCGCATTGAACCTGTCAAGCCGATGAAAAGAAGTGGGGACAGTGTACTGAATTGTATGCATAACCGACTACTGTGTACACAGTAAAAGGGTAAGCTAACTGGTAGAGAAAATCGTGTTCCTCGGAAATCGACTCTGACAGGGGTGTGCGTAAAAGTCATTAGTCTATTACAGAGCACTATCAGGATTTTGGTTTGATTTGAGAGAAACGACAGTGTGTACGTTAATGACCGTAATTAGTAATTAATTAAGGTCAACTTAAGACAATGGGTAATTGGGTCAATTATTTTACTCGTCAATACAAATGATGATTCTCATGAAACAGTGTTTGTTTCAAAATATGGTTTTGATGGCAGTGATGTGGAAATTATTATAGCGTTGAGGGAGTAGTGAGTGTATGTGATTAAAAATAGATAGTTTTAGAGCATCTATTTGGCTCCTGAGAATTTGGTGGTTAAGTAAAGTACTTCTTTCTTTCTCTCCACCCAATTGCAAGAGGTACAGATCCTCGTGAACCACCACAGTTGCAGGGGATCTTGAGGTTCTATGCCTCTTGTTGACAACACTTTGAATCCATGTTCCTGGAACATCTAGGGTTATTTGGTCTTGAATTAACGAAGATTGTAGAAATACAGTCCGCATCTGCGGGCACTGTACAGGTTAAATGTTGCACTCCCTGAGAGCCAGCATCATCTGGTACATGTAAAACAGGGCCCATACATACCTCCTTTTTTAGTCCAAACATGTCCTCCACATAATACTTCTCCTCCAACACCATGGCCAGCTGCAAGTGCAGGTTGCTGTCATTGGCCTTGAACTTGAGTGCTGTGGCATAACTGTGGATAGCGTGCTGTAGGTAGTCCATAGGTGACTCACCCTCACAGAACTGCTTGTAGCCCTGAGCTGTATAAATAGAGCATACTTTGCAGCAACATGCAATTCTCATGCTCAAAATGTGTCCTTGTAGTCGGAGCATTTTGGCACAAGACAGTTCTTCCCAACAAAAAAACAACAAACAGACTCACTCACAAGCAACACTATGACACTGCATAAAACTGGCAGAAATTGGTATGTCTAAACAGGAAGGTGAATAAAATATGTTGGGTTGAGTGGTGGTTGAGGGAATTGCAACCCGCCCTCCCCCCCCCCCCCCCAAAAAAAAAAAAAAAAAAAAAAAAAAACCATATGCAGGGGCGGATCAGTTACCTTGGAGGGGGGGGAGAGAACTTTGTTTGGGACCTTTAACTTCATACTAAAGGCCTCCACGAAAGCTAGACCTTGCTTCCAGGGGCCGAAAAAAATCAAAAAGCGGGGGGGGGGGGGGGGGGGGGGACCCCTTGAACACCACCACCACCACAACCCCAGATCCGCCCCTGATATGCAATATGCTGGTCATGTGGCTCTGCTCCTGTGGTGACCTGCCTTCTCCAGGTTGGCCTTAACATTATTCATGAGAATATGCTAAAACTGTGTGTAGATAATGAATAAAAACAGAAAGGTTTTTTTTATTTTTTATCAAGGGACCTAACTACGCCGGCAGGAGTAGCCCCAAGTGTCAAAAAGGGCTGCCCTAAGCTAAACTAGATCGGTTTTTGCAAAGTGGGTTACACAATACCAGGGGCCAGGCATTCGTCAAGTTCTTATGCTATCCTACCTGGCGTAGAGGTCATCGAAGAACTAGCTATTTAAAATGGTCTACATCCAAATTGGCCAGGAGATACCTTTGTGAAATTTGTATAGCCCCTTTTGCCAAACAGGCCTCCTTAACCAACCCAGATCCAAACGGGGTGAAACTTGGAACATCAATAAGGAGATGCATGAAATCTAATAAATGAATGGACATGCCTGGTTTGTCTGGACACAGCAGTATATTACACTCAAAAAGAAAGTTTAAATCCACATATCCTATGTTAGGAAGGCTGCAAGAGAAATTAGTAAAGATTATAACTGTAACATGGGGTCACTGTTCGATGTGTCCACAAGAGAGCTACTGAAGTGTAGGGAGGTCCGGAGGGAGAAATGTCTGTGTAAGGAACACACGTCTGTGCCTTGATGTTGCTGGTAGCGGACTGAAGACAGCGTGTGAGTAGATTCCTTCGCCACGCGTGAAATGCTATGACTGGGCCAGCACGTCACATGACACGCCCTGTCTGCCAAGCCGGCTCATTGACGTCGATGGCTGTTTTACTGCCTCATAAATGATCTTAAGCAAGCGTAAATAGTTATATACATGTATATGCATAAATATTATACCTATACATACATATAAGTAGTGCTAGCAAGTGTGAACCTTCCTAACGAAGGCTCACTTTTATTACCATAGCACGCCAGCCAACTAGTGACTAAGTTGTAAACTTTGAACAGTCTAACCTGAGGAGGGGAGACTGGCATAGTAACTCTGGAGGTATTTCTTTGCTGCTGTCACCAGCTTGCCCGGGTCTGTCTCATCATGCACCTGCTGCAGCTGCTTCTCCCACTTCCGGGACTGGAACATGTACATCCAGCATGATACTACACAGCTAACAATTTTTGGTTGCAGGACCGTCCCAGTTGGGTTTCATATAATAGTATACAATACAATACAATTCACTTTATTGTCCTTGAGATGGAAATTTTCCTTCAGGGCTGGCTTAACTGGGCGAGACAAACCCGAACCTCGTCTCGGCGAGACACCCGAGACAGTCAATGCGAGATACCCGACCCACCCTTTAATAGGTTCGGCGAACTCTCCGAGACAAGATCAGACGTGCCGACTTCGACAGTAAAACACGCATAAGAACATATGAAAACAATAAACATACGTGCAAATATGATAACCTTGTACATGCGCACACGCTCGAACTCACATACAGACACGCGCACGCAAACACTGTCGATCATTGCATAATTACAGTCTTTTTGAGGTGTCACATTTAGGTAACTTTGATGGAATATTCGCACTTCGGGGTCAACGCTGCGTTGCAATGACCACGAATGAAGAGCCTGAACATGAGCTCTTCTCAATGAAGGTACGGGACAGTAATGTGACGTCTAGGCAACTTTTGCATGAGCCCAAAATGTGAACGTGTTCAATAGCATATCCATGACACCATTGGCGGGCAGGCCTCAAACTCTAGAGATGAAGTGACAATTTTAAAATGATGTAAATGCCAAGTGACACTGCATACATACTGTGTGTACCATATTGCATACCACTAAGCTAGGCAGTATGTTGTTAGTCTGCCATAAAGTACATAGAACTATGTCCATGACAGCACAGGCGGGCAGGCCTAAACTTCTTGTGGTGAAGTACAAGTCTGAATCAACATATCGCGGTCGCTAGGGTTCATAAAATGTGACTGTGGTATATCTGTTTGCATTATATTGAGGATGGGGGGGGGGGGGGGGGAGGAGGAGTTAAGAAGGGATGTTCTTTAGACGTCAAACACTTTGTGCATGGGAGGGAGGGGGGAGTCCAAGGGTTCCCCCCCCCCCCCCATTTCTTTAAAATGCTATGTCCCTTTTTGGGGCGTTTGGACACCCCCCCCCCCCACTTTGTCCTTGTGTGTGTGTGTGTGTGTGTGGGGGGGGGGGGTCCAGGGGTCCCCCCCCCCCTATTTTTTTTAAAATGCCATAACAAAGTCCCTTTTTGGGTGTTTGGACCGCCCCACACCCCCACACCACCCCCAACTCCCCCATCCCCCCCCCCCCTTTTCATATTTTGGCGAATGGTGCGAGTATTAGGACCGACCCCCCCCCCCCCACATGCCCCCCCTTTCTGCTTTTCCGGCCCCAGGAAGGATGGTCTAGCGTCGGAGAGGCCTTTTGTATCAGGTTGAAGGTCCGAAACAAAAAGTTGGACTACCCCGCGCGTCTTGAACATTCGCCCCTAGGGATGTATGCTCGGGCTGATGGGCGTTTGGTGCCAGACTTGACCTCACTACTGATACTTGATGCTACCGTTGATACTTGATGCTACCGTTGCACTGATTAGTGTGTGTGTGTGTGTGTGTGTGTGTGTGTGTGTGTGTGTGTGTGTGTGTGTGTGTGTGTGTGTGTGTGTGTGTGTGTGTGTGTGTATGCATGTACGTGAGCGGCAGCAGGCACGAGTAAATGCGAATGTATGCAGTGACGTGAATGTATGTAGACGTAAGTTTTGTGCTACGTGTTTTGTGCATGTGTATTTGCGTCATTATGTTGTGTGTTTTGTTTGTTTGTTTTTTACGTCATTCTAAATTTTCTCTATACAGGATGACGTCTTTTCTTTCTATCGTGTGTTCTTCTCTGTTCTACGTTGTTTCCATATCACCCAGAAGAAGGATCTTTGATCCGAAACGTCATGTTTCATGTATCTACCTTAAAGGGTTTTCAACCTCTATTTTCTGTTTTCCTTTCACATGAAACCCTTGCGGCAACTGTTTTACTACATTTTGATTAACAAGCAAGAAAGTTGGAAGTCTACTTTTTTCTCACCTCTTGTACTTGGTTTACATCTAAAGTTGTCAACCTTTAGGGATTTGATGTCAGCGCTAAAAATGAAACTTTGGAACGGAAGGGAATTATTTCGGAAGGTGGGACTTGAAAACATGTACTGAGTGGTCTGTCTTAGTAGGAAAGCAATTATTATTGATTAAAACTGAGTGCTAAAAAAAGTCTGATCACGATCCTGTCCCTCTCCAGAGCCACTCACCCTACTGTCTGTCTTTCTCTCTCTGACCTACTTCCGAGTTAGGGATAGCCTTTATTTGCACTGATTTCTGCAAGCACATTGTGCTACTTAAATCACTTATGTAGACTTTGGGATGAAACATCTTTATCTTGTTCTAGTGGGACATGAAAATGTCGGTGAAAGTTTAAAAAAATATATACACGACTGGGCATTTTTTTTTTTTTATTATCCGGCCCTAGAGATGTCAAACTATTTAGTAATCGCATCTGGTTTAATAAATCTCTGTCAACGTTACATAGAGAATGAAAAGAGTGAAATGCATAGGACCATCACAGCAGGCCATTTCTATTATGATTTAATCCTAGAAATATTTTTTTTCTATAAAAAAATATTATTCCTAGCAAAAAATAATTATTCCTACACACACACACACACACACACACACACACACACACACACACACACACACACACACACACACACACACACACACACTTATTCCTAGGACTAATTAATTTTCCTAGGATAAATATATTTATTCACAGGATTAAATCGGTTAGTTCCAATACAAATGGTCATTCACTGGATGATTTCACTCAAGGCATTTGAGCTGACTGATTCGAATTATTCTATAGAATAATTGTTATTTCCTAGGAATCATTATTTCCTAGGAAATAATAATCATTCCTAGGATTAAATCGGTTAGTTCTAATACACCATCCACGACCATAGGTGCAAATGAAATAGAAGACAGTAGAGTTTGTAAGCAACAACCAAAAACAAACGGAATGCAGTGCAAGAAACAGTTGTCTTTCTGACCATAATGCTCAGTGATGTGTAATTTCTGACTTTCACTAACACCCTCAGCAGAATCTACCATCGGCTGCATACATGCAAAATTCTGGAACACTGCTTGACATGTCTAGAAACACAGTTAGTGTACACAATTTGTTAGAGTTGCGCATTCATAGAGAGAGACATTGCATTTGTGATGCAAACTGTACTCATTATTTTGTTAATGCACAGAAAAGAGATGAGCAGAGATCAAAGGAATTAAGCCAACAGTGGTGAATTCAACTTATGCTCTTATTTACAGATATGTTGTAATATACCACAAAGCATTATGATGTTCAAGACACTGTTACACCATCAAAATACCATCAAACATACCTCAACTGTATGTTGAACTGTCACAGCAGACTTTGCGAAACGATCTTTTGTATCCTATTAAAACACACAAACACAACACACAAACACAAATACACTACATTTTACATGTATGAAGTATAAATGCTGCGCAGAATTTCTTCCGTCAGACCGTATCTCACAGAAAGTGCGGCGTCAAGACTTGTAAATGCATTCATTACGTCCAGGCTCGATTATTGCAATTCTGTACTGGCAGGTTTACCGGCAGATCAGATTTCACGCTTGCAGATGATTCAAAACAATGCGGCGCGTCTCATCTTGAAGAAACGAAAGAGAGACCACGTTACGCCTCTACTGAAGCAGCTGCACTGGCTGCCCGTAAAATTCCGCTGCCAGTACAAAATTGTAATTTTCGCCTATCGGCATTTTGACGGATCTCTCCCGCCGTACCTTTCTGCCAAGCTGTCTGTTTATCAGCCATCACGCAACCTCCGTTCCTCTAGTGTAAAACTTTTTAAAATCCCGAAGCTTAACATGAAAACTGTCGGAGAGCGTTCTTTCACCTTTTTAGCCGCAAGTGTGTGGAACTCCCTGCCAACTGAAATGCGGAATCTGCCCACATTGTCACAGTTCAAAGCTCACTTAAAGACTTTTCTTTTCTGTCGGGCGTTTAACACTTAGCTCATCTTTAGCTAACTGTTGACTGCCTTTTATTCTGATCCTAGAGGAAGTGAATGTAAGGTTTTGGGAAGAGATTGGGTTTAAAGTAGTGTATAATCGTGCGTGTGTCTGAGAGAGAGGGTGTGCTGTTGTGCATGCGCAGTGAGTCCAGTGTTCTCCTGGAGAACAGCGCTATACAAGAACTATGTATTATTATTACTATTATTATTATTATTATTATTATTATTATTATTATTATTATTATTATTATTATTATTATTATTATTATTATTATTAAATGACAATAAATTAATGAAGAAGGTCCAGAACATTCAGTTTTCTAACTTAAAATGAAATCCATTGGCTCTTGTACATAAAAAGCCCTTAAGGTTGTATGCATTTGTTAGTTAAACTGGAAGTGATCATAAACGTGACCATTGTAATATATGAGAAGAAAAGACTGCCATTGTTAATAATTTAGGAAGAGGGTGCTTTTACCTACTTTACTTGGTACTTAAATGGTAGTCTTCAATTGTAATATTTATTTTTTAAGCAATGTTCAACTTATCGTATGTACCGTATGTTTCTAATCGGCACTGGATGGAGTGGCCTCTGCTGATAATACTCTCTGTTACTCATATCCCCAAAGTACAGGGTATGATTTTGCAACATCCAGGTGTGTCACTTTATATAGCCATTATCGTGCAGACATGAATTAAGACAATTACAATTATACAATGGCAGGGTCATGAAATGCAGCTTCTAAAATCGACCTTTCTGTTTAGAATTATGTATCGGTAACCATTTTAGCTAAGTAACTTCTGCACAGCATTTTCTGATGTTTATATACTGTGTATAATGTTATTATGGGCAGTATAGATCCATGACAAATAAAGTATGGCTTTTGGTCACACCAAGACTGTCGGTAGAATAAACAAAACGTGAAGTGTTGAGTGTGTTCGCGACATTTCAATGAAACATAATTTTGTCATGGATCTAAACAATGAATTTGTCTTGATTGACTACTACATAAGAGTCTTTTCCTAAATCAATTACAGACACTTAATTGTGACTGTGAGACATGTTTCTGTGCCAAGACCGCTTCACTCACACATATATGTCATGCACTTGCATCCATACAAGCATTTGAAACAATTAAAACAACACATCCAACCACTCGCACGCCTGGAAAACCTCCCCACCCACTAAACTCTTTGTTTACTTTTGTGTTTGTTTTTGTCTTCTGAACTAGACAAACTTAATTGTTTTGTACAATGGATATGAGGCCATAATTATAGTCCAATCACTTACGGCAGAATAATGCATTATTGGGCCGATTTCTCTAAAATTTGGCAAGGTGGTAGAAAATCGTGATAGAAGAAAATTCCACACCTGGGGCATCAAAGAATTTGCTTAATGTTACCAAGGCAACCAATATAAAAAAATGACCATTACCATATCCTATGTATACCAATTGCTTTTGTGATATAATATTTTGCAATCTTTGCCATGGATTTCAGGTCGTCCATCTTTTAAATAGAAAACACAATCAAAATTACTGGTGGGCACTTACTCACCGTTGACAGAGAATACGTTATTACTATTTCTTTATGGAATAAACTTTAAAATTGCTTGAACTGTGCTTGTCAATTACTGACCCTTCATTGATGGCAGTATATTAGAAACAGATGACAGAAACACAGCTGCTTTAAAGATGAACAAGTTAATTTGTACAGACCGTCTTTTTGCTTCATACGGTTGCCATGACAAACATTTAAAATCAAGAAAGATCTGTATATGTATTATTACATGTGAGGGTCAACTTATATGGAAACTGTGATCATGAAAGATCCAAACTGTGTGTTCTCTGGGCTAGCGGAGGTTTGCACAAACCATTCATTTAGGTCCTGACCGTTGCCAACTGATGCGATATTTATTACAATGGAAAGTGGAAACAAACACACGGCTTGGCCCTTTTAAATGTAGTTTCCGTGGCAAGTAGTGTTTTTGTGATGTTCAGAACCAACTGTATTGATGTTTTACAGACTATTTCTAGAATCTATATAATTGGTTGATTATAATAGACCGACCCACTTTTTATTTGGCTCCGCCCCTTTCGACTGGGTCCGTTGGATATGCTAAGCGAGTTTCACGGAAAGAGTGCAAGTGTAGACTGCTAGCATAGTAAAGCGCACTATTCGACGATGATTTTTTAACCATTTTTAGGATGACATATCTTCTAAAGTATACCATTATTGCAGCTGTAAAACAATCACTACAAACTAGATAATGGGTTCAATCAGTACAGCAAGTGGGGATATTGTCAGTCTACAGATTATGTAGTTGTGTGACCCTACACTTGTGAAATGTGCAATCGTCTCATTTTCGCCAAATCAAGTTGTGATTTTCCATAAACTATAAAAGACAGAGCTTTGAAATTTTGCAAGACTAAATATTTGTATGCACTCTTTCCTATGGTAATATCAGATTTTATGTGTCCACAGTCTGAAATTATGGGTGATCCTATATCTACATGTGGGCATGTCCCGCTACTGATTCTCTAAAAGAAATTCTCGTGCAGGCAATCATCAGTACACTTTGCTAAAGTCTGTCTAAAAACGTCCTTTCCCCCCCCCCCTCCCCCCCCCTCCCCCCCCCCTTAGAACTTCTGCTTGTGCTAGTCTGAGTACATCAATGCGGTGTCTCTCACTCACTCTCACAGCCATAGGGGGTCAGCATACACACACAAATCCTTCGCACACAACTGACTGATCTACGATCCAATTTAGCATGAGTGTTTCACACATAACTGACAGATCTACGATCCACTTTAGCATCCGTTGTTATGCCGGACCTTCTGCTTGGCAGTCAGAAGCACATGGCCTACAGAATTTAATTGGTTGAGAGGCTAAGTCTGATTGATATTTAACCCCAGGAATCGGTCGGTCTATTGTAGTTGATAAAATAATAGTCTGTAACCAGATGGACTGTGATATATATTAAGATCAGCATGTATAACATGAAGGGCAAGGTCACAGCCTGTATCTATTAGATATATGGAATAAATCTGCTTCAACATTTTCTCTAAACTGGTCTTCAAACCTGTTTCCTGGTGGTTCAAGTGATCACTGTTGCAGAAGAAAGAACATAGTCATACTTTACTACATCACAGTGGTTCCAACATTGACTGTATTTTCAGGCAATTTCCTGAACACTTTCCGAC
Organism: Semisulcospira habei; assembly: GCA_036245525.1. NCBI lineage: Eukaryota > Metazoa > Mollusca > Gastropoda > Semisulcospiridae > Semisulcospira > Semisulcospira habei. Next base: position 104,815,567 of record BTPG01000004.1, read on the forward strand.
GGATTTAAAACAAACAGTATTGATTTATATTCTAGAACAAGAACAAGTTTGTAAAAATATTATAAAG
>BTPG01000004.1:104816133-104836133 GCA_036245525.1 Semisulcospira habei
TTGCTTTTTTTCTGACATGTGCGATTGTGATCGAAAAGTAACTTGACACATGCATGCACTATGACTTTTAAAAAAATGGCGCCAGATTTCAATCCTCGTACGCAAAACTGCCTCGCGATTCGAAGAACAGACTTCCACAAACAGGATTTTCGGATTGTGCAACTAAAGTGTCGCTTTTTACTGTATTACCAGTTATTATTCGTAGGGGGCTGGGGGTACTGCAGTAATGATGTATATATCTGATTCAAAATGTCAATGGTTTACATGGTTGTATTTGACATGTTTGCAGCAACACCATTTTGGTCACACTCAGCACTTTCTGCACACACCCAGCGCTGGATGGCAGCAGGGGATGTCCAAACCCATCGGGATCTATGGAAGTGGACAAGCACACCCCTTCCTGGCACATGACCAAGGCCCATGGCAAAATTAGTCAGCTGCAGCATCATAGCCCCCCCCCCCCCCCAGACTCTGCCACAGAGGGTGCATCTGGTAGGAGGGTGCACAGACGGCAGCGGAATGCCCCCAATTACAAACTGGTAAGTGATTCTATGATCATCTTCATTTTATTGGCTCACGTGCGAAGCAAAAGTGAGTTTATGTTCTGGGCCACTGGTCGTCCGTCCGTCGTCTATGGTAAACTTAACTCATTCTACCCCAACAGCAAAATCCTTAAATTTTGCCCCTGTCCTTTCAAGACTGCATTGCAGTGCAGGACACAGATCGACCATGATAGTTCAAGGCTGATGCCAGAATAGCTTGGCGCCCGTAGGCGCCAAGCTATTCTGGCATCACCCTTGAACTATCATGGTGGATCCTTATCAGGGTTGATAGTCATTACTTTTTTCTTTAATGAAATAACTTTTCTTTAATTCTGGTAAAAGGTTAAAGAAATAAATTTTCTTTACTTTTTTTTTTTTTTGAAAATTAAAGAAATAAATTTTCTTTAATTTTTCTATTTAAAGAAATAAATTTGCGTTAAATACATGGATCATTTATTGCTCAGCTCAGACAAAAAAAAGTGGCATGCAGTTGAAAAGTGACACGCCACCAGATTTCCTCCTCTACCCACTATCTAAAACACTATCTGGCCAGATACATGCAGTAGTTATGAGAAGGGGGAAGAAAGAAAAAAAAACTCGGAAAATTACACAGCGCAAGAAAATGTCATGCAGCTAAAAATGGAACAATTCAGGCTTGTTTGATCTTATTTCGCGCTGCTGACAAATTCACTCATCTGCAAGAGCCATAGATCCTCAAGAACCCCAGCAGTCTTGGGTGGGGGTGCGGGGGGTTGGTGGGTTAATGACGATCTATGCCTACTACAATTAAAAATGTATGATGGCACCCGTTCAGGTTTTCACCTGTGCTGTCCAATCCTTGCTGTACCATCTGCCTTCTCACTCCTGAAACGAAAACCACCCAACTGCAAGAGGCATAGATCCTCATGAACCCCGCAACTGCGGGGGCTCATGAGGATCTATGCCTCTTGCTGGGATAATCTGCGCTCATGTTTCGCTCAAGCAAAGTGGATCTCTTAAGTTTTTCACCTGTCCAATCGTTGCTGTACCATCTGACTTTTTACTCCTGAAACGAAAACCACCAAACTGAAAGAGGCATAGATCCTCATGAGCCCATGCAACTGCAGGGGCTTGTGAGGATCTATGCCTCTTGCTGGGATAATCTACGCTCGTGATTTTCTCAAGCAAAGGGGCTCCGTTAAGTTTTTCAACTGTCCAATCTTTGCTGTACGAGTGCCATCTGCCTTCTCACTCCTGAAACGAAAACCACCCAACTGAAAGAGGCATAGATCCTCATGAGCCCCCGCAACTGCAGGGGGCTCGTGAGGATCTATGCCTCTTCCTGGGATAATCTACGCTCATGATTTTCTCAAGCAAAGGGGATCCGTTAAGTTTTCCACCCAGAGGCATAAATCCTCCAAACCGCCTCAAACCGGCTGCAACTGGGTCAAACCAGATTTGCGCATAGGCACCTGTTTGTTCGTGGCGGAAAAACGAACTAAAGTAACGAAATTTTTAACGAAAAAATTCGATAATCGTTACTTTTATTTTTTAATTCGTTGAATTTTCTTTAACCTTTTAAAAACATTAACACGTTAAATTTATTTTAACCAAAAATTTAATTTGTTAAATCGTTAAATCATTTATATCGTTAAATCTTCCAACCCTGATCCTTATCCTGCTGTGGTGTGTCTGGGGTGAATAAGTTAACGGTGGCATTTTCTTGGAGACTATTCAAGCCACATTCTTCAAGCTTGGCCCAAGGATACTTTGTGGCAAGACCTTTTTAAACATACCAATTTGAGTGACCTCTCTCAAAGGGTCACGCGGGGTTGACAGATGTGTGAAAACTGCTTACATTTTCAAAAAACGTGGATTTTGCTGCTGCAGAAGCCAGCCCTCGTCACCGAGGTCACACATATACATGGTATTACTCTTTTTATTCTTGTGCAAGGCCCCTTAAACCAAAATTGGGCTGTTTCTGTCCTAATGCAGCTTTTTTTTTTTTTTTCTTTCTTTCTCCAGTTGGCAAATGGAGCCTGGGATGGACCTGAGACTGAGAGTGCAAGCGCATTGCAATACAAGGACAGTGATGACGAGGAGTTTGTTCCTGGCTCGAGCTCACCGGATTCAGACGGTGTGTCGGCATCAATCGCTGGGATCTCTGACACAGACAGTATTGTATTGACTATGTTAGATTTCATCAACGTGGCGGGTTCAGGGTGGGCAGGAGTCAGTGAAGCTAGTACCAGCAAGGTGCAGTGTGTGTTAGGGGGTGAATTAGGGGGTGGCAATGAGAATGTGGATAGGCAGAAGGAACATGATGTTGGGGGTGGGGAAAGAGCACTTGCAGAAGAAACAGGTGTGCACGTGTTGCAGAGAGGGAAAGGAAGTACAAATGGGACAAGAAACATGCATCTTACAAGATGTCCATGCAGATGAGGCAGACGTTGCTAAAATTTTGTTGATGAAAAAAGGGACAAAGCAGAGACGTCGAGCATGGATCAGACTACAAGATGAGGGTGATTACATGCATAACATTGCTGTTCTTGAAAACAAATCAGGATGTTTGATTCCTAAGTATCGCACCAAAACTAGTAAGGTAGACGACCTTCTCGCCTGTAGCCATTGCAAACGGATCTATCAAAAAAAAAACTGATCTCTGTACACTCAAAACGTTGCTGTCAGAAACCAGGAGGGGTTCAGATCGCTAAGAGAGGTGAGGCGGCACGCCGTGGTCGGCTAATGCTTCCAATACCCTTAGACGTTGAATTTTCCTTCTATCACAAGGTATTAGCCAGGCAGAGAGATGATGAGATAAGCCGTCTCATCAGAACTGACCCCTTGCTTCTTGAGTATGGAAAGAGATTATTTGCCTGCAGGGACATTGAAGAACACATGGCTGGACAAATCAGCTCCATGATGCGGGAGTTAGGGAGACTATTAAAGATTATCAGAGTGAGGTCAGAAATGAAAATCACAAGTTTAAATGCTGTGATCAATTCAGCTAGCGTTGATCATGTTGTACTGGCTGTAAAAGAGCTAGCAGATTTTGATGAGGACACACATCAGTTCAAAAAAAGGCAATCTCGCAATGCGCATAGGCCATGCTTTGAAAAAATGTTCACAGATCAAACAGTCACAGGCATTCAAACAGCTTGGGCAGGGTTCAGATGACAGGTGGCGACAGGAGCTCTCTGAGGAGCAGCGGTTTGACTCTGTCTTCAACGGGGACTGGTATGATTGTTTGTCCGCTACAGCAGCCCATTCGGTCGGGAAAATGACCATGAACAAACCCAAGCTGATCCCATCATGTGAAGATGTGAGGAAGGTCCAACAGCTTCTTGTGACAAGGATGGTTTCAGAAGATTATCCGACAGTGGTTAAAGCAACTCTTTGCGCTGTCTCACTTTTCAACCGAAAACGAGGGGGAGAAGTTCAGAGAATGAAGGTGTCAGACTTCCAGAATGCTAAGATTGGATCAATCACCAATCAAGATATCTTGAAAGGTCTCACAGAGGTTGAGAAGAAAATGGGTGAATCATTTTCAGCGAGTGGAAATCAGAGGCAAGTTTAATAGGAGTGTTCCCGTTTTGCTGATGAAGAAGATGATGACAACTGTGGACAGAATCCTTCAAATGAGGCAATCAGTGCCAGCTCTCGCTGGTTCCCAGTACATCTTTGCCACACCTTCTGGTCAAAGGCCTTACAGAGGCCAAGATGTTCTGAAGGCCCATGCGCTAGAAGCACGGGTGTCATACCCAGCCATGTTCACATTTACTCAGTTACGGAAGCAGGTTGCAACTTTGGCTCAGTCAATGGCCATCTCTGAGTTAGACCAGGATCAGCTGGCAGACTTCCTTGGTCATGATATTCGGATACATCGCCATATCTACCACCAACCTCAAGACGTCCTTCAAAAGGCAATGGTGGCAAAGATTCTTCTGTCAGTTAACAATGGGATGACAGATTTTGAGAGTTGCATTAGAGCTGAGCTGGGTGATGATGAAGAGATTGACTTTGACAATGAAGACACATCAGAAACTGGCAGAGAGGTCTCGGGGGAAACAGCACCTGTGAAAGAAGCAAGTAGCAAGTCAACAACACAGGAATCAATGAGCATGACAGAGAAAAGACGTCCAGAGCCTGATGACAATCTAGATAGTTTTGATGATGACAGTACTGCGTCAGCTCCTGTTCGAAAGAAAGCTAGATTTACAAGGAAACCATGGGGGGAAGCTGAAGAGAAAGCTGTTCAAACTCGTTTCAAGACACACCTCGTCATGAACAAACTTCCTGGAAAGGCTGAGATACAGCAGGCAATCGCAGAAGAGCCCGCACTTAGACATAGGCGCTGGACAAACATTAAGGATTACGTCTGCAACAGACTGAAAAAGTTACAAAAGTTACAAAAGAAATGAATTGAGATTCCACGCCACTCGTGGCATTTTCGTTTTCATACAGATTTATTACAACAGTGTTATTATTGGGGTCGTTTCAGCATGTATAGCCTGCTTTTTTTTATCTGATGGACCCCTGGATCATTTTGTATACTGTATAACCTTTGAATTTGCAAAACGAAACAGCCGTTATTAACAATAATAAGATAAGAAAACCATTGACAACGTAAAGATTTATTACAAGAGTGTTATTATGGGGTTGGTCTGCCTGGATCATTTTGTATACTGCATAACATTTAAAACTCTGCAAACGGAAGAATGGTTGGGGATGAAAGACAATAATAAGGGGTAAGAAAACCCTTGTCAACATAAAGATTTATTACAAGAGTGCTACTGTGGGGGCTGGTCTGCCTGGATCATTTTGTATACTGCATAACATTTAAAACTCTGCAAACGGAAGAATGGTTGGGGACGAAAGACAATAATAAGGGGTAAGAAAACCATTGTCAACATAAAGATTTATTACAAGAGCGTTATTATTCGGTTGTTTTCAGCGTGTATAGCTCTGTTTTTATCTGATGTACACCTGGATCATTTTGCATACTGTGTAACATTAACCTTACTTTGCAACTAAACAGTGGCCCCCACCCAGGTCTGCCCTGGGGGACTTGGGTGGGGTTAACTTCTTTTTAGTTCCTAGGGTCACCCTGGTCAGCCCCATGGGTGGGTTTTCCTCTCAATTCTGGGGCATGTGTTTCTATCTACCCTTGGTCCATTAACTTGTATTTTTCTTTTTTAAGCTCTCCCTGTCTGCGCTGCCTGTATCTCTTGAAAAGAAGTGCCCAACGGAGAAATAAACACGCTTAGAAAAGACGGTTACAACACAATTTATTAATATTTTGGGTAAATCCGCTTTGTCAAAGCCGACAAACAAACCGAGAGATCAGTCGCTACTTATCTTCATTCGCAGAAGGAATGTGGCACATTCCTTCTGCGAATGAAGATAAGTAGCGACTGATCTTTCTGTTTGTTTGTCGGCTTGTAACCATCTTTTCTAAGCGTGTTTATTTCTCCGTTGGGTACTTCTTTGCATTGTTTACACGATTGGCAGTCACCTTTTTGGTCTGAATAATGTTTTTTGTATCTCTCTTGATTTTGGATGTGTGTTGCTAAATGGTCTTAGGTTTATTTAGCGTATTAGACCGGCTGGCGACATACATTCAATATTCTGTTCATTTTTTTTTTTCTTTTTTCACAAGCAGTGCTGGCACGTCCCGAAAAAGTCGGGACGTTCAGCAATGTAAACCAATCGAGACGAAAGACAATAATAAGATATGAAAACCATTGTCAACCTAAAGATTTATTACAAGAGTGTTATTATTTCAGTGTGTATAGCTTGCTTTTATCTGATGTAGGCCTGGATCATTTTGGAAATGTCTCTAACTTTTTTGTTACTATAAAGTACACTTTGCCTGCTGTGCATTGTTTCAAAAGTCACAGGAAGCGTAAACCTTAGCTGAGTTAGTATACCTCGCCCTCTACCTAGGTTAAACGCACCAGCGGCGCCATTGTTGCTATTTTCGCACCAGACCAGTCACTCGGACCGGTCATGTGCACCAGAACTGCGCGCGCAGGTTGGCTTCTGCACTTGTAGTGTGGTCTCGTACGTTCACGCGGAAGATTGTGATGGCAGTCGAAAAAAACGTTCGCTTGCAGTTTTAACTTTTAGCCGCGCCTTTTACATCTCCTACACGCCAGTTTTGTGTTGAGATGACGGAGGCTTGTGTCATGCCCCACACCACCGAATCAAGTCCATTGTACATGCAGTGCCCTCATTTCTCGAACTTCAAATATGACAGTGCTTTCTGCCGCAAACGACGCAGATGTCGCAAAATCACCTCCATTGAGGATTTAAAAAAAGCTATTTTTCAAATCTGCCAAATCGCGTAATGTTTCGTAGTGCTAGCATAAGGATGGATGCATTATTGCCGGATTGCATATATGGGAAAGGGTTTATTCTTTATTCATGTTATTTTGCAGCAATCAAACGACGTTCACGTGATTCTTTCTCCGAGGTTGCCCATTACAGGTGCAGAAAGCACACGCTCTAAACCGATCGGGTGCACATGACCGGTCCGAGCGACCGGTCTAGTGCCAAAATAACAACATTGACACCGCTGGTGCGTTTTACCTAGGCCACTGGACGAGGTATACCAACTCGGCTAAACTTTATTGTCGCACTTGCTAGAACTCGGTATTATATTTCTCTCTTCATTTTATCAATAGAGGCACATAAGTCGCGGAAACCCTTTACGTGCCGATGGCAAGAACTAGTTTTCCTCATCACAAAGTTGCCAGAAAAAGGTTTGACTACTCTTGATTGTTTGATTTGAAGTGTTTACAAACAATTACTGTGTTTTTAAATGCATGCACCTTTGATGTGATTAATAAAGGCTGAAGTTTCAAGTGATTTCTTATGTTGTCAGTTAATTAATCCCCTACTCGGAGTGTTGTGTACATTACATTGAGCTTCCTCCCCCGTTGTCTGCTTTTTGTGGCGATTTGCCTCCCTTTGGTGTGGAGGATCCATGTCATGCGGAGGGACTTAACCCGTTCAGTGCCAAGAAAATGTGAACACCATCCAGCTGCAAGCGGTATAGATCCTCATGAGCCCCCGCAGTTGCGGGGGCTCATGAGGATCTATGCCTCTTGCTGACACCACTTTGAACCCATGTTCCTGGGACGGCTAGGGTTTTGCTGTCTTGAGTCAACGAAGATTGCAGAGCCACAATCTGCGTCAGCTGGCACTGAACGGGTTAATCCGGTTGTGCGTGCAGCCCCCGGTAATGTGGACAGTGTCAGTGGCTACGTACACTGTAGTGATGTCTTTTGTGCGTGTTGAAATACGAATGTTCTGCATCAAAAGTATATCACGATGAATAAAGTCTGAGCGTAATGTTTGTTTCAGTGTGTGTATGTGTGCGCGTACGTTAGTGAGCGCTTGCATAAGCAAGCAAGCAAGTGCGTGCGTGCGTGTGTGTGTGTGCGTGAGAGAGAGAGAGAGAGAGAGAGAGAGAGAGAGAGAGAGAGAGAGAGAGAGAGAGAGAGAGAGAGAGAGAGAGAGAGAGAGACCGCTGTTCGTCAGTGGCATTATTCATCAGTCACTGCTTTTCAGTCCCCACTATCTCCAATATCTTTAGCTTTGGCGGGCCTTTACAAAGTACCTCAACAATACTGAACAAAACAGACTAGAGTAGAAAGCAGAAAGAAACGCAAACACAGAAACAAACAAAGAAAATAAATATACCGACGAACAAAATAAAAGCAACATTTGCAGAATCTCCCGAAACACTTCTGTTTCTAGTGAGTTCCACTGAAGTCGCGTTATGTTTAGTTCGTCTGTTTACGTCAGCTCAGCGGCAGGCGATCGTGACGTATTGATCTGTTGTGACTACAACCCAGTCCGCCTGACATACCATACATAAAGAGACAGATCGATCATGATAGTTCAAAGGTGTTGCACAGACGATAAGCTATCCTGACACCGTCCTTACACTGTCATGTTCGAGTTGTCTCCTGATCGGACTTGACTTCTTGGAACAAATCCCTAACAGACGCCGGACACGCTATTCTGGCACCAACCTTCAATTGTCACGGTTGATCTGTTTCCTGAACTGTGTCGCTTGCGGGTGTACTCAGTCCTCTGCTAGACCCTTTCGGGGCGTAAATCATAACTTGAGTACACTTCTATTCAAATGACATGCGAATCTCAGATAATCAATCCAGACCAAAAAGGTGACTGCCAAGCGTGTAAAATGCAAAGAAGTACCCAACGGAGAAAGAAACACGCTTAGAAAAGACGGGTACAACACAATTTATTAATATTTCGGGTAAATACCCTTTGTCAAAATAAACAAACAAACAGAGAGATTAGCCGCTACTTATCTTCATTCGCAGAAAGAATGTGGCAACTCAGATAGACCCACTCTGGGAGTACACCACAAGTACACTTCTATTTAAATGAGATGCAAAACTCAGAATGACCCACTCGTACACCACAAGTACACTTCTATTTAAATGAGATGCGAAACTCAGAAAGACCCACTCGTACACCACAAGTACACTTCTACTCAAATGAGATGCTTCGCATCTCATTTGCCGGAATAGAAGTGTACTTGGTGTGTACTCCCCGAGTGGGTCTGTCTGAGAAGTACTCACTAAAACGGTTTGGGCGTTGCTGTCTTCAGAGAACAATTCCAAAATTAGGATATTTCCACCGTGCGACTCGGAGTGTGTCACAAACAACCAACAAACAAACGAAGAAAGACACAACTCCGCTACAAAGTGGCTGTTTTAATACGTCATCAGTCAGCACTCGATATACATGCCCTCCCAATGCGCAAACGATCCTGCGGCCGACGACGGCCCGATGGCCTTTTGCGCATTGGGCTGTTACTCGTGTTGCACACACAAAGTCCGGACCAAGTCCGGCCAAGTGTTTAAATGCAGAGAGCATCCCAACGAAGAAGAAACACGCTTAGAAATGACAGTTACAACACGATTAATGAGTATATTAAACCTTTTCGTAAATTAGAGATACAAAGAACTATACAATTTTATACTTATCCTTTGATAAGACCATTGGCATTCATCAGAAGATAAACAGCAAATTGTCTAATTGTCTGTATGTCCATTTCGAAACAGGAATTTTGTCCGAAATTTGATAAACTGTGTTGTAGCTGTCTTTTGTGAACAAGTTTCTGACTTTGTTGGGATGTTTGCTGCACATACCGTCCAGCACGTCAGCCTGATTCCACCAGATCTTTAAACTGCGTGCAGCATCTGACCTACCTGTCATTTAGGGCTATATAGCTCGATCCTAGCTATTATTGTAACGCCTGTGGACTGGTGACGAGCAAGAGGCATGGGTTCTCGTGACCAAGGGCGCGTTTCCATATAGCTACGCAACGGCAGCGCAATAGGCGACACGGCAGAAAATTAGCTGAGCAGCAGGCAGAAAATCGCTTTTTATGTTTCCATGCAGCGACGCGACAGTCGGCATCACGCCCTTATAAAGTTGTTTTGAATTGCTGCAACTTGTTGTTCTCGAAGAAATGGCCCTCAAATCGCTGTCGCCTGTCGCACTGCAATCGCACCATACATATGAAAACACTCATTCCTTATTTCTATTTTTTTCAATTCATGTCTCTGTCGTCACCGCTTTCGCGTCGCTGTCACGCCGCTATATGAAAACATCCCTAAAAGCCCTGTGCGGAATGTACTCATGAAAACAGCAGGCCCAGTAAGCAAAGGTCGTCGGGCTGGTGTAACTGAGCTACAGTCTGCCCGCGCACGCAGCCTATGTCGGTCCAACGACCTTTGCTCACTGGGCTACGCCTCCCGAAGACTGAAAGCCACTTATACTCTCTCGTTCGTGTGATAGTTTTGGAGTCAACGGTTTGTGGCCGTGCACATGTAGTTGTGGAAGTCGGGCACCATGGTGGAGTCGATGACGAGCTGGTTGCTCTGGCGACCCGACCACGTCACTTCCGGCTGCGGGTTCAGTTACCATCGGCCTGGCAGGTCAGACGGACAGGACTGCACAGAGGCAGGGTGGTCTGGGCCGGCGACTTATCTATAATCCCGGGTGCTTCTACCACACAGGAATAATAATAATAATAATAATAATAATAATAATAACAAAAAATAATAATGATGATGACGAAAATAATAATAATAATAAACAAAATAACAACAAACATAATAATAATAATAATAATAATAATAATAATAATAATAATAATAATAATAAATAATAATAATAATAATAATAATAATAATAATAGCAAGAACTTCTTCTTCCTGTAAAGCACATTCCTCAACAAACAATAACTGTACTTGTGCTGTTTAGAGCGGGGAAAACGGTATATAAAAAAGCCAGTAGCGGAGGATCGCTGGTTACAGGCGCTCCTTAAAGACTTCAAGCGTTGAGACTGCGACGAAACAGGCTGTAAAATGGTTCCAGGGTCGATTGTGTCAGGGTATAAGGACAACTGGAACACAGCTAACCCAGTGCGCAAAGGTCATCGGGCCGACTTCGGCCTTTTGCGTATTGGGAATCTGGTGGCTGGGAGCTGGGACCTTTGCTAGTGACACGTACTGCTAGTGACACGCAGTGCTATCGACACGTAGTGCTAGCGTTCGTATTGTACCGGTATACTGGACTACTACATGTATTAGCAATGAACCAAAACAGAAAGTAGCGGGAATAAAGTAGCTTACCGTAGTTCTCGTGATACGCAGTGTTTCCCATACGCACCCTTAACGGTGTGTGTGTGATATCGACAAGTAGTGCTATCAACACGTAGTTCTACTAATACGTATGATTAGGGTTAGGGTTACGGTCAGGCTCGGCATGGTTAGGGTTAGGGATGCAGTTATCGTTGTGGTTAAGCTTAGGTGTGGTTAGGGTTAGGCATGATTAGGGTTACGGTTAAAGTTAGGGTTAGGCATGATTAGGGTTACGGTTAAAGTTAGGGTTAGGCATGATTAGGGTTACGCTTAGGGTTAGGGTTTAGGGTTAGGGTATCGGCTTCGAACAAAAATGGCGCAATATTTGCCTTAATCCTAATCCTAACCATGCCTAACCATGACTCTAACCATGCCTAACCTCAACCCTAACCCTAATCTTAAATCTAGCCATTACTAACCCTAACCATAACACTAACCCTAACCATTCCTAACCCGAACCTTAACCTAAATATAACCACGCCTAACCCTAACTGTAACCTTAAACATACCTAACCCAAACCCTAGTAATGTCTAACTCTTACCGTAACCCTAACCTTAGCCATACCTAACGCTAACCTTAACCGCAACCCTAGCCCTAACCATGTCTAACCAAACCGTAACTGTAACCGTGCGTATCGGCACGACAACCAAAATCGACACGTAGTGCTAATGACACGTAGGCTTGTGTACTTTGGAGGCCGTAGTGCTAGTAACACGTAGTGCTAGTGACACATAGTGCTAGCGATCGTAGTGTCATCAACATGTAGTTCTTGTGATACATAGTGTTTGCGATATGCACTCCTTAGCCGTGCGTGTGTGCTATCGACATGTAGTTCTATCGATACTTGGTTCTACTGATCCATATGTTTAGGGTTAGGGTTGCGGTCAGGTTCGGCATGGTTAGGGTTAGGGTTAGGTATAGTTAGGGTTAGGGCTAGGGTAAGGTATATTTGTGGTTAGGGTTAGGTATGGTTAGTGTTAGGCATGGCTATGGTTATGCATAGGGTAACGGTTAGGGTTAGGCATGGTTAGATTTACAGTTAGGGTTAGGCATGGTTAGTGTTACACTTTGGGTTATGGTTAGAGTTAGACATGGTTAGATTTACAGTTGGGGTTAGGGTTGGGCATGGTTAGGGTTGGGGTTAGGGCTAGGTTTTCGCGATCGTGGTCTCATCCACACGTAGTTCTCGTGATACGTAGTGCTTGCGATAAGCATACCCAACAGTAACCGTCACCATGCATAACACAAGCCCTAACCGTAAATCAAACAATGCCTAACCCTAACCGTATCCCTAACCAAGCCTAACCTTAACCTTAACGTATAACCCTAACCATAAGTAACCTTAACCCTAACTGTATCCCTAACCAAGCCTAACCCTAACCTTAACGTATAACCCTAACCATAAGTAACCTTAACATTAACCGTATCCCTAACCAAGCCTAACCCTAACCTTAACGTATAACCCTAACCATAAGTAACCTTAACCCTAACCGTATCCCTAACCAAGCCTAACCCTAACCTTAACGTATAACCCTAACCATAAGTAACCTTAAAATTAACCGTATCCCTAACCAAGCCTAACCCTAACCTTAACGTATAACCCTAACCATAAGTAACCTTAACCCTAACCGTATCCCTAACCAAGCCTAACCCTAACCTTAACGTATAACCCTAACCATAAGTAACCTTAACATTAACCGTATCCCTAACCAAGCCTAACCCTAACCTTAACGTATAACCCTAACCATAAGTAACCTTAACCCTAACCGTATCCCTAACCAAGCCTAACCCTAACCTTAACGTATAACCCTAACCATAAGTAACCTTAACCCTAACCGTATCCCTAACCAAGCCTAACCCTAACCTTAACGTATAACCCTAACCATAAGTAACCTTAACATTAACCGTATCCCTAACCAAGCCTAACCCTAACCTTAACGTATAACCCTAACCATAAGTAACCTTAACATTAACCGTATCCCTAACCAAGCCTAATCCTAACCTTAACGTATAACCCTAACCATAAGTAACCTTAACCCTAACCGTAACCATGACGATCTGACCGTAACCGTAAGCCTAACCTTAACCGCAACCCTAACCTTAACCATGCCGAACCTGACCGTAACCCTAACCGTAACCGCAGCCCTAACCTTAACCATAACCATGCCGAACCTGACCGTAACCATAACCTTACGTATCACGAGAACTACGTAGTGCCAGCGATTGTAGTGTGATCGACACGCAGTTCTCATGATACGTAGTGCTTGCGATATGCACCCGTAACTGTGCGTGTGTGATATCGACATGTAGTGCTATTGACACGTAGTTCTACTGATACATATGGTTAGGGTTAGGGTTACAGTCAGCTTCATCATGGTTAAGGTTAGGGTTAGGGTTGCGGTTCGGGTTAGGGTTACAGTCAGGTCGGCATGGTTAGGGTTAGGGTTGCGGTTAGGGTTAGGGTTACTTATGGTTAGGGTTATGGTTAGGATTTTTTTTTTATTTTTTATTTTATTCATGTTTTTGCATTATATACATATATCACAAGATACAAAAAAAAAAAACTGCAATGCACAATACAGCAGACGACGATACAGCACAGAATACACTACAATAAAGTAGACTGCAAAACAATATAAAACATAGTAGTACAAAACAATACAGGAGTAAAATACAACAACAAAAATTACCCTACACGCGTAAATGCCCCGCCACCCCACCCCCCCCCCCCACACACACACACACACACACACACACACACGTAAACACCGACGCACTGCCAGGCTAAACCTCAACATTGGGGAAAAAAAGGAGAAGATTGCCATACTATGAGAGATTCGAAAAGGAGAAGAATTACTAAGAAGGAAGTGTATGTGGGGTAGTGTCTACTGACAGAAAAGTGCTCTGTATGGAAACTACAGTCTATTGATTTTTTCAGTTTGGCCTAGGATCCCATATCTCTACTTTTCGACTTTAACGCGACTTTGCATACAGTTAATGAAGTGTTCAATTCTTGGCCGAGTTTCCTGTAACCTGCATTTATAAATATGAAACTTGGCAACCAGAATCATTAGGTCTATAACAATGTCTGACTTGAAATTTTTGGTAGTTCCATAAAGCACCAACTCCTTACAAAAGCTAAGAGTTGCACAGTTTGCACAATCATCCTGTAACCACTTTACCATGTCTGTCCAAAACTTCTGTACACAATGACACTCCCAAAAAAGATGGGTAATAGTTTCTTCCTCATGCTGACAGAATGTACACATTGCCGTGTTGGACAGTTTACGTAAAAACAAAAAGCGTTTTATGGGCAAGAGTCTGTGTATCATCCTTAACTGAAACCACCTGAGCTGACATTCAGGGGTTGTTTTAGGTGATTTCAAAAATATACATTTCCATTCTGGTAGGTCATCGAACATTTCCGTCCACTTTCGAACACAGACAGGATTAGACTTTATTTTCACAAGAGTTGCATAAACCAATTTTGATCCACCTTCTAAAATAAGGGACCATACCTTGCTATCAGACTTTATATTGTCTACAGCCGGTTCAAGTGCTGTCGAGTCAATATAAACCCTAATGGCATTGGTTACACCAGTATACAAGAGAAAATTAGTTGAGACCTCAGGGTACACCAGCTTAAATTGCACAAAAGAGAGTAGTTTGCCATTTTGGTCTAAAAGATCACCAATTGCCACAATCCCATTTTCTTTCCATTCGTGTAAATGTACAGTTCTTCTATCTCTTATTACATTCTTATTATAGTGTATAGACTTGGACAGCAACTCATTGCAATTTGTTGGTGCACATCTATTATACAATGTCTTAAAGTGTTTGGCAACATCAGCCCAAAAACTGTGTTTGCATTGATGCAGCAACACATTTGCAAATTCCCCACCAAATATCTGTATTATATCTTTAAACATAGGACAACAAGTCAACACTAACCTCTGCAGTTGAGAGTCACACCCAAATAGCCATTTCAACCAGCTGACTTTCAGAGCCGTCAGAAAAGAAAAAAATGTTCAGCATACGTAAACCACCTGCCTCATATGCTGAACATACAACAGACCTACTGATTTTACCACGTTTACTGTCCCACAGAAAGGAGAATAACATTTTATTAAGTTCCGTGAGAAAAAGTGTAGGTGGGTCTGGTAAGTTAGTGAAAAGATGAACAATCTTTGACACAGCAAGTGTTTTAATAACCGTGATCTTACCTAACGGAGTAAGCTGTCGCTTAGACCATATAAGTAAGACCCATCGAATTTCTTACAGCTTTCCTTCATAATTGATGTTGGTGATACTATTCACATCTGTAGAAAATTTAATGCCAAGTACCTTAATGATCTCAGGATCCCAGATAAAGTTGGAATTCGGCATGACTGTTACAAAGACAGAGGTTGTTAAAAGAAAGCAGAAAGATAACATGCGCGATAAGGACGTATACCTAATAGAAAAGACACCAGGAACAAGGCAATCTTGACTGATCGTTTTACTTTACATTGAAACTGAACGGCAATAGAAGGTCATGAGCAGACGCTAATACTGCTCGTCGACTTCAGCTGGCACTTATCACACGATTTTTCTCGATCGGTTACGTGTGTACGTTAAGGTTGACGGCATGAGCAGATCCTTTGGTCAAAGTAAACGTCTGCTTCAAGCTGGTCAGCTCGCGATTTTGATACAGCACGTGCACCTCGTAGTCGCCATGGAAACCTCGAACGGTGAAGGTGTCACCTGCCTGGGACAGCACACGTGTCTCGTCTGTCATCCACTGGTTCTCAAGCAGGTCCAGCACACGACGACCCGCCGCCGTCAGCTGTAGGGGGACAAGGCTTTAGTGTTATGTGAGGTTCGTCAGGAGTACGCGCTATTTCAACAAAACAACCCTGTCTCACTACAACAGGAGAGAGATCAATCAATTCTGATTGTTCAAGAGTGGTGCCATAACAGTTTGGCGCCTCAAGATGCAAACTGTGCCGATGAACTATCATGTTCGATCTATCTCCTGCACTCGCCGTGACGTGGCCTTTTTCGCTTGCTCGGCGTTAAACTTACATTCTTAAATTATTTGTTTCCCGTTAATGACGGGATTCAAAGAATTTAAGAATGTAAGTTTAACTTGACAAATGTAAGAATGTAAGTGCACTTGAAATGTAAGAATGTAAGTGCACTTGAGAAACGCGTGCAGCACATCCCCTCAGTTCGCGCCTAGCCGCCGACCAGTTCGGACGTACCCTCAGTACTTACCGCCCCTGCCTAGTCACCGTCTTTGACCTCTTGTGACGCGTTTGTCGAGTGTCGTGTAAACGGTGTGTGCTGTGCCGCTGGAAGTCCAAATTTTCCTGTGTGGATTATCGGCATGTGTAGTTGTGGTTTTGATGTCGGATTTAGAAGACATGATTTCTGACGACAAGGTCTTATATGTAGATGAGGAAACCGCGCTTGCCGAAAGATGTCACCAACACGCGTAGAGGGTGAAATGAAAACCATTTGCAGCCCTCTGTAAAGCGGTGCAACGTCTCACTGAGAAGGCTGGCAATTTAGAGAAAATCAAGAGGACTCAGGACACCCCGCTTGCCGGCCCTTCAGCTTAACGCAAGTGTCTTCCCGCCTCCAGTGCCAGCACCGCTGGTGAGGAGGCGGAACAGCGAAATGCTGAGGCAGAAAACATGGAGAGAGAGAACTGTTTGACACGGGGGACCTTGGACTGAATACGTTAAACGTTTAGGGCTTAACGTCTTTTGTCCACCACGAAGGTGATTTCAAACTCGGGGCACCGAAAAGAGGTCTGTACAAATTTTGACCCCAGCTGGGTTCGAACCCACGCCCTTTCAGACAAGAGAGTCGAACGCTCTACCACCGAGCCACCCAGCTCCCCTACCTTGAGACTGAGGAGAATATAGGGGATGATAATTATTTTTGCCGATATGGAAGCAACTTTTGTTGCCTCATAAAAATGCACAAGAAACGTTCGAAAATTACGAAAATTCACGAAAACAGCTCCGTGCAAAAATCTGAGTGTGCCCCGCGCAAATGAAGCAATGTTCCGTGTGTTGAAACAAGATGTGTCGAGTGCATTTTCCCAAAACTCGTCTACAAAAGTACAAACACTGTGACTCAAGATATGCGACTTGAGTGAATCACTATGAGCCCCACACAAAAACCCAGAATAAAGTCAGGATGTCAAACTCAAGATATGCGACTTGGGTGTATCACTATGAGCCCCACACAAAGACCCAGAATAAAGTCAGGATGTCAAACTCAAGATATGCGACTTGGGTGTATCACTATGAGCCCCACACAAAAACCCAGAATAAAGTCAGGATGTCAAACTCAAGATATGCGACTTGGGTGTATCACTATGAGCCCCACACAAAGACCCAGAATAAAGTCAGGATGTCAAACTCAAGATATGCGACTTGGGTGTATCACTATGAGCCCCACACAAAGACCCAGAATAAAGTCAGGATGTCAAACTCAAGATATGCGACTTGGGTGTATCACTATGAGCCCCACACAAAGACCCAGAATAAAGTCAGGATGTCAAACTCAAGATATGCGACTTGGGTGTATCACTATGAGCCCCACACAAAGACCCAGAATAAAGTCAGGATGTCAAACTCAAGATATGCGACTTGGGTGCATCACTATGAGCCCCACACAAAGACCCAGAATAAAGTCAGGATGTCAAAAGGCGGGAGCTCTCCCTAAATTGCAAAAAGACATCGCTCTTAAAGTGAGAATTTCTGTACACTGTCTTTTCACTACAGAAGTACATGTAATTGTTCTAGAAATACCCTGCAAGACAGTAGACACCATCAGTACAAAGTACTACGCATTGTCCTTGCTGAGGTGAACAGATTCTGCAATATTGCAAGAACAAACGCTGGGATGCCATCAATCAAAACCATACATGAAAACGCACTTGCCCACAAGTACAAGAATACCTTCATAAGGAAAATGTCCTAATATTGCCACGATTAATCCCATAGGCGCCAAGCTATTCTGGCATCACCCTTGAACTATCATGGTCGAGCCTTATCTTGCTGTGGTGTGTCTGGGGTAGAATGAGTTAATTGGCCCTTACGGAAACAAAGATTACCAAACAAAAGCCATCTAAATGCCTTACACATTCTGTTAAACCAAATCGGACAAAATCGAAATCCTTTTGTTGTTTTTTAAGTCCCTTCTATTTATGGAAGGGACTTTTTAGGACGGGTCGCGGTGGCGCGAATTTAATAGCATGTCCATGATGTCAAAGGCAGGCAGGCTAAACCTCTGACAACTGAATAACAATACAAAAAAAAAATTACGTCATGTTTACGCTAACCTCGCTGATGAACGTACATTTGGCGCAAAAGGCCGTATGTGCGTATGTATGTGTGTGCGTATGTATGTAGACACGAGAATCTCCTATATTGCTTTACGCACAAGCTTAAAACTTGGCGAAATACTTTATTCAAGGGGTTGCTAAGAGAGCCTCCGAGCATATTGTAACTGGCTGTCTCATTGAAGAAATAAAAGACCGTTTATAGAAAGTCGGTTGACCCAGATTAGAGTCCGTAATTTTTGTCATATTTACTTGCAATTTTGGATATAGCTAGTTTGAAAAAGACAGTGGATGAGTTCGTTAGCCAGCTTTGTACCCTTTCAACTTTTTCAGTTAAAATTAATTATTTGCAGAAAAAAATTAAAACAGTAAAAAACCTTGACTTCTGGAGAAAGTCAGACAGCGGCGGTGACGTAAAAGAAGCAACACCGTCACCACGCAGACATTGACGCAATACTCTAAATATGACGTAATTCTCTCTATATCTGCCTCACACACACACACACACACACACACACACACACACACACACACACACACACACACACACACACATGCGCGCATCTCCAAGGTATCTCTGCCTCTTGGAGATGTTTGGAGCGCGCACGCACGCATACGTACACATATCGACTCGCTTTCAGAAGAGCATGCACGTGTACTTAGTATATCATGTAGCTAGGTAAAGTCGACCTCATTTCACACAAACAATAGCAAGACTGAAATTGCACAGTGAAATTCTAGTTTTGTCACCATTTTCTCAAGTCTTGAAGCGAAAGTGAAACTCATATCAAGCAAAATATAAAATTACGTAAAACAAATATAAAACAATATTTTAAAAAAACCATCATGACGCCGACATGACGTTTGACAAACCAATGACGCGTATGCACTGCGCCCGTTATACAGCTTACTTACGCATTGGCAGATCTGCGAGACTTTTTCAATAGGTGATATTTCAACATCAGAATCAGATAAAAAGACAGCGAAGATGAGCTCTCATATTGAAGGGACTTTGTGGGTTATTGTTCATTTCA
Source organism: Semisulcospira habei (assembly GCA_036245525.1). Lineage (NCBI taxonomy): Eukaryota > Metazoa > Mollusca > Gastropoda > Semisulcospiridae > Semisulcospira > Semisulcospira habei. The sequence continues at coordinate 104,835,720 of BTPG01000004.1, forward strand.
TCTTGTTTCTTGTTTCCACACCTCTACAAATCTCTGTCTATAAGCATTTTAAACACTCGCTCAACCCTCGGCACATCCATTTTTCAGTATCTGTCACCTAACTCCGAAAACTTCTGTATGCGGGCATTTCTGTGGTGGATAGACCAACTAAACAAGTGTGCGGAGGTAGAGGGGAAGTAATTTGAACAGCTCTACTAGAACATAAGTCTTAAGGTGTGCATGAGGTTAATATTAATCGGGTCTCAAATTATCTGAAAATACCCTCGTTTTAATACAATAAATTGCCAACAAAAAAAATTAGATCAAGCTATCTCTCTGTAACAACATTTTGCTGCCAACGAAAAAGTTTAAATATCTCGGACAAGGACAGGGAAAGAGTTGAGCAATGCAACGTATCTGTGTAGCACTTGTGTA
>BTPG01000004.1:104841133-104971856 GCA_036245525.1 Semisulcospira habei
CCCTGCTTTATGCAAAGGTTGTATATATATATATATGTCAAGGTATCTACAATATACGGCAGTGCCATTTTCAGAACTGAGCTACTAATACCATCATGGCCAGATGTACGTTTGTTCTCCAAGTACGAGATGGATTTTCCCACGTCGTATATCGTTAACAGCGGAATGCTGAATGACGTATCAGGGTCCAGCCGTTCTGCACAAAACGTCTTTAGCTTTTCGGACACAGCTGAAGACTGACCAGAATATGTATTTTTTAGCAACGTACTGGCAGCCGAGAGGAAATGCTGATTCAAGATATCAGCTGATAACTGTGTACATTGTGCGGTATTTTTGGACCTCGTAAAAGCATTGATCGCTCGCCACACAGATACGACATCTTTCTTTCCGTTCATAAGACGGTGAAAAAGTGACCTTTGAGCTTTCCTCACTAAATGTTTAACATGGTTTCTGTGCGTTCGATAAGCTACAAAATCCTTCTTTCTTTTATAGTCATCTCGGAGCTGCATGGCATCCTTGATTTCCTTACTTAACCAAGCGGGAAGCTGGGGGTTCTTCACCCATTTCTCTCTGAATGGAGCGTGTTTATCGAGAACACCAAGGAACAATCCGTACCACTCAGACAAAGCATCGTTGGGGTCATTATGGTAGTACACTGTATCAAAGGGTGCGCTACTTAAATCACAAAGAAATGTTTCCTTGTTGAAGTGTTTAAGTGATCTGTATCTAATAGTCGTGTGCTGATGTTTTCGGAATGAATTATCCGCTTTTAATGCCAAGCAACAGCACACCGGGTAGTGATCGCTAATCCCTACCTGAGGCACGTCTACTGCCATCACCCTTGATTGAGTAGTTGTATATATGTGGTCTATAAGGGTGGAGGAAGTTGGACTAACACGAGTTGCTGTTTAACTAGCTGCTTTAAACCAAACATAGACATGGTGCACTCCCAAGCAGGCTTATTCAAAAACATGTTAATATTGAAATCGCCTAGGATCAAAATTTCAGAGCTGGACTGTCTGACCTTATCCATCATGGCGATAAAGTCGTCGAACCATTGAAATGTTGATGCTGGGTTCTGGTAAATGTACCCGACCAGCACAGGGCTGGATTTGTTTGCCCTTAACTCAACCCAAATGCATTGTACGGTTTTTGACTCCAGGTCCCCACGCCTGCGAGTAATACCGCTAATTGAATTATGAATGTATACTGCAATACCCGTATGTCCCGGGTATTCAGCATCGCGGCGCAATACAGTGAAGTCCTGGATAGAAACGGGCTCATCGATGATGTTACGATTGAGACGCGATTCCGTTACACCAAACAAGTGAAATGGATTGGGTTGACTCAAGAGCACACACAGATCGGGAACTTTGTTAGTTAAATGATAAACATTTAAATGGCCAATATGTAACTGGCGATCATACACCATGATTGCTAATGTATGTCAATACCAAAGAGTACTAATAAAAAAAGCTTATAAATGATACAAAGGCAAATAAGAGCTGAAATAATAAAACAAAGCAAAAGAATATCAGTCCGCTCTAACACACAGAATGTGGGAGGCAAGTGAAAAAAAAAAGAGTTTCTTCTACACATTCACTGATATAGACCACACTACCGGTCACTAACGGTCACTAACAGGGACTAATCCCTTTAGCACACTTCAACAGTCAACGACCCCGCTGCGCGATAGGGGAAATAAAGTCAGCGCTGCGAAAGGACACAGATATGATCGTAGTGTGAATATACGTAGAGCACTAGTAGAGAAAGTGTCACGGTGCACAAGTACTAGTGCTATAAGCGTCACAAATCGCACAGAGTGAGAAGATCGGTATTCACGAGTACTGTCGGCAGAAGTCAAAAGGATGACAATGATAATATTGGATCACGTGCAGTGGTTGAAGTGAAAAACAAATGAATACGTCCCTGCGCAAACACAATAATTATGAGCAATGAGACGCAAGAAAATCAATTCGATATTGTTCAGTGTTAGCCTGGAAAGTAAAGCACAAAGTTATGTAAGGAAGAGTAACTGAATGTTCTGGAAATGAGTCTAATACACACGCACGGGGTGGCTGTACTGTGCCCACAGTTCCTGCTGTGCGTATGGCGTGTATGTGAGGCTGAAAGGATACGTTGGTTGCGTCATGCTGAAGTGTCCCCATGGTCCCGCCTCGCGATACTGTGGCCAAATGCGGCACTGTATGGTGGTAGTGGCGGTTGCTGCCACATAGGATACTGGCCCGGCATTTGTTGCTGATAGCTACATTGACTCTCTGCTGTACCACCAAATCTGGATTCGCTGTACTGTGATTCCAGACTTGGTGCTACAGCAGAGGACATTGACAGTCCACCTTGACTCTCCGGTGCAGCACCGAAGCTGGATGCACCACAGAGCGATTCCAGGTAGGGTGCTGCAGCGGACACTGACTGTCTGCCGGCTGCGACATGAGCATAAGTGTTGGTGGTGCCAGCGTGTCCTTCACGTCGCTGACGGCGGTCACGGCCACCACCTGCAGGCTGGATGTTGGGAGTGGTGATGTCAGTAGCTGGCCCTCCTCTCTTTATGTTGAGGGCCAGACTGATGGTGCCCTGGTGACTAGGATGGATGGGGGTCACCGCGCCTGTAGAATTTTCTACGCGGCAACCCATCAACAGCAGTAAAGACCTGAGTGTTGTCTATCGGTGTGACACCCAGCTTTCTGCACACATGGAACAGGTTACTGTTGGAGGCGGTGATGGCCCTGTACAGCTGGTGTCTACTGTCGGTCGGCAGGATGGAGGATGCCTGCAGACGAGCGCCGGGAAATACCCGCCTGCATTCCCGGACGAGCTGTTCCCACACAGCGCTGGTCACTTCCTTCTGTTTGCAGTCGTTGATCCCCACGTGGAAGGTCACCAATGCCACCGCTGTGTGGGACGCGTGTTATCGCTGGAGCCAGTTCAGCAGGTGGACAGTCCGCAGGCCAGAGACAGATAATACGTCTACTTTTTCTATAGTGTAGGTGGGCATCTTCTCTGCCTTGATGTTGCGAACAACAGAGTCTCCAATGACCAGCGTGGTGGTGTCACTCTGCACTGTATGTCACAGTATTTGCTCCTCTGGAGACATTTTGTTATTACGCTGCTGCTGGCTGCTGGCGTGGTCAGACCCGTTGTTGACCTCAGGCAGGCCGCCGGTAATCCGTACTGGTATGAGTCGCTCTGGGCTCTTCTCGGCTGCACTCACAGCCTGTACAGTGGCCATTTCTTGCAGAACGGGTGGAGGGGAGGGGTGACAGGGAGCAGCGATTGCGCTGCCCGTTACCTGGCGCGGAGACGCACAGCTGTCAACATTGGCAGACAGGTCAGCTTGAGTGTTACCACTCATGGCAACGTCTGAGCTGTTGGACGCAGGGGTTGACTTCTTTTTCAGCTGTTTTTGAATTTCCCTCAGGCGCTGCCTGTGGCTCTGTTTGGCGGAGGATAGCTGGTTGACAGTGCCGTCTGTGGCGTGTTGAGCTGTCTCCACACCAGTTATCCTGTCGTCCAGGCCGGACAACACCTTCGCCCACACTTTTCTCCGTAACCTGTAGATCTCTGGCTCTCTTGACCGCCTCGTCACGGAGCTGACTCTCGAGCTGATCAGTCCTGGCTAGTGCTGTTGAAAGTCCTTTGAACAGTGTACTGACGTCAGCGCGAAGGTCCGTGATGAGGTTACAAGCACTTTTGAGTTGCGCTCGCAGAGTATCAGGGTCAGTGGTGTCCTCGTGAGGACAGGTAGTCCCGAGGGCCGTGGTGGGTGAGGCCTCTGTATTACGTAATCCCAGTCCCGGAGACGCAGGACTGAGTTCGTGTTTGGTCGGGTTGGGGGAAGGGGCGTGGCAGTGAACATTACACCATCAACTGTTACCGCAACAAGGGATAAATCAGTGCGGGCGTTCTGAAGTGGCTGGCCAGTAGATGTGGTGATGGGATTAGGCGGGGATGAGTGGTCGGATAGAAGGGGCGTCGGTTGATAATCCCCTGTGATTGACGACTCTGCCGACTGCACAAGAAAAGATACTTCTTTGTTGTCCGAGGGAGTGGAGAGGGTAGGCGTGATGGGGGTGTCTGCTAGGGAGACAGCCAACAGCAGGCCCCGTGAGGAGTTGGAAGGGGTGGCGGGTGAGGTGACGGTACTTTCTGTAACGTCAGGGTCAGATGCAAGATGGTTGCTGGTGACGGGGACATTGTCTGTAGGGTCCGCTGTAGCGGCCAGGAGCTGTTGTACATAATCACAAAGGGCCCGGTACTCCGATCTCACCCACAGACCCTTTCTCTTCCCCTGAATCATGCAGGTGCCACCGGTTGTCCGCCTCTTCCTAAAGTACACGGTGATGACGATAAGTTTGTTGTCGTCTGTGTGTACCGGCCCTTCATATATCTTGACTATTGTCTTGGCCAGGTGATCAGGGACCGGGGTGTGGGGAGAGAGGTAGCCATCAAGGGTGACAGCTTCATTGTCATAGTTGAAATCTTACCATATCACATTGTGGACTCATGCAGTGTGTTTGGGCAGAAGCTGCATGTATCTCACATACACGGCATTCCTCCACGTCTTGAGAATGCTGAGGGCATTAGCACCTTTACATTCAAATCTTGTTTGGGGTTTGTCTAAGGTATCTCTCAGTACTGGGTCACGGGGGATGGTGGGAGTGGAAGGGGGTTGGTGTACAATGGCTATAGTTGTCATGGTTTCAGATAGGAACAGACATGTGATTTAGAGTGGGGCGGGAGCTGAGGATGGGTAGGCAGGTGTCACTGACGGAAATGGGGTTTATAGTTAGGGGGGGGGGGGCAGTGGAGGGTGGCTACGCAGGAGAGGGAGGGCGTGCAGAGGCAAGAGGCAGAGCGTGGGTAGGGGGGAGGAGGCGCCAGGAAAATGGAGCGGGGGTAGTGATGGGTGTGAGTGGGGGGGCGGGGGGGAGGGAATGGAAGGTGGGTAAGCAGGAGAGGGAGGGCGTGCAGAGGGTGGGTAGGGTGGAGGAGGTGCCAGAAACACGGGGCGGGGGTGGGGAGGGGGAGGGAATGGAAGCAGGAGAGGGGCGCGGGCGTGACGAGGGTGGGTGGGTTAGAGGTGCCAGGAACAGGAGGCGAGGTGGGGATAGGTGTTGGCATAAGTCAAGTGTGGGGTACTAGCTGACATGGATTGATGACGTACGATGCCGACCTGCCAAGCTGATCCTAGGCAGATAAGGCTGGAACTGTTTACCCGGGCGCGGGTCAGGCGTGACCGCCGACAGCGCCGCCTTGTGTAAACACATCTGGCAGCAGTTTCGTGGCAAAGACAGCAGTCTTAGTATGGTGTAGTCTGACTAGTCTATAGATCATGCAGCGTACGGGCTGAAGGAACGTTAAAAAAAGCATGTTTTTTTTTTTTTACCGGGTCACAATAAACAAGGTGAGATAGTATGCAAGTCCACTCTCCGTTGCAGTATGCATTTGAAGTCCAGGACAAATAAATTAGTTGCAGTAAACAGCACGTTACAGTTCGGTATAATGAACCACAATGGAAGATGTTCCAAGATACCACACACAACAAAACACCACACGATTAATTCACCGCTGAATATGAAATCACAAAATATCCAGATATGCAAAGAGATCACAAAGTAAGGTTCGCAATTAGAAAACAAAACGTCCGAGTAACGTACAATAGTAGAACACAATACAATCCATCAAACTGATATCTCGTCCGCTTGACCATGGATACTACATTGACTGTTCAGCGGAGAGATCGGAAAAGTCGACCGCTTCCTCCGGCGGTCGCGGTGTGAGTGAGAGAGACAGCCGGAGAGAGAGAGAGAGAGAGAGAGAGAGAGAGAGAGAGAGAGAGAGAGAGAGAGAGAGAGAGAGAGAGAGAGAGAGAGAGAGAGAGAGAGAGAATCTGAGAGAAAGTGGCTGAAAGAAATGGCGTTATCTTACAAATATGTGTGGGACCACGGGTCGATCGGGTTCTTAGTAGCCCCTACACCTAACAGGTGTTAAATGAGGTCTGCGTGCACGGTGTTATCTGTTGTAAACTCACCGCAGTAGAGTAACTATTGGCGACGACATTGTAGTCATTGAGGAAGAGTTTGACGCCGGGGCAGGCGTGCTGCGCGATGCGGAAGATCTCACAAGGTTGTAATTCGGGTCATGCGTGTGGTCTTGGAAAAACGTGCCGTGAAGGTTCTCGTTGTTCACGTCCCAGTGTTCCAGTCTGTAAACAAAAATATGTTGAAAAGTTGATGTAAAGTGGAATCGATAAAACAGTAGGCACACGCGCACGCACGCACGTACACACACGCGCGCACGCGTGCGTGACTATAAGAAATAATCAAAATCGGAAAAGCGAAACAATGTTATCAAAAGACTAATTCAAAGACTCACGCATGCACGTGGACACACACATACATACGCACGCACGCACGCGCGTGCACGCACGCACGCACGCGCGCACGCACGCACGCACGCACGCACACACACACACACACACACACACATTTAAAGCAAAGTAGTTTTACACAGTGAAAAAATAAACTTGAACGGTGAACAGGCAGGTAGCGCAACAACAACAAAATTGACAATAGGCCTACATGTCAATGGCGTTCACTGACCTCGCGCTTACACAACTACGGGCTTGCGCTAGGCTGGCGTTACACAGTACTGCGTTGACATGATGCAATCGATAAGATAGGACTACTGCTGTAGCCTTGATTATTCTGCCTTTTTGTGACCTGTGTCGAGCGACGAGCAAGTAAGTCATTTCCTGCCAGACGCTCATATGCCTAAAGAGTGATAAAAATAAAACATGCTCCGGCTATCTCCATGGGGCATACGGCAAGTCTGTTTCAGCCCGTCCCGATAGCAACTAGTCAGGCATCCGACAGGGCACAGTCACGACGTCATATTCAGCCTGTTCCCATGGCAGACTTTGTGATACGTCACCACTATATGCCTATGCCTATCGTCGACCAAGGCGGCCTTCAGAGTAAGCCTTACTGTGAGCTTAAGGTGAGAAATCCACAACACTGTGACACGAGTATCTTATTATGAAATGTGTCCGCCGGCGGAATATGAGTACATGTTCCATGCAAGCTTAAAGTGCAAAGCTTCATTAGTCATTTAATGTAGCTTTATGCAAAATATCTAGTAAGAGCAAGAAAAATCGCCTTCATCCAACTTTGGATCAACCGATTTTCATGAACTGGCCATTTTCTCGTCACTATGTACTTTAATTAAAAATTTTAAAAAATACAACCTGTCTGTAAAAAAAAAAAATCCTAAAATTTAAAGCTTTCCGTTCCCAAACCCCGGCGCTGAGTCGCTGCCACACACACAAACACACACACACACACACACACACACACACACACACACACACTCACACATACGCACACACGCACACACACACGCAAAAAAAACGTTCTCCAGCAAGGTGTGTGTGCGTGCGTGCGTGCGTGCGTGTGTGTGTGTGTGTGTGTGTGTGTGTGTGTGTGTGTGTGTGTGTGTGTGTGTGTGTGTGTGTGTGTGTGTGTGTGTGTGTGTGTGTGTGTAAACACGAGAAACGCCGATGTTTGTATACGTACAAGCTTGAAACTCGGGGAAGTCCTTTGTTCAAGAGGTGCCTAGGAGAGCCTCCCAGCGTATTACAGTTGGATGAGTTCGTTAGGCATCTTTGTATCTTTTAAACTTTGTTTTAATAATAATTGATTACATGCAGAAAAAAATTAAAAGTACAAAAATTCGCAGAAAATCAGATAGTGATAGAACTGCAAAACCATTCGTGGGTGAGGCTGTTTCAAAGCTGACGTAGGTTTGACTTTGTCCGTTTAGGTACTTAGAACTTAAGTTTGCATCTGCATGCATTTCCGAGATGGGAGTCCAAATGGCTATGAAAAGAATGTTGAAATCTCCGGTGAATGTTCCGTCATCATTTTGTCTCACAAATAGCGCTTCCAAAGGGAGATAAACGTGTTCACTCCGACTCCTCCTTAATTTAGACTCATGTCACGATCGTGACATTGTCACAGTCGAAACAAATTATTGCATACATTGACAAGTAATCAATTAGAGAGCTGTCTGTTGGTTTGTGTCTTAGATTAGTCGAAATTGTGAGTAAAACTGACTCTGATTTCTCGAGCTGTTACAAAGCTTAGAATACAAGCAAGGTCAAACGGTGGCGTTGTACCAAAACGTGTTTTGGTCCATATCATGGTCGATCATAAAACAAGTGTTTCCACAAGTGTCTTATATCACAAATGTTGTATACTTTATAATGAACTATTTATTATCAAAATTCACCATCTGCAAAGAAACACTTTACTAGATCGCCATGTTCTGGAGTGCAAAAAGATTGCATACGATCGTGACATAAACAGATTGAAGAGGATCAGAGAAAATTTAAATGAGATTTTTCAGTCAGTCAAATAACTATTACTTCACTTTCATCATAGCCACTTGTGATATTATAAACTCTGAAACTGCGGATCGCTCCATTGCCTCATCGTACCTCCACACGTTAAAGTGCACTCAACAAGTTGACAATGCGCGAGGCCTGGAAACATATACCCTTTAGCTTCATACAAGGAAACTGTCCTGCTTCCGTCCCGCTGCGGCATGCCACATTGGAGAACCAGGCTGTGAACATTCTGGCCCAGTGGCTCAGTAGCATCGCCATTCCTATCGATATTGGTGCTACAACAGTCGCTATCAGGACCACTCCATCACCTGTATCTCAAATACCAAGAACTGTTTTCTTCAGACGCTTACATGGAGAGCTGTGCCGCTGCAAAACGGCCTTTCCAGAGTTTGAAGATGTTGTGGCCAGCAATCTAGCTGAGGTTGAAAGTTCAACTGTTGACTGCATTCTGTGGACTGTGTCAGACTGTGGACTGTGTCAGCAGCTGCATATGTGCTTAGGGCCCCCATCTGGCTAGGAGATCTGTGTGGATCTAAACAACTCCTGTACATTCTTCAGCCTCAGTCACCTATCACATCAACAAAGAGGAACCGGAGAACAGCTAGACGTCCAGCCATTTTCTTCCCCATCTCCCACTGCTTGACCCTGACATTTGATTATTTGTCGTTTATTTGCAGTCACTTTGTTTGCAGTATAACCTCTTACAAAACGCTTTTTTTTTTGTCCGCTTCGGGTGTGCCACACCCATCAAACATTTTTCACACACTTGTGATGCTTTCAAAGTTTATGCTTTTTATTTATGTCCCCAATTATTTGAAGTAAAAAAAAAAAAACTGTGTTTAACTCATTCTACCCCAACACCGAAATCCCAAATGTTGCCGTTGTCCTCTGAAGACTGCGTTGCAGTGCAGGACAGAGATCGACCATGATAGTTCAAGGGTGATGCCAGAATAGCTTGGCGCCCATAGGCGCCAAGCTATTCTGGCATCACCCTTGAACTATCATGGTCGATCCTTATCGTCCTGTGGTGTGTCTGGGGTAGAATGAGTTAAACAGTTTTAACGAAATACGAACTTTGTCCACAATGGTTATGTCACATCTAACACGTGAAGTTCATACAAATAAAATGAAAACAGTGATGCTACGGGGCGTTGTTGAGTCTAAAAACTTGTGTTGAGGTGTTACTTCAATAAATGACTGATCATTTTCACATAATCTGCATTTGATTCTTTGAGTCAAGAGTGTGTATGTGTGAGCTTGTTATGGGTGTGACGTTGCACTTAAAGCCCGTCAGAATTTCTGGCATCAAAATTCACAAAAAGAAAACATTTCGAAAACTTACTTTGTACTGCTTGACTAAACTGACAAAGGAATTGCAGATAATAATTTTTCCTTTGAATTTGATCCTGATAATTTTGTCCATTGTCACATCCGCGACAAGCCAGCTGACCCTTTTTAAGTTCAGATCAGGTTTCAATATTCACCTAACCAGCTTTTCACTTATTTTACAGTATGTTAAAGCTGTCTAAGATCACATAAAGAGATTCTTTATTTCAGTTTCCATTTTCCGCTGCATTCTCCCATTCTTGTCTTCACCTTTTGAGACAGGCGCATATATAAACTGCTTTTCAAGTGGTAAAAAATCTAGCAGTTTTACACATTTCAGTAATATAACTCTGCCAGCTCAATTTGTCATCTGTGGTGATCACAAGCCGTATGCGGTGTTCAACAGGCTGCCATTAAATGAGAGTTGAAGGGAAGGAGAGCTCAATTGATGTGTTTGTGCTAAGCGCAATTACTACACAATTGTTATTGTGCAGATTGCGTTTTTTAGTGTTTTGTCAGTAAGTGATTTTATTTCGGACTATTGTGGTTTTTATCCCATCATGGCAGCCAGTTTTACGCGTTAACGGTTGATTCTCAGAAAATGGCTAACCGCGAATAGAAGAGCGAGATAGCTCAGTCTCGCGTAACCGTTTAGAAGACATATACTGCGACTATAGCGGATTGCGCAAATCTGCCAACCCCGTCAAAGGCCGAATGGAGCCTTGAGCTTAACCATTACGTTGCTATAATTTTGTATTTCTGACTACTGGAGACTTCAGTTCAATGCAAGAATATCAGCACTGAGCTGATAGACAGCAAGCTTTTTGAATACCGTATTGAAATACGGTAGACTTTAACAAGATGAGGATTTCATCCCATAGTCTATTGTTAGGAGCTTATATGCGTTTTTCTTTAAAGTTTACGTTTTCTTTAATATTCAGAGTTGTTCATATTTTTAAGCTTATCTTTCTGATCCATTTCCCTTTCTCTAACACAACCTCTGATCAACACACACAGGCGCACACAGATGAAGACTGACGGACACACGGCGCTTCCCACCATTAATACGCTCCGTGGGCTGGTGTAGCGACAGGAATTCTGCAGAAGAAGAAGAATAGCACGAGCAGCAAAATGACATCACTATAAGCTTCATGTCATGGCATCGATAGTCCCAGACGCTGTGTACACAGTTGAAGAATTTCCACTACCCTTTAAGTGCCTTTGATACAATGTTACAAAATGTTGCTGACAACTTTGACGTCATATCTGAGATCACTAGAAAGATCGCGACCCTGCTCTATCCTTCCAGTATCTCTTGGCTTGACTTCGCGAACGAAGATTTTATAGGAGTTGCCCACGACGTCTGCAGGCTTGTTCGTGGCTGCGGAGGCCAATCCGAGACAGGCAGGTTCGACCGCAGTGGCTGCAGGGGAAGGTATGGCCAGGGTTCTGAGCTGCGGCATCTCTGTTTTTTCTCCTGAGCCGCTTGTCCTTAAGGCTAGCTCTGTGAGAGTCCTCAAAGGAGACAGCTGCCTTGTAAATGGTGGAGCGCCAGGTGTCACGGTCCGCAGCAAGCGAAGACCACTGGTGGTGGTCGATTTGGCAGGCACTAAGTGACTTCTTGAGACAGTCTTTGTATCTCTTCTTTGGTGCCCCTCTGTCACGGTGTCCAGTAGCAAGCTCGCCGAACAGGGTGATCTTTGGTAGGCGATGATCCTCCATCCTGGAGACATGCCCCGCCCAGCGGAGCTGTGTCCGCAGCAGCAAAGCCTCGATGCTCACAGTTTCAGCCCGTTCAAGGACCTCGACGTTGGTGACATAGTCACTCCAGTGAATGCCCAGGATGGTACGCAGGCAGCGCTGGTGGAAGCGTTCGAGGAGTCGTAGTTGGCTGCGGTAGAGGGCCCAGGACTCGGAACCATACAGCAGGGTGGTGAGGACCACAGCTCTGTACACGCTGATCTTGGTGCCTGTTTTCAGCTGCTGATTGTGCCACACCCGCTTGAAAAGTCGCCCGAAAGCGCTGTTCGCTTTTGCCAGCCTGCTGTCAAGCTCCTTGTCCAGCTTGGCGTCCGACGTGATAATGCAGCCAAGGTAAGTAAACTGGTGCACTGACTTTAGTTCAGACTCGCCGATGGTGATGTGAGGAGGGCGGTACACTGTCTTGGGTGCCGGCTGATGGAGGACCTCTGTCTTTTTAAGACTGACCTCGAGTCCAAAGAGCTGGGCAGCATCTGCGAAGCAAGACGTGATGCGCTGCAGGGCTCTCTCTGTGTGTGCAACGAGGGCAGCATCATCAGCAAAAAGCAGCTCGCGAATCAGTTGGTCTAGGGTTTTCGTGTGGGCCTGCAGTCGTCTGAGGTTAAACAGGCTGCCATCGAGACGATACCTGATGTACACTGCATCGTCATCATCGAGGTCCACTGTGGCCTGCTTCAACATCATGCTAAAAAAGATGGTGAAGAGGGTCGGTGCCAGCACGCAGCCCTGCTTTACACCGTTGAGAATAGGGAATGGTTCTGAGAGGTCATTGTTGAGTCTGACCTGGCCTTGCTGGTCCTTGTGTAGCTGGACAATCATGTTGAGGAACTTTGGGGGACAGCCAAGTCGCTCCAGGATCTGCCACATGCCTTGCCTGCTCACAGTGTCGAACGCTTTTGTTAGGTCGACAAACGTTACGTACAGCCCTTTGTTCTGCTCGCGGCACTTCTCCTGTAGCTGTCTCAGCACGAAGACCATATCGGTGGTGCTCCTGTTTGCTCTGAAGCCACACTGGCCCTCTGGGAGTTGGTCTTCAGCGATGGCAGGTACCAGCCGATTCAGGAGCAGCCTTGCAAGGATTTTCCCAGCAATGGACAGCAGGGTAATTCCCCGGTAGTTGGAACAGTCAGACTTCTCGCCTTTGTTCTTGTACAGGGTGATAACGACTGCATCACGGAGATCTTTTGGTAGTGTTCCTTCCTCCCAGCAGCAGAGAAAGAGGTCATGGAGCTTGTTGTGCAGTGCTGTGCCTCCATGTTTCCAGATCTCTGGCGGTATTCCATCAATGCCTGCTGCTTTGCCACTCTTGAGCTGATGGATGGCTTTGAGGGTCTCTTCAGCGGTGGGCGGTTCGTCCAATTCAACCTTTACTGGGAGGTGTGGGATTTGTAGGACGACTGCTTCTTGAACAGTGCGCTCAGCGCTGAAGAGGCTCTGAGAGTATTCCGACCAGCGGTTCAAGATGGAGGTATTATCTGTGAGGAGTGCCTGGCCGTTCGCGCTTCGCAGGGGACTTTGTACCAGGTGCCTGGGGCCATACACTGCTTTCAGTGCTTCGTAGAAACCCCTGTAGTCACCATTGTCAGCGCAAAGCTGGGTCCTCTGTGCAAGTCTGGTCCACCACTCATTCTGGAGATCTCTGAGCTTGCGCTGGAGACTGCTGCAGACGAGGCGGAAGGCAGACTTCTTCACAGGGCAGGAAGGCTGGGCTAGGTGAGCCTGATGGGCGGCTCTTTTTTTTGCTAGGTGTTCCTGGATCTCTACATCGTTTTCGTCAAACCAGTCCTTGTTCTTCTTTCTGGCGAAACCCAAGACTTCTGCAGAGGATTTTGCAATAGCAGTTTTTAGTTGTTCCCAAAGTGTTTCAGGGGAGGAGTCTACTGGGTCCGCTGTGTCTTTGAGCCTGCGCTGTAAATCTGTCTGAAAGGCAGCTTTCACATCATCACGCTGAAGGCTGGCAATATCAAGCTTTTTCTTGGGGGGCCCCCATTTCTTGGGTTTTGGCTTGAAGTGGAGCCTGAGTTTGCAGCGGACAAGGCGGTGGTCAGTGTGGCACTCTGCGCTGGGCATCACTCTGGTGAGGAGGACGTCACTGCGGTCCCTCTGACGCACTAGGACATAGTCGATAAGGTGCCAGTGTTTGGAGCGAGGATGCATCCAGGTGGTCTTTCGACTGTCCTTTTGCTGAAAAGTAGTGTTGGTGATGACCAGTTGCTGCTCCGCACAGAACTCCAACAGTAGGCGGCCATTGTCATTGCAGTTCCCCACGCCATGCTTGCCGAGGACTCCTTTCCAGGCTTCAGAGTCCTGGCCCACTCTGGCGTTGAAGTCGCCAAGGATGATGACTTTGTCGTCTGCTGGGGTACTCTGTAGGAGGCTGCGCAGGTCAGTGTAAAACTTGTCCTTTTCAGCAGGCTCTGCCAGGAGGGTTGGGGAGTACACACTGAGAAGGGTGACGTGTTGCTGGTGTCTCAGTGGGAGGCGCATGGACATGATGCGATCTGAGTGGCCCGTTGGTAGGTTTTCCAGCTTAGTCGCAATGGATGTCTTGACCATGAAACCCACGCCTGAGAGCCGTCTTTCTGATGCAGGCCTGCCTGACCAGTAGAGGGTGTACCCAGCACCAAGTTCTTGGAGGCTGCCTTCGTCCGGAAGGCGTACTTAGCGAAGTACGCCTTCCAGTATAATGCAGGCGAAACTAAACGTCACAACAAAAAATCGATCGCAATTCTCCGTGCAAAAAAATAAAAATGGCTCCTACTAAAAAGGTACGTAATTCTTATCCAAAATAACTCATATGAATATCAGATCTTTCCTATGATTAACACACACATGCTCTCAAAGAAAAACACAACCATAAACGTAACATTACCCCCCTTTTTAGAACGAAATTTCACAAAATTTCTTCTCAAATCTCAAAACACAATTGTGGCTGTGTTAAACTACACAGAACTATAAATACTAACAATTTCACATTAAAAAAAAAATATCAATCAACTACTCTGAAATAATCGTCTCACAGTTCCTTTAAATTGTCCTGGACAAACAAATAAGTTCCTTTAAACTGCTCTGCTCAGGTAATCTGCTCCAAAATTATGTGAACCCTTGATGGACTGTAACTTAATGTCAAAATTTTGCAAAAACATCGCCCATCTCATCATACGTGAGATTGTGAACTTGGCAGAATTCAGATAGTTCAAGGGTTGATGGTCCGTCTGCAGCACAAATGGTACTCCCTGCAGGTACAGTTCAAACCTCCACGTTCCCCAGATCGGCGCGGGCTCTGTCTCAGCTAGCGAGGAGCTGCATACTATCACGCTGATAGAGTGGTCCTTGACGCCGCTTCTCGTCACGGGTTGACTCAGGTGTGATCTGTGCCGTCTAGTGTCGTCACGGTCGAGTGACTGTGAAGCTTACTGGACTTGTCGGCCGCCTCACGTGTGCGATTAATCACATTGAAAACACTCTAGTTGTTCAGCAATTATGCTGACGCGCCTCCAGTAATTGACAATAGCGACATCTCCATCTCTGTACAATGGGCCCCATAATCCGCTCCAATGCAACTAATTCACGTCTCTCCCTTGAGAGAATTACAAGAACAAGAGACCGTACACAAGTGGCCTTTGAAAGTAATTCAACACGTGTGCCCCCTGTGGAAACATGCTCCACACACCCTATACGAGAGTCTATGCCCCCTGGCGTGACACTGCACTGGCAAGACAGGGACAAAAACCAAGATGAACCGAGTATTGTAGTTCCCATCGACCCTCTCTACTCAAATGAACTTTTTGAAACAATAGTTCAGCTCAAGAATGATTCAAAGAAACTGATTACCATAACGATATATTATACTACCGGGACTGTTTGTGTACAGGGCAACTGCTGCCAAGAGTGGGTGAACGATGAGTTCGAACTATACTAATGGTCAAAACTTAAGGGCCACGTTTTTATCGCAGACGCACCGACAACACCACACAAATAATGTAAAAATTCTTGGAGTCAGTACTTGCTAATTTATTCAGAAACTATTTCATTTAGGTTTGAGTAAATCAAGCAATTGTAACAACAGCAGTACGTTAGAATGTTCACCCACCCCTCATTTGAAAAGTCACACAAGACTGGTCAGTCAGTAGCGAGTGTACCCACCGTTTGCATCCAAGCATTCAATGCAGCGTTGACGCATGGAGTTCACCAGGCTTCGGAGAACATGTTGTGGGATCGATTCCCACTCTTGATGCAGGAACTAAGTCAGCTGGGGGACGCCTTGAGGTGGGGGGGGGGGGGGTGGTTGCTGACTACACGTTGCCCCAGCACGTCCCAGAGGTGTTCGATGGGAGCCAGATCAGGTGAACGAGCTGGCCACTCCATCCTCATGATGCCCCGTTGCTCAAGGTACTCATCCACCACACGGGCGCGGTGAGGTCGAACGTTGTCGTCCTGCGGCCTGCAGAACAGCATTATCGCCTATGACTTGGACAGCTGGCTAGATGAGGGGCTGCACAATCTCGTCCCGATAGCGCAGTCCAGTCAGGGTGCCTCGGATGACGTGGAGGGGGGTCCTGCCATCCCTGCTGAAGCCTGCCCAGACCATGACTGAGCCTCCTCCGTAGCGATCCACCTCTTGGACGCATCCATCCGTGAATCGCTCGCCCTGGCGTCTCCAGACCCTCGCCCTGCCGTCGTTGAAGGACACAGTGAACCGTGACTCATCAGTTAACAGAATCTGAGTCCACTGGAGTCTGTTCCACCTCACATGTTGACGACACCAGGCAACCCGAGCTCTGCGATGAGCTGGAGTGAGGGGTATTCTCATTGCTGCTCTGCATGAAGCCAGGCCAATTTCGCGCAGACGTCGGCAGACTGTGCTTCTGATGACGTTAACGTTTGCAGCTTGCATCCGTTGACGTCGCAGAGTGGTTGACGTGACAGTTCGGTCGCGCAGAGCCGCCACACAGAGGTATCTGTCCTCCCTTCTGCTGGTGCAGCGCGGGCGTCCTGAGCAGGGTCGTCGTTCTTCCCTTCCAGTTTCTTGGAATCGTGCCAGCAGCCTCTGGATCACTGAATGGGACACCCCAAGACGTCTCCCAACTTCTCGTCCGGAAATTCCATCCTGCAGCCATGCTAGCGCCCGGCGTTGATCTATTGGCGTTAGGCTTCGTCGTGGTGGCATGGTTAGGAAAGTGACAATTATGCCCCTACTGTACCGGTATTTGTAGCGAAACAGAGGTGCTCAGTGTTCACGATTGACCCCTTTAGCGCGTGCATCACGACTTTACCGAGTTTTTCCACCTGCCTGCCTTTGGTACGCTTGCCAATATCGCACAGCTTTTCACAAAAACTGACGATGTTTCACGTGCATTTGACACTTTCGTGGAAATTGATGAATTGTTGTCTATTGTTCCCTGTACAGTGGACTGTCTGGATAGAGGTAGCACCTTTGCTGTTCGGCAGCTGCGTCCTACATAATCTCTCACGTGCTGGCTCCAAGCGCCACACCCTGGCAAACCACCTCAGCTGGTGGGCTAAACTACGTGAGGGGGTGGTGTTCACATTGCACCACTAGGCGGATGAGCTGTTTCTGACAGCCAACGGCTAGAGGACGAAGGAGATCAGGTTGGATCCAACGGCCAAATGTGGGGGAGTAAACCCTTCAAATCAGGAGTGGAGCCCCGAAGGCAGACAGCTGCCTGAATTCACGCACTGTTCTGGCAGCTCCTGCGGCCAAACTGGTGCCAAACGTACTGCTTTGCCTTCCTTTGGATACATCAGCGAGGCCGAAAGGGGGATCTTGACGACTGGGCACCCCAGGATCTCCATACACTTCGCCCAGGCTTGCGCCCTGGAGAGGTCACTCCAGTGACTGACCCAGCAAGCACATACTCCATTGTCTTCCGAGACAGGATGCCAAAAAAAAAAAAAAAAAAAAAGGACTGTCTAAGGTCAACTTTTAACTCATTTGGATCGAGCGAGTTAATTATTTGGGTTTAACGCCGAGCAGGCGACTAAGGTCATCTCACGGCGGTGGATCGAACGAACATTGTATTTTATTAGCGTACTTGCGACGATAAACTGACACAAAAAGTGGGGTGGCCCTTACGTTTTGACAATTAGTATATATTAAAAGACACTATCAACAGAATGGACACATCCTAGCAGCCAGCATCCCCTCACGTCCACAATGGCGACTCTATGGCTGAGTGTGCTGATGGGATTAGTGTACTCGCCGACAGCTGCACACTACCCCGGAGCAGTGAAGCCCTTCTCGCCACTCTTGAACCAAACAGCGTACTTGTCACGGGAACAGACGACACCACCAGCGAACCCCCTGCCAACTCCATCGTTACTAGTTCCCAGTCAGAGATTTCACTCAACCATGCAAGCAGTTGTAAAATTGCTCCAGCTACCCTTGATGGGGACAAGGGCGACAACTCTCCACCGGCCGAAACGTCAACGGTGTGGGATGGCTGCATTGAAGTCCACTTGAAGAGACACAACTCGTTACACAGAAGGGCAGCAAAGTTAATCCTTCCTGACCCACGAATCACAACAGAAGAAAAACTTGCCAAAACAGGATTTCTGCCGCTGCAAGACCACTTCAGATACAATAAGGCTATTTTTATGTTCAAAGTGTGGAAACAGAAAATACCAGGATATATCACAACTATTTTCTCTAAGTCGGAATCTAGGCTTGGTAATATTAGGCAACGTTTCTTACTCCCCAAAACAAGAATTGATATATACAAATCTAGTTTGTCATTCTCGGGAACGCAGACAAGGAACACGCTTCCTGAATATGTGAAATCCGCTTCCTCTCTAGCCCGTTTCAAAATCAGTCTCTTCAAGTACTTCTCGAAGCAGTCGTAATCATTACGTTGTGAAATATATATATATACCCTGTAAATCTGATTACGTTTGCCCCCAGTTATAAACTCCGTTTGTGTGTGTGTGTGTGTGTGTGTGTGTGTGTGTGTGTGTGTGTGTGTGTGTGTGTGTGTGTGTGTGTGTGTGTGTGTGTGTAGGAGTGTGAGATCATCATGGGACTTTCTTTCCCTAAGCTGGCAATGTTTTTGTTTCATGTACATGTAACTATATACTTAGTTTTGTGTATATTGTCTCGTAGTTTTGTAGCAACGGCAGGTTTGAAAAATGGCTATGCCTCAACCGTTGATAAATAATTCTTCATTGAATCATTGATGATGGCTAAGCACTCCTTCTCGATGGTAGAGTAGTTCCTCATGGCTCGGGTCAACTTTTTGCTGGCGTAGCTCACTGGGTGGAGTTTCCCGTCATCCTCCTGCATTAGGGTGGCACCCACTCCGTCGTTGGCGGCGTCGGTCCTCAGGACGAATGTCTTAGATGAGTCGGGGAGGTGTAGAACGGGCTTCTCGGACAAGATGTCACGAACCGCCTGGAATGCTCGCTCTTGGGCCTCCTCCCATTTCATATTGTTGGGTTGTCCTTTCTTCAGCAAGTTATTCAGGGGTGCTGTGGCAGCTGCGAAGTTTGGGATGTACTCTCGGTAGTAGTTCGCCAGTCCCATGAATGAGCGAACCTGTGTCTTGGTAGTAGATCGTGGGGCATCCCTGATCTCTCTCACGTTGTCGTCATGTAGTCCTTTCAAGCCTTCGCTTAACCGATGCCCGATGAAATCCACGTTGTTAGCCCCAAGGATACACTTGCTTGGTCGGACGGTGAAATTCGCATCTGACAGACGCTGGAACAGTTCTCCGAGGGCCTTGAGGTGATCTCCCCAGGTCTTGGTATGGATCAAGATGGCGTCCCAGTAAAAGACCACATTCTGCATATCTTCTAGGATCTTTTTCAGTCCTCTCTTCAAAGTGGCACCACTGTTCACCATTCCAAAAGGCATCTTCAGGAACTCCCAATGACCGTCAGATGTGACGAACGTTGTCTTGTAGATATCTTTTTCTGCAACCTTGATTTGCCAGTACCCTTTGCTTAGGTCAATTTTGGAGAAGAATCGGTCTCCACTGACCTTCTGGAACAGTTCTTCCGCTGTGGGCATTGGCTCTGAGTCGAAGACTGTCAGTTTATTGAGTTTACAATAGTCCATACACCTCCGGTTGGATCCATCTGGTTTCCTCACGATGACTGCTGGGGACGCATAAATTATGGCAACTTGGACTCCCTGATGACTCCCAGGTCCAACATCTCCTTGATGTCTTTCTTCAGTTCTTCCCTCTTGTTGTAAGGTAGACAATATGGTTTACTGCGAACTGGCTCGTTTGACGTCAGATTAATTTAACTTCATGCTAGATGGTCTCTGTTGTCTCCGGGTGAGGTGTAAACCGATGCTTGAACTCCGTAGTTAGGACTGTCAGCTCTTCTTGTTGTGTCTGGGTCAAGTTTTGACCGAACTGGGTGTCTTCTACACCCTCCTGGTGGCGGAGTTCATTAAGGTCGAACAAGTTCTCGTCGTCTAGTCTCTCGTCAGCAGCCAGGCGCACCGATGCCGCTTGTTGTGCTTTGTTCTGACGACCTCTCTCGGTGTACTTCTTTAGCAGATTCGCGTGGTAAGTCTTCATCTTGTTATTGACTATGACTCTGTAGTCGTTGATGCCAACCACCGTGTCAGTCACGTACGGTCCCTTCCACTGCATCAAAAGCTTGTTGTCGGTGGGGAGAAGAACCAACACCTGGTCACCTGGCTGGAACCGTCGAGGTTTGGCTTTGCGGTCATTGTAATGCTTACCTTTGTGCACACAGTTTCTTCAGCACAGCCTTCAATGTTCCGTTGAACTTTTCAACCAACCAGATACACATGGGGTGGTATGGGGTCGTAGTGAGGTGTCAGATGCTCAACAGGCGATTGACTTCCTCCATGCAGTCGGAGACGAACTGGGTCCCTAGATCACGCTGGATTTCCTCAGGAACCCCCAGACGGCTGAACATGCCTACGAGCGCCTCTGCCACTGTTGGAGTGTGGACCTTCTTTAATGGTATGGCCTCAGGATATCTTGTAGCATAATCCACCAGTGTCAGAAAGTAGCGATGACCATCTTCACTTGGATGAGATATTGACCACACCAGATCCACGGCTACCCGCGTGAAAGGCGTATCGATCAGTGACATTTTCTCTAGAAGAACCTTGGGCACCTTTCCCTTGGAGATTGTCTTCTGGCATAATTATGTCGCACGACCTGCAGAATCGGGTGACGTCGCCCCCCATATCAGGTCAGTAGAAGACTGCTCGGATCCTGTCAAGGGACTTGCTGATTCCCAGGTGTCCTTCCAAGATGGAATCATGGGCCAGTTTCATCACCTGCATCCTCAGGGGTTCAAGAACCACCACTTGACGGACAGGCTTGTCTCCATGGATGTCCTTTCTGGTCTCAAAGGTTACCTCCTTCCCTCTTCGTGTCACGGGCTTAGTGTGACCTCGGAACTTGCCAAGCGTGGGGTCGGCTCTCTGTAATTCCACCAGCTTGTCCCTATTCACCACGGCTGCTTCTGTGTCGTCAGCTACTTTTAGAGGTATGGTCAGGTGACTCTTATTTGCTTGATTTCTCGTGATAAAGGCACAGGTTTCAGGTCTCCACTCCGGATCTGGATCCTCTGTGTTTCTGGCATCGTCAACGTTACCGATGATATGGTCGTAGACTGGTGTCTTCAAGCATAACACCTTCACCTCTCCTGTCAGGTTTCGGGGTGATGACACTAACCTTGGCAAGGGGGATAATTCTCACAGTTCCGTCGGTCAAGATGAGGGTTGTCCACTCCTGTAGCTTCTGGTCTTCAGCTACTAGGTCCTCTCTCACGATGACGCCGCTACAACCCGTGTCACTCAGCACTCTCACTGATGTGTTGCCGACAAATCCTGACACCACCGGCATGTCGTGCACTTCACTCTCAGGCAGCGCGATGTTGGAAACTGGTAAGAATGTAGCTCCATCGCCAACTGGAATGTGTCCACTCCTTCTGAAAGACTCGATCTGCTCCGGTGTCGCCGGCCTTTCTCCAGACTCGGTCACTAGATGTCGTCACATCGTTCGCCAGTAAGCGGCGGCTCTGTGTTGAGACGTGGTACCACTTCTGCCTTTTATCCCGCGGTCTTGGTTGGGCCTTCTGGTGTTATCGCCTCGGGGAACGTCCTTGGAAGGACACCGTATCGCCTTGTGTCCCTTCTTTCCACAAAGTCGCCGTGAGATGGCTTTAGTTGTCTGCTCGGCGTTAAACCCAAATAACTAACTAACTATCTTTTCACAAAGGAAACATGTCAGGCTCTCCATCGGTATGTGGGCGCGAACTTCATGTTGTGGGCGTTCATGTATCTTTGAGCGAAGTCTTCAAGGGCCTTCAGGGACTGGTCCTTTTGCTCCCTGAGGTGGGTGTCCAGGTCCTTAGAACATGCGTTGAGGACTTGTTCTTTGATGATGAGGTCACACAGGTCCTTGTACTCCTTGTTTAAACCACCCAGCTCTGTCCATTTCTCCAGGTAGGTCCTGATTCTCTCAATGAATAGGCCGGGCGTTTCTCATTTCTCAGGCTTGCAATTCCGGAATCGTCGTCTGTAACATTCTTCAGTGAAGTCGTACTGTCTCAGCAGGGCGGCCCTCAACTTCGCATAATCCTCGGCTAAGACCTCTTGGCAAGCAGGTGTAGAATTCAAGCGCATTGCCGGTTAGAAGTGCGCTCAGTTTGATGGCCCAAGTCTCTTGATTCCAGTTGTTGCTGCTTGTGAAACGCTCGAACTGCTCCAGATAAGCGTCCATTTTATCTGAATTTTCTGCAAACGGCGGTAGTTTTGGCGCACGGGCTGTTTGCTCTCTGCTGGCTAAGGCTGCTGCTTCAGTTGTTTTCTGGCTCTGTGCCTCTAACTCCATTTTCTTGAGCTGAATTTTGTGTTGTCGCTGCCTCTCTGCCTCTTTTTGCTGTCTCTCTGCCACTTCTCGCTCCTCTTCTCGCTGTTTCTCTGCCTCTTTTCGCTTTCTCTGCCTCTTCTTGCTGTTTCTCTGCCTAGGCTTCTCGCTGAATTTTGAGTTTCTTGATTTCACGCTCTTTGGCTCTTTCTTCTCTCTCCAGTCTCTTTTCTTCTCTCTCCAGTCTCCTTTTCGTCTAGTCTCTTTTCTTTTCCCCTCTCCCTTTCTCTCTCCAATCTCTCCTTCTCTTCTCTCTCCGGTCTCTTTTCTTCTCTCTCCTGTCTCTCCTTTATAAACTCCAGGAGCTGAGTTCCCTCCAGCCTGCATTCCTTTCCAATTCTAAGGAATGTCTCCATTTCCGATGTCGCCATCTCTGCGTTTCACTGCTGGCTGTTGTCTCCGGCTACCCTTTCCACTGAGCCAACTGATGAAGTCCCGTCGGAGGTGCCAAATGTTACGTGGTAGTCGTAGTCGTAGTCGTAGTATGATATCACACCAGATGCACGAACGTAGAGTTCTTGTAAAGAAACTTCACTCAGCTGTTACTCGTCACACGTGGCACAAGGTTGTAGACCACTCAGGAGCAACAGTTCCAACAATATTTTAGTGCAGCGATGCGATCTCCACACTATGCAGTCACAAACGCACCAACACTAATAGATTGTCTCCTCTACAATGCATCAACACTTTTGATACACTGCGCCTCTCATACAATGTACACACATACTTCCTAACATGGTCTTTTATACTATTACAGATTTCCAGAACAATTCAGCAAATTCTCCCAACACAACCAATCAGAAAAGAAAACGTAACCAAAACTCATTAAAAAAGAACTGTCTAGAAGCTACTACAAATTTCCACTACCCCTTAAGCGCCTTTGATACAATTTTACGAAATGTTGCCGACAACTTTGACGTCATGATACCGCGACCCTGCTCGAACCTTCCAGTCTAATGCAGGCGAAACTACGCGTCACAAAAAAATCGAACGCAATTCTCCGAGCAAAAGAAAATGACTCCTACTAAAAAGGTATGTAATTTGTATCCAAAATAACTCATATGAATTTCGGATCTTTCCTATGATTAACTGACACACATGCTCTCAAAGAATAACACAACCACAAACGTAACGTTACTCTTACTAGATATTTTGCATAAAGCTACATTAAAGGAAGACACTGAATGGGTTCGATAGCCAGCATTAGACCTCTTCTACCTTTTGACTGATAATTAATTCATTTTAGAAAAAAAAATATTATAAAGAAACATTTTTGAAAATGCACAGATAGTAATGTCAATAAATGTGCCTTTATTTTACCTCTACGAGATGTCATCAACCATGCCTCCAAGGGTACTGAAATTTTTACACGTACGAGAAAACTAGCAAATAAACCCATCATTTTTGTTTTAATTACTGGATATTGTGTATATAGCTACATTGAAGAAAGGCCTTGAATTAATTCGGCAATCAGCTTTCGTACCTCTCCAAAAAGTATAGTGCGTTTGAAAAATTCGGAATTGCAATTTTCACGATTTTTTTTTAAAATTATTATTATTATTTTTTTTTTTTTTTTTTTTTTTGGAGGGGGGATTATTTTTAAAACAGTTTTAAATCTTTGAATCTTTTTACGGCAGTCGTCTCATTAATACCCGAATGAGTCTTCATAAACAGTATTTACATAACCTGCTATTTGTCCTGGCTCTCGGGTATGACCAGATCAAATAGTAATTTTCGGCACCACGTTTTTGTCTACTGCATACGGTAAACGTTATGATGGGGCTGGTCGGAGCACGTTCCAGAAAATGCACACAATGTGCTGGGCGGGCGGATCCCGCATCCTGACAATGAAGAAACATGATAAATATGACGTGTGTGTGTGTGTGTGTGTGTGTGTGTGTGTGTGTGTGTGTGTGTGTGTGTGTGTGTGTGTGTGTGTCACAGCGACCAGAGCCCGCATTTGTAGACGGACAAGCTTGAAACGTTAGGGTATGTTCCCTCCGTGAATTCTCCCAAAGAAGATTTTTGGATTTTTTTATTAGTTTACACGTTGACAAAAAATTGGCCGTTTCACCACAAAAAAATGGATGATCCGCATTTCAGTCCGTAATTTTTGTTATTCTTACTAGGTACTTTGCATACAGCTAGATTAAAGGGATTAAAGGGAATGAGTTCGCAATCCAGTGTTGTACCTCTTCAACGTTTTGAATAATAATTAATTCATTTTTGCAAGTTTTGCATACACTATATACGCCCATCAAACAGTCAGCCCTGGAAGAGGCTGTGTGGAACAAAACAGTCAGCCCTGGAAGAGGCCGCGTGCCTTTCGGATGAGTGACGTGAAACATCAATTTCGTCACTGTTTACACGGCGTCGTGAGACTAGCGATGCCATGACGTCAAGCATGTAGTTCCGTCATTTTGCTGCTCGTGCTATCCTTCTTTAGAATTCCTGTCGCTACACGAGCCGACATAGCGTACTAATGGCGGGAAGCGCCGTGTGTCCGTGTTTATTTGTGTGCGCCGCCGGCGTGTGTGTTGATCAGAGGTTGGATTAGAGAGGATGGAAATGGATGAGAAGAATAAGCTTCAAAATATGAACAATTCTGAATGTTCCTAAAAGTAAAACGCATGTGAGCTCCAAACAATACGGTATACTTTGGGATGAAATCCTCATTTTGTTTTGGATTTTTTTTTAAAGTTTAAAATATTTTAATCTTTTACTAAAAAAAACCCAACAAGATGACAGAAATTATGAAGAAGAAGAATAGCACAAGCAGCAAAAATGACATCACTATAAGCTTTGCGTCATGGTATCGTTAGTCTCGACGCCGTAAACGTAGTTAGTCCGTGAGTCAAGGCCCTAAAACTGGCCAACCGGTACCATTTAGGCGGGCAAATTCTCATGTAGATTTTCCGGCCGTATGCTCAATGTCCCTAGGGGCAGAAATATCGCGGAAGACTTCTGGATCTAGTAGCTCTTTGTCTGTTCACACGTGATCTTTAACCCCGCCCTCCACTGCACAGACGACCCTTTCAAGTCCGCCATCTTCTTTTATCACTGACAAAGATATAAATATTATGATGCCAGTGCACATTTCTTATTGAAACGACATGTATAGGTATTGCTGAATCTAAACATATGATTAAGTCTGTGTTTAGTTCTATATCCTGCCAGTAAACTCCCATCCCCTCCCCCACCCCCCACCCCCCCAAAATTCCAAAACACGTCACAAAATTTAGCTTTATTTTCATCACTGAGCATACCCTTTTTCTTTGGGGGGGGGAGGGGGTGGGGGGAAGGGGGTGCGGGGTGCGGAGGAGTGTTTAATATGTGGAGTCACAGTACATCTACGCAAAACGCCATGTGTTGTTTGTCTGTCAATCTATCTGTCCGTCTGTCTGTCCAATTGCCCGTCACCTCCTTGTCATTCTGCTATGTTGTTATAGTAAATACATAAAATAATATTTCTTCGAAACTATGCATTCCAATAATGTCAAACTTGGCATATGGGTAGCTGATTGTGGTGCAGTTGAACACAAGTAGTTTTCGATGACCTTAAGAAGGGCAAAATTGTTATTTTATGGTAAAATATGCACCCTCTTGCACAGTATGACAAGATCTGAGCAAAAATATTGCACAGTTGTACCTTACACTTTCTCCTTTGCATTTGTGTTTCCTTTTTTATATATTAAACACATTAAATGGGCACTTTGGAGCAGAATTGAAAATATGTATGCAAAGAATAAACAGTTAAAATTCAAAAATACGTGCATCTGTCTTTCTTCTCGTATCAACTGACCTCTCATTCTGCTTCGAAGTTACATACACTATTGTTGAGATAAAGTGTGCAAATATATGTAAGATTATTAATTCTAAATAGACGACAGTCACCTGACAGAAACAGTTTTAACAAGTAATATAAATCGTTTCAAACGTACAAAGATTACGGTTTACAATTCTGCTTAGATGTTCTGGCCAACACGAAAGAAGAAAAAAAAAAACGCAAAAAGTCTCGAGTTTTGTAGAAACAACATGAGTCTCTGTCACTTTCAAAACGTTCCTCAAAACGTCTACGTACACCAGCAACAACAGAAGTGCTTGAAGTCTTACTACCATTGAATGTTTTAAAGCAAATAAATTAAAAATCAAATTCCTATTCATCATCACCATCGTCTTAATCGTCTGCTGCTCTTGTTATCACGATCTTTCTCTTAGCTTTGATTCTCACAGCCATAAAGCCTGCACATGTCTGTAAATCTCAGGGCATTTTTTATACAGAAGCACCCTGGTAATGTTCAGGACCTGACACTCATGCACGATAAAAGCGCAAGAATTGCCTCTGATACGGGTGCGATGTCTCCACCACGGGTCGTGATAGAAAGTTCTTATCAGCAACTTTGTTTTGCCAAATGTGGTTAACAATGTTTGCAAAAATGCTTTTAATGGTTGGTTTATTTTTAATTCTAAAAAATATACATATTTCACATCGTTTGCAAATCTCTTGTGACCCTTGACCTTTCCAAGGGGTCATGCAAATTAGCATGCATACACGGGTCCTACCATCAGGTATGTTTGTACCGGGTTTGGGATGGAAGTTGAAAATAGTATTGAGAAAAACATTTTTGGTCAAAAATGACCTATTTCTTGATCTCTTTTACCTTGACCTTTCCGATGGGTCATCCAAATTAGTTTGCATGGGAAGTCTTACCATCAGGTGTCTTTATACTAAGTTTGGGCTTCGGGTTGTGAATAGTTTGTTGTTATTTTAAAAAAGGTCTTTTGTCAAAATATTGCTAGTTTTGACGTAATTCCTGTGACCCTGACCTTTGAGAGAGGTCACTAACATTGGTACGTTTAGAAAGGTCTGGCATGGGCCACGTTTGAAGTCTGTGGCTTATAGTTTACGACGGACGACGGACAGACGACCACTGGCCCATTTCATAGACTTACTTTTGCTATCGCACAAGAGCCAAGAAGTGCAAGGTGGACCACTTCAATCCGGGTAGAATATTCCCACAAAAAGAAGACGAAGAAGAAGAAAAAATACGGTTGGATTTACAAACCTTGCTTGTTTTTTAGCCTTAAGTAACTATGGTAATACGACTAACAGCTGATGTTAGTCAATTCACCAAAGACACGAAGAGCTGTGGGTATGCTCATTTTGTGTTTTCTAATGGTCACGTTGCAAGCTTCATCTAAAGACGATGTAAATTAAGCTGAACAGCTTGCAAGCTGTGAAACAACAAGATATTCTGTATCTTTATTGTGATGTATTGAACCATATGTAAATCACAAAACGACTGTCAGTCGTGTCATGGACAAATCTTACCTTTTATTCAGATGAAAAACAATATATTCCCACCATAGTTTTTAGGCTTTAAATCGTCTTACATCAGTTCACCATTTAAAAAAAAATGCCGCAGAACAGCTGGTCAAATCTTTATGTTTTTACCGGTTTTGCTGTTTTGCAAACTTAATTCATATTACATAATACACATTATTCGCCTAAATATCATATTTGCTTTACTTCAAATGTTAATTTTCGTTTTGGCATTTGAAAATGTCATACCTACTAGTTGCACTGCAAGTACTTCAGACAATATATGTTTCCTGTTTCTGTGGGGAAATCATGTTTAAAAATACGTAACATGACTGACATTTCACAAACCTTCATTTTGTTTATTTCTTGATTTCCCTAACTACACGTCATTAAGGTTGTATATTTCAGTACATGCTTGTGGATTCATATAAAAATGTTTCCAACAAATTTTAAATAAAGTAGTTTTCAGACTTTCTGTCGTCTGAAATTTCGTGCAAATTTGAAAAACAGTCATATGATGAATACGTACATGTATTTTAACTCATTCTACCCCAGACAAACCACAGCAAGATATGGATCGACCATGATAGTTCAAGGGTGATGCCAGAATAGCTTGGCGCCTATGGGCGCCAAGCTATTCTGGCCTCACCCTTGAACTGTCATGGTCGATCTGTGTCCTGCACTAGAGTGCAGTCTTCAGAGGACAATGGCAAAATTTGGGGGTTTTGGTGTTGGGGTAGAATGAGTTAATGAAGCTGTGTTGTGAAATGGTTAGCACTTCCTTTACCTTTTTAAAAAAAAACTAAATTAAAAGCACATTTGTGGTTCAGTAACCTGTTTGTTTTATTGATTGAAATGACAGGGGTTATATATGATTAAAGTTGTATTCAAAGTATCTGAGTTGAGGCAAGCCCCAAAAAGCAACGTTCTCGGGATTTTCGGACATGTCCAATTTTTGCTTTTGAAGCGGAAAACGGTGCTATTTGGTTCATTTCTCGAGAACTTAAAATCACAGTAAAACGTAAAATTTTACCCTTTCTAGTGCAGAGTGGCCTAATTTACACTAATTTCTTCTCCTCCCAGTCCTGCCATACACAAAAATATTTCCTCGGCCAAAAGTTTCGGCGGTCTGATTTTTTTAGGAGCGTTCTTTGACGTGCTATCAAATCAAATGACACAAACTCCGTTAATGGTTTGAAGTGCTGGCTTGTTCATTTGTCTACAATAAACAACAATCCAAGTGGCTGTAGCAGTAGCCAATATTAAGTTCGACGCCGGTGAATTTCTGCGATAATGTAGTAACGCGTTTCTGTAAACTTACTGCTCTGCGTTTTGCGGTGTGTGTTCGTTCGCTGGCTTAGTGGTTTTAGCTCAAATGCTATCGCGTTTCGTGATCCTAAAGTTTTAGTTTCTCTGTCCACAAATTTCTTGGCTCTAGTCGTTGTCTCACAGACACACACACACACACACACACACACACACACACACACACACACACACACACACGCACGCACGCACGCACGCACGCATGCACGCACACACACACACACACACACACACACACACACACACACACATACGGTGTTTGGCGCCAAATGTACGTTCTCTAGCAAGGTTTGCGTAGCTAGACGTGACGTCATTTTATCTTTTTACTTCTTTGCCAGAATTCAAGGTCCGCCCGCACATTGTGTGCATTCTACGGAACGCGCTCCGACCAGCCCCATTTCAAAGTTTACCGTATATTCAATAGGGTAGACAAAACACAATCTTCTAGTAATAGTAATACCCGAATGGTTTTTCATTAAACAGTATTTACATAAGCCTGCTGTTTGTCACGACTGGGTCCAATTTGTAGCTGAAAGTTTTAGGTATGAAAATCAGCTAGAAAATTATACCAAGTTTGATCCTTTCTACGATGAGTGACGTAAAACATCAATTTCGTCACTGTGCACGTGGCATTATTGGACTAGCGATACCATGACCCGAAGCTTCTTCTTCTTCCCGAAATGAAATCTGTTGTCTTCTGTAGCGCCTCCACAGGCCCGTACAGTTTCTCTTGTAGAGTGGCGGGCTTCGGCCATATCTCCTCACTGAGCAGCTGGTGCTTCTCACAGTCCTGGAGGATGTGCTCTGTTGTCTGCTCTGCTTCTCCACAAGGGCACAGGGGAGATGGCACGAGGTGGAAGCGTCTGTGCAGGTGGAAATTGAGTCGGTTGAGCCCGGTCCTCAGATAGAAGATGGTCACCTGCTGTTGTCTGGACAGCTAATGGTAACTGTCTAGGGCCGTTGTGGTGGTCTGTAAACAGACTTAATGATGGTCTTCATCTTTGTGAAGCTGACTCTATTTTTATCGTGTTCTTCCCCAGCGCCCAGTTTTTGCCATTCTGTCAGCTTCTTCATTGCCGTAGATGCCACAGTGTGAAGGGATCCACTGCAGCACCAGTCTGGTGCACTTGATGTTTTGCAGTGCCTCTTGTAGACGTGGCAGTTTGCTTGCTGTTGCTGCCTCAAGGACAGACAGGAAGACAATCTGGGCATCAGGGTCTGCAGTGCCACTAAGGGTGTTTGCAGCGCGGACCAGGGCTTCCACCTCAGCTCTGTAATTTGTGCAGTGAAGGCCTGTTGGTACTGCCTCTGCCTGCCATTTTCCGTTTGGGTACTGAATGCCCCTCCATTCTGAACTGCATTTGTGGCTGATCCATCGGTGTATGCCCGTATCCATGCTTCCTGTGGATACTTTTCTTCGAGAATGGCCAGTGTCAGGGCTTTCTTGCTCACAGTACCTGAAGCTTATAGTGGCGTCGATTTGCTGCTCGTGCTATTGTAGTTTATCAGAATGGCTGTGACTACGCTTCCCACAGAACGTAGGGGAGGAGCCCCGATTATGAAACACAGGCAGTTATGTAGAGCTACTTTACTGAGCCTTATTTCCGGTACAAGAATGTCATGCGCGATAAAAAACGAAATCACGCCGAGAAAAATGTTATTTTTGACCCTTCTGCTTTTTCCTTTTCGCCATTTTGAAACACCTAAATCAGCATTTCGTTTTGTGATTTTTTTTTTTAAGCCACTCTTGTCATGAAGAGCAATCTTCGGACATCAGTTAACCAGCGGCATTAGTTTGGTTCTCTTTTTGTTGTTTTGAAAGCACGCATTTTCTTGGAGAGGTATCTTGTTCCTATTATGAAACACAAAGAGAAACTAATATGAAATAGTGTTTTATATTTAGAACAGTGTTTCATATAAGGAGCAGTGTTTATCTAGCGCATATATCGGAAACCATCCAGCCAGTTTGTTTCAAATTTCAGGTGTTGATACTTTTTCTCGATACAGAGTATCCCCCACCAGGATCATGTCACTTTCGTCAAGGTCAAGGTCACAACGGCTGCATTTACTATGTATGCCATTGTCCAGGCAATGTTACTGTAGACACCTAAACGATTTGATCTAAATGGCAAATTGTGATATTTGTGACGATACAGAGTGTTGCACACCAGAATCTATTCACTGCCTTAAGGCCAAGGTCACAACGACCATATTTGTTTTATGCAGAATTGTGTACTAGGCAATAGCTAAAAAACCATTGGGCCTATTCAATCCAAAGTTTAGATAATAGTATTTTACCATATCACACACTGCCATCAATCTTAATCGCGCCTTTAGGCCACGGACCACAGTGGTGTTTTCGTACTGTCCAGTCTCTTAGCCTTAGTCAATCCCAGTCATCCCCTAATTGTTCAATTCCCTAAAAAGCACTACCGCCCACCAGCTGCACATTTGCCATGCATAAAATACCAAAAAAAAACAGCACATGACCCGTCTCATTTCTTGGCTATGAAACTGGTTCCTTACCAACCCCACACCCAAGCACAGCTGAAATCAGCGTGCCCCTCAAATCACTACGCCAAAGGCAACTCAACATAGGCCCACAAATGTCCACTGGATAAGCTCAGGATGGTATGAATCAAAGCACCAAACATGTCTCCTCTCAGCTAACCACAAATTTCCAACAAATTCCCACATTCAGCCCAACTGCAAATTTTCAAACAAGGCAAAAATTATTTTTAAAAACACGGGACCTCTTACTGCCTCAACTTCCCAATTTAAATGTATACCGTGACCTGTCAGAGACACTTGTCCCACCTGAACACCATTCAATCTGCTATCAGTGCAACCCTTAGACAATAGCTAAGTCAAATCCAAAGTGACACCCTTGAACGTTGCTGCATCTTTAAGTTATGGCCCATTATGTGAAGTGCCTTGATGTGGCGTTCACAACGCTGCTGACGTGTTGGATCATGCATATCTGATGCCATGAAAAACAGCCTAGATATGGTCAGAATGCCTCCAAAATTGGCATGTACATCAAGTAATATATCTGATCTTCAGAAATGTTGCATTTGAGACACAGGCACATGAAAGTGGGTTTTTTCATATTTTTCCATTGCCTACCCCCTACTTTTTCTGTTTTTCCAAGTTTACACACGCATGCAATACAGTCAAACTGACTTCTGGTGGGCTGGACAACTTAAAACAGTTACCATGACACTGACACTGATGAAAAATGAGCTTTCAGACCCAAGGCCATTTCCTTGTGTATCTTAGGGCAGCCCAAAAGACAACACCCAGGCATCCTCATTGACCCTGTTGTCTGGTGACAACAAGCTGGAAGAGGCCTGTAACCAGCTGCCATGCCCTATGTGCTGCTGGCAATCTTTCCCTAGGCAAAAGGGGTCATGAAACAGCTCTGCAATTTAAACATTAAGTCTACTGAACTATCCCACAGGAAAAAGACTACACAAAACAACCAAAACTATGCTACGCGGGACACGCCGCATACACTAATTAGTGTCTGGACTGCTGATTTAGGAGGTAGCATAGAAAAATGGTTATGTACAGTTCATTTTTATATAAAACACACTTGTCAGAGTCTCAAAACACCTCAGCTCATCTTGCAGATGTAGTAGGCATGTGTGTGCCAAACTTGTCAACACTCCTGTAAAACCCTGTACTGGTGCCTGCAACTGCTGGTCCCATAACAATGCACTCAAATGAGCTTTACTCAGTGTACAAGTGCTTGTGTTTGGCTTAGAATAGACACCAGAGACATCCCTCATGACAATTACAGCAGAATGACACCTCAGATGCAACCAGTGTAGCAGTACCATGCAAAATAACACTTCTGCAGGTCACATTATTTTGGCCGCTTATTTCACTCTGAGGTCAGCTGTCTGATGAAATGCACATGCTAACACTGTTTCATTGTAGTTTTTATCTTAACCTTTGACCTTAAGCCCCCAACCCCCCCCCCCCTCCCCTCCCCCCCCCCCTCCCGGCCTCCAACCCAAACCCCTGCCCACCCCACCCTACACCCACCCCACACAACTTCAAAAACTGAAAGAGTGAATTTTTTTTTACGCATTTATCAAACTGAACACCCCAAACCCCACCCCTTTCAAGGTCAAGGTCAAAGGTCACAGCTCATGGTCGAAGGAAAGACTCATGACTACCTGTAAGACAAAAAATAAATGAGCAAACACACTAAACCTAGCTCACAGTGCAGGTAAACAGGGTGTTGCCATGCAAAACATGCCAAAACGCCTATAAAACTGCATGCACAGCGATTTTTTGGCAAAATTTCAAATTTTTCATGATTTTTTTACTTTTCCAACTGCAACCATCCAAACTCATTGATCTGGTTACACTAAACCAGTTTCCGGTCTATGTCACATATGGCATGTGGTGCACCTGACAGGCCACGGACCACAGTGGTGTTTTCGTACTGTCCAGTCTCTTAGCCTTAGTCAATCCCAGTCATCCCCTAATTGTTCAATTCCCTAAAAAGCACTACCGCCCACCAGCTGCACATTTGCCATGCATAAAATACCAAAAAAAACAGCACATGACCCGTCTCATTTCTTGGCTATGAAACTGGTTCCTTACCAACCCCACACCCAAGCACAGCTGAAATCAGCGTGCCCCTCAAATCACTACGCCAAAGGCAACTCAACATAGGCCCACAAATGTCCACTGGATAAGCTCAGGATGGTATGAATCAAAGCACCAAACATGTCTCCTCTCAGCTAACCACAAATTTCCAACAAATTCCCACATTCAGCCCAACTGCAAATTTTCAAACAAGGCAAAAATTATTTTTAAAAACACGGGACCTCTTACTGCCTCAACTTCCCAATTTAAATGTATACCGTGACCTGTTTACCACAAGGCCAAGGTCATAGTTGCCATATTTGTTTTGCAGATTATTGAGTAGAGAATACCTCTGAAACCGCTGTACTGATTTGCTCTGATTTTTTTTAGGAAATGATGCCTTACCCTCATATGTGATGCCTTTAACTGAATGAATTCACGACCTGTAAGGTGAAGGTTGCAGAACACATATTTGTGTGAGCCTTTGTGCAGGCAATATCTCTGAAACCACAGGCCCGATTTTTTCCAAATTTTGCTTGATGATATTTTTACTTAATCCCTTCACAGCCGAGAAACTCTCAATCATAAGCCTCTTGGGTGCGGTGGCTCATGGCGATTTTGGCTCTTGGTAACACAACTGACATTTATTTGACGCTTGGGGTTACTTGGGACTGAATAAAGAAAGATTTCAGAGCAATATTTGCGTCCAGTGGTACCGAAGAGAATAAGACAGAGATGTCAAAAACCAAGTTTATGTCGCTGCATCACTTCAAGATGACAGGCACTGTTGTTGGGAATGCTTTCAGACAGACAAAATGGCGCGTTGCTGTCTGGGGGGAGGGGTGGGGCTAAAACGCTGTTCCAAGAGCAAACCTTGTTGGCTTAGGTGTGGCAGCAAAAGTGAAACAGTATAAATGTAGTCACCAATCGTCCATGCATCCACTCTTCAGCCGTCGTGTGTGTATGCGTGCATTTGTCTAAGGTAATTTCTTAGTGACTATAACATCCACAGACTTTAAACTCGATACAACTGTAGTTTACAAGAACAACTTTACCTTCATATTTCACCTGTAGAAAAGATCAAGGTCATCATAGGTCGATGTGTTTGTAAAGATTAGTCATTTTTCGCACACACATTTTTGTAAAGTTAACTTTAGGCGCAAAAGTTTTAAAGTACCTACGTATGCATTTTATACCACGAATACTATTCTAAATGACCTCTCTTTAAGGTAGAGGGCAGTTTTTAATTTTAAAAAAAAGGAACACGCGGGAGATTCCGTAGACCTTTTCATGAGAACTCTTCCTGTCGGCGGTATCACAGTTGCTGAGAATGTGAAGAGGGTGAAGACCTACAAATGCACCACTTGTTGACTATCAAACGAGGGGTGGGTGGTGCCTGTGTTAGTGCGGGTGAGGTGTCGCGGGAAGGGGGAGGGAGGTCTGGCGACTTTTTCACCACTGGCCGAAAAATTAAACGACGGGAGAGGGGCGGGGGGGGGGGGTCCACATTCTCAAGGACCGTTTACAGTTTCCAAGAAAAGGCGCGGGAGGGTGTGTGGGGGGGGGGGAGGGGAAAGGGGGGGGGGCACGGGCGGGGGGGGGGGGGGTGCGTTCCCAAAGTTTCAAATATGGAAAATTATACCTTAAAAAATGTCCTGGGAGCCGTGGGCCCTGGAACACCCTTCTTCCCCTGAATTTGCTTCTAAACATGTACATAAACCTGTATCGATAATTCTAGCTTTTATCAAAGTTTTACTTCCGATGTGAAAAACTAAATACAGTAGCTTTTATTCCCCCATACATAGAACATTTTCCACACACTTGCTGACCATGCCTGTCCTTTGACTTTTGGAAAGAGCCAATAAAATTGATATGCATAGACAGTGTAAACCCTAGCAACATTTCTACTGGGGTCTTACTGCAAAGTTCATATACGAAATACCTGTAATAGCAACAACCTAACATAAATAGCCTTCTTACTTCCCGTGACCTTTGACCTTAACGAGAGGTTAACTTAGTAGAGCTGCAAACAAAAGCTTTATCATCAGTTTTCTCTTTGGCAAGTTTTTAAATAAAATTATAACTAGTTTCTTTACAAAATCGCCCGTTTATTGACCTTTGTAACCTTGACTTTTCATGGAGGTCAGCGCTAATGACAATCAAAGCTTTTGTCAAATAGGATCACTGACCAAAATTACAAGTCTGTGGCTCTTATAGTCTCTCAGAAATTCAAAATGAAATCTGTCACAATCGGATATACAAAGGATGATGAATGGATGGACCAATGGTGGACCAGTGGCGGATGACTCATTATATTTAACTCACTTTTAATGTTAAATGAGCCTATGTGCGCTAACCATCTCTCATACCTTAATTCTCTAACAAAATGTAAGTGAAACTTGTAAAAAGGACATATTCACACTGTCTCATGATAGGAGACCTGGTGTTTCATATTAGGCAAATGGTGCCTAATATGAAACAATGTGTCACTTTTTCAAATTGGAACTGCTTCTGTGTCGATTCGAGTTTTGAAATTTGGCTTTGTCCTAAGATGCAGCAATATAATCTCTATCAAACCCTGGTTTCGAATTAATTCTACCTGACGGTCGGGCGAGACATTTTGGGTTAAGTGTTTCATACATGGGTCTCCTCCCCTACAACTGGCGCGAAGCGCCGTGTGTCTGTGTTTGTGTGTGCCAGTGTAGGGTAGGGTTAGGGTGGAAAGAGATTGATCAGAAGGATAAGCTTAAAAATAGAAATAACTCTTAATGTTCCATTAAAAAAAAAAACGCATGTGAGCTCAAAACATTACGGTAGACTTTTGGATGAAATCCCCATCTTGTTTGTGATTAAAATGCTATGATTAACAAGATAAGATGTTTTTGACAGATTTACGAAAACCAAACCGAACCATTTTTTTTTTTAAATCCCTGTTCAGACAGTGCACTTGTAGAGAGCGACAGACGGACAGAAAAAGCGGTGGATAAAACTACTTACAGTCCGCTAGTCACTTGACAGGTTTTCTGGATATGACTTGTGACGGCCGCCTTCAGTTCATCCGCAGACAGCGCCTTTACCCAGTCCTGAATCCATGTCGGAACCGACCAGACTAGGTTGTGTCCACGCACCTTGATGCTGAAACACACACACACACACACACACACACACACACACACACACACACACACACACACACACACACACACACACACACACACATACACACACATACACACACACACACACACACACTATCAATTTTGATTTTGATATTTGTTTATTTCAATTTGGGGCTGTATATTATAAGTTATTGGTCGGAGGGGTTCGCTACACGGACCTTTGTAGGCCTGAGGGAGGTCAAAGGAATCATTGTACCCCGAAGGCCGAAGGCCTGAGGGGTACAATGATTCCTTTGACCTCCCGAAGGCCTACAAAGGTTCGTGTAGCGAACCCCTTCGACCAATAACGTATTTGTTTTCCTTCCTCCGTTTATTGTTTAGAAAAAATCCGGTTTATGAAGACGGCCGCTTCTGTGGCGGATAGGTGGCACCATTGAATATACATGTTCTGCCCGGGATTCCCACTCTTTACGTGACAGAGTGTGACGTAGCATGATTCCGTTTGAAGCGCAAGTTTCGCGAGTAAAAAGCTAATCTTGGCTTGTGTACAGAATGATTCAAGCTGCAATGTCTACAAAAGGTAGTTAAAGTATGACAGTGACAGTGCTTCTTGACTGCTGTGTGATTCAGAAAAATTAAGAACTTTTTGATGAAGCGATCGGCATTTGACCACTGATGTGACCGCTTGTGCAAGTTAGCATAGTGCCTCGTGCTTTTAGATTCAAGATGACTGAAGGGGATGCTTCGAGTGTGCAGCAGATTGTCGTTGTTATATCCTAAAGTGTCATGTGTATTGGGATATCTGGGAAAAGGAATACCAAAAATACGCTCGTTGTTAACAGCAGGACTAGTGCTGAGATGGATTTTAAGGTAAGATTTTATTTTACAGCGTTGACATGATGTCAGATAGTCTTCGAAAATTCGTGAGATGTTTTTCTTCAGATAGTCCCGCATTGAGTGACATGAAGAGAGAACTTTGGCAATAGCGTGCTTTGTGTATAGTGTTGCTGGGTGTGTATTTCGTTTTAGTTCTTGAATTTGTTGCTCTGTGCTTTGGTGAAATTGTGGTTGGTGGTTGAGCAGACGACAGTGTGTTGCCGGTTTGCAAGGATTGCTGTCTCTGATTGGTTAAAAAAAACCCTCGGAAGCTATTTTTATTCCGTGGTTTCCCGAACATTAAAAATGTCTCGGTGCATGGCGATAAGATGGATTTGGCGAAGGCTTTTGCTGTTTGCGCTGTGTAATTAGTGGTGAAATATTGTTTAAGTTGGCTCCTCACGTCGTAAAAATAAGGCAGATGATGTGTATTACGTCAAATAGGACTACTTTAGTGCGTTTTTTTCTGCTATTTTGTCGAACCGAGTTGCTATCAAGACTCGAAAACGAGGTCCTAACGCGTCATCGAGAGGGCTACAAAACGTCCGCCATTTTTCGCTACAGTGGTTTTTATATCACAGTCACATGGTACAGTTTGCGCTGAAGTTACTGGTCGTGTGACGTAGGGAGGAAAACAATATTATTTTCCTACCTAAGTCTCACGACCAGTTCCTTTAACGCAAACCGTACCATGTGACCGTGATATAAAAAAAAACCTGTAGCAAAAAAATGGCGGTCGTTTTGTAGCCCTCTCGATGACGCATCTTGGATGCCAGTTTTGTTCTATAAAAGATCGCCAAACGTTCTAAAGTACAAAGTTACTTAGTGTTGTTCGAAACAACAAGCACAATCAGTACTGGAGACGGCAACGTCATGACATATTTTAAATTACGTCATAAGTCTATTATGTTTAAATGTATATTCCTTTGACGTCAGTCATGTCTGGCGTGATCCAGGTCGCCAGATGTCTTCTTGATTTCTTTTACGAAAATAGGGGAGGAATGAAAACAAATACGTTATTAGTCGGAGAGGTTCGCTGCACGGACCCCTCCAACCAATAACGACCAATAACTAATTATATATATAAAATAAAACCCCACAGCAACAATAAAACATGTACAAAACATACCCATGGCTCTTCACTGCGTGAATCATATCCAGGGCAGGCTGATAGTTATTAACTCCCTGAAACGTCATAAACACAAACATTATATTGACTATAGGACTAGTGCATGTACTGCATTCTTCTTTAATTTATTTTCTCACGCTGAGGTAGATGCCATTGGTTTCTTTGCTTTCTTATCAATTTTGCTTGGTTAGTCAAAATCAGTGATAGGTTTCTGTAATTACGTTCAACGTACCGTCGCTAAAATGCGCATACCCCGAGATTCAAAATAATAATCGTCAAAAACATCATACCCTTTGAGGTTCGACGGCCGGCCACTTTAGCGCGTTTTCGTGCACAACCCAGTTGAAGTGCTTGTGAATGAAGTCCCGGTATTTGCCGTTAGCGACGTTCTGGTTGTACCTGCTTGTGTCCACTGCTGTACCGAACGGATACGATTTCTTTGTCTGTAACACCTGAATCCACAGACAACATGGAATTAAGGAACTATAATATTCGCGGCTTCGACTGTATAGTGAGGTAGTTCGGGATTGTTTTGCTGCTGCACGGATTTGAAATGTGTGTGTACGCCCATTGCATCTTAAAATATTATATTTGCAATAACTCGCTGAAAATGATGTTGCTGTTTGAACACTCACACACACACAAACACACCTACACACACACACACACACACACACACTCGCACGCTCACACACACACACACACACACACACACTCACTTACACTCACACGCTCACACACACACACACACACACTCACACGCCCTCTCTCTCTCTCTCTCTCTCACACACACACACACACACACACACACACACACACACATACACACACAATACACACACACACACATACACACAACAACAACAACAACAACAACAAAAAAGAAACACTTGCATGGATTTTCACGTCCGCTTTGTTGATACCTCCTGCGGTTGTGACGCTGAAAAGGTAATTGTAAAGGTAATTGTGCTTCCGCTGTCAAAGCCATTGCAGTTAGTATCCACGGCAATATCGCTCATGTTTTCAAAAAACGGGGCAGCGGGAAACAAATTTTGACCCCAGCTGTGTTTTGTTGGGTTGTTTTTTTTTAACGAGAGTCGAATGTCCAATCAACCCAAAACGTAGGAGATTCACCGACGAGGTGTGTTGTCAATGCACCTGGTGTCGTAAATTCATGACCATTCTGTCAGTGCTAGTGCCAATGTAACACGCCAGAATAAATAACCTGGGGCCAATCTTGAGGGGGGAGGGGTTCGGCCCCCTCCCCCCCCCCAATCCCCCACCCCCCATCCCCAACCACCCCCCCCCCCCAAAAAAAAAAAAAATGTACATCAAAATAAATTGCCTATTATTTTCTGTTCTATATTTAATCGTGACACAAAGGCATGCGCGCTCACCCCACCCCACCCCCCACCCCCACCCCCCACCCCCCTTCCCTCAACCCCCCTTTTCGATAAGTCAGCCGGCGGTGAGAAGGTGAAATACGTCCTTGTGCCCATGCACATGTGCCCTCCAACCCCACACTTTTTTTTTTTTTTTTTTTTTTTTTTTTTTTTTTTTTTTTTTGGGGGGGGGGGGGGGGTCAGTGGGAAGCAAGGTTTGCCCTCAGAGCACTATCTGTGTCAGGCTGAAAGTCCTAAACATGAAGTTGGACCCCCCCCCCACCCACCCACCAATCCCCCCACCCCCACACCCCAACTTGAGAGGTAGCGTATCCGCCCCTACTAACCATGTCCTCAAATACGCCGGATCGACTCGGGGTGTGAGTCATAGTGTCCCCGAGCAGTGTGAGAACTATCATTACTGACTGATCATACTTCGTACTATAGCTACACAAACCAAGGGGAATCACTATAGCTAGGACTGTTTTCTCTGTGTACTATTTTCCTGTGAATGGATAAGAGTAGGAGCAAAATGGCGCGTCTTACTGGAAAGTGATATCACTTTTTCTTTCCCTCTCGATGACCGGGTCTGTGACACCACCGGATGACGTGCCAGTGGAACCCCCTTCAGTTGAACCTCCGCCGGCAGCCGTCACTGAGGTTTCGTCCACGATGAAGTTGACGGACGCGTCAGGGGCAGACTGGTAATAGATGCGGGTCTGACTCAACGCTGATAAATCATATTGTAAACAAAATCAATGGTCACAATATTTGTATAATTGATGGGGCTGTGTTTGTTTGTTTGTTTGTTTGTTCGTTTGTTTGTTTGTTTGTGTTTTGGGTTTCATTGGGTTTTGGTTATGGTGGTTGCTGTTATCTGTTACCAACGAAAGTAAATTTGTCACAATATTTGTTTACGAGCACAACATGATTATCTTAAGGTTGATAATCGTAAGGCCGAGGAAGACTCTCTAGATAGCACCTCCGAAAAAGGCGCCTGCCGTTCCTCCTCGCACCAAGGATACTTTGTGGCAAAAACTTTCTAAACATAGCAATTTGAGTGACCTCTCTCAAAGGTCAAGGTCAAAAGGGATCGGGAAACAAGTTAAAATAGCTATATTTTGACAAAATGTATTTTTTTCTCAAATACTATTTACAACTTCAAATGCAAACTTGGCACAAATATACCTGATGGTAAAAACCCGTCTATACATACTAATTTGGTTGACCCGCCCTCGGAAAGGCCAAAGGTCACAAGAGATCGGGAACATAGATCCAAAATAGCCATATTTTCACAAAAGAGTTTTGTTTTTTCAGATACTATTCACAACATCAAGCCCAAACTTGGTACAGAGATTCTAGATGGTAAAACTGTTCTATGCAGATTAATTTGGATGACCCCTCTGATAGGTCAAGGGTCACAAAAGATCCGGAAATTCAGGCACTTTAAGTTATTTAGTTAGTTAGTTATTTGGATTTAACGCCGAGCAGGTCAGGCACATCAAGCCCAGGCTTGGTAGATACCTGACGGTAAGACCTTCCTATGCATACTCAGTAATAGGCTGGTTGCGAGTTCCCGAGCTGCGCGAGAACGCTCACTAGATTACGAGACAAGACTTTGCTAGCCACGAAATGTGGGCAGCTCGGCTAGCTGTTACGCTTAGCAGATACTGTTTTGCTTTGAATCAGTGACAGCATGCTGGAAATTTAAGCTCGAATTGGCAAATAATTGTTGATGACTGCTTCCTGATCATACAGTTGTTACAATACAACCTTTATTTTTGGCTCACTTGCGAAGTAAAAATGAGTGTGTTCTGGGCCGGCCGGCCGTCGTCTGTTGTCTGTCCGCCATCGTCCGTGGTAAACTTTAACGTTGGCACTTTTTTTTATCGGAGACTATTCAAGCCACAGTCTTCAAACTTGGCCCAAGGATACTTTGTGGCATGACATTTCTAAACATACCAATTTTAGTGACCTCTCCGAAGGTTTAAGGTCACAGGGAATCAGGAAATAGGTCCAAAATAGCTATATTTTGACAAAATGTATTTTTTCCTCAAATACTATTCACAACTTCAAAGACAAAATTGGTACAAAGATACCTGATGATATTGGTAAAACCTTTCTATGCATACTAATTTGGTTGACCGCTCAGGAAGGTCAAGGGTCACAAGAGCTCAGGAAATAGGTATAAAATAGACATATTTTGACAAAAGATGTTATTTTTCTCAAGTACAATAACAACCTCAAACCCAAACTTGGTACAGAGATACCTGATGGTAAGACCTATCTATGCATACTAATTTGGATGAACCCTCGAAATGGTCAAGGGTCACAAGAGGTCGGCAAATGTGTGTAAAATGCCAATTTTTGATAGCCTGGGAACTGTAGTTATTATTAATAGTTTTGGAAACTTTTCAATCAAATTTGGCACAAAGGTAGCTGATGATGAGACCTTCCTATTATTTAGTCGACTCATTGTAACGAACGCCTTTAGTGCAGGGTTTCGGTCGGACGATGGTGTGACGTCATTAGCAGTTGGACCGAATGTACACATGCGAATAATGTAGAGATAAGCATTGTTCACGTGCGGTAATGTAGCGGTGAGCGATGTTCACGTGTGACAGTGTGGGTTCGGGAATAATTGCCAGTTAGAGATGCAATACCAGTCGAGCCGAGCGGTCGTTTTCGCTAGGGCTCTGAGGAAGAATTCTGGCTAGAGAATTCGATAGCTGTATATTGAATACAGGTATTTATTCTTTTATTACCGGTATTTATAATGACCTGTAACGCTGTTCAGATGAAAAGGAAAGTATTGTTTTATGAATTATTATTAGAGTGCAGAAGAGCCATGTTTGAAGGAAATGCGATGGCTCGTGTCAATACTTGTTTAGTCATGTAATTATGTGATATAGTTTATAACTAGGATGTCATGTTGTATTCATTCATATGCGAAGATGGACTGAAATAGGAATAGAATTCAGTATATATTTAGGTATACCTAATGATAATGTGCAGTAATATGTTACGAATTGGAGGTGAGCTGTGATTGTAATATTTGGCTCATAATCCATTGGGTGTAGGTACGTAAAGTGTGTAAAGTGTTTGTGGCTATAGGAATTGTCATAAGAATTATGACAATAGTGACTGTGGTATGGTGGCATAAAGAAGACATTTTTCAGAGGAAATGATCTAGAGCGCTCTGAAGTATAATGTGTCGAAGACACATTCAGACCTTTTGGGTATAAGAGCGAACATTTATGAGTGTATAAATGTTGTGTACAGCGGGGCCGGTACGGAGCGGACACCCCTGGTGTAGGGCCGATGAAGCTGTCCTGAAGGCATCACGTACGTGACCAGGTGCGGACATCAAGCCTTCATCTCTCCTTCGTCCTACCATCACTGGTGCTACGAGCAGCAA
This sequence comes from Semisulcospira habei, assembly GCA_036245525.1. Lineage (NCBI taxonomy): Eukaryota > Metazoa > Mollusca > Gastropoda > Semisulcospiridae > Semisulcospira > Semisulcospira habei. The sequence continues at coordinate 104,884,704 of BTPG01000004.1, forward strand.
CGGTAGCGAAGTAAGCCACAGATTCGTGCTACAGGACCACATGCAGTGTTCCGTCAGTGTAGCTATTGTCGCCTAGCGCCGTTATTTCACGCCTAGGAATGTTCTAAATCTGTGAGTAGTCATTGAATAGTAATATTCAGTTCGGGAATCTCCGTCAAGTCGTCAATGTGATATTGACTGTGTCGACACTAGTATAAAGAGGAGTCGAGTGACGTCTCTCGAGAGAGACAACGACCTCTACGGTAGCGAGTGAATGTGTGAGCGCTGAAGTTGTGAATAACCTATATGCCACTTGTTACTGTTAGTTATTTGTGCAGATTGGTTTATATGATGTGAATTGTGTGGTTTAATGTATGTTATGAGTGTATGAGAAATAGTTAAAGAGGGCAAAGAGAAATAACTGTGTGGCCTTTGTCCTTGTTTGTACGCGCGTGTGTGGTGGATGAAAGAGTCTAGTAAACAGAGTTAGTTATTTGGGTGTAACGCCGAGCAGGCGACTAAGGCCATCTCACGGCGGGATGGGTAAAAATCTGGTCAGCCAGACTAAAAGCAAGGTCTTAAGACAAGATGTAAATATAGATTAAAAATCTCAGGCTAAAATGTCGCACATGTCTGGAAAAGAAACGTCTACAGACTCTCAAAAAGGGCAAATAAAAAATTCTCTTAGTCTATGAATGCTCAGATCTTGTTAAAAATATTGCATTCTCTCAAAAAATTGAAGATTTTGTCCGGGGGAACATCCCGGAACAAAACCTTCAAGGAGTCTGCTGTGAAGTGTTTATATCTGGTGTCGATTAGGTCAGCACAATACAGCAAAAAGTGTCGAACAGAAAACTGCTCATCACAGGCAAAACACCATGGACGCTCATCCTGTTTAAGTAAGTAAGAGTGCGTAACATATGTGTGCCCGATGTGGAGCCGAGCAAGGACAGTCTCCTCACGGCGGCTGCCGCAGCGGAAAGGTAGACTGTCAGACAACTTAGGAAGAGCTTCATGAAGCTTGTTCCCTTCCTCTTTGTCCCACTCGGACTGCCACTCGCGGGCTATGTACGCACTAATAACAGGTTTAAAATCACTATAGACAGTGTGTGTCAGGGACAGGGTCACTGCGGGCACTGTTGGCAGCAGAATCTGCGATTCTGTTGCCTTCGATGCCCACATGGCCTGGGACCCAAATAAAAATGATGTCATAATATTCCTTCATCAAGTCCGCGTAGAGCTCTCTAATCTGCACCAGCAGTGGATGGTCTGTTCCCGCGCCCTGAAGGGCCTGCAGGGCAGAAAGAGAGTCAGACAGAATCAGGAAGTTCCTTTCCCGAGACTGATAGGCATGCTTGAGTGCTAGCAGAATGGCCTGCAGTTCTGCACTAAATACAGAGGAATGGTCAGGGAGACGGAGCTTAAATGGGCGTCTAGGATGGCGAGAGGACACTGCAGCCGCAGCCACTCTTCCATCCTCAGACTTGGACCCATCCGTATAAAGACGACAATAGCCAGGAAAAATTGAAAGGAGTTCATTGAGGCTCTGTTGGTATATGGCTGGTGGAGTACAATCCTTCTTGTGGGCAGTCAAGTCCAGCAAGATGTCAGGAACTGGTAGTAGCCAGGGTGGAGTGACGTGTTGCAGAGATTCCGAAACTTTGTCCAGGTCCACTCCGGCCGCCTGCAGATGAGGTCGGACACGGAAGGAAAGTGGACGGACAGCTCCCGGATGGGCATCGTAAATCTCTGCAAACGACGGGTTAAAAACACAATCATAGGCAGGATTTTCTGGATGGGCCTTCAGCTTCAGAACGTAGCTGAGCATGAGGCGGATGCGGCGGAGCCTGAGAGAAGGCTCCCCTGCCTCTGCATACAGACTAGGAACTGGAGATGTCCTGAAGGCTCCCAGACATATGCGCAGACCTTGATGGTGAATTGTGTTCAGACGCTGCAGAACAGACTTGGAAGCCGAGCCATATACCACAGAGCCGTAATCCAGTTTGGACCGAACAAGGGCCCGGTACAGTCGAAGTAAGACGATGCGGTCTGCACCCCAGTCAGTACGACCAACGACACGAAGAATGTCGAGGGCCTTCCGACAAGAGGTTCTAAGGTAGTTAACATGGTTGCAGAAGGTCAATCTTTTGTCAAAGATGACCCCCAGAAACTTAGCCTCTTCAGCCACCTTAATTGGCACTCCAGCAATGCTCAGGCTAGGTTCTGGAAAAAATTTCGTCTGGTTAGTAAAATGCACACAGACTGTCTTGGAGGGCGAGAATCTGAATCCATTGAGAGACACCCACCCCTGGATGCGATCAACGCACAGCTGCAAGCGCCTCTCAAGGGACGCAAGTCCTCGACCTCGTGCACACAAAGCAAAGTCGTCCACAAACAAAGAGCATTCAGAATCATCCTTGACGGCCTTTACAATGTTATTTATTTTAATGCTAAATAAAACAGGAGATGGAATACTGCCCTGCGGGACACCCATCTCCTGTTCAAAGGAGTCGGAGAGGGTGGAGCCCACACGGACATGGAACGACCTGTTGGACAAAAAATTGTGAATAAAAACTGGCAGATGCCCTTTAAAACCCATGTCCGACAAATCAGACATTATACCATGCTTCCAGGTAGTGTCATATGCCTTTTCAAGATCAAAGAAAATTGCATAGACATGCTGCTTGTTGACAAAAGCATCTCGGATAAAAGACTCAAAGCGGACTAGATGGTCAGTTGTACTACGGAAGCGCCGGAAACCGCACTGGAGGTCTGTGATGAGACCCTGTGACTCAAGATGCCACACCAGTCGGGCGTTGACCAAGCGTTCCATAGTTTTACATAAACATGATGTCAAAGCTATTGGCCGGTAGTTGCCCGGGTCGGAAGGATCCTTACCCGGCTTGGGAATTGGCACAACCACAGCCTGGCGCCAAGATGGCGGAAAATGACCGGTTATCCAGATATGGTTAAAGGCCTTGAGAAGTACAAGGAGTGAATCCTCAGGCAGATGTGTTATGAGCTGATAATGGATGGTATCTAATCCAGCAGCAGAGTCAGTACATTTCTGCATGGCTTGCTGCAATTCTGAAAACGTAAAAGGGGCATTATAGTCTTCCAAGTTATCCGATATAAAATCACAAGCACAAGATTCTCGCTTCTCCTTCTCTCTCTGGAAGAAAGGTGAATAATGCTCTGTTGAAGAATTATGGGCAATGGTGGAGGCAAGCAAATTGGCCACAGCCTTTTTATCTGTGACCAAACTGGCACCATCTCTAAGATGGCCGACAGAAGCCGAGCCACCCCTGCCCCTAATTCTTCGAACAGCCTTCCAGACTTTTTGGGACGGAGTCCTAGAAGATAAAGATGAGACGAAGCGTCTCCAGGAAGCACGGCGTTCACGTTTAAAAATATAACGGGCTTTCGCCCGCTGTCTTTTAAAGGTTAAAATATTTGCTTGCGACGGATTACGAAATGCACGCCGCTGAGCAGATTTGCGCATTGTTTGGGCCTTGCGGCACTCTTCATTGAACCATGGTACTCTCGGCTTCCGAGGGAGTGATGTGGAAGTTCTAGGGATGGTTTCACCTGCAACCTCCAACAAAACAAGAAACAGGTTCTTCAGCTGACATGACCACCTCCTCTGTAAGACGAGACTGACAGAGAGAGGCAAACAGAGACCAGTTAGCTTTCTTGAGATTCCAGCGCCCCACCGGCGAATCCTCCTCACAGCTGACCGATGACAGGACTACTGGGAAGTGGTCACTACCACACAGGTCATCGTGAACCTTCCAGTCAAAGTCCAGCATGAGAGAAGGATCACACACAGTGAGGTCTAGAACAGAACTAGATCCGGAACCTGAGTTAGAGTATGTAGGTGAGCCATCGTTAAAGACACATAGGTTAAGTTGAGAAAAAACATCTTCTAACATCTGACCTCTGCCATCATAGTGGTCACTACCCCAAAGGTGAGCATGACCGTTAAAATCCCCCATGAGAATAAAGGGAGGGGGCAGTTGATATACTAAGTGAAAAATATCATTGCTACAGACCCGCAGTGATGGTGGCAGGTAAATACTGCATATGGTTATGGTCTTTTTTAAGGTAACCCGAGCAGCGACAGCCTGAAGACAGGTGTCGATGCTAACGGGGCTACATAAAATTTGGCTACTAATGAGAAGAGCCGCTCCACCCGAGCGCCTCTCCGAATCAGAGCCTTTATGTATAACATTAAAACCATTAAAAGACACAGGGTCAGAAGTCTTCAGGTAAGTCTCCTGAAGAGATATGACTGAGGGGTTATAGAACTTGACTAAAAGACGTAATTCCTCAAAGTTAGCTCGAAAACCACGACAATTCCACTGAAGCAAAGAGTCCATGATTAAGTCTGATCTGGGGGTAAGGAGTTTTTCCCCCCTTTTTCCTTTACCTTGGAAGGAGTTGAAGAAACAGAGGGGGGCCGGCTCCCGGGCCTCCTCTGGTTCTTCGGAGAGGAAGGGGGTGGAGCTGCCGCAGCATCAGCAACAACAACTTCCACTCCCTCCATCCGCTCCTCCAGTGCAGCATATTTGTTTTGAAGGGGCACATCTGTGTTCCCCTTCTGGGCCCGTGCGCACAGCGGTCCCATATATTTCTTAGACTTCTGGTCCTGGGCAGCGTTCCTGCCGCTAGAGTTAGCGGCCTTAGAAGGCTGACCAGAGCCAGAAGCCTTTGGAGTTGACTGACTAACAGGTTTGGGTGGGGGCTGAGGCTTAGGGGCAACAGAAGGCGGCACAACCGGACCGGCAGTGTCCGCCTTCTGCGTTCCCTGGCTCCTTGTCACCACCGGAGGAGGGTTACTCTCCAGGGGCGAGATGAGCCGAGGCTCCGCCCCCAACCAAGAAGTTGGGGTCTGACATGAAAAGTCTTTGGTGGGGCGCTTGCCTGCCACCGCTGCACTAAAAGTATACACTGAGGTGTTAGAGGTTGGGGCAGCCGCAGCTGCACCAGGGCCTTCAACCAGTTTTTTGGCATCCAGAAAGGACAGCCCCTTCTCCACACGCACCTGCTGAATCTTGCACTCGGATATCCAACGAGGGCATTTCTTATCCGAAGCCATATGCGCCCCCTGGCAATTCACACACAGGGGGGTGGCTGTGCAGGACTCAGCAGTGTCCGGGCCTAGTGCAACGGGCGCATGAAGCCTCTGCCTGACGGCATGTCTTCTGCCCATGGCCATACTTTTGGCACTTAAAGCACCGGAGGGGAAGAGGGACGTACTTTTTCACTCTCAGGGAGTAGTAACCTCCCCAGATGGTAGTAGGAGGGGTGGGGGTGCCAAACGTCAGGATGATGGTAGGGAGACGGATCTCCCCACCACCTCGCTTGGAAGCGAAGCGCCTGACGCAAGTCACCCCCTGAGACTTAAGGTTCCTTACAAGTTCATCTTCTGACAGTTCTGCCAAAGCTTGATCTTTGATTACGCCTCTTGACGAATTCATAGTTTTGTGGGGTGTGACTTCCACAGGAGTGTCTCCGATGGAAGAGAGCCCCAGTAGCCCGCTGGAGTGTGCCCGAGTACGGCACTCCACCAGCAAGTCACCAGACCTGAGGCGCTGGGCGTCAGGCCTGCCAACACGGCTCCTGAGGGTCTCCCCCACCAGAAAAGGATGCAGCTTGGTAACTGGTTTCTCCTTCACCTTGCTATGGACAATGAGGAAGCGAGGCCATACGGCCGACGCCTGAGGCGTCGCTTCCTCACAGTCTGAATCACTGTCATGTGCAATGTCGGTGTCTATGCGCCGTTTCTGTGCTAGTTTTGGTTTTTTGGTTTTATCCATATTATATTAGTAGAGATATTCATCCCCCGGGGGTCCCCGCCCGCCACCGAGCCCAACAAGGGAAAGTGCAACTGTCGGCGGGTCTCCAGCCGACGCACAATGGAGACTGCCCGAAAGATATACTCAAGGGGGTAAGCCCGATTGAACCGTTTGAGCCACCGCCTTCTATCACACCGTTGAATGCAGGGGAATACTGGCGTAAAGCACCTAATCAGCAGCAGAAGCTATAGCATGGTGCTCCGTATAGCAACCCGCATGTCAACAGTGGGATAGGGCTCAACGTGACAAGAGCCGATTGACTAGGCCGGTACGACTAGCCTCCCGTTTAGGTAGAAGTCAAGGCCGAAGTGGAGTGTTGGCACCAGTGAGCCGCAGCCCAAAGGGAACCTCAGCCACCAGGATCCTCTTCTCCCCCGACACGGGTCTCCAAGCACGGCAAACACTTGGGATCCAAAGGACCAAAAAGTCACGAGTATTTTTAAGGACCAATCCAACATGGTACGACCTAGGTTAGCACAGCTCCTTAAAAACCGGACCAGTGAAAAGGCTGAACAACATATCTGCTGACATCAAGTCCTAATCCTGGACAAAGATGGCACCCGTCCGCTAGCCCACTCAGTCAGGGACTGAGCGGACTACCCACCTACGCCACGTGGAGGCCGGTGCCGGGTAGGCTCTAGTAAACAGAGATAGAACACCCACCTTTATACAGATTGGCAGAAAGCCCACGCACACTCATTCCATAAACGTTTATATGTAACAATTTAGTTCAGTAGTACACTAAAAACACCGTCGTTACACTCATTGCAAAGGTCAATGGTCACGGGGGGTTGACAGATGTGTGGAAAATGCTTAAATTTTGAGAAAACGTGGATTTTGCTGATACAGAAGCCAGCTCTTTACTTATTGTCACAAAGGTCACATATGTAGATCGGTCATACACCTGAGCCATAAGGGCTTTGCCTTTCTTGTTTATTTTTGCGGAAATAATACTGAGGAAAACGATCTTCCACAATTCATGCAAACTTCATTCGACGATGAAGCCATTTAATCACCGTGGCTTCGGAAAATGGTCTGCCATGTCGTTTCAATAGCTAGTATAATTATTTAGCTTTGTTACACCAACAGTAGAACACTAGATGCATTTCAATCAAGTAAAATCTGCTTATATAGCCTTATAGGGCGATTTAACGGAAATAATTTGTTTATGTAAAAGTTCTACTGCTTGCACTGCCAATCATTCATAGTGACGCGCTGTCTTGCCCACAGCCCACTGCGCTTTCTCACCTCTTGCACTAGAGAGCGGACTAGTTTGGGGGAACTCTCGACCTCGGTATTTGGATGAACCCTCGGAAAGATCAAGGGTCACAAGAGTTCAGCAAATAGTGTGAAAATTTTCCTTTCTACTCAGCATTTTTGCAAAACTTGTCAATCAAATTTGGTACAAAGGGAGCAAATTTGGTAGAAAGGGAGCTGATGCCAAGACCTTTCTATGCATATTAATTTAGTTTACTGCTGACAAAGGACAAAAGGTCAAGGGTCACTGGAGGTTGACTGTCACACATTTAATCAGCTCAAGCTCACAAAATGCTAGAATAGAAACACAATTTAATAATGGGACTGTATTTTATTAGTTAGTTGGTTGGGTTTAACGCCGAGCAGGCAACTAAGGCCGTGTCACGGCAAGGAATCTATTTTACAAAATCAAGTAAATCTAAAAGAAAAAGTCTTTTGAGTACAAAAGTTAAATGCTGATAAACAACGTCCCGAAAAAGCTGAGAAAGGTGTTGATGATGATGCCGATGAAGTGTACATCCAATGGTCCCTTAGATGAAACTCTTGATATAGTCCTGGCATTGGTGATGGCGATAAAGTGTAGATTTAATTAACGTCACATTTTCCCCAGAGTCGCCACCATACAGCCTCCAAAGGCTCATGCAATTTGTGTCCCGAAAATAACCCTTGTGAATAAAAAATTTATGGCGGACAAGCTTTGTTTTAATGACGCATGAAATAGCGAGAGAAGAAAAATGCGTCGTGACGAACTATCAACACACAAAAAAAATGACTTCACCATGAAGATTTTCTCCAAACACAACAAAAATGTTTCATTTTTTTCATTAAAACTATAACCCCCAAAAGATACCAAAATTAAAAAATAAAATAAAAAGGTAAATACACTACCATAGAACTATCAATATGTCTATATTCGTGACATTGACAAAAATTTAAAATGCATACATTTTGCGAAAACATGGGTTTCGCAGGTACAAAAAAAACAACCCTTTCCGTATATGTTTGAACAAATGATCTCTCGGAAACGTCCAGGTCACAAAGGTCAGATCAATTATGTGTATCAGTCATGCACGTGAGCCGTATAGCTTTGCCATGCTTGTTTGTTTTTTGTTGTTTGTTTGGTGTTGTTGTTTTTGTTTTTGTTTGTTTGGTTTTTGGTTTGTTTGTTGTTTTTTTGTTTGTTTGTTGTTGTTGTTGTTTTTTTTTTTTTTTTTTGGGGGGGGTTTGTTGTTGTTTTTTTTTTGCGATCAGGTCATGTATTCTTCCAAAGGAAGTGTCCAGTTCCCAAAAGTTTTCGCGTTCTTGATGGCTTAAGTATGCGGTTACATTCTTCATCAAAAACCTATACAGTGTGCAGTGATATTACATCTATTTCATGAAATGGTCACATAAATTAACGGATTATAATGGAATATAGCAGCTACATATAGTTTCAAGATAATGTAGTAAATACTGTGAGTCTGCCCAAAAAAATAGACCGACCCATTCCTGGCGTAAATTGTCAATCAAAGTCGCCTCTCGACCAATCAAAACGCTGTAGAGCATGTGCTTCTGGCTGACACGCAGAAGGACGACATAACAACGGATGTTTATGCTTACGGGGCATGGAAAAGCGTCGATGTTTTCATTATTTTAGCCAATTTCGGCGGTATTGGACAGGGCCGGATCCGGGGGAAGGGGGCGTCGGGGGGGGGGGGGGGCATGCCCCCCCCTAAAAACTACAACATAAAACGTTGATACACTGAAGGTTGATCTTTGCTCACTTTGGTGAAAAAAAAATAAATAAAGCCATACTCAAAACAGTCAAAACTCTGCTTTTGGTGTCTGTTTCAGGTGGTTAATTTCTCCCAAAAAAATTTGGACCCCCCCCCCCACAAACGTCTAAGTGATCCGGCCCTGATTGGAGATGCCTGAAAAGTACCGTTGTTATGGGGAGTGTAAATCAGATTCCTGATACCCCAATCCATATTCAGGTGAAGAATTTTTCCGTTCCCGAAGCCTTTATCACGACTGTCAGACACGACAGAATGGATAAAAGCTTGCGGTCGGCCACATGGTCAGCTGAACCGTGAGAGAATCACAAGACATCAATACACATTGGAAATTAACATTTCTACGTTTCCGTGTTCTACCATAGTATCCACAGCATGTACGCCGACCCCGTATGACTCTGAGAGTGAGTGGGAGACGCCTCAGACTAGCACTGGCAGAAGTTCTCAGAGGGAAAAAGAGACGTTTTTAGACAGACTTCAAAAAAGTGGACTGATGATTGCCTGCGCGAAAATTTCTTTTAGAGACTCAGTAGCGGGATATGCCCACATGTAGGTAAAGGATCACCCATAATTTCAGGTTGTAAACACATAAACATTATATTACCATCAGAAAGATCGCAAAAAATGCGTGGTCGTGCAAAATTTCAAAGGGGCTTTACTTTTTACAGTTTATGAAAAATCACAACTTGATTTGGCGAAAATGAGACGATTTGCGCATTTCATAAAATGCTAAGTTTAGGATCATATAAATGTATAATCTCTAGACTGACACTATCCCCATTTGCTGTACTGATTAAACCCAATACCTAGTTTGTGCTGATTTTGTGATAGTGTAAATGGTTATGTACAAAATGCTAACTGTTTGTGCAGTGAAATAACAGAAATAAAGGTTATATCAACACAAAAAAAATACCACAGGATGTGGCGTATTTTTTTTTTTAACTTGACGTGTCACATGTCTGTACCTTTAAATATGGAATTTAATTTGGATTTGGAGTGTCACCACTGCTGGCTAGTCATGTCTTTTTCGCGTGTTCGTTTTGTTTTATTTCTTTGTGTTTAGACCGTCCTAGCCGTTGTTTTGTTTGAAAAGCAGTTAACCTTAACCCCTCCACTCCCGGAGCAAGACAAAAGCTACCAGCTGAAAGAGACATAAACCTTCATGAAGCAGTCGCGGGGGGTTATGAGGATTTATGTCCATTGTTAGTTCTATTGTTTATGCCTATTTTTGGTCCCAGTTCAATGGCGGATCTGGGGGGAGGGGTTCCAGGGGTTCCGGACCCCCCAAATTCTTGAAAATGTTATAACAAATTCCCTTTGGGGTGTTTAGAACCCACCCACCCCTTCCCCCACGTTTAATATTTGGAGTTTTCACCCCCCCCCCCACCCCCCCCCCCCCCCCCCCCCGCTGTTAATATTTTGTAATATTTTGGCGAATGCAAGGCTTAGCGTCGGGGAGGCCTTTTGTATCAGGTTGAAGGTCCCATACAAACAGTTGGATCACACCCCCCCCCCCACCCCCCAGAGGTAACTGATCCGCCCCTGCAGTTAAACTGTGTTCTTCACGCGAATGTCGATCAGTGTGTAGTGGTTTCAGACGCGAAATTCTTGATTACTGGCAGTAAAGGGGTTAAGACTGAGAGTCGCAAAGTCTGCGACTGCATACCAGTTCAGGAGACAGGTCTATCGGCCAAGACATTTTAAGAGTGTTGTCAGAATAAGGCGCCAAGCTATTCTGGCACCACCATGAACTGTCATGGTCAATCCGTCTCCTGTTGCAGCATGTTACGCTCACCTTTATTCGGCACTGTGAAGCTACCCGTAAGTTGCACCCACCCGTTTGAAGCCCTCAGGTTGCCGTGCTCTGCCGCCATGACGTATTGATGGCTGTCGTCTGGACATACAGATACATTTTGTTAGGGTATTTTTTTAAATATGAGAACACACAACAAGAGAACATGTCTACATAAATACTTTCACCGCCGAAGCAGTACAGCAAACAACACCAACTGCAAGAGGCATACATCTTCATCCGCCCCCACGGACCCAGAGACTCCTCAGAGTCTACGCCTCTTACTGGTATCATTCACATCCGTGTGTCTCAGGCAGAGACATCAGCAAGACTACAGCCCTGGCAGTTAGCAGAGCCTTCGGGAGGTTAACCCATTTAGCCCCGATGCACTACAGCAGGAGATAAAACGACCATGATAATTCAAGGATAGTGCAGGTTAGTATGGCGCCTGATGGCGCCAAGTTAATCTGGCGCACTACCCTTGAATGTTCATGTCGATCCATCTCCTGAAAATGGTACATAGTTGTGAAGTGACAGTTCTAAAATTGTAGAAATGCGGCCTTGGGGTCACGTGTATGTAATATAGCTAATAATGATTTTACGTAGCTTTGAAAAGCGCCTATAAGACTAAAGTCGGGAAAACACACTTACAAAATTGTGTAAACACAAATCCTGTCATAGGGGGGTATTGCGCACCACTTTTAAAGGTATTTTTATGGTTTACAAAGAATAAAAATCGCTTAAAGTTATATTCCCCAGGATCAAACCTCTCAACACGGTCAGAAAACTGTATGCAACAGATACTGCTGACAGTATGTGTATGGGTCTTTTGTATAGGCCTACTATATTAGAGCTTTATAGAGTAAGTACAATGCCAAATGTCGAAATTCATCGTTTGGAGGGTGTATTGTTTTTGTACCTGAGTCGCGGATTTATCGTCTGCATCGGTCTCGTTTTGAATTAATATGCATATTTATGAACCTACGTCACAAGGCAAAACCCGGCCGACTATCAGTGTATCGCAATACTGCTGGTCACGAGGTCATCGGTGTTGTGTACACACGTGTCAGTGTACACGTGTACTGATGTTCTCCGGCTTCCCTTTGACGCAATTTTTAACGAGAGAGTAGAATAAACCTTCTGTACTCCCTATGCTGTCAAAATCACAATGCGGGTTCTGCTCGACCTGCTAGTATTTACTAGTAACGATCGTGGGTACAGTAGTGCACCGAGGGCGTGACCTTTGATCCTTTACGCCTCAGCAAAACATGCACTACTTCCATCATTGAAACAGAACATTGGTATTTATACCCACTTTCTGCACTGCAGTCAATTTCACATCTCACACATAGAAGTCTACGTAACTGAAAGCATCATTGGAAACGACAAATGCACCATCGCAGCAGAAACACTACCTCTCTGAATCGAGTGAATGAGAGCCCGCACAGACAAAAATATGTTACGACCAGCGATGTGCAACTTTGACACACACGGTAGTTTTCAGATCTCTGCAGCATAAAATGTGATAACTAGCTCGTAACTATATGATAAAACAGGTTTAAAATCTTTCGGAATCAGTAAGAGATAATTCTACGGAAGATCATGAGTTCTGAAATCACTAGCGCTCGCGGAACTTTAGGAAGATCGACAAAGACCGTAGATTACTTACTGATTCAGGGGCAGAAAAGCAACAAATTACGGGTGGACGGTTAAGCCAGGCTCTTGCTTTACGCGTTGCCACATATCCATATTCCCTTGTCTGATGTCAGTTCTACTTAGGGGTATCTTGTCTCTCTTTCTCTTTCTTCTCTTCAATTCCGAGTCTGTCATTGTCGGTGAGAGTCGATGATACTTTTTTTTTTTCCTTCGCTGGTTCATCCACCATCTTGTCTCAGATTGGTTATAATTATGCAGATGACCTAAGGTCAAATAGACTAGTTATGACGTCAGCTACCATCACCTATCAGAAGCAATCTGTTTTCGTATCCGCCAGAAATTTCCGGTGGGCCTCTTTTCGCTTTGAACGGACGAAAGAAAGCATTTGGTGAGACAATAGGGTGATCACTGTCTAAGTGGGTATGTATAACGAGTCCCAGTAAAAGCTTTTTGCGAACTGAAGCCTTAATAAAGGTCGGGCGTGCCCTTTTAATCATTTATTTAATAACCCACATTACCACACTCATGGTTTACAAATAATTTTCTTTTTATCCAAAAACTTCAAGAATTGTTTAGGTCTGATTAAATTTCATGGTTTTGCCCCCCAAACAGAGTTTTCATGGCTTAACCCTAAACAATGAATTCACGGTTTAGCCCTAAACAATGTTCATTGTTTAACCCTAAATAATATCACGTATCATGCTTGTCCGTGTGTTAACACACGTATTCATGTGCATATATTCGTCCACTCCATTGTAAGACCTTTCTTTTGGGCTGGCTGGCCAGATTTTTACCCATCCCTCCGTGAAATGGTCTTAGTTGGCTTCTAGGCGTTAAACCCAAATAACTAACTAAGTCCACTCCATTGAATGTCTATTTATCTCTGTTTATATCTCTTAAAACCAAAGCCAAACTTTTGTTGATAGATTTATGAAATAACCATACCGGATATGCCGCAGAATCATCCAAAGTGTTTACTTGCTTACAAACACGCCATACATTTTACATATTGTCACCCTAGTCACACTAACTTAGTATGGCTCCCTGGCGTCGTCTGCACAGAAGTCAAGCGATCAGATTATTAAATACGCCGATGTGTATTCTTTCTCAACCGTAAGTATCTTTAACCCATTTAGCCCCACGGCCGCATTTCCCAAATCCTAGAGGTGTTACCTAGGCGACGAACTAGTTGCAGGAGAAGGATCGACCATGAAAATTCAAGGTTAGTGCCAGATGAGCTTGGCGCCTTCAGGCGCCAAGCTCATCTGGCATTAGACTTGAATTATCATGGTCGATCCATCCCCTGCTGTAGGGCTTTGGGGCTAAATGGGTTAAAAGTGGTGCGTAGTTTTCGACTTGTTTCCCTCTAAATAACCCTATATTTAGAATCAATAGGCTGTATTTACAAAGAATAAAGATAGATAACAAATTTACATTTGGGGCCCATAGAGGCCCCCGTAGACCCCCCCCCCCCCTCCTCCCTCCCCAACCCCCTCCCCCTATATTTTCAAAGGTGAGGGCCAGGGCCACCCAGACCCCACCCACCTCCTATGCCTAACATGAATTTTGCAACTTTTGAAACATATCTTTGACTGCGTACAAAACATCCTTTGACATTTGGAGTCTACAGTCCAGGCCCCAGACAATACCAGATCTGATCCCAATACGCAATAGGCCATCGGGCCGCCGTTGGCCCGATGGCCTTTTGCGCATTGGGATGATTTGCTACGACACTCCCAAAGATAACCATCTCGACTGAAATCTTTAGAACAGTTGGCCTTTCTCTCGGAGGAAATGGTCTTTACGTGTGATTTCACCGATCGTGGAAAGAGTTTAATTAACCCTTTCGCAGTTGGCAGCGGTTATTGTCGCCATGATTCCTACAGGAAACAACGTGACAAAAACTGCTATGACAGTCAAAGGGTAAAGAAAAGTTTGACTCTCAGTCACTAAACATTTCCCGTGGTTTAAAACAATTTGCACGAACGACACTGTGCGTAATTGATGAATTTCCGGTTTGCAGTCAGACTGTCACAAAGTCATTTCTGACTTCTGAGCACTCTATAATACTGAGCTTATTTTAGTTAATACAATACCCCCCACCCCCACCCCCACCCCACCCCCTTCCCACGCCCATAGCAAAGACTGACAATTTCTGGTATTTTATATTATTATTTCGTCAGAATATATTTTCATTGTAATTACCCCCCTCCCCCTCCCCCCCTCCCCCTCCCCCCCCCCCCTCCCCCCTGTTGTTTGATTTTTCGGCCACTGGAAGAAGGTCTAGAGCCGGGGAGGCCTTTTGTGTGTCAGGTTGAAGGTCCCACACAAAAAGTTGGATCCCACCCTTCTTCAGGTAACTGATCCGCCCCTGGAAATACAACCGTACAGCGGCAGGGAAAGGATTAATTTTTTTGTACACAGAACCGTAGGATGCTGACAGTGGTTTATAAGAAACGGATATATGTAAAAACGAGGAAAGACAAACGGAAATGGAAACAGATACGGCACCTAGCGAATCTACCCTACTTACCAGTAAAGTGAAAGTCGATTTCCAGCTGCGCGCTGTTTTGGCCGCCGCCATCATTGAGCAGTTTGATCCAGCCGCTAACAGTGTACGTGTGTCCGGCCTGCACGTTGATGTACTGTGACGGACCTTCGTAAGACTGGTGCCTGCACACACACACACACACACACACACACACACACACACACACACACACACACACACACACACACACACATCACACACACACACACACACAATCACACACACACACACACACACACACACACACACACACACACACACACATGTGGAACAGACTAGCAACCCAATGCGCAAAAGGCCATCGCCCGCGCACAGCCGGAAAACAGGGTCTGGCTTCGGGAGGCCTTTTGTGTCTGGTTGAAGGTCCTAAACAAAACGTTGAAACCCCCCACCCCCACCCCCACCCCACCCCAAGACGGAACTGATCCGCCCCTGCAAAGAAGATTGAGTGCGCGCATACGCACATGCCACACAGTTTGCAAAGAAGATTGAGTGCGCGCATACGCACATGCCACACAGTTTGCAGAAAGTCATACGAACGGACCGTACAGTTCGTGAAAAAGTAAATAAATAAATGATAAATAAATAAATACATTCTTTAAAACAATAGAAACAGAAGTCGGTCGACTACCCTGATCTTTTACCAGAATATATGAATGTGTGCCGTCAGATATATCTACGTGTGCACTGACTAACGATCACGCGAGCGTGCGTGCTTGTGTGTGTGTGTGTGTGTGTGTGTGTGTGTGTGTGTGTGTGTGTGTGTGTGTGTGTGTGTATAAAATTATAAAAGGCGGGGGGGGGGGGGGGGGGCATGATGGGTACCATCACGAATTCACGAAAGATTTATTTTATCAATCACGTTTCACGATGGAAAGAGACGACAAAGAGAGAAGGTACCTTTCATAACCTCTTTTCACCGGCCCAAACTTCAGTGGAGGGAAGTGGTACTGAGACTTCGTATGTGAAGTTTATGGTGGGCGGAGACGGTCCGAAAAATCAAACGGATGGAGTGGGGGGGGGGGGGGGGCGAATTAATAGGGTGGCATCAGACGTTTCACGATAAACCAGGACGTTTTCAGGGATCACGAAGCTCTTATTCAAGCACGTTCCACGACGAATTCATTTTTCACGAGGATGAAAAAAATGCGATCACGAGAACCAAAAATATGCCAGTCAAGCAACACGATTTTAGGGCACTCCACTCCCCCCCCCCCTCCCCACACCCCCGCCCCACCCCCACCCCCTCAATTAAATGTATTTCATGTGTGTGATCGAATGTCCATTAGGATCGCGTGTTTTGGCCTACATTACGTTGGTGACATAGCTTTCTTATCAGTCTGTACTGCAAGTCACGAAGCTGCTCTTGTGCTGTCTGTGCAGTCTGGTCTACACTAGTCACTAGTTACGAATTTAGTTGATTAACCCGTTCAGTGCCGAGAAAATCTGAACACCACCCAACTGCAAAATGTATAGATCCTCATGTGCCTCCGCAGTTGCGGGGGTTCATGAGGATCTATGCCTCTTGCTGACACCACTTTGGATCCATGTTCCTGGGAAGTTAGGGCATGTTGGTGTTGAATTCACAAAGAAGGCAGAAACAACCTGCGTCAACTGGTATTTCAGTCATCACTCGATGTAAAGGGTACAACTGATTGCAGATTATGTCTATTGGCAACTTTCGATTTACTGTAACATACGCATAATCGTTAATTGTATTCTATTCTATTCCGATTTACACCGCGTCACACAACATCCCACAACAGACGCTGTTCATATGTTCACGCGTACAAGCGCCACCGTTGCAAAAAGCGCAACAAATAGGTATTTAAATTTATAAAAATAATTTAAAAATCAGTCTGTCATGTCGCTTTTTTTTTTTTTTAGTCGGTTCTGCATAAAAAGGCGCACGAGCTGTTTTGCTGGCACTTCTACACGGTGCTTCTTTAAATGGGGCATCCGTTGTACATCTGACAAAGGCAGTAGACGATCCGTGCGCCTTAGGGTAGTATCTTTAATCCCTTCCCAATGCGCAAAAGGCCGTCGGCCCGATAGCCTTTGCGCACTGGGTTCACTGCCAGCGCTCGCAGGTTGTGCTTTTGGAATCGTTGTAAAGCAACGCCTAAGAGCCCCAGCAGTCCTAGGCCTGTCTACACACAGTGATGTCAGCAAGAGCAAGAGACGTCATCCTCGTGAGCCCCTACAGTTACGGGAAGTCATGACGTTTTATGTCTCTTGCTCTGAATCGTTTTCGATCAGTTTCTGTCTCGGCAGTAAAAGACGGGATATACCAATACAAAGCCAAGATGGCGTTCCGGCAAAGAACGAACAAAAGCATTTCTCAGGGCGTGATGAAAATGTTAAGCTTTGAGTCTTTGTTCCAAGCTGTCCGTTTAAAATTAAAACGTGCAGTCCTACTGGGTACTGACCGTGATGGGAAAAGATAACTGTCGTCGTTGTTCTTGCGTTTCTGCGCTGAACACTCAGTCCCGCCAAAGTCATACAGCAACCGGGTGAGGGCATTGCGTGCATGGCTGTTTCTAATTATCCCCACTAACAAATTTTGACACGTTACCTTCCTGTGACCTGCAGCGCTTGATTCCCGGAGTGTTTGTCATTGGTGGAAGTGCACTGAATGTTCCAGCAGTCCCAGTTGCTGTTCCCAGATTCGAACCCCGGGTTCTGCAGCAGGTTCTGCCCCGCGCAGCTTGTCACGAACAAGCTCATCAACCACGTAACCAGTAAACTAGTCATGGTGACGGTTTGGGGCTATGGTATCTGCTGTCTTTTCTTCTTCTTTTTTTTTTTTTCTTTTTTCCAGCCCTTTCTTTTCTTGAGCGGTTCCAGTGGAGATGTGTGGTGACGCCGGGGTGAGTTGTGCAGTGCCGTTGCCGTGCTGCCAGTTATAGTATGGGCCACGCTGTCTCAACAGCACCGGACGCGTCTGAACCTGTTCAGTGCCGAGAAAATCTGAACACCGCCCAACTGCAAAAGGTATAGATCCTCATGAGCCCCCGCATGTGCGGGGTGGGGTGGATGGCTCATGAGGATCTATGCCTATTGCTAACACCACTTTGAATTCATGTTCCTGGGACAGCTAGGATTTGTTGGTGCTGAATCATCGAAGACTGCACTGAGAAACACAAGCTGCGTCATCTGGCACTGAACGGGTTAAATAACACTGACCCTGAATTTGAGGATCGACTGGACGTGACCTCGATCAGCAACAGGCATAGAGTCTCATGAGGCCCTACGACTGTAGATGCTCGTGAGAATCTGCCAGCTGAAAAGGGCTGGATAGGCAAAAACGGTAGAGTCCGGCACAACGTGAAACACAGATAAATGCAATATGGGGAAAATTATGTACTGGCCTTTTAAGGAGCACATGCTATAGGCCGTTTGACATCGGAGCGCACAACGTTTTTCGCAAATATCTCCGCAAAGAGCCACTTTTCTATACCGATCTTAGAACTAATATCATTCAGTAACCGCTGACCCAACACGATTTACTTTAACTCGATTTACTCGAACAGTGTGTCAGTCTTGCTGTACTGTCGTTAAAAAACATCGGAATTTTTTTATTGAATGACTCATCTTACATCCCTAAATGTGCCCCAGATATATTAAGCCCAGTAGTAAAAACGATCCATTTTCCTGTGAATTGGCCAAGGTTTCAAACCTGAAACAGCGCAGGCATACATGAAGTCTGCATGATTGACCTCGATATTGAAATCTGCCGGGGCTCTATTTAGGGTATTGACTAAACTGACTTTTTCTTGTCTTTTGACGAAATGTTTGCGACTGTACAGCAAAATCAACAAATCATAGGAGTTCAATAAAACATATTCCATATTAGGCCAATTGTGACAAAATCATATTTGTTCTTAAAATAGTACAGAAAAGTGTTTCTTTGCGGAGATATTTGACATAAACTTTGTGCGCTCCGATGTCAAACTTTTTTTTAGCTATTATAGCTATGTTAGTATAACTGTTTACCTATCTCTACTCGCCAAGCTATTCTGGCGCCATCTTTAAAATGGTTGTTAGTCTATCCTGAGCTGGAATGCAAGCTCAGTTTAGGAACTTTCGACCCTAGGGCTCAATGTCTGCAGTTATTCACAATCTCTCTCTCTCTCTCTCTCTCTCTCTCTCTCTCTCTCTCTCTCTCTCTCTCTCTCTCTCTCTCTCCCTCTCCCTCTCTCTCTCTCTCTCTCTCTCTCTCTCTCTCTCTCTCTCTCCTCTCTCTCTCTCTCTCTCTCTCTCTCTCTCTCTCTCTCTCTCTCTCTCTCTCTCTCTCTCTCTCTCTCTCTCTCCCTCTCCCTCTCTCTCTCTCTCTCTCTCTCTCTCTCTGTCTGTCCGAAGCGTACTTATCTACTTACCTACCTAACTAGTTTCCTACCTACCTACCTATCTATCTATCTATCTATCTATCTATCTATCTATCTATCTATCTATCTATCTATCTATCTATCTATCTATCTATCTATCTATCTATCTACCTATCTATCTATCTACCTATCTATCTATCTATCAATCTATCTATTTATCTATCTATCCAAAAATCAAACAAAAATGTGTATGCTAAAGCATGGGTAAAAGAAAAAAGAAAGTCTGAATAACCAAGGGAAAAGCTAAAATGGTAAATGGATGCATTGACACTGAAATCAGTGACTTCGGCTGCAATATCCTGACACAGGTTATGTGCCTTTACTTGTCTGACCTTGTTCTTCCTTTTGCTCCCGTTATACGGCTATTCATAGTCAGACTGGCATCGAAATTTGAACAGCTGTGCACTTTCCGGTGTTTATTTTAAACGGCTCCATGTTGTACAGGCATTTCTCAGTCCACTGCCTTGACCTATCTATGTAGAGTGCTTTGTAGTCGTACGAGCTAGCACGCGTCCAAGTTTTGCTAAACTGGGACGTAAAAGTCAGTTCAGCAGAGTTTTAAAGCGATCGATCTGCTCCATGGCAAACTTTGTTGTCTATTCTTTTCACAATAATATCCAAGTACTGGCGGGTAGGCACACGTAACACTGAGAAGTTTTCCACTGCCCTTTGTACACACCTTTGACTCTGATAGAGGCATAACAAAGCCGGATCGCAAAAGATAGGACGATCTGAGCCGGTACGCGCTGAACACACTTTCGATGGCTCCGCCCGCGCAAAAATGTTGTCAGGAAAGTTATGAACTAAAATGTATTTCACCATAATTTTATATGCACAGATCCATAAGACTTTGCTCTTCAAACACAAAGCAGTTTTACAGAAAAAAGTGCACTACGCTAAGAACACGTGTCATATTTGTTGGCCAGATACGAATATCGACAGATATTTTCTGAATTAAAAGCAAACTGATGAAAGGAAACAGGTTGATTCTACTTATTTCCATGCAGATACGCATCCTTGCTTTATTTACGGTCTACCGCATACAGAATCTGGTGGCCTAGGATATTTTGGTATTTTCACAGTTCGAAAGTATTTCTATGTAGTGCAGATTCTTCCGATATGAACAAGCACACTGCCTGTTTTCGCACTGGATAGGCACCGGATGACACCTTGGATAAGTACCAGCACGAATGGTGTTTGCGTATGACCAATGCTTTTACGTAATTAAGATGCCCGCAGTGTAAATACCTGTTTGTAGGTATACCCATTAGCACAGAGACATCGCTTTGTGATAATTGCGGAAGAATGTTGACACTAAACGACAAATAACTGAAATATTCTCGCAATGGACAGTAGTAAACTGTACCAAAAAGTGTCATGGCTATTTCTCAGAATCTGACCTGTTTGCTATAAACGTAGACTAAAACTGAATGTCTTTGTTATAAAATGTATTAAAGATTTAAGTGACGTAAGAAAATTGGTCTCAGTTGAAACATTTATTTCTCCACATTAAAATATACTTTCCGCATTTCGCACCAATTTGAGATAAACTTTATCGGGTATTCATTTATAAACTGAATAATTACATTATGATATTTTTATAGGAGCATTTCACTTTATATTTCAGGAAGAAATATGAATTTTAAATGTTGCCACTGTAGGATGGAATTTAACTACATTATAAAACACAACATCGATGAACATGTTGATCTGAACCTAAAAATCCGCTTTTTGACAGTTAATGACGTAACTGGCAAGAAAACATGTGTGAGAAAGGACTTCAGAGTCGTCCCCCTATGACCTTATGAAAGAGGGCAAAACTATAATTGGAAATGAATACCAAAAAATTGTTTTGGCAAATGAAAATACATCTTCATCAACTGCCGTTGAGATTACAAGTAGTTGTATAAACGAAGATTAACTTGCAAAAAGTGCAAGATCTACTGCAAGAGGTGCTTCATCATCAGTCCCTTGCCCGAACTGGGCGTTGGGGGGACTGAAAGGCAGCAGCAACAGACAGTGCTCTCCACTGAGTTCTATTTTGGGCGGTGGCAAGCAAGTCTGGCATCTCGAGTTCGGTCCATTCTTTTATGTTTGCGACCCAACTCTTTCTCTGACGACCTCGCCGACGACTTCCTTCGAGAGTGCCTTGGAGGATAGTCTTGGACAAGGTGTTGTGTCGGGTCACGTGGCCAAACCAAGCAAGCTTGCGCCGTTTCACGGTTGCCAGAAGAGGTTCATGTGGGCCCACCAGGGAGGTGACGATGCTCCGTACATATTCGTTGGTTTTGTGCTCGCGGTACGAGATGCGGAGCAACTTCCTCAGGCACTTGTTCTCAAAGGCCTGGATTTTCTTTTCTGAGTCTGCAAGCAGTGTCCAAGTCTCACAGCCGTAGAGTAGAATAGACACTACGAGGGACTTGTAAAGCCTGTACTTGATGGTGAAGCTGATGGAGTTACTTCGCCATATCCTGTCCAGCCTGGCCATTGCGGATGTTGCTGTACCTATCCTGATACGGATCTCTGCTACGCAACTACCGTCTTTGGACAGGGTGGCTCCCAAGTACTTGAAGCTATTGACCTCTTCTAGCTTCTGGCCGTTCATGTGAATGTTGCTGCTGCTGTCGCTTGTGGTGTTGATCATCACTTTGCTTTTATCCGTACTGATCTCCATGCCATAAGACCCTGCGCTACTTGAAAGTTTGTCTGTCAGGTTTTGGAGCTCACTATTGCTGCCTGCCATGAGGTCAATATCGTCTGCGAATCGAAGATTGCACAGGGATCTGCCACCAATAGAGATTGAAGTATGGTGGTCGTGGAGGGTTTCCTGCATGATCTTCTCCAGGAATATGTTGAAAAGGACAGGAGAGAGCAGGCATCCTTGACGGACACCGATCGTCGTCCTGAAGAACTCGCCTGACTGATTGTTAAGTAGAACCGCGCTGCAGGCGTTCTTGTAAAGCGCTTCTATCATTTGGATCAGTCCCTCCTCTATGTTGAACGATCTCATGACTTGCCAGAGTCCGTCGTGCCAGACGCGATCAAATGCTTTCCTGAAATCAATGAAGTTGTGGTAGAGTTCGCGCTGATGCTGCAGATGTTTCTCGATCAGGACGCGGCAGTTGAAAATCTGCTCTACAGTGCTTCTTCCAACTCTGAAGCCAGCCTGTTCTTCTGCCAGCAGTTCCTCGGCGAAAGTTTTGAGGCGGTTGAGAATGATTCTAAGCATTACTTTGCTAGGGTGACTTATCAGACTGATAGTTCTGTAGTTCTGGCACTGTTTCATGTTTCCTTTCTTGGGGAGCGGGATCACTAGAGACTGTGTCCATTCTACTGGCCATTTCTTTTGCTCCCAGATCTTTTGACAGAGTGTAGTGAGGACCTTCGTTGTTACTTCTCCTCCATGTTTCAACAGTTCAGCAGGTATGTTGTCTACACCTGGAGACTTTCCTCCCTTCAGGCTGCGTACGGCTGCTTCCACCTCTTCAGCTAACACTGGCAGGTCTTCAGCCTTCCTGGCCCCTGGGGTTTGTTTGGACTTGGCATACGTGTCGGCGTACGTTTCTCTGATGGCAAAAGGAAGCCTTGCACATGTCACACCTATGCTCCGCAAGTGGATATTGTTCATGTGCGAACGCAGTTCTTTTGAATCAGCAAAATCTTTATGACAGAATGAACATTTGTGGGCTGGTCCACCGTGGTAATTATGTTTCAGTCGCCAGTGTTTTACAAGGGACGAAGAGTGACGATACATATTTCCACATTCAGAGCCGAGTTGGGAACTGGGCCCCTGCTTGCGTTTAGCAGACTGTGTTGATGTCTGACAGGGCTGGAAAGACTCACTGGGGCCAGGCTGTGTCTGCACCACCTCTTCACTCACATCAAATGGACTTTCCACCACGCTCCCTAAAATCCATCTTTAAGAAGACATCTGAAATCCCCTAAATCCTCATATTATCACAAATCAAATAAAGAAAACGTCTGTCGGTTTTAATCCAAGCCAAAATGCTGTAGGGGCCGGTTTATACCCACTGTGTGTGCCGGCTCATATCCACAGAACATGCACAACATAATTTCAAGTCTTTTTTTCACACTGTGTACTATCTAGACCATTTGGAACGCTGATTTCTTGGATGTATGTGCAAAACATATCATAAAAACTTAGATATTCCGAAAGAAATGTGTTTCTGTGATTCGAAACAGTTATTAATGAAAGTGGAAATTCTATAGAAAACAGTACCAAAAAATGTTTCGAGCGTCCGTTAATGTGCAAGCATCAAGACAAACATTACTTATGAGCTGAACAGAAGAAGCCTTATACTATCACACAAACCAAATTCAGGTCAAATCAAGATTCTACAGAGACAGTCGATACAGTTTTATGGGAGCAATCACGGTTCGTGTGCGTAGGTCTTCCTGATCCGGTTATGTATGCACCTATCCGAGTCAACGGTGTGTCCGTGGCGCAGTGGTTAAGGCGCCTGCCACCAATGCTAAAGGTGCGAGGTTCGATACCGAGTTCCGGCGTCGGACTTTTCTCCTCTAGTAAGTGTCACCGTTAATTCGGGCGCATCGTCAGCGGTTCTTTCTCCGGGTACTCCGGCTCTTCCTCCCACTTCAGAGTGGTACCGGTTTCAGGCACTTTATAAATTTCAAATACAAGGATCAAAATCAGTTTCCGAAACTTCAGTAGCTGAGCTGACCCTTCTCACCACGTGAATGTCCTGTGTTTGTCTTGGACTGTGTTTGTCTTCAGAGTGAATGCGTGTGTGTCAGGTGAGCGTGCGTGTTGGGTTCAGTTCGCGGCGCTTTGAGACGATTCGCAGAATTGGGTAAAGCGCCTACATAATAACCGGTATTATTATTATTATTATTATTATTATTATTATTATTATTATTATTATTATTATTATTATTATTATTATTATTATTATTATATAAATCAGGACCAGAAGACGAAGAAAACAAGATGAGGATTTCATCCGAAAGTCTACCGTATTGTATTGAATTGTTTTGAGCTCACCTGCGTATCACGAAACGCGATAGCGTTTGAGCCAAAGCCACTAAGCCACCGCGAACACACCGCGAACCGCTGAACAGTTAGTTTACAGAAACGATAGTAAGTTAATACATTATTGCAGAAATTCACCGGCGTCAAACTTATTATTGGCTGCTGCTACAGTCACTTGGAATGTTGTTTACGGTAGACAGCACCCAAATGAACACGCCAGCACTTCAAATCATGAAATTTGATTTTATAGCATGTCAAAAAAAACTGACCGCAGAAACGTCTTGCCTGTGGAACGATTTTTGTGTATGGCAGGGCATCAATGAAAAGTACTGAGATGAGAAGAAAATAGTGTAAAATAGGCTCTTTTTGCACTTGAAAGCCGGGTAACAGTTTACGTTTTAGTGTGATTTTTCAGCTCTCCAAAAAATAACCCAAATAGCACGTTTTCCGCTCCACCAGCAAAAATTCAACATGTCCGAAAATCACCAGAACGTTTTCCGGACTCGATGCTGCCCAGCCAGCTTTCTCGGGCTTGCCTCAACTCAGATACTTTGATCGTACTTTAATCATATACAGTAAACTCCGGATATAACAAATTCACAGTAGACCGAGATTTGTTGTTGTTATAAGCGAAATATCAGACTTTCTAATGTAATAATCCCAACATATCGACAAAGGTTTGTTTTCAGCTTAAGTTCATTCGTTTGCAGATGCATTTTAATGTAGAATCACTTAATTAGAGTAGTTTGCAATTATCATACGTAAACGACAGTTTATTTTTACTATTTTATTTCTTTAAAGGGAAAATCTTGGGGAGGAGAGATCGGGGGGGGGGGGGGAGGGGGGACTTTAGTCAAATCAGCCTGCTATTCTCCAAATTGGTGTCCCGGCATCCTGAGCCTAACGTCCCTTCTTTGCGGTGTGGGTGCGAGTCGTCTTAGCTTCGATAATGAAATGAGTTTTCCTGTTCACTGGTTTGTATAAGTAATTTTTCAAAATTACAGCAAACACAGGATATAACAAATTGTCAGGGGACCCAAATTTTTATATTATAAGTAAAGTTTCAGTTTCTTAAAACAAAGTTCTACAAATGCCTTACAAATATGTGATGAAGCTCTATGCCCACGCATAAAGTTCACACTGGGATTCTGCACTGTGCTGTCGAGTCAGCGGTGTATGTGACAAATATTCCGTGTATTCACGAGTTTCGTGCATTGCGAGTTCAGGCGCGATTCGCAAGTGGTTTTAATGGCTGAGCTCAGCCTAACAGAGCTAAGAGTAACTTGATTAGTACCTGCTATTCTGTCACAGAAGACGGACGTATGTTGTATACCGTAGCCGTATTTCAAGACTGAAACCGAGATTTCAGGTACGTGTTTAGATGTATTGTCAACAGCTAGTGAGTTAAATGTAGTATTTGTTAGTAAAATCTAGTTCAGCTGTGTAGCATTTATTTGGTTCAGTTAGAGATAGGAAAAAGGGGATTTCCAAACCACCCATCCCATTATAACCTAAAACAAAGCTATTTTAAACATCAACACACACAACTCTCAAAAACCCGCCTCAACTCAAACCACAACATATATACGTCATGAGCGTCATACACGTCAAGTACGTAATACACGTCAAGTACGTCATACACGTCATGTACGTCAAGTACGTCGTGTACATCATGTACATCAAGTAGGTCATGTACGTCATGAGATATGGGTCTGGGTCATGGTCAAAAGGATGTGGTAAAAAATCTGTGGTCAAGGTCATTTGGTCAACTGATTAAAATGTTTTAGAATGCAAAACTGCCATAGACGTTACACTAATCTACATAGTTAAAAATCATTTACATAATTAAAATCATTAACATACACCAGTAACTTAGTTACATAAAAAGGGTTTTTTCCACTCACTACAGACTACAACAAAGGTTTTGCATACTGTGTGTGTTTACGCATATTACCATCTACTTAAAACAGAGTCGCCTTCAGAAATATATTCGATCTGCAAAAGCTTTGATTGCCTCGATTTTAAGTACTGCACATAATTTTGCATTCATTAGTGTTTGCTCGCAACAACATAAAGGATCTTGCCGACAAGTTAATTACAGGCACCTGATAATAAATTACATAACACTTAGAACCTATAACTAACTTCAAAGTTACCTCTGCAAGTTCTTATAAGTGACTTAAAACAAGTACTTTTAAATAACTTCACTTAAGTTCTTATCAAAACTTATCTCAAGTGATTAGGTTACTTGGTCAATTTTGTTAAGTTACTTGGACAAACAAAAAAAATCTTTTTTCTCAATAATAGTCTGGAGGTGGAAATCAGATGCCTGTGTTGATACATATTCAGTCAAGCAATACCAGGATGTTCTATTCACAGTTTGGGGGTGCAGTTGAGTGCACTTCTATTCAAATATTTTAATAGCCCAGCTGAAAACCAGATCTGCTGACTGCCTTTCAAGTCCAGAGCACAGCAAAATACTTTTTTCTCAGTAATAGTCTGGCGGTGGAGCCAAAGGTGTTACATAGCTAGGTGTGTCATCTCTCTGCATGACAGAAATAGAAAAAAAATTATGTTGATTTGTTTAGAAGACCTTGTACTTTTTTCGTGGCCTCTTTCATTCCTATCTTTTTCCCTTCCTCTAAACAAGATGCCTTTAGTTCTTCAACATTCACAGGCTGACTACGCATCTTATTTTGAATTTCAGACTTCTGTTGTTTGTAATTACTCAAATCATCCTGCACTCTCTTAAACTCATCATAATCGATTTTACTTTCCCTAAAGCTTTACTAATAATAAGTTTTATACTGCTCAGCTTTGCTCCAGCAAGAGTACTTAATGACTCATGCTTTTGCAACCTCTTATTAAATCTTTTGTTAAGGGCTTCCAAACCAAAGCATGTCAGGCATGTGAAAACACTAACATCTTCAAGTGCAATCCTAATGACACTCCCCACTCCCCCCCCCACCCTCACCCCACCCACCCACCCCCCCCCCACACACACACACACACACACCCCACACCCCACACACACACACACACCCACCCCAGACCCCCCAACCCCCCACACACACCCCACACCCCCATCCCCCCACACCCCCACCCACCCCACACCCTTACCCACCCACCCCCACCCCCACTCCCCCCACACCCCCCCCACCACACACACACACACCCCACACCCTCCCACCCCCCTGGGGGACTTGGGTGGGGTTAACTACTTTTTAGTTCCCAGGGTCACCCTGGTCAGCCCCACAGGGTGGGTTTTCCCCTCTATTCTGGGGCATGTGTTTCTGTCTACCCTTGGTCCATTCACCTGTATTTGCCTTTTTTTTAAACTCTCCCTACTGTCTACCCCCACCCGGGTCTGCCCTGGGGGACTTGGGTGGGGTTAACTACTTTTTAGTTCCCAGGGTCACCCTGGTCAGCCCCAAAGGGTGGGTTTTCCTCTCTATTCTGGGGCATGTGTTTCTGTCTACCCTTTGTTCATTCACCTGCATTTGCCTTTTTAAAACTCTCCCTACTGTCTGCACTATTGGATGTGTGTTGCTAAATGGTCTTAGCTTTATTTAGGCCCCATGTGTTAGGTTTATTTAACGTATTGGACTGGCTGGCGACATACATTCAATGTTCTGTTTAGTTGTTTTTTTTTCACAAGCAGTGCAGGCACGTCCTGAGAAGTCTTGTTGCTGTCGGGATGTTGAGCAATGTACAATCAATCAATCAATCTCCCTACTGTCTGCACTGTCTGTAGCTCTTGATATTGGATGTATGTTGCTAAGTGGTTGTAGGTTTATTTAGCATATTAGACCGGCTGGTGACATACATTCAATATTCTGTTTAGGTACTTTTTTCACAAGCAGTGCAGGCACATCCTGAGAAAGTCTTGTTGCTTTCGGGATGTTAAGCAATGTACAACCAACCAACCAACTCCCCACTCCAGTTGCAAACAGAGCAATACCACCGACAGAGCAATCAGCAGAAACAGCACCAACAGCCATTGTTGCATTGTGTACAGAATTGAAAGCCATGCAATACCATCTTTTACACCTGGAGTATTTTGCCTCTTCACCTTCCAAATACTTTAATGCTTCTGTAATATTTATTAAATGAACTGAATCAGCCTGTAATCTTTCATCAGGTATTTGCGGATACAAGGGCACCAATTTTTATGACAAATAAAATATTTCAAAATAAACTTAATCAGTTTTTGCATTTTGCAACTCTTCAGAGGTATATAATTTGCTAGCATAATAAAATGAAACAAGATCTATGTGTGTCAGTTTTAAGTCATTTAATGAAATAATAAAATGTTACTACTCAATACTTCTACATCTGTGCCTTTCCTAATAGCAATAAATACTTTTGTTGACTTCGCCACTGAGCTATCCCATGTAAGTTTTATTCCCTGTGCAATCTCTGCTTCTTTAGCATCCTCCAAAAGTCTCAATATGATTTCAAAAACTATTGTCATTTCACTAGCTATGGTAAAGTTTGCTGGTATAAACACAACAGTCGGATCAGGTCTGCCCTTTTTACCTGCAAGAAGATACCTTCAGTTTTCATATTCATGTAGTATTAGTTTATCTCTGCTATTGTTTTCTTTGGAATAGCTCAGAACAAGACGTACAAACAAAGGACCTGAGTTAAGAACTTTTCTAATGTTAAGTTTACTTCTTCTGTCATTACATAAGGATTAATAAATTCAAACTTAATGTCCCAATTGTGAAGGAGATGAGGGCACTGCAGAGAAAACACCAGGCAAAGCTCCCTGCACAGGTAGAGGCTCTGAATCCTGCTAGCGACCTTCCACCGTGGGAAAGTAAGCCAGAAAACATCATCATCTCTTCCACGGTACCCTACATCACCACCAAAGATGAGCACAGCACTGTGAGCAAGAAAGCCCTGACACTGGCCATGCTTGAAGAAAAGTATCCCCAGGAAGCATGGATATGGGCATACACCGATGGATCAGCCACAGATGCAGTTCAGAATGGAGGGGCAGGGGTGTACAATCAGTACCCAAACGGAAAATGGCAGGCAGAGGCAGTACCAACAGGCCTTCACTGCACAAATTACAGAGCTGAGGTGGAAGCCCTGGTCCGCGCTGCAAATACCCTTAGTAGCACTGCAGACCCTGATGCCCAGATTGTCTTCCTGACTGATGCGATGTCTGTCCTTGAGGCAGCAACAGCAAACAAACTGCCACGTCTACAAGAGGCACTGCAAAACATCAAGTGCACCAGACTGGTGCTGCAGTGGATCCCTTCACACTGTGGCATCTACGGCAATGAAGAAGCTGACAGAATGGCAAAAGTAAGCGCAGAGGAAGAACAAGATGAAAATGGAGTCAGCTTTACAGAGATGAAGACCATCATTAAGTCTGTGCACAGACCACCATAACAGTCCCTAGACAGTTATCAGAAGCAGAGCAGACCACAGAGCACATCCTCCAGGACTGTGGGAACCCCCAGCTGCTGAAGGAGGAGATATGGCCGAAGCCCGCCACTCTACAAGAGAAACTTTACAGGCCTGTGGAGGCGCTACAGAAGATCACAGATTTCATTTTGAGAGCCAAAGTGTGACGGCGTTCGAGAAGAAGAAGAAGAAGATGTCTCAATCAATTGCGGGAGCAGGAGCAGCAGCTGCATGAACAACTACCCACTTATTACCCACATGTTTTAAGAGGTAATGTACATTATTTACAAGACTAGGTACAGTAACATCACAAAGCTGACTAAGTTTAGGATACCTTCTTTCTGTGTCATCTTTCACGTCATCAATTATTTTTCGCTTGTACATTCCAGTGGGGTCAAGTTCAAAGCCATACACTTCTCCCACGTCTCCTTCTTTATCAAAACCATGTACATCATTTAAATCTTTTAACTCTATTACTGGACAGGCAATTGGTGTTATTCTCGGCTTTGGACTGCTACTCATTTTATTTAACAAAAATAAATTTATTTAACTTCTAAGATGACACAAAAATCATGCATCGGAACTGGTTTACCATCCTGATTAGTTACAGATACACACAGTGATTCAAAGAAACTGGCACTTAATTTTTTTAACTGCAAATTAGGAAATCTATCAACAACGCTTTCACAATAAGCAGCATTTCCAGCCGGCAAAGACTTGAAGGCACACCATTGTGCACATTTTTAGTTGTGTTTAATGCTTTCAAATAAACATTTAATATTTTATGTACTGACAAATTAACAGGATATTTTCCAGTTATTTTATCTTTATTTGGCTTCAATGTCACTGTCCAACCCCCAGTATTAACACCACCCAATGCCCATGTCCAATCCTCATTCATACTACTTACAAAATCACCTATTAAACCAAGTAAAGATGCAAGTTTATTTGAAATTGTAGGCATAGGTTTCGGAAATTCTAATGTAACAATTAAGTTAGCTTGATTTAAAGTTGCTTTAATTTGTAATTCGCTTTGAAACCAGTTAGCTATAGTACAAAAGTCATAATACCCAGATGGTATAAAGTGTGTATCTTTGACTGAACTATCGACAACTCTATAACTTACATGATAACTTGTATCATCTTTTATATTGAACCACTTTACAGTGTAGAACATTTCATGGATATCTACTACCTTGTTACCATCACAATTATTAATTCCATTAGTTAACAACACTGGTTTACTTGTATCAAGGTTTGTTACGGTATTAACATTTTTTTAAACATTTTTATTATCACATATAAAAAGTGCAATGGAATTTAAATCACAAACAAGCATTAATACAAACCCATTTCAATTTAACATGGATGCCAAGTACAATGTCGCACCTACTTATGACAAAAAAATTAATTCAACTAAATCAGCTCGACATAGCTGTGTCAGAAGGAGATTCCTTTCAAGTAAAAATTCCAAATCCTTTTGATCATTACCTAACCCACCAATAACAGATGATTCCACTGCAAAAAAAAATGGTCCTTAAGTCCATTACAGATGTACCAAAACCAGCTTATATTTGCTATACTGTGTTCAACTATTGGCTGTGGTGTTTCTTTTAGAGACCACTTGAATCCCACAAACAAACTGATTAGGTCTGTGTATCATTTCCATGTGTATTACCAGCTTAGAAGAATACTGTCAGAACACCATGTTCCACTGCCCACTGAATCTAGTTTCAACCAGTTTAATAACACCATGGATATGAAAGCGTTTAAACGCATATGTAGTGAATTTAACATTAGCTCCAATTATGACTTCACACAAAATCGTGATGATCACCATGGCATACCCTCAGTCACAGGGTATATCCCAAAGATTACTGGTCTGGTTACACTTCATTCACACACAAAAAATGAAATCTGGTTAGGCGCAATAGAACAGAAACAGTCTAATGCCTGGACCACATTTGTCTTAGACAGAAGTGACAGATTTACTCAAGCAGGAGTCGAACTCATTAATGAGTCTATCAGAACATATGTGTGGTGTATACTAGAAGCACAAGCTCAAACAAAATTAAACATCTTAAATGGAAGTGGCAAATTTGAAGCACAAAAACAGTTTCTTGCAAACCTGGAAGCTGCTATAAACTCAGTAGTAGATCTCTCATCAAGCACACAACGCTATCAAGATGTTCTCAGATATGCCAGATCAAAAGTTGACTTTGTAGTTGGCATTGGGTTATACATGTTGCCGTCTGACCTTCAACTCCAAATGGGGACAATAAAAAATTATAATAATGAAATAATTTTTGCAGGGCGGGATCAGAAATTAGGACTCAATCAATCAGTAAACTTAAGTCCAACAAGCACACACTTACAACCACCGCTTGCGCTAATAACGCCAGTTACACCAGTCACACCAACACCAGCGTCAGTTACACCAACACCAGCACAGCACCAGTTACACTAGCACCAGGACCAGTTACAACACCACCAGCAAACACACGTCAGAGAGAACTGCGTTGGTAACAGGCCTAAAGGCTTCCCTACACAGAGAAACGAAATACACAAGAAACGAAACATTTTCATTGCATCGAAATGCCTCCTCCGCACACGCAGAAACACCGTGAAAATTCATTTCGATTGGTACAGGGGAGGTAACTCTTCACTGACACATGCTCTGGTTTGTATTGGTGGATATCGGGTCATAAACTAAACATATAAGACATGTGTGCCTTCGTGTACACAATTAAAGTGAATTCCTGACCATATCAAATAAACTTAAGCACTTTTGAACACGTAAACAGGAATGGTTCAAGTGAATCAAGGATGCCGCCATCTTGACGTGATAGCCGCCATCTTGTAGGCTTTGCAGAGCAGCCGATGAAAGTGGGGTTCAGAAAACTCACCTAAAATCATATTTTGGTGGTACTTTAGTGATGATAAGTTATAGATTCCATTACGAGAATCATCCCCCCACTTAAATCTTACAGAATCATGCGTCACATCATGCGTTTATAGCCATAATAGACCTGAATCCACAACATCGCTTTACTTGCCATCTCAGTGTTTTGGCTTGAATGACGTCAGATTTAGCATCTGACCAAGCGGACGACGCTGATTGGACAACGGGTAGAAATGTTTTGGCGAAATGTTTCATGAATAGAGACAGGTTCTATTGCTCGAAATGTACCGTTTCGCATTTTGTGAAACGGTGAAATGTTGGAGAAATGTCTGAAATGCGGACATTTTGACGAAATGTTTCATTTCATTTCTCCGTGTGAGGAAGCCTTTACTGGATTAGGGATTTTACTTCTTTACCTGTTTCATTAAATATCCTGTGATTAATCCTCCTACTGTCACCAAAAAGACCCACACATGCTCCGCCATAAACCCCTGCTCTACTTATCCCTGCTGTACTTATCAACCAACTGACAACACTCCCTATTATGCCAGGTGAAGCATCCATTGTGGGCTGGCGATTGGGTGCCTGATAGGCGGGGGCAGGGGATCTAACTGTTGTCTGTCCAGCGCTGTGATTCCCCTTGGTTTGAGTACTTTCACAGCCAATTTCGTATGCATGTCTGAAATATGTGATAGTTGTTTTTTTTTACCCACGATGCCGGAGGCGGTGGGGGGGTGGGGGGTGGGGGTGGGGGTGGGGGTGGGGGGTGGGGGTGGGGTGGGGGTGGGGGTGGGGGGTGGGGGTGGGGGTGGGGGGTGGGGGGGTGGGGGGTGGGGGGTGGGGGGTGGGGTGGGGGGGTGGGGGGGGTTTAACACACACCAGAGACAGCCATTACTGCAGTACTCATAATAAATCCAAGAGCAGTAATTAAACTTGCAATTGTGATACCCTGCACTCTGAAAAGTGTTTTCAATCTCTCAGCCAAAGTTGTGTCTTCATAAAGTATTTTCTGAATAGTTTCTCTAAT
Source organism: Semisulcospira habei (assembly GCA_036245525.1). Lineage (NCBI taxonomy): Eukaryota > Metazoa > Mollusca > Gastropoda > Semisulcospiridae > Semisulcospira > Semisulcospira habei. The sequence continues at coordinate 104,918,315 of BTPG01000004.1, forward strand.
CCCGTTAACTATCGTTTTCAGTTTTTCTACGGATCAAAGTTAGACCTGTACAGAAAACTACGTGAACCTCTATCACAACAATGCTAGCACCAAAGATCAAAACCAAACTCTTACTGTCAAGTTTCCAAACCTAGGTCCCAATGATGTTATTGTTCCTGGTACTGCATGCCTTGCTTTTAATATTAAACTTTCATCAGACACAGATGCAAACAGAACACTAGTTGATAACCTTGGTAGAGCAATTATTAAAACTAATAAAGTTAAACTTGAAGGTCAAGATGTGGTTAGTTTGGATGATGCTGATGTATTCTACTGCTACAAAGATCTATGGCTCACTAAGGAAGAACGACAAGACTGTGCTTATCAAGGCATACAGCATATGTTGCCAAACTTAGAATCATTGCAGGCGATAAATCAACAACAGCTGCAAAGGATGTTATATTAGCAGAAACATATGGAAGTAGATTTTACATTCCACTTGGATTTGAAGCACATTTGCCTTATTATCAAGGAGCACTGAATGACTGTCTGAGTTTTGAACTAACTTTCAATTATTACTCCAAAGTTATCAGTTTATCTGATCTCAATGGAACATACAAGATATTAAACATTTCCTTGGAATATGAAATTGTCACACATACTGAACTAGCTAGACTCATACAAAATCAATACCAGTCAAGACTTCTGATTTATTATGACCCGTGTGATAAGACACAATTTAATGCACAAAGACAAAGTGAACCAATGTGGAACATCAACTTGAACACACGTGCTAGGTCACTGAAAGGCGTACTTATGTTATTTGTTGAACGGAAGTCCATACAAAAGAGAGTCAGAAAAATTTTACTATCCAAAGATTATGCACTTATTCTGCACTATTGAAGGGCGTCCTAATCAAGTGTATGCTTCAGACATGTTACCTTACCAACACTATGACCAGATCATAAGATGGTCGGGTGGAAGACTTAGAGAAAAATCTGCAAAAATGGCATGCAAAGATCTACATTTGTATAACGTAAGAATCGACCAATACCTAACAGACAAGTATGCACTTTGGCTAGACCTACGTAGTACAGATGACGACTACCTACACTGGTCCGGTTGTACTGTCAAAAATGGCAGTGACGGAATTACAATTCAGATACAAAAGAAGAGTGAATCAGCCTGAGCAATAAATATTTATCTGTATCTGATTTATGATGCACAACTGAACATTCAAGAAAGCAGACTAAGTGGTGGTGTGTATTAAAATTATATTTTGTTTTAAAATGAACTTGCTGACACTCGATCCTCACTGTGGTTTGTTTTGTGGTGCCACAGGCTCTGGAAAAACTGAATTTGTTCTTGATCTATTACAAACAAGATACATCCATCATTTTGAAAACATTGTGATATGCTGTCCAACAATTACACACAACAAAGCTTATCACAGCCGTTTATTTATTTGGACTGATCACAACATTTACTTAGTCGACCCTGAGAAAAAAATAAATGACTACCTGAAGTCCTTTTACAATCAATTTCAAGGGCAGCCAACTTTGTTCATAGTTGATGATTGCTCTGCAGAGAAAGACATTGTCAAAAAGAGAAATACTTTAGCAGAACTTTCCTTCAGTGGCAGACATGCAAACATCAGTGTCTGGATTCTCACTCAAAATATAATGCTGTACTAAAAGATTTTCGAGAGCAACTAAAGTTTATCTGTTTGTTTTATTGTAAGGATCCTGATAGCTTTGAAGGCTGCCTCAGGGAGAACGATGTTATACTCAACAAGCATGAACGAGGCATTGTAAAAAACAAACTGAAATCAACTAAGCACATGAAGGTCATCTTAAAGACAGATCATCCCACTGGGTATTGATTAATAAATTAATTTATTCTTTTGTTTTGGTCATAAAAATGATTGACAGACAAGTGCAAGCTGTTAATATCACAGACTGCTTCAGAGACTTTCATCACTTTGAAGATATAAGAACACCTTCCAAACAACAACTTGCCATAAAACCTGTAATAGCAGTACCAGCGGTGATATATGTGACATATAATGTGACTTTGGAATTTGTTGATGAAAAAACATTTGTAGAGTACATTACTGTTGATTTTAGGACATATAATTTTATAGTTGATAATAACTGGTTTAAGACAGTGTGTGAACACATACACCAACAACTAAAAAAACTAGCTGTTCATTTTGAATGTGTTACATTCAATAAAATGGTATTACACATACAGTAATATTTTTATATTGTTATTTTGTTTTGGTTATAAAAATGACTGACAGACAAGTGCAAGTGGTTGACGTTACAGAATGCTTCAGATATATCCAGCTTTTTGATCAGTTAAGAACAGATTTCAAACAGCCTGACATAACACCAATAGCAGTACCAGCAGTGATTATCATGTCATATCATATCACTTTGGAAATATTTGAGGAGCTACCATTTGTAGAGTGCATGCCTGTTGATTTTAAGACACATCTTTTTTTAAGTAGATGATAACTGGTTTGAGACAGTGTGTGAACAAATATTCAGACAACTATGTGAACTGAATCTGTTTATTGTAGGTGTTACAGTCAATAAAGTGGTATTACACATACAGCAATATTTTTCTATTTATTATTTTGTCTGTCTATAACAAATGACCGACAGTTCACAAAGCTTTCAAAACATATTTCACACAACAAACTTGGCTATATCCAATACTTACAATGTTTATGAATCAATAGAGAAATCTTTTACCATAATACAAGATAATCTTCTTGCTGGTAGTGTAAAGACTCAGGCTGTTGCTAAAATAGAATTTAACTAAGTAGATGGTGAAGTGATAGTACTTTCATTTATCTCAACGAGACAACACACTGTTAATGCAAGAAGGGAACTGGAGAACGTGTTTAGAAACAAAATGTTACCTGACTTCCAATCAGCAATTGATAAAGCAAAAATGAAGGGGCCTGGTTGGCATGAAGGGTATGTACATGAGCTACAACTAAGGCAGTCAAGATATCATCCTATTTTAGACAAATCCTGGTTGCCACTACAACAGAGGTTGCAAACAAAAAAAGCTGTTGTTAATATTCAGAACAATGATAATCACTGTTTTTTTGTGGTGTGTGCTTGCTAAACTACACTTTGTAAAAGCAAAACCTGAGCGTGTATCCAACTACATCAACTTTGTAAACGAACTCAACTTCAATGGCTTAGATTTTCCTGTTAAGGTGGAAGATATAGATTTGTTTGAAAAAATAAATCTTGGTATTTCTGTGAATGTGTATGTGTGGGACACTGAGTCTGAGAATAAGTTAAAACCAATTAGAGTATCACCACTTGCCCCAACCTATGGGCAGCCAGAAGATAAACGTGTTGACCTTTTATTAATAAGCAATGGTGGTAACTTTCACTACACAGTTATCAAGGGTATGTCATGGTTAATTCACGGGTATGTATCAAATCACAATGGGAAACAGGAAATGTGTAAAAATGTTTACAAAGTTTTTCCTCCATTAAAGTAGCACATAAGCATGCTCAACACTGCACGTCAGCTGATGACATTCAAACAATACTTAGATACCCAGATCCTGGTAGCAAGGTATATTTCAAGAACTATGGTATTCAGCAAAAAGCTGCCATTTGTAGTTATGCTGATTTTAAATCACTGGTTTACTATATGAGGGACCAATTCCAGAATCATTACCAAAGACTTAAAATTAAGTGACCAAGTGGTGTGCTTCTTTGGATACATTCTTGTTAGGTCAGACGGTGAGCATACAGAACCTGATATCTACAGAGGTGAAAATGCAGCAGGTGAGTTTTTAACACAAATGAGACAACTGCATAGTAGTGTAGTATATTATCTGGAAAACTGTCAGATGCTTTTGATGATGACAGAGGATGATAAGCTGAATTTTAAAACAGCAGAGGTATGTTGGATTTGTGAACAACACCCGGGGGGAGAGGGGTGGGTGATAAAGTTTGTGACCATGACCACATAACTGGGCATTACAGAGCTGCTGCTCATGGAGCATGTAACTTAAAACTAAAAATAGATCCCAAGACATACAAACTGCCTGTCTTTTTCCACAATATCAAAGGGTATGATTCACACATTATCATTTTGCTGTAGATGAGTCTTACAAGAACATTAGTTGTATTGCCCAAACAACTGAGAAGTACTTGACTTTTAGGTTAGACAACAAACTTGTGTTTTATGACTCAATGCAACATTTGTCCTCGTTTGTGCTAGTCTGGCAGAAGGACTGACAGCATTTCCAATAACAAGTAAATAATTTGAGCCAGAGTTGATCAAGAAAGGAGTCTATCCCTATGAGTACATTAATCACTGGGTTGTGTTTGAGGAAACGTCTCTGCCTCCAAAAGATAATTTTATTCTACACTAAATGGTAAAGGAATTTCTGACTCTGAATACCAGCATGCTCTTGATGCATGGGGTAAATTAGGGTGTCAAACGATTGGTGACTACCATGACCAGTACTTGAAAGCTGACTTTTGCTTGCTAGAAGACGTATTTGAGAGTTACCGTGAAAAGGGTCTGTTAAACTACAGTCTTGACCCGGCTAGCTATATAACTAGTCCTGGCATTACATGGGATGCATTTTTTAAATCCAGTAAGATACAGATAGACCTGCTCTCTGATCACATGATGGTTGACATAGTGGAACATGGTTTGAGAGGAGGCATAAGCATAACCGCAAATAATTATGCCAAAGCGAACAATAAATATCTTGATGACTATGACCCCTCAAGGTCAAGGTCATATATATATATACCTGGATGCTAATAACCTTTACGGATTTGCAATGACTGTGTTATTACCCTTGAAGAACTTTTGTCTACATGATTTGTCACAGTGTGATATAACATACTTAACAAACTGTATTATGACTCATGATCGAAATCACAAAAAAGGTTGAATGTTTGAAGTCGACCTGGAGTACCCATACCACCTACATGATTACCACAATGATTATCCATTAGCAGTTAAGAAAATGTCTTTGAGATAAATAAAATGAAGACACAAAACTTGTGCCAAATTTAAATAATAAATTCAATTACATTTGTCACTATCGCCTACTGCAGTTTTACATCAGGCATGGGTTAGTACTAAAGAATGTCCACAGAGGCATTGAATTTGATCAGTGTGCTGTTATGAAAGATTACATAATGAAGAACACAACCCTTAGTGCAAGGGATGGTAACACTGCATTTGACAAAAACTTTTTTAAGCTTTTGAACAATGCCTGTTTTGGCAAGATGATGGAAAATCCTCATCACCGCAAAGATGTGAGAAAAGTCACAACTGAATCAAGTGCAATTAAACTTACAGGCAAGCCACAATACACAGGGTATGAAGAGTTCCATCAGTCACTTTATGCAGTGACACTCAAAAACAAGGTTTGTTGATCTCAACAAGCCAGTATTCATTGGTATGGCAATACTTGAACTGTCAAAGCTGTTGATGCTTGAATTTTACTATGATTACTTTAAACTGAAGTATCCTGACTATTGACTGTTATAAACTGACACTGACTCTACACTGACGTGCCTACTGAAGACTTTTATGAAGACATGAAAACAGAGTTACATATATATGACACGTCTGATTATCCTAAGGATCACCCACTATACAGCACACAAAACAAGAAAGTGCCTGGGAAGTTTTAAAGATGAACTGAATGGGGTGCCAATAGTTGAGTACGTTGGACTGAGGTCAAAAATGTATTCAATACTGCACCAGAAAGGTAGTCAGTCCAAAGCAAAAGGTATTTAAAAAAACAGCGATAAAAATAAAGATATTCATCATGAACACTATAAGCAAGTTTTAGATGGAAAACTAATGCTTGATTATCCAAACAAGACACTGAGATCAAACAAACATAATCTTAAAATGATCACTTCACATAAAAAGTCACTTGGAGTTGGAGACACGAAAAGAGTGTTTCACAGTAAGAAAAAGGCTTATGCACCTGGGCACCACAAGCTTAAGTTGTCTGATGAAATAATTGAAGAAATAGTTGATGAAATGATTGATGAATTAGTTGATGAAATGAGTATCAGTGTCTGTTGGAACTATCTGTAATTCTTCTCTGACAAATGCCCTCTGAAGGGCAGTGTAACACACGCAGACTTGCCCACAGTCGCACGTACAGACTCTCACGCAACAGACACATACACCGCCACTGACTCAGACGGGCGCATTCATGCGGTAAAACACAACACACGGGCTCCCTTTCTAAAGTGACTTTTATACAATAAGAAAAGAAACGCTTAAAAGATTATCAGACTATATACACTCCACCTTCCCCACTGCATCCAAATCACATACACACAAATCACAATATCTTTGCCAGGCTAGGTTTTAGTTTCACACTGTCTCCAACCTGTTTGATGTTATTGCCTGGTTACGTTGGTCCTTCTCACGTCTAGGCGTGAAAGTCCTTCGTCGTACGCTTCTTCTTGCCGTCCTGTCTCTTTGGCACGGACGTCCTCGTTCTCGTCAGCTACGCAGTTCTCGCTTTGACTCGGGTGTCTTGGTCCCGGTCAGACTCACTCTCAGTGAAGAGCTGGAGGGATGACCTCACGTTAGGTCCCACCTGTGACTCGACGTCTCGGCGTCCGTCGTTCCACTCTTTACAAGAACTCTGAAATCTAGGCTTCAGAGTCTTGGAATACGGGCTAGGTGTCTCAAACACAACCGTTCCATACAACAAAACAGCCCGTACTGCCGATCTAGACCTCTGACAGACACAGCTTCCGCCTAGAACTCACTAAACAGAACTCACTAAAAATCCCGTGGTAACCATGTCTTACAGATTTCACGTGCGTCTAGTGCCACACGGACTATCGGCACAAACAAACCGTTAACAGAAACCGTACCGTATTTAATCTAATGTATGAGCACTATGCACGAGCATAGAGCTTCATCACAATTCCCCCTTCCTCGGGAAAAAAAAGAAACGACCGAGTTTCTTTTTAAGGACTACTCAACGTACACTATCACAAACCAAGACTAACTTTGACTAGAATACAAGGGACTAACTGTCTAGAACACGCCACCAGGGCCACCATGGAAAACGCGGATCGGCATCCTCGTCCGTCCGTCCGGTTCCCTCTAGAGCGGCCTGCGGGCTGAACTCGAACTCGTCCCCCACAAGTGAATAGAACGGCTCGGTCGCCCCAGCCGCGAAACACGCTAGTGCAGGCCTCGACCCATCATTGTATTTCTTCAGCATGTTAGATCTTCTCCTTTCCCCGCACAGAAATGAGATAGTCATGACCATACTCGCGAACAACTTGGTACGGCCCCTGCCATTGAGGCACGAGCGCCTGCGTGGTTGCGGGCGAAAAGAGCAAGACTTGCTCTCCTGGAGTAAACCGCCTTATCTTGGAGCCCCTGTCTCGGTAGTGCTTCTGCACCTTTCGGGCCGCATCCACATCATATGGTGTTGTGGGCTATCTCGCAAGATTCCCTGACAATGTTTTTTAGGTCCAGCAGATACTGGAAGATGGTTTTGCTCTCCCCCGCGTCCTTATCCCCAGACCACGCGTCCGCAAGTAAGTCGATCGGCCCTCGTGCTCGTCGACCAAAGAGCAACTCAAATGGGGAAAACCCCGTGCTCTCGTTCGGAAGCTCCCGATAAGCGAACAACAGCGCCGGGAGGTAACGGTGCCAGGACCGTGTCCGTGCTTGAACGACTTTCTTTAGCGACTGCTTTATCGTGCCGTGAAATCGCTCGACCATCCCATTAGATTGGGCGTGGTATGGTGAGGTCAAAGCTCGTTTGATCCCCAGCATACGGTGGAACTCGCCCATGTCATATCGGACGTGAACTGGGTCCCCCTGTCACTCAGAACCGACTTCAGGAAGCCCATTCGAGCAAAGATCGAAAACATGGCTTCCGCCACCGACACTGTATCAATCTTCTGTAGCGGAGTAGCTTCCGGGTACCGCGTCGCCACATCGATCAGAGTAAAAATGTAGCGATGGTTACCCTCCGATGGGGGCGACAACGGCCCCACAATGTCCACCGCCACGCGATCGAAAGGCACCTCAATGCGCGGCATCAACTGAAGCGGCACATTCGGAACCCGGCCCTTCGGGTTTGTACTCTGACAAATGTCGCAGGAGCGACAATATCGTGCGACGTCAGTCGACAACCCTGGCCACGAAAATCGGAGACGAACCCGCCTCAGCGTTCGTCTAACGCCGAAGTGACCCGCCAACAACCCGTCATGGGCCGCCAACAACACTGTGTCGCGCAGCGTAGAAGGCACCGCGACCTGCACTGTTGTCGGAACCGTGCTCGGCGCGCCCTCCCTCCAAAAATGACGGTGTAACAAGCCGTTCGTAACCACGAATCGATAAGCGTTCACTCCACTCTCCCTGATCGTACCCCCTGCGGCTTTTTCGAACCAGTCCTTCAACGACTCATCTGCCCTCTGTAACTCACCAAGCTCGGCAGGCGAGATAGCGTCAAGAGGCGAACTAGCCACACATGGCAGTGCCGCCTTTTCCTCGCCCTCGCGCCTGACTTGCGCTCTCGTCGCGACAAATGCGACTGCCTGGTGAGCTACCCGAGCCTGCTGAAATGCTCCAAACATACCAACGACTGGCTCTACATCTTTCATGTTACCGAGAATTAGATCCACTACCGGCTCGTCTATGACACACGAAATCAGATTGCCCGAGAAAAACTCCGTGTCAACGTCTATCTTCGCCAAAGGAAAAACTTCTACCTTTCCTCCGAACGAAATTACCCTCTGGGTCTCCCCCGTGTACTGATCCTCCCTAACTAGGCTACGTCTGACCCCCGCGGTCATGGCACCCGAGTCGCGCAGAACAGAAACGAGGAAACCGTTCACAACCCCCTTCACTACCGGCAAGTACCCGCCGCCATCGGCCGAGCACACAACGCTCAGCTGAGGCTCCTCCATGACAGGAACTGCAACACTGGCCGTGTGAGTGAGCTGCCCAGCCCCATCTACCCGTCCAGTGACGCCAGGACACTGATGAGCCAGATGGCCGTGCTCCTGATAACCAGCATACTGCGCGCCTGCACTGTTGTACGGACAGTTCTGTCTGAAATGCCCGTACCCACGACAAGAAAAGCACTGAGTTTCCGAACTCGCAATACGACCACGACCATACCCACGCAAAGATGTCCCTCCACGTGCGTACGGATCGCGACTGGCATTGCTGTTACCTCGATCACCGCGTCGGAAACGCAAAGTACCTCTACCGTTAACCAGCTGGGCTCCACGTAAAGTATTGATGCCCCGGTAACCCCCAGTCGTGTTAGCAGCGACCAACCCGACCGGCGGTGTCTCGGTCCTACGCGCGAGGTTTTTCGTATGATGCGCCATCCGAAAAGCCTCCGCGTTCTGTACTAACTCGTCCGTAGTCTTGAGGTTACGCTCCCTTAAGAATACCGCTAGATCCTTGGAAACGCTACCAAAGACCTGTTCAGCCAACATGAGATCGAACAATGCCTCGTACGTGTGGTCGATCTTTGACAGTTCGACCCAACGTATGAGCAAATGGGACAATTGTTTGCCAAACGACACAATCTGGCCGACAAGCTCTCAAGCGTTCTCTAAAACCTTCCGCATTACACTGGAACTTCTGCAAGAGACACTCCTTCAAAGTCTCGTAATCTATGTTCCCCGAAACGTTCAAGCTATGGTAAAGACTCAAGGCCTGACCCTCAAGCACAGATGAAAGCAAAACGGGCCAGTTGGCAGGAGGCCAACTCAACGCCTGCGCATGAGACTCGAAACGACACCAAAAAAAAAGCGTCAATAGAGTCCACGGACTCTTTAAACATCGGCAGTCTAGGAAAATTCCGTATGCTCCGGCCTACTGAATCACTATCAGCTGTTCTAGACCCCGCATCTCGAGCTAACTGTAGTTGTACCTCCCTATCTTTCTCTTCTTTCTCTCTCTTTGGTACTCTAATTCTCTCTCTCTTAACGCATGTTCCCTCTCGTCCTTCTCTCTCTGAAACGCTAGAGACTTCTCGTCCTTCTCTCTCTGAAACGCTCTCTCTTCTCTTTCTCTCTCTCTGTACTTCTAATTCCTTCTCCTTTAAGACCCTTTCTTTCTCTTCTCGCTCTCTCTGAGCTTCTAACTCTTTCTCCTTTAGCTCCATTTCCTCTTTCTTAAGTATCCTGTCTTTCTCTTCTCTCTCTCTCTGAATTTCTAGTTCTTTCTCCTCTGTATCTGCATTTCCAACTCTTTCTCCTCTCTAAGTCTACGAATCTCCAACTCTTTCTCGTCTTTCACTCTCTGAACTTCTAACTCTTTCTCCTTTAATGCTTTATGAACTTCTAGTTCCTCTTTCTTAAGCACTCTCTCTCTTCTCTCTGAATTTCTCTTTCTCTCGCCCTATCCTCCCTATCCTTACATTTCTCCACATAGTCAAAAAGCTTCTCATCCCTAAGTCCTAACCTTTCACCCTGTTTAATGTAAGCCTCTACCGGGTCTACCTCCATGTTTGCTACAACAACTTCCCAAAACTTGAAAACTCAAAAATACAAACCACAACCAAATCAACGTCAAAACTTAAAATGAAAAACTCAACAATATCAACAACCTACGCAGAAAACAGGGACCTACTTTGACGTCCAGATGGAACGAAACATAAGAACGATAGAAAGAAGAGCAAGGAAAAAGAATATTACCTATACAAAAGGAAGAAACAAAAACTAGCTCCTCGTAAGATCCAGAAAACTACGGAAACGGATCTTACCCTCTAGAATCGGAGAGGGGAAACTAACATCAACATGCACATAACAAAATCCTACTCTAAAATCGCTACTCACTATCGCCCGCAAATACTTTAACCTACCGCTAAAACAGGGTCACCACTGTAACGCACGCAGACTTGCCCACAGTCGCACGTACAGACTCTCACGCAACAGACGCATACTGACTCAGACTGGCGCATTCATGCGGTAAAACACAACACATGGGCTCCCTTTCTAAAGTAACTTTTATACAATAAGAAAAGAAACGCTTAAAAGATTATCAGACTATATACACTCCACCTTCCCCACTGCATCCAAATCACATACACACAAATCACAATATCTTTGCCAGGCTAGGTTTTAGTTTCACACTGTCTCCAACCTGTTTGATGTTATTGCCTGGTTACGTTGGTCCTTCTCACGTCTAGGCATGAAAGTCCTTCGTTGTACGCTTCTTCTTGCCGTCCTGTCTCTTTGGCACGGACGTCCTCGTTCTCGTACTGCTGCGCAGTTCTCGCTTTGACTCGGGTGTCTTGGTCCTGGTCCTGGTCAGACTCACTCTCAGTGAAGAGCTGGAGGGATGACCTCACATTAGGTCGCACCTGTGACTCGACGTCTCGGCGTCCGTCGTTCCACTCTTTACAAGAACTCTGAAATCTAGGCTTCAGAGTCTTGGAATACGGGCTAGGTGTCTCAAACACAACCGTTCCATACAACAAAACAGCCCGTACTACCGATCTAGACCTCTGACAGACACAACTTCCGCCTAGAACTCACTAAACAGAACTCACTAAAAATCCCGTGGTAACCATGTCTTACAGATTTCACGTGCGTCTAGTGCCACACGGACTATCGGCACAAACAAACCGTTAACAGAAACTGTACCGTATTTAATCTAATGTATGAGCACTATGCACGAGCATAGAGCTTCATCACAGGCAGGCTCATATAGATAAAAAAAGATGGGTTACCAGGAACTATTTTTTTTTTTGCATTGTAAACAGATGTAGACATATTGGATCAGTCGCCCTATGTTTAAAATCATTCTCTGCCTCACCTGGTTGATACAGATATCTTACCTGTTTCGTAAACAAACTTGTATCAGGCGTAAGCGGGGTTTTTAGCCCTGAAGCTGGTGGCATTGTTTTTAATTTAATAGCATCAACAGGTTCCAGGTGACCCTCTTTATTCATGATGGTAATCCCTTAACCCACTCAGTGTTATGCGTGTTTTGCATGAGTTCCTTAGAATACTTGTTGTAGAGGGGGGGTCTGTGGGCTCTTTCTCACGCACTCACACCCTGGGGTTCGCTTCCGTGAGGGTTGAGAAGAGGCTTAATTGAAGAACATCTTTTTATTCACAGCATCAAATCAAGGCTCTTAATCAATGCCTTTAAGTCAATGATGCCTTTAAGTCAATGTTTTTAAGTCAACGATGCCACGCTGCAACAAACATTACAGGTCATAAGTATATATCATATACAATATAGCGTGAACGTACGTTCTAGCTATTACTATTATCAAACTACCATAAATATACATACGCCGCTATAGCTTGAACATACATTCTAGCTATTGTCATGCAACCGAAATTACAAAAGAATGTACAGTACAAATCGGCTCTAAACAACGAATTATAAAAACAGACAGTCAAGTAAAAATAACATAAAATGCAATAACAACATTTTTCAGTTAATGCAATATTCTATTACCTTAACAAATAACCAAACATCTAGCTATTCAACATACCTTAGCAAAGTGTCAAAGGTGGATAACATCAAGGTAGACTGAATGTCATTGACCAGATGCAGTCAAATAACAAAACTGCTGTGTTTGACTGCCCAAAAATGTTACAGCAGCTATAGGTGAATACAGTTCAGTCAAAGCTCATGCACCTGACTGAAAAACTCATGACAGAACTTACCGCCCAAGATGCACTGGATTCTTGGAGCACTTATAGCTACATGCTGTCCAAACACAGAGTCAGGCAGCAATATTTATACATCTAGGCTAGAGTTAGGAACGATATACATCTATGCTCCCACTGACTAAACTGTTCTGACTTACAGTTAAACCTGTCTGGTTTGCAGTGCAGTCTATCCATACCACCTTATAAAACAAGACAACGGAATGAAGTAGATCAGTTTAAAAGAGAAAAGATCTAAGAAGACAATACTAACTAGGAATTAACCTATTTGGCTTTATCCATTAATTAACATTTATTTACCTTACAAATCATAATCAGTGGAAAATATAGACTATACTTCCATTCCTCTATTTAACCGCATGATCAAAGATCACTCTACCACATACTGATAACTGAAAAGCCTCTCAGATAATTGTTTGTTCTCAACAATTGCCTGTGACCTATGGATGCCTGGTATGCCACGCCTAACTAGCATGCCATGCTTTGCAAATAATTGATTAACTGAACCTTTGAATTCACTTCCTGGTCGACTTGCACAAGCCTAGGGTATTTCAGAGGACCACAGCTATAAATCAATGATAATGCTGCAGCTACAGTACTAGCGTTTTTGTCAGTAATAGGTTCTCCATCCTTGAATCTCGACACAATGTCAACAACATTCAGTGCATACTTGCATCGGTTTTTTCCTGGTAGTATCATGTGGAAGAAACAATAGATCCATTTGGTGTGTGTCATTACGGGTGGTGTTTTCAAAGTGTGGTCTTATTATTTTTCTTGGAGCGGGCAAATATATCTGCCATATAGCTTGTTTTTGTAGCCACTGTTTTACTTGCTCGAGCATAACATCATTTGCAGCAGTAGACAATATTTATATTGCAGTTTTTGCTTTTCAGTAGCTAATTGGGGAGTAATATATTTTTGATACTTTAGCTTCAATGCTTGTCATTTCTTCTAGCAAGAAAATTCCTGTGAAATAAACAAATGTCGTACCTACTAAAACAAACATTATTTCTCTATTTCTTTGTTGTTGACTGGGTTGGTAGTAATCACTAAGCTTTGGTTGTGGTATGTTTACGTCTTCACCAGTAACAAGATAGTATTCTTTGATAGTGTCATCTACATTTGAAAATGTATGCTGTGCGTGACCTTCCAGTCTAAGTTTTTCATTGATGAAATCAAGTCTTTCTATTCTTTTTTTTTTTCCTCATAATCCTGTTCTGCTTGAGCCAGTTTTTCTGCTTCGTAGTGGCATCTCAGTTTGTCCACACTCTCTTGTCTACTCATTTTTTAAAAGAGGTTAATTCGATCCACTAAAAGCAAGTGCATTAAAAACAGCAGCACCAACGATAACAGCTAATGTTGCCATATTTTTTATTTACATAGATAATTTTCTGGAATAATTCCCTGCTTAACAAGAAAGTCTTGTTGCAGTCGATGCTGTGACAACCGCAACTAGCTTACCACTGTCATCAAAATCTAGTTTGCCCAGGTCTGCAGAACGCATTTTGAGAAGACTCCACCCTAGCATAGTGTATTCAATACTGCACCAGAAAGGTAGTCAGTTCAAAGCATAAAAAGTCACTTGGAGTTGGAGACACGAAAAGAGTGTTTTACAGTAAGAAAAAGGCTTATGCACCTGGGCACTACAAGCTTAAGTTATCTGATGAAATAGTTGAAGAAATAGTTGATGAAATGATTGATGAATTAGTTGATGAAATGAGTATCAGTGTCTGTTGGAACTATCTGTAATTCTTCTCTGATACATGATACTACTAGGAAAAATGATGCAAGTATGCACTGAATGTTGTTGACATTGCGTCGAGATTCAAGGATGGAGAACCTCTTACTGACAAAAATGCTCATACTGTAGCTGCAGCATTATCATTGATTTATAGCTGTGGTCCTCTGAAATACCCTAGGTTTGTTCATGTCAACCATGGAAGTGAATTCAAAGGTTCAGTTAATCAATTACTTGCAAAGCATGGCATGCTAGTTAGGCGTGGCATACCAGGCATCCATATGTCACAGTCAATTGTTGAGAACATTTTGAGAAGACTCCACCCTAGCAAGTCCACTTAGAATGGCAGAGTGATAGACGAGTTTCATTAGGTTCTTTGTGTTGCTTATTTTTTCTTATGCAACAAAAACTAAAATAATAAATTTATTTACTGCATAAAAATGGATCAATAGCTTTTGGTGCTGCTGATAATGTGGAGACTTCTTGCTTTGCTTTTTGAGTTTCTGGGGTTTTTTGGACACTGGTCGAGTTTGTGGCTTGTATTTTTTTCCATAACTTGTAACCTATGTAACCAAATCCAACAACAAATATGCCAACAAAGTATTTTGTTATTCCAGGTATAGGCTGTTGTGTGGCAGGCTCAGTTGTTAGTCTCTCACTTTGTTGTGTGGTGGCAGTGGGGGTGGTGGTTGTGTTGATGTTGTTGATGGTGGTGGTGGTAGGTCAGTTGCATGAGCCTTTTCTTGTAACTGTAAGTTTTTGGGTCTGTTAAACTCAGCTAGTCTTTTTCCCATCTCAACCCTGCTGGGCCTTTTAGCCTTAGTTACCATTTGAATTTGAGTCAAGCTCAGTTGTGGGGATCATCTGGTTGTCCTCTATTTTCTTTTGCTTTAAAATTTATTTTAGAAAAATCAACATGACTCCCAGTAATGAGTAAGGTGACAGCAGGGGTGAAGTAATTTCCAAATTTGTAAACATAAGGCATGCTAATTTACCAATTGAACTTGAAACAATAGGGTTGCTTTCAAGATCATGTGATAGACTGTCAGTGTCCACAGGTAAGAAGTGACTAACTGCTTTCATGTACAGACACACGGGAGATCGACTTAAGTCATGGGCCATTAGTAAACCAATGTAATTTTCATATTTAGCATGTAGTTTAATTACCTCCTCAGCAGCGAGTGATTCAATTTCTTCTGTTGTATACTGTTTTTCAAGATATGCTTTTGATTTCCCGGAAACAACTACAGGGAGAAGTCTAAGTCCTTATTCTCTACAGCACAGATATCACTTATAAAAAGAAGTTCATCCTGATTCATTTTATTTAGTAATATATTGATATTTTGAAGCTATAATTAATCTCTCAAAATACACTCATGGTGTGACTTTAGACAGATTTTGTGTTAGTTGTGCATGTTGATGTTTAAAATAGCTTTGTTTTATGCATGGGCTCAATGAAAATGGGAGTGGTGGTTTGGGAATCTCCTTTCTCCTATCTCTTCAGTTATATGGTTTAGAACATGTTAAGTCCCTTCTATTTATAGAAGGGTTTTTTTAGGACCTGGCGTGGTGTGGCGAATTTAATAGCCTGTCCATGATGTCAAAGGCGGGAAGGCTAAACCTCTGACAATTGAAATAACAAGATAAAAATTACGTCATGTCTAGTTATGCTAACCTCGCTGCTGAACGTACATTTGGCGCAAAGCGCGGTAATGTGCGTATGTATGTATGTATGTATGTGAAGATGTATGTAAACAAGAGAATCTCCGATATTTCTGTACACACAAGCTTCAAACTTGGCGAAATACTTCTTAAGTGGGTGGCTAAGACAGCCTCCGAGCATATTGTAATTAAATGTCTCATTGAAGACATAAACAACCGTTTATAGGAAATCGGTTAACACAGATTAGAGTCCGTAATTTGTGTCATATTTACTTGAACTTTTGCTATAGCTAGTTTGGAGAAAGACATTGGATGCGTTCGTTAGCCAGCTTTTTATCCTTTCAAAGTCTTAGTAAAAATTAATTCTTTTCAGAAAACAATTGAAACAGTTGGGGGTTTTTTATTTTTAAAAAACTTCACTTCTAGAGAAAGTCAGACAGTGCCGCTGACATAAAAGAAGCAACACCATCACCAGGCAGACACATATACTCTAAATATGACGTAATTCTCTCTCTCTCTCTCTCTCTCTCTGTCTCTCTGTCTCTGTCTCTCTCTCTCTCTCTCTCTCTCTCTCTCTCTCTCTCTCTCTCTCTCTCTCTCTCTCTCTCTCTCTCTCTCTCTCATGCTCTTTCTCACACATGCACTCATCTCCAAAAGGCATACATGCTCATGTGTCCGGAGTGCCCGGAGGGCGCATGAACATCTATTCCTCTTGAGGATGTTTGGAGCGCGCGCATGCACTTAGGCACACGCACACGCATAGGCACATCGACGCGCTTTCAGAAGAGCATGCAGGTGCGCTTAGTATAGCATGTAGCTAGGTAAAGTCAACCTGATTTCATACAAATTATTGCAAGACTGAAATCTTACCGTGAAATTCTAGTCAGTTTGTCACCATTTTCGCAAGTCTTAAAGCGAAAGTGAAACTCATATCACGTTAAATATAAAATTACGTAAAAACAAAAAAAATACGTCATGAAAAATGACGTTTGACAAACCAATGACGCGTATGCACTGAGCGCGCCCCTTCTAGGTTTCACTATGACGCATTGGCACATCTGCGAGGCTTTTTCAGAAGGAGATATTTCAACATCAGAATCAAGTCAAGGACAAAAGGTAGAAGAGCCTTGACAGAGAAGACAGCTCTCATACAGAAGGGACTTTGTGTTTTATGGTTTATCCCATCTTGTTGAGATAACCGGGGATTTTTCTATATAGTTATTTACCGGGATGGATAACTAAGGAATGTGATGTGTTTTGGTATGACTAGCTTGTTTACAAAGATAGTACATGGGTATGTTATGTATAATCGTTTCCTGCGTGCGAACTAGTGTATGGCGCGTGCGATATGTTATAGTCTTTTTCAGTGTGGTGACTGAGTTATGATGTGTTACGAATTTATTCTGTTTTATGAAGCGCGAGTGTGTGAATGAACGATTAGGTTTATCTGTATCAGCCAGGTTACGTAATGTACCTCATATCACCCAGAATTTGTGTGTTAAGTAAGTGTTATGACATTATAACTTTATTGTTCAAGAGTTCTTGTGAGGAGGGAGGGACTTAATGCCAAGACATCAAAGTCAACAGAGGCTGCCGCTGGAGGAACGTGTCGAGAGGACATTCACAGCTGGGGGAGCGTGGGACAACTTCAGGAGCGCGTGTCGCCCAAAACTACACGCCTATTAGTGGAGAAACGTGTGAACGGTGCAGAACTATAACACCCGTTGAACAGGTTGGAGTGTGAGGACATCTTACCTAGCGGTCTGGCTTTTATTATAATTTATTGTGTTTCGGAAGTGAGTGTGACGTGCTAGTGTTGATAGTTGTGCATTTTGTGAAGAGTTTTTGTTAGTTAGTATTACACGTTGGGCCACAGAAACGATGTTTTGAGTTTATGCTGCACGAATGCGTCCGACTGAGAGTCAGTGTTCTTTGTGTATGTGCCCGTTGCGTTTGTGAGGCTGTGCGTGCGACCGTTGGAAGTCTGCGTACGTTACAAAATACGTCGTTAACGTAGATACAGTTGATTAACACATTTCCACTCTATTTAAAAACAGAAAATAACACGAAGTTTTGTTTTAGATTGGATTAAGCGTTCTCTCCCGAACCAACCCGAGACTTCTTTTAGGCGATGTGGATGCGACTCACCTTTAGCTTGATTAATAATTTTACTTTTGTTTCACGAGTATTCTCGTTATTGATCGCTCCAATAAATAAGCACTCTTCTGTAAGTTCGAACAAACGGTAAAGCGACCTGATCTAGGGCAGGCCTTCGCCGATACAACTGTTCTCAGTGTTGTATTGCTTTAACTTTTCTACCCTTCTTTTCACAATCATTACTAGGCAGGCATTGTCATGGAACCCCTGTTACGTGGTGGAGTTGTAGTCGTAGTATGATAAACACACCAGACGCACGCACATAAGGTTCTTTTAAATAAACTTCATTCAGCTGCAATCCGTCACACGTGGCTTAAGGATGTAGACAATACTGGAATAACAGTTCCAACAATATTTTAATTCAGCGATGCGATCTCCACACAATGCATTTCCAAATGCACCAACACTGATACAAAGTCTCTTCTGCAAATATCCACACTGTCGACACAAAGTCTCTCTACAACGTACACCACACTGTTATGCTGTATCTCTCACAATGTACACCCTATACGGGCCACGTACCTACGATAACTGTGTGTCTCTACAACTGACAAATGCAAGACAATGTATGAACGTACTTTCCTAGCGCCCTCTTTATATATAGTACCAATTTCCAGAATCATCTACGAAAATCATACAACGCAACCAGTCAGACGCAACCGAAACTCATTAAAATAATCTTTCTAGAAAAACTACAATATGCTACGAAAATTCGGCTGCTAACTTCAGCTCTAAATCCTAGTGTATAATGAAGTCACATAAAAGTATGGTAGCCCTATCACGACCTTGCATATCCGCTCTAGAAAATTCAGGAATTTTCACAAAACAAAAAAAAAAAGCTGCTCAATTCACGCGCACAGAAAAACAAAATGTTGCAAACTGTTACGAACTCAGGAGCGCGTGTCGCCCAAAACTACACTTTGGTACCGGTCTCAGGCCACTTTACAAATTTCAAATACAAGCGATCAAAAATCTCTGTAACTTCAGTAGCTGACTGGCCCTTCGTTTGTCTTGTACTGTGTTTGTCTTAAATGGCGTAAATCCGTGTCTGTTTCGTGAATGTGTGTGTTGGGTTTCAGGCGCGGCGCTTTGAGTCGATTTCCCCAAAATTGAGAAAAAGCGCCTATATAATAACGGTATTATTATTATTATTAACTCCCCGACGTCACACATACGAGGTCACTAGACAGCGCGACCTTATCGAAGGTTCTAATGTACGCAAAACAAAGATCGACCGCTATTCTCCGTGCGACTTTTCTAGAAACTTCCGGTTAAACTTAACGAAATCCGCTCTACGTGCAAACGAGAGAAAAACTTACTAAAAAGGTACGTGATTCGTAACCATGATAGCTCAAATAAATATCGGATCGTTTCCTACGATTAACACATGCATGCTCTCACAGGATAACACCACCACAATCGTAACAACCCCCAAGGAAAGAGGAAAAGAGGCAGGCCGAGAAACACCTGGCGTCGAGACCTCCGGCCAAGCAGACATCAAGAGACTGGGAGCCACCTGGAGTCAAATCAAAGGAGAAGCACAGGACAGGAGTCGCTGGAGGTCTCTCGTCGACGGCCTATACCCTGGGAGGGGTGACAGGCGTAAGTAAGTAAGTTTTCACAATCCATCAGAGTAGGCGCACGTAACGGTGGCTTTCTGTGGTACTCACAGAACTCTCCTGCGTAGCAAAGGAAAAAAATAGCAGACATTTCTTCGTTGTAACCACATTTAAAGCGCGCAAATTCTGTGAAAATGGAGTATTCTCCTGTTTCCTTTGCTGTTTATAATGTAAATGTTTGTTATAAGCGGACTCGACATCACCGCGGGGACTGAAAAAACATTTGTTATATCCTAAATTTTGTTATATCCGACCTTGTTACAAGCGGATTAATTTCAGTTACAAAGACCAAGAACAGATTTGACCAGGATCTTCCTAAAAGCTTTGTTATATCCGATTTTTGTTATATCCGATCTTGTTATAAGCGGACTTGACTATATTATATAACCCCTGTCGTTACTGTCAATAAAGCAGACACTCAAGTCACTGAACTACAAATGTTCTGCTTTTACATTTTTTTTTTAAACATAGGTAAAGGAAATGTTAACCATTTCCAGACCACAGCTTCATGTACATATTTATCATATAACAATCAGTTTAAAATATTAATGATTAGTACACTAAAAGGAAAGCTTTGCAACATTAATTCAGCTTTTTTTAACACTGTGACACGATGGCTCTATGGAACTTTCAAACTGTCTACAATAATGACGTCATTTTTCCTGTTAAGCGACGTAAATGTTTAAGTTCTTTTACCATCATAATGTATAAGGACGTGCAATCTCTTTGTCTCCAAGATCTTGTGGATAAAATGTCGGAAGTTAGATCTAAAGTCTCTCACATTGCAGTTTCTGTCAAGGGCTTGTGCATTGATTAGAACTGTCTACATCAGTTTATGGTGGAATAAGCTCGCCATGCCAGGAAGGTAACATTTTTGGTACCTTCCTTTCTTTTTAATAGTCGCTTTTTGTTTTACAGTATACAGCACGGAAAGAAGCGCTAAAAAGTGTAATTTTACCCTTTCAACTGCAAAAGAGCCTCGTCTACGCTAGTTTCTTCTCATCTCAGTACTTTTCATTGATGTCCTGCTATACACAAAAATGTTTTCTCAGGCAAACGATTCTTCGGTCTGATTTTTTAAATTTCTTTTTAGGATCTTTTTTTTTTTACATGCTATAAAACAAATTACACAAACTCCGTTCATGGTTTGAAGCGTTGGCGTGTTCATGTGAGTGCCGTCTACCTTTAAAAAAAAAATTAAAAATAAATAATTTAATTTTTTTTTTTTTTTTTTGGTCAATTCCAAGTGACTGTAGTGTAGCAGCAGCCAATCATAAGTTTGACGCCGGTGAATTTGTGCGACAATGTATTAAGTTATTAACAATCGTTTCTGTAAACTTACTGCTCGGCGTGTTCGTGGTGGCTTAGTGGTTTTAGCAGGCGACTCGTGGAGGGCGGGGTCGTCTATGTCCCGTGCAGATGTCAACATCTGCCCACTGCCCACGAGTCGCCTGCTGCCTTGCAGGCCTGGCCGCTTGGCTGCGGAAAGGCTAAGGGAGGAAACCCCTGACATCAAAGCCCCCGTGTCTCCGGGGAAGGCTTTTGAGCCAGAGACTAGGACAAGGACAGTCTGATATAAAACCTACGACCCGAGGACCTCGATGCCATCGTCCCAGCTTGCTAGGCCATGGCAGATGAACCAAGGGTTTAAAGGGTGGGGCCAGTACTGCGCACACTGCACTCCACCAAAAAGCTCCACCGCGCAGGCTTTAGGAAACGTCCACGGACCATGACACTGACCATTCCAAGTCCTGTAGCGACGGGCGAGGGGCGAAACGGCAGGTGAAAGATGTCACTGGAAGCCGCAGTCTCAAACCTGCATGCAGGCGGTTCAGGATATTGGTCGCCTGATGTTGACCTGGGGATGACAACATCACTCGGCACACCCTGAACGACCAAGCAGCCTTCTCTAGGGACAGCACTGCTTGCTCCACACGGAGAGGGGCCTAGAAAAGGTGG
This sequence comes from Semisulcospira habei, assembly GCA_036245525.1. Taxonomy (NCBI): domain Eukaryota; kingdom Metazoa; phylum Mollusca; class Gastropoda; family Semisulcospiridae; genus Semisulcospira; species Semisulcospira habei. Next base: position 104,940,136 of record BTPG01000004.1, read on the forward strand.
CCTAACCAAAGCTCGTCCCCTCGCAACCCCAGTTGGCTAGCCGCGGTCAACGGGCATCTTCTCCTGCGGTCAAAAAACAAGAAAGAATAACGGATCCACTCTCATGACGACCACGACCGGACTCAACGTAGCATGCTGGAACGTCCGAACCATGCTCGACAAAGCAGACAGCGGACGCCCTGAACGCCGCTCCGCCCTCATTGCCCATGAATTGCGGAGGTTAAACATCGACATCGCCGCGCTCAGCGAAGTACGCCTTCCGGACGAAGGCAGCCTCCAAGAACTTGGTGCTGGGTACACCCTCTACTGGTCAGGCAGGCCTGCATCAGAAAGACGGCTCTCAGGCGTGGGTTTCATGGTCAAGACATCCATTGCGACTAAGCTGGAAAACCTACCAACGGGCCACTCAGACCGCATCATGTCCATGCGCCTCCCACTGAGACACCAGCAACACGTCACCCTTCTCAGTGTGTACTCCCCAACCCTCCTGGCAGAGCCTGCTGAAAAGGACAAATTTTACACTGACCTGCGCAGCCTCCTACAGAGTACCCCTGCAGACGACAAAGTCATCATCCTTGGCGACTTCAACGCCAGAGTGGGCCAGGACTCTGAAGCCTGGAAAGGAGTCCTCGGCAAGCATGGCGTGGGGAACTGCAATGACAATGGCCGCCTACTGTTGGAGTTCTGTGCGGAGCAGCAACTGGTCATCACTAACACTACTTTTCAGCAAAAGGACAGTCGAAAGACCACCTGGATGCATCCTCGCTCCAAACACTGGCACCTTATCGACTATGTCCTAGTGCGTCAGAGGGACCGCAGTGACGTCCTCCTCACCAGAGTGATGCCCAGCGCAGAGTGCCACACTGACCACCGCCTTGTCCGCTGCAAACTCAGGCTCCACTTCAGGCCAAAACCCAAGAAATGGGGGCCCCCCAAGAAAAAGCTTGATGTTGCCAGCCTTCAGCGTGACGATGTGAAAGCTGCCTTTCAGACAGATTTACAGCGCAGGCTCAAAGACACAGCGGACCCAGTAGACTCCTCCCCTGAAACACTTTGGGAACAACTGAAAACTGCTATTACAAAATCCTCTGCAGAAGTCTTGGGTTTCGCCAGAAAGAAGAACAAAGACTGGTTTGACGAAAACGATGTAGAGATCCAGGAACACCTAGCAAAAAAAAGAGCCGCCCATCAGGCCCACCTAGCCCAGCCTTCCTGCCCTGTGAAGAAGTCTGCCTTCCGCCTCGTCTGCAGCAGTCTCCAGCGCAAGCTCAGAGATCTCCAGAATGAGTGGTGGACCAGACTTGCACAGAGGACCCAGCTTTGTGCTGACAATGGTGACTACAGGGGCTTCTACGAAGCACTGAAAGCAGTGTATGGCCCCAGGCACCTGGTACAAAGTCCCCTGCGAAGCGCGAATGGCCAGGCACTCCTCACAGATAATACCTCCATCTTGAACCGCTGGTCGGAATACTTTCAGAGCCTCTTCAGCGCTGAGCGCACTGTTCAAGAAGCAGTCGTCCTACAAATCCCACACCTCCCAGTAAAGGTTGAATTGGACGAACCGCCCACCGCTGAAGAGACCCTCACAGCCATCCACCAGCTCAAGAGTGGCAAAGCAGCAGGCATTGATGGAATACCGCCAGAGATCTGGAAACATGGAGGCACAGCACTGCACAACAAGCTCCATGACCTCTTTCTTTGCTGCTGGGAGGAAGGAACACTACCAAAAGATCTCCGTGATGCAGTCGTTATCACCCTGTACAAGAACAAAGGCGAGAAGTCTGACTGTTCCAACTATCGGGGAATTACCCTGCTGTCCATTGCTGGGAAAATCCTTGCAAGGCTGCTCCTGAATCGGCTGGTACCTGCCATCGCTGAAGACCAACTCCCAGAGGGCCAGTGTGGCTTCAGAGCAAACAGGAGCACCACCGATATGGTCTTTGTGCTGAGACAGCTACAGGAGAAGTGCCGCGAGCAGAACAAAGGGCTGTACGTAACATTTGTCGACCTAACAAAAGCGTTCGACACTGTGAGCAGGCAAGGCATGTGGCAGATCCTGGAGCGACTTGGCTGTCCCCCAAAGTTCCTCAACATGATTGTCCAGCTACACGAGGACCAGCAAGGCCAGGTCAGACTCAACAATGACCTCTCAGAACCATTCCCTATTCTCAACGGCGTAAAGCAGGGCTGCGTGCTGGCACCGACCCTCTTCACCATCTTTTTTAGCATGATGTTGAAGCAGGCCACAGTGGACCTTGATGATGACGATGCAGTGTACATCAGGTATCGTCTCGATGGCAGCCTGTTCAACCTCAGACGACTGCAGGCCCACACGAAAACCCTAGACCAACTGATTCGTGAGCTGCTTTTTGCTGATGATGCTGCCCTCGTTGCACACACAGAGAGAGCCCTGCAGCGCATCACGTCTTGCTTCGCAGATGCTGCCCAGCTCTTTGGACTCGAGGTCAGTCTGAAAAAGACAGAGGTCCTCCATCAGCCGGCACCCAAGACAGTGTATCGCCCTCCTCACATCACCATTGGCGAGTCTGATCTAAAGTCAGTGCACCAGTTTACTTACCTTGGCTGCATTATCACGTCGGACGCCAAGCTGGACAAGGAGCTTGACAGCAGGCTGGCAAAAGCGAACAGCGCTTTCGGGCGACTTTTCAAGCGGGTGTGGCACAATCAACAGCTGAAAACAGGCACCAAGATCAGCGTGTACAGAGCTGTGGTCCTCACCACCCTGCTGTATGGTTCCGAGTCCTGGGCCCTCTACCGCAGCCAACTACGACTCCTCGAACGCTTCCACCAGCGCTGCCTGCGTACCATCCTGGGCATTCACTGGAGTGACTATGTCACCAACGTCGAGGTCCTTGAACAGGCTGAAACTGTGAGCATCGAGGCTTTGCTGCTGCGGACACAGCTCCGCTGGGCGGGGCATGTCTCCAGGATGGAGGATCATCGCCTACCAAAGATCACCCTGTTCGGCGAGCTTGCTACTGGACACCGTGACAGAGGGGCACCAAAGAAGAGATACAAAGACTGTCTCAAGAAGTCACTTAGTGCCTGCCAAATCGACCACCACCAGTGGTCTTCGCTTGCTGCGGACCGTGACACCTGGCGCTCCACCATTTACAAGGCAGCTGTCTCCTTTGAGGACTCTCAGAGAGCTAGCCTTAAGGACAAGCGGCTCAGGAGAAAAAACAGAGATGCCGCAGCTCAGAACCCCGGCTATACCTTTCCCTGCAGCCACTGCGGTCGAACCTGCCTGTCTCGGATTGGCCTCCGCAGCCACGAACAAGCCTGCAGACGTCGTGGGCAACTCCTATAAAATCTTCGTTCGCGAAGTCAAGCCAAGAGAGTGGTTTTAGCTCGAACGCTATCGCGTTTCGTCATTCAATTTATCATACGGTGAAGCATGGACGTCGAACGCCGACGCCGTAAACGAAGGAAACACGTAACTGGCGAGGTCATGTTGCCATGTGTGAATAAGGTAACTAGCTCGTGAGCGGTCTAGGTATGGTACACCCAATGAATCAGAAATTCACTGATTTTCAGTTTGATTGATCCCCATACAGGGCACTGAAATGGTATTTTCCGGCCCCAGGTTAATCGTCAAGGTGAACTCTATCTCTGTTCAAAGTGAAATAACTTCACTCTATTTAGCGCAAGGTTCTCTTACGAATCTGCTCCACTATTGTAAAACAAGATGGGATAAACCTTCTATATGAGAGCTGTTCGCGCTGTCAAGGGTCTCTACCTGTTGCCTTTGACCTGATCCTGATCTCCTATTGAAAAAGCCTCGCCAATGCGTCAGTGAGCTCTAATAGGGGCGCAGCCGTGCAGATGTATCACTGGTTTGAAAAACGTCATTTGTCATCACGGTTTGTTGTTGTTTTTTGTTGGGTTTTTTTTTTGTTTGTTTGTTTGTTTGTTTTGTTTTGTTTTTTGTTTTGTTTTGTTTTTTTTTTTTTTTTTTTTGTTTTTTTTTTTTTTTGTTTTGTTTTTTACAGGTAATTTTAGATTTTACGTGATATGATCGAGTTTCTCTTTGGCTTCTAGACTTCTAAAGTAGAATTTCACGGTACGAATTCAGTCTTGCTATAATTTGTGCGAAATCAGGTTGACTTTAGATCATATACTAAGTACACCTGCATGCTGTTCTGACAGCGCGTTAATGTGTGTCTGTGTGTGTATGCGTGCGTGTGTGTGTGCGCGCGCGCGTGCGTGCGTGCGTGCGTGCGTGCGTGCGTGTGTGTGTATGTGTGTGTGTGTGTGTGTGTGTGTGTGTGTGTGTGTGTGTGTGTGTGTGTGTGTGTGTGTGTGTGTGTGTGTGTGTGTGTGTGTGTGTGAGAGTGAGAGAGAGAGAGGGAGAGAATTCATTCATATCTAGAGTATTGCGTCAGTATCTGCCTGGTGACGAAGTTGCTTCTTTGTTTTTTTTCAAAGAATTAATTTTACTGAAAAGGTTGAAAGGTACAAAGCTGGTTAACGAACTCGTCCAATGTCTTTCTCCAAACTACCAATGTCCAAAATGTCAAGTGAATATGGCAAAAACTCTAATCTTGGTCAACCGACTTTCTAAAAACGGTCTTTTACGTCTTCAATAAGGCATCCAATTTCAATATGCTCTGATGCTCTCTTAGCCACCCCTCTAATAAAGTATTTCGCCAAGTTTTAAGCTTGTATGTACAGAAAATATTGGAGACTGTCGTGTTTACATAATGCTGTGCCAAAAGTTCATACCTCGAAATGGAACAAGCAAGCAAAAAATAAAGATGAGTTTTTCAAAAGCAGACCTACACAGGGCAATGAGGGGTTCATTCCCCTATATGGATCTGCACTTGAAAAGATAACTGCTGCATGTGTGTTTGAAGAATGAGGTGTTTTGTATGTCTACATGTTGTGTGACGCTTGTAACACAGGACACAGTAAAATGACCAATAACAAGGAATCAGAAAATAATCTCCACACACAACCTTGATAAAATTGCAGAAAGTACTTGCTACAGCCCATCAAATGGTGCACTCTAGTTTCTGGGCCACTGGTTATGTAGTGGGCATATTTTCTACTGTGTCTGCATTACAAGCGTCACGCACTTTCTCACAAATGCTCTCTCAGTCATGAACAACAATGCAATGAACCAAAGGACCTCTGTGACTTTATTTGATGTGTCATTTCTGTTTTAAAAATACTGTACTGTGAACAAACAAACAAACAAACAAAGACAGATTATCTAAAAGTGTGCAATATAAATACTGTGCCCCGCATTACAAGCGTCACACACTTTCTGTATAATAAACAACTGTGCAATGATTTTTTTAAAACCTTCCTGGTTGGTCATAACTTTTTTTTAAGCATATAAGACAAGTTCTTTACAACCTCCGCCATTGCCGGTCCCAAGCCCGGAAGAAAAAGGAGGGTTAAAATCAACATAAAGAAAACCCTACGTCAAAACTACAAGTCCTCGATCACTCTTAGTGTCAGTAGAACCCCAAAAAATGGAACAAACAACAACAACCACCAAATGGATCTAAAAGTATAATGAACGACTATTGCTTGCTCGTAACGAAGGACCAAAGACACATCTATGCCCCATACAAGTTTTCCATGTGGTTTCCAGATCAAAATCTATGTTACCACTTGAAACGGTGCAAAACTCATTTGATTTACATCAAAGAAGCACATCGTAAGTAAAATTAATAAAGCAGTACAAGGAATAATATCTATTTTGTTGAATATGTGACGCTCGTAAGCATTCTAATCGCTCGTAACGAAAGTCGTAGCACGGGACAAAACTGATTCTCTACGTAGCTTCACATTGTGGAGTCGCCATTGAGGCATCTCCGTGTACTTCCAATGTTGTTTTTGCAGTTACTCCCTGCCAAATTCGCGGCGAAGACACTTGCAGTTGGCTCCTTCGTTTTACTATCCTTGTTTAAACACTTGTAACGATTGGACAAAAAAAAAAAAAAGACACCCGCCCAGCGCATCATGTGCGCTCTAGAACGTGCTGCGGCCAGCCCCATTTCAGTCAAAGTCTACCGTCAGTATTGAAAATACGGTAGACAAAAACCTGCAACATTGCAAGGGTTATAGTTCTGCACAAATTAATGTGACCGTGTCCTGCTGCAATTCTGGCGAATTCAGCACCAAAGGTGCAGTCAGCACCAAATTTTCTGAAGAAAACAATCATTCTGCTTTCTTTTCAGTCATAGTCAATAGTAGCCTAAATATAGCATTAAGAAGGAATGAGTAGCAGAAATTGTTAGGTACAATAAACTCCACAATTATGTGGAATACATCGCTAGTTTGGAGTTTCGTGTTTTACTTACGGTTGTTTTTAGTAGTATTCACTTTCTGCCTGTCTGTCCATCTGTGTGGTGATTAGTTTGGTTGCAGGAACAAATATCTATAGAGAAGAAGCACACAGCCGCACAAATGAGATCGCGAACTATTAACTCCTTGTGCCCAAGGTACGAAATACCCACATTTTGGAGTTATCCTCTGAGGACTGCATTACAATTCAGGAGACATTGAGATCGACCATGATAGTTCAAGGGTCGTGGCAGAATAGCTTGGCGCCTAGAGGCGCCAAGCTATTCTGCCACCACCCTTGTTCTGTCATGATAGAGCCATATCTTGCTGTAGTGTATCGCGGGCAGAATGAGTTAACCCATTACTGCTTGAGGCAAGTCGCTTCATTCACAGCACGTATCTTGCCAAGCAGGGTAACTGTGTCACCTGTGATAGAGTTGTGCCGTTTGCGCGGATGCTTAAGTTAATGTAGAATACGGATTTATTGCTTCACTGACCGGCACTGTCAGTAACGACTATCATGATCTACTGGTTTCCAGAACACCCGCCGTGCGCAGTGAGGGCGGCCGGAAGGACTTGTGTTCACATAACAGAGCTGTTGTTGAAGTTGTTGTTGTTTTTGTTGTCGTTGTTGTTGTTGATGTTGTTGATTTGATGTTGTTGCTGTTGCTCTTATTGTTGTAGGTTTGTTTTGTTTGTGTTGTTTGTTTTTTCGGAGGTATTTGAGTGATGATTTATTTTCCAAACAAAGGTATAACTAATTCATGAAGCAGGTCGTTGTTGATGTTGATGTTTGTTGTTCGTGTTGATTTTGATGTTATTGCTATTGCTCTTGTAAGTTTGTGTTGTTTGTGTTTGGGTTTTTTCGGAGGTGGGCCTATGTGAGTGATGATTTATTTTCCAAACAAAGGTGTAACTAACTCATGAAGCAGGACTGGTGGGATTTCGTCAGTGACCAAAATTAAATCCTACAGAAAATAATTAACATTCAAGTGCCTGTAGCCATATGGCCAAACATTTTCAAAGTCATTACTTATCTGTCCTTTTGGCTCATGATAAGCACAACTGAACTGCATGCATGCCCAACCGATTTTCTCTGTCAGTACAGTAAGCCAAGGACTCGGTGCTCCTATTACTAGTAGGAGTGAGCATCTACCCAATGCGCAAAAGGCCATCGGGCGGACGGCGGCCGCCGTTGGCCCGCGCACAGCCGTGCGCGAGGCCAACGGCGGCCGACATCGGCCCGATGGACTTTGCGCACTGGGTAGCCGCAGGGCGTGTCAGCTATAACCGTGCAAAGGGACACGAACTCTAAGGATTGGTTGATCTTATTTTGCTCTTGGTAGATTACTGTTATCATGACGAGCATGTTGTTCCCAGTCAATTGTTTTGTGGTGGTGTGTGTGGTTTGTTGTTGTTGTTGGTTTGGTTGGTGGTTTTTTTTTTTTTTTTTTTTTTTTTTTTTGGGGGGGGGGGGGGGGTTCTTTTTTTAAACTGGTTACCGCTGGATCTGCACTGACTCAGCTGGCGCCGCCTTGTTCTCAGTCATCTGTTTTCTGCGCAACCCCATAACAGCGACATCGTGATCAGCCTGATGGTTTGCTTGCTTTGATGAAGAAAAAGGTGATTTCTTCTGTAGTATGTCAAACTTCTAGCTTTCAAGCTGTGGCCCCAGATGTGCGTCTTGTGCCGTATAATTTGGAACATGAATACACGAACAAAAAGTTCAAAACTGTCTACGGAATAGACTAACATCAGTTTGCCGTTCACTGTTTCATTGTTTACTGACCGCTATCGGTTTCTGTCCAGGCCGGTTCCGGGGCCGCCCCCTCCCCCCTTCTGCACCTACGACCCTATGACCTTTTTTCTCCATTATGTTTCTTTTGTGTTGGGCTTTCTTTCTTTTTTCTCTTTGGATATGGGAGTGGGAGGGGGGGGGGGGGGTAGGTGGGAGGAATGTGACAGTGTATAATGGAGAGGCGGCGAAGTCGGGCGGAGAGCGGTAGGAAGGGAGGGGAGGGGGGATGCCTTTAGCTCGGGTGGAGATGGTAGCTGGGTTCCAGACCACCCATACATCGCGGAGGACGCTGTAAGGTTTTATTCCACAATACAGTTTCAAGTCCGTTTAAAATATATATATATATATATATATATATATATATATATATATATATATATATATATATATATATATATATATATATATATATATATATATATATATATATATATATATATATATATATATATATACACATTACTTATAACAAAGGCGTCGCCCAAGCCAAAAAATGCACTCAGAGTAGCTCCAAGGGACATAATTTTTCAATAAATTCTGAGAATGCTGTGCTAATGCCATGGTAATCCTGGCTGGTAAGCTTGCATTGTGTCATCTGAGAATGTGAGAAGCTTGCATTGTGTCATCAGGACATCAGCTGTCCTTTTGTGACTGCATCGCTTATTAGATCTTTTGAGCCTTCCACTGAACACCTATTACATAAAGTAATAGGGACTACCCCCAGGCGCCCCGCAACCCGCTGGAGAATATCCAGTCCTCCCCCCGAGAGGGGAGGCTAGTGCATGAATATTCCCAAACAGATCTTGGACCTGCTGGATAGATTTAAGATTTTGCCGCCTCCAGAATTTGACTGGTAGCAACCACTAGTCCAGCGTGGATTGCATCCCTAAAGCTTTATGGGGTGTTGCAGTGGAAGAAGACTGACTAATTTTGAAAAGGCAACACCTAGGCAATTTTATGGTACAATTATTCATTACTTATAACAAAGGCGTCGCCCAAGCCAAAAAATGCACTCAATCAGAGTAGCTCCAAGGGACATAATTTTTCAATAAATTCTGAGAATGCTGTGCTAATGCCATGGAAATCCAGGCTAGTAAGCTTGCATTGTGTCATCAGGACATCAGCTGTCCTTTTGTGACTGCATCGCTTATTAGATCTTTTGAGCCTTCCACTGAACACCTATTACATATCGCCTACGACCGATTTCGACCCAAGGTGGGTCTCATCAGGTAGGCATACGGCGTAACCTGAAATTGCAAACACAACGCATATACTAGAAGCCGCCTCCAGAATTTGACTGAATTACCCCATGCACTAGCCTCCCCTCTCGGGGGGAGGACTGGATATTCTCCAGCGGGTTGCGGGGCGCCTGGGGGTAGTCCCTATTACTTTATGTAATAGGTGTTCAGTGGAAGGCTCAAAAGATCTAATAAGCGATGCAGTCACAAAAGGACAGCTGATGTCCTGATGACACAATGCAAGCTTACCAGCCTGGATTTCCATGGCATTAGCACAGCATTCTCAGAATTTATTGAAAAATTATATATATATATATATATATATATATATATATATATATATATATATATATATATATATATATATATATATATATATATATATATATATATATATATTCTTATTAGTATCATTATTATTATTACCCCAATGAAATACTTGTGTCAGTCCAGGATCGAAGGGAAACAAATATCTCATTGGGGTGTGTCGTATTTTCCTGACCACCTGTTCACCCTAACGCCTTGAGCCAGTCTTGGCCAGCCAGAGGCACAGGTTCTTGTCAGTCAGTCCATGCGGGGCAGGAGCCCATGCCGGACACTCTATGCCCGCCTCTTGCACATTTCAATGCACAAAAGGCCATCTGGCCCACATCGGCCGCCGTTGCTCTGCGCACGGCCGTGCGCGGGCTAACGGCGGCTGACATCGGCCAGATGGCCCGGCGGCTTTTGCGCATTGGGATGGAAGGAATAGCAGGGGCATTGCCGGTTCAGGCTTGTATGGGTCATGTATTCTACCAGAGAATATAGAGGCTACTCGCTCTGTACTCTTTGCCGATTCTACACTCAACAGGTGACTTCAAAAACACACGTTCAGCCTGACTGACGCAAGGGCGGATCAGTTACCTCGAGGGAGGGGGGGAGGAGGGGGTATTTTTGTTTGGGACGGTATTCAACCTAATACAAAAGGCCTCCCCGACGCTGGACCTTCGGTCGTGGGTGGAGAAGGGGGGAGGGGGCGGCCCCGGAACCGGCCTGGACTGCCCAGAAACCGATTTAGTCCTGCCGGTCCGCTCTGCAGCAACTGAGAAGCAACTGCAGAGGCTCGTGAGAATCTCTGCCTCTAGCAGGCCTTGCCGGAAGGATCTCGCTTGAGCCGGATGCTCGGAACTTGAGACTGAGGTGGGGTCATGCGACACACCCTGGAGCCGATCTTGGATTGAGGCATTTCCAGGCGGACGTCAGTTCAAGAGCACAAGTCAGTATAACGTATGTGTGACGTCAGTAGGCCTACTCACGTCAGTCCCAATGTCAATGTGTGCGGAATGATGTATGAAATGGTGTCAGTCGGTAAGTGCCATTGTGTAACTTTCAGGGGAAAGGCGGGATTGTTCTATAGCATGTCCTGTGAAAGCTCCTAGCACTGAGTCAGTTGAACGGCAGTAGCGGCCTAGTTTCGCCGATCGAGTTGGTATACCTCGCCCTCTACCTAGGTTAAACGCGCCAGCCGCGGCGCCATTGTAGCTATTTTCGCTGGGATTGGTCATGTGCACCAGAACTGCGCGCGCAGATAGTCTTTCTGCACTTGTAGTGTGGTGTCGTACGTTCACGCAGAAGATTGTGATCACAGTCGAAAAAGGGTTCGTTTCCGGCTTTACTTTTAGCGTTATCTCCCCTAACGAGCCAGTTTAACTGAGTTGTGTAGGGATGGCGGAGGCTTGTGTGCCACAGAGCCAACTTATCTCTTAGTTCGTCAGTTCTCCTCAGAACTTGCGCACTCCTGAATCAAGTCCATTGTACTTGTAGTGCGCTCATGTCTGCCGCAAAGCAAAGCAATGTCGCAAAATCACCACGATCGAGGAAAAAAGCTATTTTTTAAATCTGCCAAATCGTATAATGTTTCGTGGTGCTAGCATAAGGATGCATTATTGCCAGATTGCATATGGGAAAGAGTTATTATTTATCCATCTTATTTTGCAGCAATCAAACGTCACGTGATTCTTTCTCCGAGATTGTAGTCCATAAGCTAGCCAGATCTACCGTGCACCCCCCCCCCCCACCCCCCCACCCCCCAGTACTCAATAAGATGGGTTTCAAAGTGTACCTTAGTATGTCCTGAGATGTTTAAGCCATGTTCCACGAAAATCCTTAGGAACACACCAGAGATATAGCCGATGGCGCAAGGGTACCCCCATTCACGCTCTTCGCGGATGCTGAAATGAGGTTGAGAAACATTTTCCTCTAAATAAATCAGAATTTATTCCAGAAGCCAAAATCAGGCAATGTTATGTTCAGGCACAACTTCTGCATCCTCTGCAAAAAACAGAGTGAAATAATATTGAATCTCTGCCGCACAGTGAAGGTATTTGTGCACCCAGTAAACGGCCATTTCTGCAAAATCGCAAAAAAAAGACAAAAATAATGTGTCAGATTTCTTCAGACATTTTCTATAGCACTGACAGTCCATTTTCAGGCTTACATCATTAAAACAGGATGTCACAATTATTATAAACTTGACTAGGTGATGCTATGATCACTGAGTGCCATGGTTGATTTTGTATCCCTACCCCCAAGTTGTAAAAATACACAAAATTAATTTTTAAAAATTTACTAAAGTTATTCCATTTCATTTTAACCTCTCTTTACCTATTACGTTTGAATAATGTGAGCATAAAGTGCAAGAAAATAAGGAAAGTCGGCATCCTTTACGGTACGTTCGTGGTGAATGACAGCTTTTTCCCATTTAAAATTGCCGAATTGGAAAACGTACCTTGTTTCCGATGCCCTCAGAAATTTTGTATACAACTGATAGGTCTTTGTTAGGTTTTATTGGTTAGGACAGAGTACCACAGTTACTCCCAACCTGATTTTATGATGCTGTGATGCATTTAGGGGCCACAGTGACTGAATCTGCTGCCCTACCCCAATTTTACCAGTACGCGAAGGAAAGCAAAATGATCATACAAATTGCTTACGTCATACTCCTCTGTTTAAATATTTTTTGTTGCCAGTTTTCTTAAAAAAGTATGCATATTGAGCATAAAAATTTGTTCAGCTTGTTGATGTCGTCTGCCCACGGGCTGCAGCCGCCATTCTGCTGTTGCCAATCACTTTGTTGCTGTAGTGTCTTGGTTTCTTTACAGGAGGTTGTAATCTTAAGGTAGTCTGGCGCCTGCTTTGGCCAGGCTGTCAGCCTCTCCATTCCCAGCTACTCCAGAATGCACTGGAATCCACTGCAGCACTATTTTGTCTTGAAGCTTCCTAGTGAGATCAGTGGATCAAGCCTTTCCCTAGCTAGTGTTCTGCTGCTGTGTTGAGCACCTGCAGATATGTACGATAGTTGGAGCTACTGCCGCCAGCTGGTAAGGAGAGGGAGGTAGTAGTGCGGTCTGCACAACAGATGTACACGCCACTTTCTTCATTCCGCACGGCGTCTTGTGCGGTACCACAGTTGCTGTGAGGGTAGCGCTTGTGCATAATCTCCAGCGAGATGACTTTGTGCAGTGCCGCGAACTTTGGCAAAGAGTCCTGGAACATTGTTTATATTGTCTAGAAGGCTCTTTCGAGATGTCCAGGTATCTGAAGGGAGCCCTTCACAAATCTTTAGGCTTGGTTCCAGGATGTCAGTTTTAGCCCTTTGCAGGACCTTCAGTTGCCGGTTCAGACTTGGGCGTTTCTGACGGTTCTTGGTCTGCTCCTGTAGTCTCCCATGCTGTCGGTGTTTAGTAAGTCTCTTCATCGTGTGTTCTGTTTTGCGTTCCAGTGGCTCCAATGTCCTTCATTTCCTAAATTGGGGTGTTCCAGATGGCTCTAAGAATGTCACTGCATCATGAGAATGACCCATGTTCTGCATCTTGTCAAGCCTGGCTTTTTTGGTTTTGCAGGCAGTGTTTCATGTTGTCGATGTATCTTGGTACCGCACTACTGGTCTGACCGAGCAGGTGTTTGCTTGCGCCAGGATGCTGTAATGTGCGCCAATGTGGACCCCACCAGTTTCTTCATCAGAGACCTTTTTTCTTCCATGGCTTCGATGTGAGGCCTCCACGTGAATCCAGTAATTTATTTGTTGCCAGTAAAGTTGGCCTGTCTGTCTTTGGTACTGGAAGGTCTCCAGTTTCAAGGTGACCTCTTCCATCTGATTGAAAGAGATGGTCTAGCTCAGTTTGAGTGGCCATCTTTCAGTCCAGCTGCTGACTCTATTGGCAGCATCCTGGATTATGCAGGATGCTATTTCTTTATGTTCTGCTGCGCTCCACACTGCGAAGTCATCCGCATGGAGGATGTTCGAGACGAACCTTGGTACTGTTGTACTGATGTCATTAATGTAGACCAAGAACAGCATCAGACACAACCTCCCCCTGAGGTAAAGCTTCCCCAAGTTTGACAAGACTGCTGAATGTGCAGATGGTACAAGCTTCAGCGGCAGCTCCTGTTAAACATGCCTTAACTAAAAAGAATTACAATTAAATTGATGGATCACATTGAAATTAATGAAATGATTACAAATGTTTATGTTCAATATGCATACTTTGTTAAGAAAACTGGCAACAAAAATATTTAAACAGAGGAGTATGACGTAAGCAATTGTTATGATCATTTTGCGTTCCTTCGTGTACTGGTAAAATGGGGGTAGGGCAACAGATTTAGCCACTGTGGCCACTAAGTCCATCACAGCATCATAAAATCAGGTTGGGAGTAACTGTGGTACTCTATCCTAACCAAAAAAAACTAACAAAGACCTATCAGTTGTATACATTTTTTCTGAGGGCATTGGAAACAACGTACATTTCCCAATTCGGCAATTTTAAATGAGAAAACGCTATCATTCACCACGAACGTACCGTAAAGGATACCGACTTTCCTTATTTTCTTGCACTTTATGCTCACATTATCGAAACTTAATAGGTAAAGAGAGGTCAACATGAAATGAAATTACTTTAGTAATTTGTTTAAATTAATTTTGTGTATTTTTACAACTTGGGGGCAGGGATACAAAATGAACCACTGTGGCACTCGTTGATCACAGCATCACCTAGTCATGTTTATAATAATTGTGACATACTATTTTAATGATGTAAGCCTAAAAATGGACCGTCAGTGCTATAGAAAATGTCTGAAGACATCTGACACATTATTTTTGTCTTTTTTTGCAATTTCACAGAAATGGCTATTTACTGGGTGCACAAATACCTTCACTGTGAGGCAGAGATTCAATATGTTTCATTCCGTTTTTGTGGAAGAGGATGCAGAAGGTATGCCTTAACATAATATTGCCTGATTTTGGCTTCTGGAATGAATTCTGATTTATTTAGAGGAAAATGTTTCTCAACCTCATTAAATGAGGTTAAATTTTTAGCATCTGAAGAGCGTGAATGGGGGTACCCTTGCGCCATCGGCTATATCTCTGGTGTGTTCCTAAGGATTTTCGTGGAACATGGCTTAAACATCTCAGGACATACTAAGGTACACTTTGAAACCCATCTTATTGAGTACTGGGGTTTGGGGGGGGGGGGGGGGTGGACGGTAGACCTGGCTAGCTTATGGACTATTGCTCATTACAGGTGCAGAAAGCACACGCTCTAAACCGCCGATCTGGTGCACATGACCGGTCCGAGCGACAGGTCTGGTGCGAAAATAGCAACAATGGCGCCTCTGGTGCGTTTAACCTAGGCACAGGGCGAGGTATACCAACTCAGCCCGGTTTCTTCGCTTCGCTTCGAAATAACCGTACCACTAATTTTATTAGTCTCAGGTAGAGGGAATCAGACAGACTTCAGAATGAAATGAAATGAAATGAAATGAAACTTTATTTCTGAACGGAAGAAGCAGTTAGCACATGTGCCATTTTTCACGCTTGCCGTTGCTAATCTACAAAGGTACAACTCTGCTGAAGGTACAAAGCTACCGACATACAAAGGTACAAAGCTACTAACGTACAAAGGTACAAAGCTACTAACATACAAGTGCACATAATATAACAAGTCGTTCAAAAAAGATGGATAAGGCAAAATGGAGGGCACCGATTATGATTGCTAATAATGTGAATGGCAAAAACAAAGAAGAAGATATTCTTTAAAATTCCTTCTTTCACTGAAATCATGATTGAAACACGCGCGCACGCTCTCACCACACTGTCACGACTAGGGAGGGACAGACGAGAATGGAAGATAGAATAAAGTAGAACCCCCAAATGTCCCGACTAAAGAGAGATAGACGAGAATGAAGGTTAGGAGTAGAAGAGAAGAAAGAGATAGATAAAGAACCCTAGCGTCTTGCCTCAAGACAGGTTACAGCTCAGCACAAGCAACACAACACATTTACTTTACACGTACACTCAATCTTTATAACTATTACACTAACTATCCCCCTTTCCTTCCTTCCCACACTTCCCACCGACACTTCCCCTCCCTGCCCCCTTCTCCCCTTCCCCTCCCGATAAAAACAAAGAATAAAAAGAAAAGCAAAAGGAAAAAACTAAACCAAGGTTAATACTACTTCCACAGCATCAGCATTGCATCGAGTGGTGGAAACAAACACTCCCCCACGCTACGCAGCACTGTTGCTCCACAATAACAATAAAAAGTCAGGTTACAGCCCTCCGAACTGACGTTATTTACAATATACTGTTCATATGCAAGAATCATGTAACTACACCAAGGCAGAGTGAGTGACGGAAAACTGAATAAGAATAGGACCACCGTGGTAAGTCGACGAACGCCTGTGGATCCCTCCCGTCCGGCTTCCTTAACGGTCGTACAGCTTCGCGGGTCTTTTCTCTCCCCCTCTCCCTCTCTCTCCCTCTCCCTCCCTCCATCTCCCTCTCCCTCCCTTCCCACCCTCCCCCTCCTCCCCCTCCCTTCTCCTCACCCCCTCCCTTCCCCTCCTCTTCCCCCTTCCCCTCCTCTCCCCCCTCCCCCTCCCTCCTTCCCTCTCCCCTCCTCCCCTCTCCCTCCCTTCCACTCCACCTCCCCTCCCTCCCTCTCCCCCTCCCCCCCTCCCCTCCCCCCTCCATCCACCCTCCTCTCCCCCTCCCTCCCTCCCCTCCTCCCCTCCTCCCCCTTTTCCCTCCCTCCCCCTCCTCCCTCCCCTCCTTCTCCCTCCCTCCCCTCCTCCCCATCCTCCTCCCTCCCCCCTCCCTCCCCTCCCTCCTCCCTCCCCTCCTCCTCCCTCCCTGATGAAGTTACACCTTGATGTTGAAGAGCCTGAAGCTGCCTTGGTGAAGAGCTTACACAAGTATTCTGGGTGGATTTCATTCCAGATTTTATACATGACTACCCCTTTGTTAAAGAGATGGTGCCTAACGAGAGGAAGCATCTTTAGTTTTTCAATTTTTTGGTCAGTAGAAAGGGCTGGATCAGGCAGGATCTGCTTCACTGCCCTGCGATGCAAGGAGTTAAGTCTCTTCAAGTGTATGTCACCGCTGCCGCCCCATGTCGTGGAGGCATAATGGATGTGGGATTTAACTCTAGTTTGCGAGCGTCCACATCAATAAGATATTTTAGCTTAGACAGCATAAAAACATTTCTGGACACAGTTTTACAGACAGCATTGATGTGAGATTGCCATTTCATCTGGTTATCAACAATAACTCCAAGTAGACGATGTTCAGTTACTTGTGTAATGGTGTGGTCTTGGATTTCCAGGCTAAGCGAAAGTGGCTTGAGCTGATGCTTCTGACGGGTTGCTATCGTCATACATTCGGTTTTGGTGGGATTAAGGATCATTGCATTATTTTCACACCATTTGGAAATTTCGCTCAGTCCCTGTTGTAAACGACCATTTAAAGACTCAAGACACATATCGGGGGTGTGGATTGTTGCGTCATCGGCAAACAAGTCACATGCAATTTTGTCATTCGTGAAATGTAGTGGCAGGTCATTGATAAATATGCAAAAGAGAAGAGGTCCCAGGACAGAGCCCTGGGGCACTCCTCTTGTTACTAAACCACTTGAAGAGTAAGATCCATTGACCATCACGCGCTGCTGTCTGTAAGATAGGAAGCGAAAAACGAGGTTGTTTTCAAGGAATGAATAGATGCCTGAGAACTGGCGTCTGAGGTATGAAAACGGTTACTTGAAAATGAACCATCCAGATATATACTAAGCTTGGAAAGGAGAATGTCATGATATACCAGGTCGAAAGCTTTCCGAAGGTCTATGAAAACAGCACCTGTAAATTCGCCTTGGTTCATTGAACTTAGCCACGCGTCTGTAAGTCGCGCTAAGGCTGTATGACAAGTATGCTTCGGGCGAAAACCTGATTAATTTGCGTTTTCCCAGGTATTTTAACAGATGCTTATGAATGTGTCGTTCAAGGGGTTTACTTAAGACAGACAAAAGTGAAATGGGGCGGTAATTGTTAACATCGGACAGATCTTTTGTTTTAGGTAGGGGAATACGCGAGGTGGCTGAGTGGCGAGGGTGATCCTCTTCGCCTCCTCCAAAGGACGGTGACTCGGAGCGACGACGACGATTTACGGCCCGGTGATCGTAACGCCTCGTATCCTGAGATTCCTCACCCGAGGACAAGGGCGATCTGACGAAACGGTTCATGTTCCACTCCAGCGCATGCACGCCATGTTCGCTGGGGTGCAGTTTGTCAAAGTACATAGCCTGCTTTGGAGCGCCTCTCGTGGACAGGAAAGATGACGTGTGGTCGATCAGTGTGATCTTTTCCTGTTTGCAGACTGCTTGCAGGGCTTTGTTTGATTCGTAGGCAGGTTTGTGGAGAGGGTGGTAGCGGCCGCGAGTTGGGAGGAGGGTGGACATCTGCAGTCTGGCTTTGGGGAAACACACTACCAGCATGCGGCACAGACTCAGCCAGGTCTGCTGGCTGATAGGCCCATACCAGCAGCTGTTGATGCCGATGTGAACGGTGACGGTACGGATGTTGGGGTTGTGGGGCTGTGTGTTCAGCCACCGTGTCAGATGATCCACCCTGAGATCAGACACCGACAAGTTTTGCATGATCGACTCATGAGTAGACATTCTCTTCTCATCGATGTATTTAGTGACGGAGTCCCCAATGAGAAGAGTGTTGACCTCAGGGCGGATTTTCATGGCGCGGAGTCTCTCCAGCGGTGTCAGGTTTTCATTGTCGCGTCGACTGGCAGGTCTTCCGTCATTGTTCTTGGGGATGGGTGAACAACCAGGAGAGTCAAGTTCTTGCTCCGGGTTTAACACGTGGTACCTGTTAGCAACAGGAATAGTTGGCCCTACTCTGCTATTGTTAGAGTGGAACCGATGTGGATGAGGCGCAGTACCGGAGGCTGGCGGAAAAGGGGGTTTATTTTGCGAGGACAGATTGGTGGGTGAATGTTCAGTCGTACTGACTCTCCCACTCGTGGTTTGTGATGGGGTCCATGTATCTAGCCGCTTGCAGATTTCCTCTAATTTCCCAGCGTGAGAGTCTCTAGAAGAAAAAAGCTTGCTGATTTTCTCACTGAGCGTTGTTTGACTCTTTCTCAGCGCCTCTGCACTTTTGTCGATGTTTTTCCTCACACTCGTTTCCACAGCCTTGATCTCATTCTTGGCCTTCACCTCACTGTCCAGGACAAGTGAGGTAAAGGTGTCGTGACCCTTTTTGAGGTCAGCAAACTCATTCTTGACTCCCTGCAGCTCAGCACGGCACTGGCGGCGAAGCTCTGAGTGGAGAGTGGTGATGGTGGCTGAGGACTCAGCCAGTTGGTGCTGTAGAGCGATGATCAGTCTCTTGGCCGTGCTGTCAGATACAGGAACGAGTGAGGTTGACGACGGTGAAGTAGTATTCGGTGTGTTTGGTGTGTCCGCTACAACTGTGTTAATCTCAGCTGAGGACACGCCCTGGGCGAGTTCGCTAGCTTGGCAGGGGAGAGTCAGAATCCGGGCGCTGGAGCCTTCATGGTTGGCTGGTTCGATGCTGGCTGCAGATATGTTGGTCACAGTCACGGGTGTTTGAGACGGAGGGTGGGGCGTTGGCGGATTAGGCACAAAAGCAGCTGTGGTGTGGCTGCAGAGCGGGGCACAGGAGGTAGCAGTGTCCAAGGGGCTGGGGTGTGCTTCTCTGCAAATCGCCACGCTCCTCTCATCTGTTGACTCGATGGCCATGAAATCAGTGATGATTGACACATGACGTCATGGTGTCAATGAGGGGTTCCGATTCCGGTATGTGTTGGTGACCAGAAGAATCCGCAGCAGGGAGGGGAGGGGTGTAGAAGGGGGCAGTGTGTTACGATTGTGGTTGTGTTGTTCTGTGAGAGCGTGCATGCATATATCGTAGGAAACGATCCGATGTTTTGTTTGAGCTATCATGACTTCGAATCACATATCTTTTCAGTGAATTTCATTTTCGTTTACGAATAGTGCGATATTGATTATCTGTTGCCGCACGGAGTTGAGTCACGAAGAGTCTAGAAACAACTCGGGTGTTCATTTGTTTACTGCGCGCGCGTAGCTTAGCTTTCAGTACTAGTGCACTGATCGCGTGTTTATCACTTTATAGCCGGCAAGGTCGTGACCTGTCTGGCCTACTTTTGTGTGACGTCAGCGCCGGGGATTTACCTAACGTGGATGTTGAAGATGGTAGCCAGATATTTACAGATTGTTCCAGTAAGAATGTACCTTTGAGTTTTAGTTACGTACTGTGTTTTGATTGGCTGTGTTGTACGATTTTGCTTGATTTTTCTGGAAAACATAACACTATAATAGAGTCGTGCTAGGAAGCACCTGTGTACATTGTTCAGTTGTAAAATTGCGATGTAACAGCGTCGGTACAGTGTTCAGTTGTATAATTGCAGTGTATCGAAGAGTGTATTGACATTGCGAGAGAGTGCGCAAGATATCGTGCATCATCATCGTCAGTAACGGAGTTATGCAGTGAATGGTGATGTACATTGTATGAGACACGCATTGTGTCAAAGCTGAGAAGACTTTGTACTATTGTTGGTGTAATTGTGAACGCATTTCGTGGAGATCGCATCGCTGTAATAAAATATTATTGGAACTGTTACTCCAGTATTGTCTACATCCTTAAGCCACGTGTGACGGATTGCAGCTGAATGAGGTTTATTTAAAAGAACTCTACGTGTGTGCGCTTGGTGTAGTTATCATTTCTACGACCACGATTCAACCACGTAACATTTTGGCGACCCCGACGAGACCTTCTTCAGTTGATTCAGTGGAAAGGGTAGCAGGAGAAAACAGCCAGCAGTGAAAAGCAGAGATGGCGACATCGGAGATGGGGACATTCCTGAAAATTGGAAAGGAATGTGGACTCGAAGGAGCTCAACTCCTCGAGTTTGTAAAGAAGAGAGAGAAGGAGAGATTGGAGAGAGAAAAAGAGAGACTGGAGAAAGAAGAAAAGAGACGAGAGAAAGAAGAAAAGGAGAGACTGGAGAGAGAAGAAAAAGAAAGACTGGAGAGATTGGAGAGAGAAGAAAAAGAAAGACTGGAGAGAGAGGAGAGAGAAGAAAAGAAACGAGAGAGAGAAGAAAAAGAGAGATGGGAGAGAGAAGAAAGAGTTAAGGAACGTGAAATCAGGAAACTCGAAATTCAAGCAGAAGAAGCAGAGAAACAGCGACAACACGAAATTCATTTAAAGCAGATGGAGATTGAGGCACAGAGTCAGAGGGTTTCTGAAGCAACAGCCTTAGCCAGCAGAGAGCAAGCAGCCCATGCGCCAAAGCTTCCACCTTTCGTTGAGAACTCAGATAAGATGGACGCTTACCTAGAACGATTTGAGCGCTTTGCAAGTAGCAACAATTGGAAACAAGAAACTTGGGCTATCAAACTGAGTGCACTTCTAACTGGCAAAGCACTTGAATTTTACACCCGACTGCCGAGAGAAGAAGCCGAAAATTATATGCAATTGAAAGCCACCCTGCTGAGACAGTATGACTTCACTGAAGAGGGTTACAGGCGACGATTTCGGAACTGCAAACCTGAAGAAGGAGAAACACCCGGCCTATTCATTGAAAGAATCAGAAGCTACCTGGAGAAATGGATAGAGCTGGCTGGCCTAAACAGAAAGTACCAAGATCTGTGTGACCTCATCATCAAGGAACAAGTTTTCAACGCATGTTCTAAGGACCTGGCCGCCCACCTCAGAGAGCAAAAAGACCAGTCCCTGAAGGCCATAGCAGACTTCGCTCAAAGATACCTTGACGCCCATAACATGAAGTTCGGGCCCAGTAAACCGCAGCGTGTGTCTGCACCAGCAGAGGAAATCCACAATATCAGAGACACTCCGAGATACAAGCCGGTGGAGAACCTGACATGTTTTCTCTGTGGAAAGAAAGGACACAAAGCGATACGGTGTCCTTCTAAAGATGTTCCCCGAGGCGACAACATCAGAAGATCCAACCAAGATCGCGGGATTGCAGGCAGAAGTAGTGCTACGTCTCAACACAGAGCCGCCGCTGTACTAGCACATGCTGTGACGTCATCCAGTGACTTTGAGTCTGGAGAAAGGCGAGCGACACCGGAGCTGATTGAATCTTTCCGAAAGAATGGACGCATCCCAGTCGGCGATGGGACTACATTCTTACCAGTCTCAAACATCGTGCTGCCTGAGAATGAAGTGCCGAATATGCCAGTAGTGTCAGGATTCGTCGGCGACACACCAGTGAGAGTGCTGAGAGACACCGGTTGTAACTGTGTCATCGTGAGAGATGATTTAGTAGCTAAAGACCAGAAGCTACAGGAGTGGACGACCCTCATTTTGGCCGATGGAACTGTAAGAATTATCCCCCTTGCAAAGGTCAGTGTCACAACCCCATACCTGATAGGAGAGGTGAAAGCGTTATGTGTGAAGACCCTAGCCTACGACCTCATCATCGGAAATGTTGACGGTGTCAGAAATCCAGTAGACCCAGATCCAGAGTTGAGACCTGAAACCTGTGCTGTCACTACGAGAGGTCAGGCAAAGAAGAGTTATCAAACCATCCCTTTAAAAGTGGCCGACAGCACGGACGCAGCCGTGGTGAATAGGGACAGGCTGGTGGAGCTACAGAGGGCCGATTCCACGCTGGACAAGTTCCGAGGTCAGACCGAGCCCATAACGCGAAGGGGAAAGGAGATAACCTTCGAGACCAGGACAAATATCCTGTACCGGATAAGTAACAGCAATGGGGACAAACCTGTGCGTCAAGTAGTAGTTCCTGAACCTCTGAGGATGCAGGTGATGAAATTGGCCCATGATTCCATATTGGGAGGACACCTGGGAATCAGCAAGACCCTCAACAGAATCAGAGCCGTTTTCTACTGGCCTGATATGGGCGGCGACGTCACCCGATTCTGCAGGTCATGCGACATATGCCAGAAAACAATCTCCAAGGGAAAGGTGCCCAGGGTTCCTCTAGAGAAAATGCCACTAATCGATATGCCTTTCAAGCGGGTAGCTGTGGACCTGATGGGGCCAATATCTCCTCCAAGTGAAGACGGTCATCGCTACATTCTGACCCTAGTGGACTACGCTACGCGTTATCCTGAAGCCATACCATTGAAGAAGATCGACACTCCAACAGTAGCAGAGGCGCTCGTCGACATGTTCAGCCGTTTAGGAATTCCTGAGGAGATCCTGAGTGACCTAGGAACTCAGTTCGTCTCCGACTGCATGGAGGAAGTCAACCGGCTATTGAGCATCCGACACCTTACTACCACCCCTTATCACCCCATGTGTAATGGGCTGGTTGAGAAGTTTAATGGAACATTAAAGGCTATGCTGAAGAAACTGTGTGCTGAGCAGCCAAGGTTGTGGCATAGATATATCAATGCCTTGCTCTTCACATACCGTGAAGTTCCTCAGGATTCGACAGGGTTTTCCCCTTTTGAATTACTGTATGGCAGGACTGTAAGGGGGCCCATGCACATCCTGAAGGAGCTGTGGACCAAGGATATTGACACGCCTGAGGTGAAGATCAGCTACCAGTATGTTTTCGAACTGAGAGAGAAGCTGGAAGATACCCTCAGGATAGCTCGAGAAGAACTCGAGAAAGCACAGAATAAGGGGAAGCATTACTATGATCGTAAAGCAAAACCCCGTCGATTCCAGTCAGGTGACCATGTTCTGGTTCTTCTTCCTACCGACAACAAACTTTGTTGTCGACGCAGTGATCGGCATCAATGACTACAGAGTCAAGGTCAACAACAAGGTGAAAACGTATCATGCTAATCTGCTGAAAAAGTATATCGAGAGAGGTCATCAAAACAAACGACAACTGGCAGCATCGGTGCGTATAGCTGATGACGAAAAACTAAACGACGAAAACTTGTTTGATCTAAATGAACTCCACCACAAAGAAGATATCAAAGACATCCAGTTCGGTCAGAATTTGACCCAGACTCAACAAGAAGAACTGCGAAACCTGACCCAAGAGTTCAAACATCGGTTTACACCTGATCCAGGGACAACAGACACCGTCCAGCACGAGGTTAATCTGACGTGGAATGAGCCAGTTCGCAGCAAACCTTACCGTCTTCCTTATAACACGAGGGAAGAACTGAAAAAGGACATCAAGGAAATGCTGAATCTGGGAGTCATCAGGGAGTCCAAGTCACCATATGCGTCCCCAGTTGTTATCGTAAAGAAACCAGATGGATCCAACCGGGTGTGCGTGGACTACCGTAAACTTAATAAGCTGACAGTCTTCGATCCAGGGCCAATGCCCACTGCGGAAGAACTGTTTCAGAAGGTCAGTGGAGACCGGTTCTTCTCCAAAATTAACCTAAGCAAAGGGTACTGGCAAATCAAGGTCACAGAAAAAGATATCCCCAAGACAGCGTTCGTCACACCCGACGGCCATTGGGAGTTCCTGAAGATGCCTTTTGGTATGGTAAACAGTGGTGCCACATTAAAAAGAGGACTGAAAAAGATCATAGAAGATATGCAGAATGTGGTCTTTTACTGGGATGACATTCTTATCCATACCAAAACTTGGGAGGATCATCTCAAGGCACTCCGAGAGTTGTTCCAGCGTCTATCAAACGCTAATTTCACCATCCGACCAAGCAAATGCATTCTTGGGGCCAACAACATAGACTTCATCGGGCACCGATTAAGCGAAGGTTTAAAGGGGTTACACGACGACAACGTGCAAAAGATTAGGGACGCCCCGAGACCTACGACCAAGACACAAGTTCGCTCATTCATGGGCTTGGCGAACTACTACCGGGAGTTTATCCCAAACTTTGCAGCAGTTACAGCACCCCTAACTGACTTGTTGAGGAAAGGACAACCTAATGTCGTGAAATGGGAGGAGCCCCAAGAGCGAGCGTTTCAGGCAGTTCGAGACATCCTAACTGAGAAGCCAGTTCTACACCTTCCCGACCCGCTGAAAACTTTCGTTCTAAGGACAGACGCCTCCAACGAAGGAGTGGGTGCAGTATTAATGCAAGAGAATAACGGGAAACTTCACCCAGTGAGCTACGCCAGCAAAAAATTAACCAGCGCTGAGCGAAACTACTCGACCATCGAGAAGGAATGCCTAGCCATCATCTGGGGAGTAAGGCAGTTCGAACTGTACCTTTTGGGCGTGCTATTTGTTCTCCAAACAGACCATCAACCCTTGAATTATCTAAACTCTGCAAAATTTACAAATTCTCGTATCATGAGATGGGCAATGTTCTTGCAGAATTTTGACATTAAATTACAGTCTATTAAGGGTTCACAGAACTTTGGAGCGGACTACCTGAGCAGAGCAGTTTGAATGAACATTTGTGTCCAGAACAGTTTAAAAGAAACATTTTGATGTCCATAAGAATTTAAAGGGACATATCTGTGATCAGGACAGTTTAAAGGAACATATCTTCATTCGGGACAGTTTAAAGAACTGTGAGTTAATTATTTTTGTGTAATTGATTTGATTTTTTTTCGATGTGAAATTTGTATTATTTACAGGTTTTGTGTAGGTTTACACAACCACAACCGTATTTTTGAGGTTTGAGAAGAAATTTTTGGGAAATTTCGTTCTAAAAGGGGGGGGGGGGGGGGTAATGTTACGATTGTGATTATGTTGTTCTGTGAGAGCGTGCATGCATATATCGTAGGAAACGATCCGATGTTTTGTTTGAGCTATCATGACTTCGAATCACATATCTTTTCAGTGAATTTCATTTTCGTTTACGAATAGTGCGATATTGATTATCTGTTGCCGCACGGAGTTGAGTCACGAAGAGTCTAGAAACAACTCGGGTGTTCATTTGTTTACTGCGCGCGCGTAGCTTAGCTTTCAGTACTAGTGCACTGATCGCGTGTTTATCACTTTAAAGCCGGCAAGGTCGTGACCTGTCTGGCCTACTTTTGTGTGACGTCATGGCGCGCCGGGGATTTACCTAACGTGGATGTTGAAGATGGTAGCCAGATATTTACAGATTGTTCCAGTAAGAATGTACCTTTGAGTTTTAGTTACGTACTGTGTTTTGATTGGCTGTGTTTACGATTTTGCTTGATTTTTCTGGAAAACATAACACTATAAAAGAGTCGTGCTAGGAAGCACCTGTGTACATTGTTCAGCCGGGGGGGGGGGGGGGGGGGGGGCGGTTGTAAAATTGCGATGTAACAGCATCGGTACAGTGTTCAGTTGTATAATTGCAGTGTATCGAAGAGTGTATTGACATTGCGAGAGAGTGCGCAAGATATCGTGCTTCATCATCGTCAGTAACGGAGTTATGCAGTGAATGGTGATGTACATTGTATGAGAGACGCATTGTGTCAAAGCTGAGAAGACTTTGTACTATTGTTGGTGCAATTGTGAACGCATTTCGTGGAGATCGCATCGCTGTAATAAAATATTGTTGGAACTGTTACTCCAGTATTGTCTACATCCTTAAGCCACGTGTGACGGATTGCAGCTGAATGAGGTTTATTTAAAAGAACTCTACGTGTGTGCGCTTGGTGTAGTTATCATTTCTATGACCACGATTTTACCACGTAACACAGTGCTAGTGGCGATTACAGCGTTTAAGACTGGATGGCCGGGCTGAGATGCGAGTGGAGACTGGGAGGGTCAGTGAAGTTGAGGAATCAGATGAGGGGGGTTCAATGGCAGGTATTGACGGGGTAATCAGGGGGTGTTCGGACGAGGATTTAGATATCGGGGGTTCAATGGTAGGGGTAGTTGTCTCGTGAGACATTGTGCTTACTATTGTTTTCATCTTGTCAAATTCCTCATCCACCCACTGTCGGCATGCGGTCCCCTGCACAAGTGATAGTGATGAGCTTGCTCGATTCGAGGTAGAGTTGGAGAAACGTCTTGTAGAGATTAGGAGGGGAGTGGGGAAGGTGATGATGCTGAGCTGATTGCTGGTTTGCTCGTAGTCGAACCGCCAGTCGGCGGAAATGGCGGCTGGACAAACGGCGACGTACCGTGTGTGGAGTATGTATCTCCATAGCGGGAGTTTATCGCTAGTGAAAGTCTTTTGAATAGGATCCATTGTATGGCGAATTTTCTCAATGGAAGTGTCCATGGCGTGCTTGGCATTTGCAGATCGGGTGATAGGGCCCCGGCCATGGCGGTAGTGGAGTGATAGGGGGGCGGCGGTGGTGGAGGCCGGAAGTGGTGGTGGTATGCTACTCATGAAGTGCCAGCATAAAGCTAGCAGCCCATGGTGAAACTTAAGGTGGACTGAGGGGAGGGTGTGGTGGTGGAGGGAAGACTTTGGTGGCCGTGGTTGGCGCGGGTGGAGGGGCCCATGGAGGAGGGTGGATGTGGTTGGCAGATTACACAGCTGATGCCAGCCTCGTGCGTTCATGCCGATTGCCATGATAGCTCACTGCTGCGCTCAAGAGTGACGCGGCAGCGACTGTCAAGCACTGGGGTTCAGTAGCGTCACCTTTTACACACATCTGGAATAGAAAAGAATTCTAACGGCTCAGACTCTGAAATGCCTTACTAATCATCAGTTGATAAGCTGGAATGTGAGCTCGCACTAGCAGAGCGGTCTGTTTATAATTGCTGTCAACACGTCTAATACTCGTTGGAAGCAGTCACTGAATCTACTCGCGCAGCCAGGATTTTCATGCGCTTTCGCATCTGCGGACACCATAAGGATCTCTGTTTAGGTTCACAGCAGACTCGGATCTGGAGACTGACTGCTTAATACGCGGGGAACTTCCCGAGCCCTATTGACGCAAAGCACCAGACACGTTTGTGACACTGACGTGAATTAACGCAATGCTCTCTCTCTCTCTCTCTCTCTCTCTCTCTCTCTCTCTCTCTCTCTCTCTCTCTCTCTCTCTCTCTCTCTCTCTCTCTCTCTCTCTCTCTCTCAGCGCTTAACTACTAACCAAAAATTGGCAGCCTTAAAAATTCTGCCCCTGAAAGATCATTTAACTTACAATAAGGGAATGGTTATGTTCAAGGCATTAAACGATAAGCTACCCGGACCTCACATCAGCAAACAAGTACAGACTTGTCAACAAGAAGATCAGGAAGAGGATGAAAGAAGCCAAAGAAGATTGGATTGAAGACCAGTGTTGTAGCGTGGAAGAGGGCATGGCAAACGGCAACAGCAAGAAGGCTTATGAAACGCTAAGGACCCTCACCAAGACTCAACAGCGAACAGCCACAGTCATCGAAGACAGCAGCGGCCAACTCCTTACGGAAAACACTGCTGTACTAAACAGATGGACTGAGTACTGCCGAGACTTGTATAACTACAAGACTGAGCCAGACACCAGCATCCTCCAAAACAACCAGGCTGGGGCCAGGAAGGCTGAAGACCTGCCAGTGTTAGCTGAAGAGGTGGAAGCAGCCGTACGCGGCCTGAAGGGAGGAAAGTCTCCAGGTGTAGACAACATACCTGCTGAACTGTTGAAACATGGAGGAGAAGTAACAACGAAGGTCCTCACTACACTCTGTCAAAAGATCTGGGAGCAAAAGAAATGGCCAGTAGAATGGACACAGTCTCTAGTGATCCCGCTCCCCAAGAAAGGAAACCTGAAACAGTGCCAGAACTACAGAACTATCAGTCTGATAAGTCACCCTAGCAAAGTAATGCTTAGAATCATTCTCAACCGCCTCAAAACTTTCGCCGAGGAACTGCTGGCAGAAGAACAGGCTGGCTTCAGAGTTGGAAGAAGCACTGTAGAGCAGATTTTCAACTGCCGCGTCCTGATCGAGAAACATCTGCAGCATCAGCGCGAACTCTACCACAACTTCATTGATTTCAGGAAAGCATTTGATCGCGTCTGGCACGACGGACTCTGGCAAGTCATGAGATCGTTCAACATAGAGGAGGGACTGATCCAAATGATAGAAGCGCTTTACAAGAACGCCTGCAGCGCAGTTCTACTTAACAATCAGTCAGGCGTAGTTCTTCAGGACGACGATCGGTGTCCGTCAAGGATGCCTGCTCTCTCCTGTCCTTTTCAACATATTCCTGGAGAAGATCATGCAGGAAACCCTCCACGACCACCATACTTCAATCTCTATTGGTGGCAGATCCCTGTGCAATCTTCGATTCGCAGACGACATTGACCTCATGGCAGGCAGCAATAGTGAGCTCCAAAACCTGACAGACAAACTTTCAAGTAGCGCAGGGTCTTATGGCATGGAGATCAGTACGGATAAAAGCAAAGTGATGATCAACACCACAAGCGACAGCAGCAGCAACATTCACATGAACGGCCAGAAGCTAGAAGAGGTCAATAGCTTCAAGTACTTGGGAGCCACCCTGTCCAAAGACGGTAGTTGCATAGCAGAGATCCGTATCAGGATAGGTACAGCAACATCCGCATTGGCCAGGCTGGACAGGATATGGCGAAGTAACTCCATCAGCTTCACCATCAAGTACAGGCTTTACAAGTCCCTCGTAGTGTCTATTCTACTCTACGGCTGTGAGACTTGGACACTGCTTGCAGACTCAGAAAAGAAAATCCAGGCCTTTGAGAACAAGTGCCTGAGGAAGTTGCTCCGCATCTCGTACCGCGAGCACAAGACCAACGAATATGTACGGAGCATCGTCACTTCCCTGGTGGGCCCACATGAACCCCTTCTGGCAACTGTGAAACGGCGCAAGCTTGCTTGGTTTGGCCACGTGACCCGACACAACACCTTGTCCAAGACTATCCTCCAAGGCACTCTCGAAGGAAGTCGTCGGCGAGGTCGTCAGAGAAAGAGTTGGGTCGCAAACATAAAAGAATGGACCGAACTCGAGATGCCAGACTTGCTTGCCACCGCCCAAAATAGAACTCAGTGGAGAGCACTGTCTGTTGCTGCTGCCTTTCAGTCCCCCCAACGCCCAGTTCGGGCAAGGGACTGATGATGATGATGATGACCCGGATATATCACATCGCTATTTACCGTCCAGTCATCAACATACTCAGATCAAGAAAATCTCTTAATGATTGTGCCGCGACCTAGAATTGATCTCTATAAAACGAGTTTTGGCGTTTTCTGGCTCTAGTCTTTGGAATGCCTTGCCTAGAAACGTCACGACATCAGCTTCTTTCTCCTCGTTTAAAGTCAGTCTCATCAAGTACTTATTTTTGTCAGCAGCATCCCCGTGACTGTGCACATATTGAAAAATACTATTTCTGATTAGATCATTAACTGCGTGTATCCCAGGTTTCGATGACTCATTTTTATTCGGTACAGCTTGTGTGTAGCCAGCTACTCATATGACTGACTAGCTTAACGTCCTAAGCCGCGCAAGCGCGTGTGTGTGTGCACAGTGCGTGTGTGTGTGTGTGTGTGTGTGTGTGTGTGTGTGTGTGTGTGTGTGTGTGTGTGTGTGTGTTTGTGTGTGTGTGTGTATGCGCGTTTGTGCGTGCGTGCGCGTGCGTGTGCGTACGTGTATATTAGAGACAGAGAGTGCGGCGTGATGAAATGCGCATGCGTTATGTTTGCGTCCGGGTTGCGTGTATTCTTACAATATTATTTTAATTAAACCTCACAACATGTCATTATGCCCGACCAGTTAAGCTGGTAATTCCTATGTCACTTCCCACTTACATTTTTTCTTTTCTTTTCTTTTTTGGCTTGTGTTGTGTCAAGTCCCCCCCCCCCCCCCCGTTCAGTATTAGAAAATAATTAGTGCGATAGTAACTCAGTAATCAGTAGATTAGCAACGGCAAGTTCGAAAAATGGTTGTTACTACCAAAACTTTTCTACCGTTGTCAAATAAAGGATCATTGTCATTGTCATTCTCAGTCTCTCTCTCTCTCTCTCTCTCTCTCTCTCTCTCTCTCTCTCTCTCTCTCTCTCTCTGTCATTTCTGCTCCCCTGAAGCGCCACGAGCACGTATATACATGGATGTTTTCAGTCAATGCACTGGGTACAAGTGCAGGACTGACAAATCGTCATCATCATCTGCAGTCAGGAGACTGAATAGCACGCCGCCGCCGGTACTCCCATCAGTTGCACGCCGGAGTCACAGCCGGCGCGGCCACCCCCGCCCGTCCAAGGTATCAAGACGGTTTTTTGGGGGGGTTTTAATCAGCAGCGGAACAAGGTTCCCACCAAAGTTTCCCACCCGGCATTGGTCAACTCGTCTTATAGTGTGCCGTGACTCGTGTTACAGGGTGGGCGACTCGTCTTGTGGTCGACTCGTAGGTGGTCGACTTGTCGCTTGGTCAGAGTAGTCCGCCAATCTGGCATTTTCAGTTTCAGTCAAGCGTTGGATCCAGCAACAGTTTTCCCTACGTGAGCGGCTTACAAATATCATATTATAAGGAAAATACGTTAACCCAAGGCTAGAGTATAAAACGTGACGTCATCGCTATCGCTAATCGCCTTAGAACCGCCGCATTTACGCCTGAGAAAAGAAAATGGCTGCTTTGTTTTGACTGGAAACCATCTTCATATCTCAGGTACAGGCAATCAGACAGAAGTATGGAAATCAAGGAGTCCGATATCATTGAACAAACGTTTTGGTAAGCTGTTTGTGTAGTTTAGCTACAGTGTCTGGAATAAAGAATAAGTCGAACTAGCGTGCTTCCTCTTTACCGATGCGTAGTGACAAAAGTCAGTATTTTTATTTTATTTTATTCGATTCATTGTAGTTTGGAGCACAACCGATCCACATTTGCAGATCTTTACATGCATTTACAACATTTTGAGTGATTGGACCCAGATAATACTTTTGTCTGTAACAGTAGGAATTAAGGGTGTGGATATGAACCATCTCCCTCCCCACGCTACAGCAAGCATAATTCCACGCAATCTGTAGTCAAGGTTACACAAATTAGAAGAAGTCTGATTTTCTTACTTTATGATTTTGTTACATAGTAGAAGCGCCCCTCAAACCAACACACAAAAGTTCTCATTGTAGTACTTCCCCCCCCCCCCCCCCCCCTCCCGAAGAAGCTTATAATGAAAGCTTGGAAATCAGGAATCCCAGAAACCACCATTAACCCATTAAATCCTGAGGTTGATGACTTGATTTGTTTAAAAT
>BTPG01000004.1:104971877-105047779 GCA_036245525.1 Semisulcospira habei
TTCTTATTGTCCTATGAAGGTTACATCACAGATTAGGAGATAGATCAACCATTTTACTTAAGGGTGGTACCAGAATACCTTGGAGCCTCAGGCTTGAACTAGCACTATCACTGTATCAGTCAAATTTATTTCAAGCAATAATGTGTCAGGATGAAAAGGGTTAAATTAATTTTTTTTTAAACCGTCATGGATGAGGTCAGTTACACCACTTTGTACATTCCACTCCATTTATAACGGGCATTATATGCGAAATGTGATGTACCACTACTAGACCCAGTGATGGAAAACTTTTCAGAAGCTATAAGAAGCTTGAAATGAACCAAATACAGGAAATAAACAGCAAATTTTCATTATTTTCAGTTTCCTTATGATGTCAAAAAGATCATGTATAATCCCAGAATTACGTTATATTACATGAAGGTATTAGGTGAATGCACACGCATCTCCATAAATATGACTTGTACTTAAAAACATCTGAAGAAACTTGCGTCATGTATGATTCCATTCCAAGATTTAGTGTCAAAACTGTCATTAGTTTTGCATCATTATTGTTGAATTGTTACTTTAGGAACATGAAAGGGCCCAAAAAAAGAATCCAAAGAAAATCTCACAAGGTGCATTTTTATTAGACCCTGTAAAACGGTTTTGTACTGTACTACAGGCTCGAAAGTGCCAGATGAAAGTTTGAAATTGAGTAGATTATGTATATCACAATGAATCTATACAGAAAACAAACATCAAAACAACTTCTTCCAATTATTTTAACCTTTATCCTTTTCGCAAAATAGGAGTACCAGACTATAAGCAGTTAAGCCCTCTGACGTGGTTTTGACTAGTGGCCAAGCTGGCCCATCAAGTTTGATACATGGATGCCTGACAAGTGTGTCAATTATAAATGTATATAATACATTAAATATGGTTTCTGTCCGAGCGAGCCTTCGGCGCGCACGGTACATACTGAATAGTACAAATTACAATTACTTACTTACTTACGCCTGTCACCCCTCCCAGGGTATAGGCCGTCGACGAGAGACCTCCAGCAACTCCTGTGCTTCTCCTTCGATTTTACTCCAGGTGGTTCCCAGTCTCTTGATGTCTGCTTGGAGGTCTCGACGCCAGGGTTTCTCAGCCTGCCTCTTTTCCTCTTTCCCTGGGGGTTCTATGACAATGCCTGCCTAATGATACTGGAAACTGGCTTTCTCAGACTGTGACCAATCCATCTCATCTTCTTGGTCCAATTTCATTCTCTGCTGTTATCTACTCTGTTCTCTCCCAGAGTCTGACGTTGCTGATCTTCTCTGGCCAGTGGATTTTCAAGATTCTTCTAAGGCAACTGTTTATGAAGATCTGTACTCTGTTGGCTGTGGTTTTTGTCAACCTCCAAGTCTCTGCTCCATATAAGAGAACTGCTTTTGAGTCATTCTTCAGTACTCGTAACACTCAGGGGTCACAGCATTCAAAACCCAAAATATTAATACATACTATTTGTTTTGGAAAAATCTAACCAGTCTTGTGATTTACTAATGTTATTGTATCTGGAAAATCAGTAGCTTAAAAAAAATTCAATTATTAGTATTTTTAATTTTATTTAAATTTTTAAATTACGATTATTATGCTCAAAATGGCGCTGACGAATTGGAAAACCTTGCCCCTGCTATATTATCAATCCATATTTCAACACCAACACTATCAACCCTCATATATTTGATTGTATGTGATTATCTATAGTTTAGTAAAGCAGCAGAATGTTGAAAAACATCAATTTCATTTGTTTCTGCTGTGAAATTTGGGTTTGAAATTGGGGGTAATTTGCGCACCAGAGGCGTCACATACACACGGTCTTTAAAAAAAGGTGAAGCAGACGACAAAGTAATGAAACAAAGAAAACTTTAGTCCTACCTGAAAATCTCATGAAATACACATATATTTTTATGATTTATAAGAATACAGATACTGCGGGAGGTTTTGGATGGCTTGTTTTCATTATGACGTCACAGACATCATGCAAATGACAGCGTTTGTTTTTTATTCATATTTTAAGAACGCGATAAAATGGTGAGGTCCGAAAGGTACTGGAAGGTTTATTTTCAAACACTGCACAAACCCTGATGACGTTTTGTGGGAAATAGTCATGTGACTTGGTTTTGTAGACCAAAATCAATGACGTGTCTCACACACACAGTATCCCATGTGCGCAAATTACAGCGACAAATTTTCGGCAGTGCGGTTCTGCCTGACTTGAAAGATCGACGCTGGTTTGCCTTTAATTTTGTGTCATCTTGTGCTATAGGCGAGTGCACAAGTGTTTCTAATGCTGTATTGAATTGAATTAAAGGTCTTGTTTTAAAACCGCATGCATATTTTGAGCTTTTGGGTGGTTAAGACTAGAGCATTCGCGTTGTGTTTACGTTTTTTACTCAGTGTCATATGTCATGCAGGTAGTTCGGAAACAGCTATCAGCGTCGTGTTTGTAGCCTATGTGTTATTTAAAAAGAAAAACCAACACAGATTGTTTGTGTGTGTGTTTGCTTGACACTTTTATTTCATCTCACCTACTATTGTATTTTTCTTTTTTTACTTTGCCCTCATTTTTGGTAATTTTCATGCATTGGTGACGTGCATCATGCAGGTTACCATTTTCAGGTTATTGCTTAAATTTCATCACAGAATGAAATTAATTTTGTCGTATTGTTGTTATTTCATTTGTCTTCATGTAAAAAACATGTTACTAGAGTCTTTTACTGATTTTAAGAAAAATCAATTTCACAGTAAAACAAATTAAAGGAGTGGTAACCTGCGCATAGCGTCACACAATTTCTTGCCTCACATCTATTTCGAGTCTTGCAAATTTCCTCTTAAAATTATTCATATGGGTAGTAATAAGAGTTATTTAATTATGGTATTAGTTGTTTTGCAACAAAAGTTATTTCAACTGGTCATTATAATGGTTTTGTGTCACGACATCATGCAGGTTACCAGCATGGGGGTCCCCTATTGGGAATGAAGTTTGTGTCCAAAGCGTCAATGTTGCTGATTTATCGTTTTCATATTCAGATAGGTATTGCAGTTACCTTTAAAATGGAATTAGTCTTAGGTTTCTATGAATAATTTTAAAAATTTGTCTGTTTCCACTTTTTTCTTACAAGTACTGGAGAAACACTCTTTTACGTTTGAGTTGAAAATCCGGACTTTGGTGTGTTGTGACAGCTCTCTGGAACTCCACACTTTTTTCAGCTGGAGAAAGGCTGCTCTGGCTTTACCAATTCGTGCTCTGACATCTGCATCAGTGCCACCTTTTTTGTCGATGATGCTCCCGAGATAGGTGAAGGACTCCACCTCCTCCAACGGGATGCCAGCAAGCAAGACTGGTTCTTCCTTGGTTGCGTTCAGCCTCATTATCTTTGTTTTCTGTTTGTGGATGGTGAGGCCCACTTGGGACGAGATGTCAGCAAGCCTCGTGGTCTTGTCCTGCATTTGTTGATGAGTGTGGGACAGTAAAGCGAAGTCGTCTGCAAAATCGAGGTCATCAAGCTGTGTCCACAGTGTCCACTGTATTCCGCTTCTTCTTTGCTTTGTGGTCCTCTTCATGACCCAGTCTATGGCCAGTAGGAAGAGGAACGGAGACAGCAAACACCCCTGCCTGATGCCGGTTCTGACCTGGAGCTCCCTGGTGAACTGCCCTTCATGGATCACGCGACATGTCATGCCATCGTAGCTGCTCTTGATCAGGCAGACAAGTTTTGTGGGTACACCGTAGTGTCATAGGAGTTTCCACAAAGTCTCTCGGTCCACGCTGTCAAATGCTTTCTCGTAATCCACAAAGTTGCCGTACAGCAGGGAGCTCCACTCCAGAGACTGCTCCACAATGATGCGGAGAGTGGCAATCTGGCCTGTACATGATCGGTTTTTCCTGAATCCTGCTTGCTGGTCTCTCAGCTGGGGGTCGACGGAGCTCTTCATTCTCTCCAGGATGATCCTGTTGAAGACCTTTCCTGGTACTGACAGCAAGGTGATTCCTCTGTAGCTGGAACACTTGCTGAGGTCGCCTTTCTTGGGAAGCTTGATTAGGTACCCCTCCTTCCAGTCAGCCAGCATCACCTCCTCTTCCCAGATCTTTCCAAACAGTGGGTACAGCATCTCTACTGTTGTTTCTAGGTCTGCTTTCAGAGCCTCCGCTGGGAGTGGGATGTCATCTGGCTCTGCTGCTTTGCCATTCTTCAATAATGCCACTGCTCTTCTGATCTCTTCCCGGCTGGGTCTGTCACAGCTGATGGGTAGGTCAGTCTCTGCTGGCTGGATGTCTGGGGGGTCGGGTGGGGTGGGTCTGTTCAGTAACTCTTCAAAATACTCGGCCCATCTGTCGAGTTGGACTGCTCTGTCTGCAATAGGCTTGCCTTCTTTGTCTTTTACTGGTCTTTCTGTATGGCCATACTTGCCAGACAATCTTCTGGTAATGTCGTAGAGCTGTTTCATGTTGCCGCTGCCTGCTGCCTTTTCTGCCTCTGCTGCTAGGCCATCTGTGTAGGCTCTCTTGTCTGCCCTGATACTCCTCTTCACCTCGCGGTTGGCTTCCGAGTATTCCTCATGTGCTCTTGCTTTGGCTACTCTCGTGCGACTGTTGTTGACAACTGCTTTCTTCTGCTTCCCCACTTCTATCTTCTTCAAGGTCTGTGCCGACAGCCAGTCCTTGTGATGGCGTTTCTTGAACCCTACAGTGTCTTTGCAGGTTGAGTTCAGTGCCCCTCACTGCCTTCCACTGCTGCTCTGTGGTGACCGCCTCCTCTTCATTTATTAGCTCCTGTAGCGCTTGAAACCGGTTGGACAGCACCAGTTTGAACTCCTCTCTCACTCCAGTCTCTCTCAGGAGGCCTACATTATAGCGCTGTCTTCTTGTTGTCCATGTGCTGCTTTTCTTTAACTTGAGCTTTATTCTTAAGATAAGCAGATGATGGTCTGAAGCGACTTCTGCTCTCCTCCTCACTCGAACATCTTGAAGGGATCTTCTAAATTTCTTGCTAATGCAGATATGGTCTATTTGGTTCTCAGTAGTATGGTCAGGTGAGACCCACGTTGCTCTGTGTATTCTTCTGTATGGGAAGATGCTGCCTCCAATGACAAGTCTGTTTAGAGCACAAAAGTCTACGAACCTCTCCCCGTTTTCACTCATCTGTCTCCCCATCACCTCTTCGTATCCGGTGTTGTCCCCCTATTTTGGCATTAAAATCGTCCATGATGACGGTGATGTCTCCCTCCGCACATTTGTCCACAGCACTCTGGAGTCGGTCGTAGATCTCTTGTTTCTCTCTTCCTCGTCACTGTCATTAGTGGGCGCATAACACTGGATGACGTTCAGCTTGATCTTTTTCCTGGTTCTAAAGGCTGCTGTGAATGAGCACTCTCTGTGCCACTGGTGACAGCATGAATGCTACACCTTCTGTATGGGGGGCATTCTCCTCTTCATGACCTGAATACAGAATCATCTCCCCACATAACAGCCTTTTCTGGCCAGACTGCGTCCATCTGGCTTCACTGATACCTAGCAGGGAAAGGTTGTACTTTTGCATTTCCGCTGCTATCTGGGCGGACTTCCCGCTCTGGTACATGGTCTTGACATTCCATGTGCCCATGATTGTGTCCCTGGATAGAGAGAGGCGGCTCAGTCCTGTGGCTTCCGAAGACTTCCGGCTTTCACCATCGGCTTTCACCACACGACGTCATAAATCTTCTGGTAGAATCTTCCTCCTGCAGGAAAGGAATTGTTGTTTGTCTATTCGTCGGCATTTTTGTAGCTATTTCTTTATTTGCAGGGTGGGGAAGCTACCCCCATGCCCAACCCCCTTACTAGGAGGACCAGGGGTTTTCTGTCAGGGTCTCCTTCCCTTAGGCCATTTGGTTCACGGCACCTTATTTCATTCGGTGCACCCCTCTCGCGAGGGACCCCCTATCCACCACCAGGGGATGTGCCTCAACGCCATATGGTCCCAGCTTGTGTGTACAGAAATATCGGGAGATTCTCTTGTTTACATACATACGCACACACATACATGATACATACATACATATGCACATAAAGCACTTCACACCAAATGTACGTTCAGCAGCGAGCTTAGCGTAACTAGACATGACGTAATTTTTATCTTGTTACTTCAATTGCCTGCCCGCCTTTGACATCATGGACATGCTATTAAATTCGTCCCACTGCGACCCATCCTAAAACATCCCTTCTATAAATCATGGCTTGACTTCACAAACGAAGATTCTATAGGGCCTGCCCACGTCGTCTGCAGGCATTTTCGTGACTGCGGAGGCCAATCCGGGACAGGCAGGTTCGACCGCAGTGGCTGCAGGGAAGGTCTGGTCAGGGTTCTGAGTTATGACAACTCTGTTTTTTCTCCTGAGCCGCTTGTCCTTGAGGTTAGCTCTGCGAGAGTCCTCAAATGAGACGGCTGCCTTGTGAATGGTGGAGCGCCAGGTGTCACGGTCCGCAGCAAGCGAAGACCACTGGCGGTGGTCGATTTGGCAGGCACTAAGTGACTTCTTGAGACCGTCTTTGTATCTCTTCTTTGGTGCCCCTCTGTCTCGGTGTCCAGTGGCGAGCTCGCCGAACAGAGTGATCTTGGGTAATAAATAGAAGGGACTTAAAAACAACTTGTTTCTGAATAGGTCAAGGCTCAGCTTCAAGGTAGTTTCAAGCAAAATTTACATCAGAGTTTCTTGTCTATTGCTTTCTGCATGATATCAGCCCGCACTTGTTCGGCACTTGCATTTTGATAGTACATGTATCACAAACACTGCCTGCAGTTTGATTGACATGGCCTTTCATATTGTATATATGTATATACATGTATGCAAGAATGTTTGAGATGGATGTCTTGGTTGTAACACTGTTTTTCTGAGATGCCCTTAGATTGGACATTTATGTTTATTTTTAAAGTGAGGCATGTCATGGTATGAAAATCAATAAATCAATTTTAATAAAGATGATTCTGTTTCCATTGTATTTTTCAGGGCCCATCTTCAGTTGTGATTCAGAATGGTGTGTAAAAAATCAGAATATCAAAAACAGTTCAAAACTGCTGTCTTTGTAAAAAATATTCCAAACTATTTGGAGAACTTGATCTTTCGCCAGTCCAGAAAACGAGAGGAGTTCATACACACTCCCTTAATTTGGGAGGACCCACACTCTCAGTGTTCATCTTGTTCATCAGAGTCTAGCAGTGT
Organism: Semisulcospira habei; assembly: GCA_036245525.1. NCBI lineage: Eukaryota > Metazoa > Mollusca > Gastropoda > Semisulcospiridae > Semisulcospira > Semisulcospira habei. The sequence goes on from BTPG01000004.1 coordinate 104,979,099, forward strand.
TCTTTGTGACAAGAAACAGTCGGTTGCGGTACAGGAAGGAGAAAGCCTAAAAGATTTGGTTGGCAGTCCACCTGCTGAAAATGTGACTGTTGACCCTGAGGATGACCATGCTGTACAGATGATAAATTCTCCTGCATTCTCTAGTGGGACAGATGTTCATGACATCGGTGGTAACATTGAAGACCTTCAGAGGGAAGCTCTGGCAAAACGTGGCTATGGTGGGAAGCTCCAAGGTAAAGGCCATCATGAGCAACCCATTGTGAGAAATGGCAAGGCTTACATCATCAAGAAGAAACACAAGCAAGGAACCCAAGATGGGACAGTAAAAAGTCAGTGCACATCAAGTACTGCTTAACCCATTTAACCCCAAAGCTGCATTTTCCAAATTGTGGAGGTGTTACCTAACGACTACATAATAGTTGCAGGAGATGGAGCAACCATGATAACGCACAGGTAGTACCAGGTGGTCTTGGTGTCTTCAGGCGCCAAGCTCATCTGGCACTACCCTTGAATTAACATAGTCAATCAGTCTCCTGCTGTAGGGTGTTGGGGCTAAATGGGTTAACCATTCCACCCTGACACAGGGAGGACCAAATCACTCACCCATTGTCAAATGCAGGATGTCTTGTTGGGCAAGGCAGTGTCATGTCTCAATAGAAACACATACAATTATTCGGGCTACCAGAATAAAATTGGGCTGCCACATTTCATTTGGATGGAAGTCCGAATGGCTACTTGGGTCTTACAATATTTGGTCCAACCTGCTGACACTGCAAAAGTAGACGATTTGACCATGATAGTTCAAGGGTTGTGCTAGAATATCTTTTTCTCTCCGGCCAGGCTTGAATTCTGACACTACCCATGAATTCTCATCAGGCTTTCTGCTAGGATATAAAATTGCCCGTCATCGGGACATGCAGCATGACAAAACATTCATCCCAACATTCAGGTGCCAAGCTATTCTGGCACCACCTTTAAACTATCACGCTTGATCTGTCTCCAGAAGTGTAATACAGTCTTAAGAGGGCAACTTCAGAATTTGGGGATTTAGTTTCTGGGGAAGAACGTGTTAAACATAGCCGAGATAAGTGTATCAGTACAGATTGCAAAGCTGCACAAGTACTATAGCAAGCATACAAAAGGGTGGGGTAGGGTGTGGTTGGATGATGTTCATGTCGTCACGTAACCTTCCATAAATAGCAACAGTTAAAAACATTCATGTGTGCGTCTGACACTGCAGGCACAAAACCATTGTCAAGTGGGAAGTTGATTTGATTATTATTACAGTTTAATTAATTAATTATTAATGGGTAGACCATCGAAACCGATAATGTCGTCATTGTGCATGACTTCTATTTGTGGGTGTGGGTGTGGCTGGCCAAGCCAATCCTGGAGCCACACCTGCGAGGGCAATGGGGGCACTGGAACGTAGCTGTAAGGAGAGTCGACGCTGTCTTTCTGCGAGCTCTGGCACTGGTGATCCATTCGCGCCGATTTTGTTCAAAGAGCGTGCAGGCTTTCCTGGTGGCGGCATGCCAGCCAAATCTGTCTTGTGCTTGTGCTTCAAGTTCCTTAACCGGGAAGACGCAGTACTTGAGGCTGTCTTTTAAGCAGTCTTTGAAGCGTTTCTTTGGCCGTCCTTGCTTCCTGTGGCCTTTTGAGAGTGCACCATACAGGAGTTGGTGTGGCATACGAGAATCATCCTTGCGTATGACATGACCTGTCCAGCGAAGTTGTGTCTTTAAGATCAAGGCTTCAACACTCACTAAGCCAGCATTGTCCAGGACTTCCAGGTTTGTCACCTTGTCTTGCCCATGAGTGAGCGCAGGGATCTCATGTGGAAACGTTCAAGCTGCTTGAGGTGCTTTCTGTACAGCGTCCATGACTCACAGCCATAGAGGAGGCTGGGGAGGACTACTGCCTTGTAGACTTTGATCTTGGTGGAGAGCTTGACATTGTTGTTATTCAATACACGAGTGCGCAGACGACCCAGGGCTTGGCTGGCTTTGCTGATTATATGCGAGCTGCGGTTTCCTTGTCGATAGTACCGTCAGAAGAGATGATGCTCCCCAGTAACGTCCGGATATGACACATTTGCAAGGGACCATGATTTTTGGCTCTTGTGCGAAGCAAAAGTGAGTATGCTTTGGGCCAGTGGTCATCCACCCTGTGTCCGTCGTCCCTGGTAAACTTTAACATTGGCATTTTCTCAGAGACTATTCCAATTTCATTGACTCTTCTCAAAGGTCATAGACCCATAAACCCTGCACTGAATGTTAGAGACAAACTAATCACCACATAGTGTTGTAAACACATTGTTTTTAAGTGTGGGACCCACGTTCACAACATCTTAATTAAGCCACAAAAATTAATAAACTAATGATGTCACAATGTTCTGACTAAAGCTGGCCTCCATATGCTGCGCTTGCGAATGGAAGTTCCCACCACCTTTGTTATAGTATGGTGGTCATGTATGGTAAACAGAAGAAATTAGAATAGCTCAAATTTTCCTTATTGTAGATGTGTTATAGTTTTGCAGGAGGCCAGAAACGTGTCGAGCTGTGTGGTCATTGATTTTGTGTTCTGTACATAGTATCCGTTTTAGTAGTGTGTTTTATCAGAGCTGAGATAAGTACCTATGTTAATTTACCACTATCAGTTATGTCCGGCATAACAAACACACTGTATATACATTACATAGTTGGTCACCATTGAGTACACCAATTTGGCTGTTTCATCTTATGTAGATTCGTCCTCTATATAAATCACGTGTCCAAATAAGTATGATTTTTCAAAATTACGAAAGAAAAAAAATTGATAATATAAAAATGTTCAGCACATTGTATTCTATTTTCACTTTTTAAAGACAACATGTAATCTACAGTTAAACAGTTTATTTAATGTCTGTTCACTCACAGATGATGTCAGGTGATTTTGCAGGTACAAATGCCAACCCTTTCCTTATGTTATGTTTTGAACATTTGCTTATTTCAGTGACCCATTGGAAGGTCACGGTCACATAGGTAATTAATTATGTGGATCAGTCATGCACGTGAAACTTGAGGGCTTTGCCATTCTTTGTTTTCATTTTTTACGTGAAAGGGGTGGGGGGGGGGGGGCAACAGTGGCGGATCTGGGGGGAGAGGGGGCCAAGGCGGAACGTGCCCCCCCCCCCCCCCCCCCAAAAAAAAAAAATTTTTGGTGCTTGGTTGTGGAAACTGGTTGTGGACATTCTTTTTGTGCGGTCAGGGACTAGTCGGATATCCTCATTCGTCACTGCTGACCTGCACCGGGTCACAATAATTCCTGTTAGACATAGAGTGTCATGTGCCCCTGCAGTCAAAGGGGTTCATATACAGTCCTCATTCCATCCTCAGACTGAGGCAGCCCTCTGGCAATACACCGCTGATTGGTGGTCCACCTCATCTTTGGGAAAGTTTACAATCACAGCTGATCTGGGTCCAGCTCAGTCCCTCAGACAATCATAGAGGTTCATGTGTGCCTTTAGTCAGGGGCACAAGGAAAGCAATACCCTGTTCTGTTCGTAGCATCCTTACTACATCCTCTGACAAGGCAGTTATCTAGGTTCAAGTCTAATATTGTGGACACACCCATTGAGGCAATTATCCAATCAGAAAGTGAGAATTCAGCTGTGCTGTCTCCCCTGCCCGGATGTCACCGGCTTATGGCACCTGCTGATCAGACCAGTGACCATGATAGAGTCTGATTGTGGTGATGGGTTTGCCTAGGTGACTGCTAATCCCCTGGTCTCATCACCACGGACACTCGTTATGTAATTTGTCTTTTGGGGTAGTGTTGGTGGACATGCACCATTGCCAATCAGAGCATCACTGTAGTCATTGACACTTGCCTTGTCAGCAGAGGGGAGGTGTAAAGTGTGATGATTCTGAACACTAATCTTTAAACCTTGTCATCTATTGTAAGAGGTAAACGTCATGGAAGATCTTGACTTAGTAATTGATCTGAAAACATGTGTTCCTCATGCGGAGGAGGTTATTGGGTGCATAGTGCAGTTTCAAGGTCCTCCACAAATGCAGCGTAAGCGTAGTGTATGGCTGTGGTGTTCCTCATACAGAGGAGATGATAATTAGGAGTATAGTGTTTTTGACACACACATGATGGTTGCTCCTTCAGAAACTCAAAGTACCACTCATTTTAGTCAGAAAATTAGCACCATAAACCATTCAGAACTGCCGGTTTGCATCCTGTTTTGTTAGAGAGTTTGGGGTGGAGGCTGGGAGGAGGACAAGTGTATATGACAGGTGCTTGAATGGTCCAGTTCAAACATAAGTAATGGATTTGCTTTTGTACTTGCGAAACGTAAATTTATGCATTTTTCACACTGTTGTAAATCTCCTGTGACCTTTGCCAGTAGTGAACCAAAATAGTATGCATAGAATTAGAAAGGTCTTATCAGCTACCTTTCTGCCAAATTTGGTTGAAAAGTTTGGCAAAAGTGCTGATAACAGCTAACATTCTACTTTTTCACATCATTTTCTGATCTCTTGTGACCATTGACCTTTCCGAGAGAGACAGAATGCCTTCCGATCACATCAGACAAGGGCTGAACATACAGTAAGAACAAATTCGGACCCAGGACCGAGCCCTGAGGCACTCCGAACAGAAGATTCCTCGGGATAGATCGAGATCCGCTGATCGTTCTGTTAGGTATGACCTGAACCAAGTGAGGATAGTACCATCTAGGCCAAAGACATCTAGGTGCAGAAGAATTTCATGATCAATGGTATCAAATGCACTTGAAAAGTCTAGCAATGCAAGCACCATGATCTTATGATCGTCCAAAGCAGTAAGCAGGTCACTGAGTAACTTCGGTCCTACGCGCTAGGTTTTTCTCGGATGCGCCAGCCGAAAAGCCTCCGTGTTCTGCACTAACTCATCTGTACTCTTGAGGTTACGCTCCCTCAAGAATACCACTAGATAATAATAATAAGGAAGATTTATAAGGCGCCAATACCAATACATGGTAAGATGCTCTAGGCGCCGTACATATGAACAAAACATACAAATATTACACAGAAAGTGACAAAGCCACATGTACAATTGCACAAAAGAACAGACTTATGACTAAATACATGAACACTGATAATCAAAGTGGGAAAAGATGGGTTTTAAGACTGTGTTTAAAACTGGCACTAGACTCACTGTGTCTCAATGATTTAGGAAGTTCAGAAACGATGCCAAAGAACTGTTCCGCCAACACGAGATCGAATAATGCCTCGTACGTTGGTCGATCTTTGACATTTCGACCCAACGCACGAGCAAATGGGACAACCATTTGCCAAACGACACAAACGATTCCCCTGTCTCTGGCCGACAAGCTCTTAAGCGTTCTCGGAAACCCTCTGCACTACACTGGAACTTCTGTAAGAGACACTCCTTCAAAGTCTCGTAATCTACGTTCCCCGAAACGTTCAAATTATGGAAGAGACTCAAGGCCTGACCTAGCACCGATGAAAGTAAAACGGGCCAGTTTGCAGAAGGCCAACTTAACACCTGCGCGTGAGCCTCGAAACGACACAAAAAAGCGTCAATGGAGTCGGCCAGCTGGCCGACTCCTTAAACATCGGTAATCTAAGAAAATTACGTATGCCCCGACCTACTGAATCACTATCTGGAGCTGCTCTAGACCCCGCATCTCAAGCTAATTGCAGCTGCACCTCCCTATCTCTCTCTTCTTTCTCTTGCTCTTTCTGTCTTAACGCATGTTCCCTCTCGTCCTTCTCTCACTGAAACGCCCTCTGAGCTTCTAACTCCTTCTCCTTTAAGACTCTTTCTTTCTCTTCTCGCTCTCTCTGAGCTTCTAACTCTTTCTCTTTTAAGACTTTCTGAACTTCTAGTTCCTCTTTCTTAAGTACTCTTTCCCTCTCTTCTCTCTCTCTCTCTCTGAGCTTCTCTTTCTCTCGCCCTATCCTCCCTATCCTTACATTTCTCTACGTAATCAAAAAGTTTATCGTCCTTAAGACCTAGCCTCTCACCTTGCTTAATATAAGCCTCTACCGGGTCCGACTCCATACTTACAGTAACACTTCCCCAAATTTGAAAACGTAAAAAAAAAATACACAAAACACAACCAAATCAATGGCAAAAACTTAAAATGAAAACTCACAACTATATCAACTACCTACACAGAAAACAGTAACCTATTTTGACGTCCAGATGGAACGAAAAAATAAGAACGATAGAAAGAAGAGCAAGGAAAAAGAACTACCTATACAAAAGGAAGAAACAAGAACTAGCTCCTCGTAAGACCCAGAAAACTACAGAAACAACGGATCTTACCCCCTACAATTGGAGAGGGGAATCTAACCCAAAGAACCAAACACGCACATAGCAATCAATGCTTACTATAAAATCGCTACTCACTAGCGCCCACACTACTCTAAAATACCGCTAAAACAGGGTCACCACTGTAATGCACGCAGATTTGCCCCCAGTCGTATGCACAGACTCTCGCACAACAGACGCATACACCGCCACTGACTCAGACGGGCGCATTCATGCGGTAAAACGCAACACACGGGCTTCCTTTCTAACGGAACTTTTATACAAAATAAACAATATAAAAAGAATGCTCACAAACTATCACAACTATATACACCACTTCTTTCCCACTACCAGCATCTTAACACCACATGCACATACACACAATGTCACTGCCAATCTAGGTATTAGTCTCTCACTATCCAACCTGTTTGGTGTTCTCGCCTGGTTACGCTCGGTCCTTTCACGTCTAGGTGTGCAAGTCCTTTCTCATACGCTCCTCGAGTCGTTTTGTCTCTCGAACCGTGGACGTCCTCGCTGAGACCCAAGTGTCTTGGCACCGGCCGCTCACTCCCCGAGTGAAGAGCTGGAGAGATGACCTCGCATTAGGTCCTGGTGACTGAAGTCTCGGCGTCCATCGCTCTTTCTCTCCGACAAGCACTCTAAACAACAACAAGGTCCCAAATCGTAACACTTGCTAAACACACAACATATTGGATGATATGAGAAACATTACGTAACCTGGCTGATACAAATTAACTCACACGTTCATTCACACACACACACATGCTCCAAAACCTGTCTACTTTTGTAACACCCCCATAACTGTCAGTACCTTGAAACAGACTATAACCTAACACTCTCGCTATACATTACAAATTACTCTATACACTGGAAAAGACTATGCTTAACCAACCACGTACTACCTTCATAGCGACTTAGACATACCTCACATTTCTTTAGTTATCCATCTCGGTAAATAACTATACGAAAACACCGGTTACCTCACTGAATTCCAAACCAACATAACTGAACCAAACCGGTCAACACTATACAACCAAATTACTTTCACCAACGCATACCGTCTTTAACTAAGCAACTATCAATAATACATAATTATAAAAACATACCTGAATTCTAGGTTTCAGAGTCTTGGAATACGGGCTAAGGTATCTCACACACATCCGTACCCTCTGACAATAAAGCCCATACTAAGGTTTCTACTGCTCTGCCAGACTGAGCTTTCCCTACGACTCACTAAAACTCCATGTTTTAAAGGTTCCACGTGGGCCACGGGACTCACGGACTATCGGCACAAAACAAACCGTTGACAACTACTGTACCGTATTTACCCTACTGTGTGAACACTATGCATGAGCATAGAGTTTCATCACACTGATATGACCTTGTTATAAGCGGAGTTTGCTATATTTATTATTATTGTTATTTAATGTCTTTGGAAATTCTTGTTTCAGAGCATGCACAAGGCAAAGGAGAACCAAGATCCAGGTCTCAGTTTCCTCGGCCAGACAGGAGACAGCATGAATATCGTCAAACCAAGTCTGCAGTCTCTGCTGTTAGGTGCCATCCCAAAGCTGCTTACTCACGTAGACCACCTTTTGTGTCCTATGGCTGGGCAGACCAGGAAGATTCAGTTTCAGTTCACAGGACGCACAATGTTCTGAGTGGCAAAGATGTAAGTACACAATAGGTCATCAGGCTGACGCCTACTGCTGTGAGGACCGCATGCAGGCCAACGCTGGCCCAGTGGTTTAATTTTGCTTACGGGGAATTTTTGTGCAGCCAAGCATCATGTAGCAGTTTGCAGGGTGAAGCAGCAGTATCTTGTAAACATTTTGTTTACCAAGTTGATTTTTTCAGGCTGATTTCCTTCAACCTATATTGGTCTTTCAGGGAATGTCTTTTCAAATCAGTTTTTCGCCGTACAGATAAATCTCGCACTGACAGATAGACATGTCTATTGGTATAAATTATTGCATTCCCCCATCCTCCCTCCACACCCTCACTAGTTGCTGTTTCTTCTTGTTTTTTCTCACATGCGAGCGAGTCTGTGTTAAGGGCCAATGGTCATCTGTCCGGCGTTCATCTGTTGTCTATGTTAGACTTTAACGTAGGCATTTTCTCAGAGACTATTCAAGCCACAGTTTTCAAACTTCGCCCAAGGATACTTTCTGATAAGACCCTTCTAAGCATACCAGTTTGAGTGACCTCTCAAAGGTCAAGGTCACAGGGGATCAGGAAATGCAGGGGGTATGAAAAAATAGCCAGATTTTGACAAAATTTGTTTTTTCTCATATATTATTTACAACTTCAAACTGAACTTGGTACAAAGGTACCTGGTACTAATTTGGATGAACCCTTGGAAAGCTAACGGTCACAAAATAGCTTTTTAAATAAGTAGTTTTGTAACAAATATTGTTTTTTCACAGATACTTTTAACAACATCAAACCAAGACTTTGTACAAGACTTTCTTATATATACTAATCGAGCGAGCAGTCATTGACCCGTCGCGTGTGATATGCTGACCGTTGGCCGCGTTAGGCAGGGGTCATGGAATCAAGGTACTTTATATAGCAAACATTGTCCGTACATCGCGAAAGTGACCGGAAACAGCAGGTGACTAAGAATCGGTGACCGTTCAAAGGAGGTTCTACTGTAGCATGTAATCCCAGTGGTCTCTGTCTTTGCTATATGGTGGTAGACGGGTATTTTTCCTCTTATTTTCAGCATGGGCAGTGTTTCTTTTGTTTTTCCCCTATTATTTGGCTTGGACAGCCTCAAAACGTTGCAAATTTTCTTGTTTTTATGAAAATCAGGAATTTCGTCCCAAAATATGCTGAAAAATTAGAAGCTTTAGTTCATTTACAATTTCAAACCCAAACTTTGTCCAGAGGTATCAGTTGATAAGACCTTTCTATGCATGCTGATTTGGATGACCCCTTAGAAAGGTCAAGGTCAATAGAGATCAGCAAATGATGTGAAAAATGTCAAATTTGTGTAGAATTTTAGTTTTTATCAGCATTTTTGCAAAGAAATTTAAGCACTTTTGGCAAAAAATGATATCAGATGTAAAGACTTTTCTATGCATACTGATTTGGTTCACTTCTTGCAAATGTCAAGGGTGATGGGAGCTTGATAAAAGCGTGAAATGTGTATAAATTTTGAGAAATCATGGATTCCACAGGTACAAAAACCATCTTTTTCTTACTTTAGAACACATGAAAATATGCTTATTTCAGTGACCTGTCAGGTCAAGGTCACAAAAGTCAGATCAATAAAGTTCATGCACATAAGCCTTATGGGCTTTGCCATTCTTGTTGACTGTAGGTGTGAAAAATGGTGTGGTCTCTCTACAAAGTTGGTTGACCACATTAGAGTCCATAATTTTTGTTACAGTAAAACCTGTTTTGAATGGTCACCAGATTTTACAGTCACCTGCCGTTTATGGTCACTTTCGCAATGTACTAATGATATTTACTATATAAAGTACCTGGATTATACGGTCACCTGCTTAACGCGGCCAACGGTCAGGGTATCGGAACCAAAAATGCAAAAAATACCTGGAATTTACAGCCACGGCCAGACCAGCGCGGTAAAGCCGTCACGCATGACGGGTCAGTTACTGCTCACTCAACACCACACCAACTGCTACACACCTTGACAAAGCCGAGCGCCGTGTCATTGCACAATGATGGGCGTGTGCCATCCACCTCGTGAAAGGGGTGGCATATATCAGTGGGATTGACAATTAACTGGTGGAATACAACACCCACGTCTAATGCTCGGGGTCTGTGAGTGTGTGTACTGAACTCATGTTCCCATAGGTGCACAAATGACCGACATGACGGCTTTAGCCATCACTACGCATGCGCAGAAAACACAATGTCGGAAACTACAAAAGACTGACGAATATTTGTGTCCGTAAAAGATGCACTGGTATGTCACAGTTGCAAATATCGTAAACATGCCAATGCTTCCACTTACTTACTTTTCCACATAGCTTTCTGTTAGTATGCACCACGGAGACTGATTGTTAAGCTTGAAACTTACATGTGCAGTTACAAGTTGATCAGGTTTTTCCGTTTTCATTGGGTGTAATGTGGTGACAGAATGAAGCTGCACTGACTTTGAAGTGCAAATGTTTACATGTTCAACATTTTACAAGGACAGTGTACGTGTGCATTACATGTATTCTTTCCACATCTTTTGTCTTAACTGTGATGAGTTTACACACACTAAGGCTGCGAACTTGCACTGTAGGGGATATACACTAGCATACACTAACTCTAGTAGTGGCTAAGTTAATGCAGATTTACATTTTTGCATGCTTCTGGATCCATTTCTATCGTACCTGTCATGAGTGGTCACCTGCTGTTTACGGCCACTTTTGCTTGGCAACGGGTGACCGCTCATAGCAGGTTTTACTGTATTTTCATTTGAATTTTTGAATATAGCTAGTTTGGAGAAAAACGTTGGATGAGTTCATTAGCCAGCTTTGTACCACTTCAGGTTTTAAAAAAAATAAAATTCATTGCAGAAAAAATGTAAAAAGTAAGAATCCTCGACTTCAGGAGAGGAATCAGACAGCGATGGAGACCTAAAACCACCAAACGCGTCCGTCGATGTTATACACACATACTAACTGAACAAAGCATAAGCTTGCCAGTGTTATAAATACATGTTTATGAGTTGATGCAATTCTATCCCTCTCTGACATGATTTAGGAAGACATTCTCTCTATATGTGTTATGTCTGCGAATGTATTGTGGAAAAGGTGGAAAAATACAAGTAAGCTCATAGAGATGGGGCTTTGTCGGCATGGGTCAACCCATCTTGTTCTTCTTCAGAATAGCTGTGGCTACACCAGCCCACAGAATGTATAACTGGCGCGAAGTGCTGTGGGTCTGTCTGTGTTTGTGTGTGCCATTGTCGTGCAGATCGGGGCGTAGGGTGAGTTAAGGTGGAGAGAGATGAATGAGAAGGACAAGCTTAAAAAAACAGGAACAACTCTGAAAGTTTCTGAAAGAAAAACACATGTGAGCTCAAAATAATACAGTAGACTTTGGGATGAAATCCTCATCTTGTTTATAATTTAAAATAATGTTTTGCTCACAGCGATAAGGAAGAGAGTATGTAACTGAGCCATCAATTCACAATCTGTGATAAATTTAACATATTGCATTTCCGTTCAAGTCAACCTTGGTACCAACAGCCAAAGGGTTAATAACACATTTAATGTCTTTCAGGTTTATCCTTCAGCTGTGAAGGCGAGCCACCTACAGCAGAGACAGCGTCGACAAGAAAAGCTGACAAAGAAGCAATTGCTAGAGCAGACCCTGCTTGCACTGAGTGGCTCCAGCAAGCAGAATCCTGCTCAGTGGGAGACGGAATATCGTGCCCAGTTTGCTGTGCACACCTCAAAATAAGTGTGTTAGTCATCAGTATTATTTGTCTGGCTGGAACAGTAATATTTTCATTAGAATTTATGTAAAATCTAAATTAAAAGAAACCCCTTTGTACACGCGGCACTCCTACTGCAAACAGTACCAGTCGCTGCATGTGCAGGGAGGTTATACTCTAAGTTGACTATAAAATGAAAGTGTTCTTTTAGGAGTTGCTTGGTGCTTTAATGCTTTAATTAAACAGAGTAGCTGGACAAACTTTGGTTCATGTGCACATCTAAAGCAGTAATCTGTAGTGATAGTTTGTAGTCACAGTTGTCATGATGTGCATGTCTGTTATGTCCAACAGGAGATTTGCTTTGCGACATGACCTGCTTTCTCCCAAAACTGTAGGCCAAAAAAAAAAAGCTTGGGGGGGGGGGGGGGGGGGGGGGTTGGCGTGTAAGACAAAAGGCGTCCACAGAGGCGCAAAAGTGGTGGTGCAGTGGACACAACTACTGGAGAACTTTTCCATTTGAAACGAGACTTGATTTCATGATTATTCCTCCAGCTTCTGTGGACAAAATTTGAACCCCCTTGTGTAATTTTGACAGGGCATGCATTTTTATGTACTAGCTTGCAGTTGTCTGTCAGCCCTAACCATAAAGTTCTAACTTTCAGCCAGCTAAGCTCGCTGAAATAAACAAAAGCCACCTCTTCAAATGTCTCCAAGCTCTTGAAATGTTGCCGATAGCGAAAACCTGAAATGAATATATTCAGGAAGATAGGAAGGAAGTTAGTTTTACATTTACCTCAGAGTATGGGTACAAGCACACTCAAAATCTGCTGACGACATGTCAGGATGCAATTGTGGTACTCCAATCAAGTGCTGTTTTTGTCAAGCACAAGGGACAGATTTTCGTTCAGGATTAATTTTTGATATGATACAACATAATATTAGTGACGTTTTCAGTTACTTTTTAATTATTGCGTCACTGCATAACTTCATGTGTTCTTGCAAAGGAAGTGTGGAGTTCCATCCCATTATTTTCACGTCCCTAGTGGTTTAGGCTGGCTAAATTGGCTGTCTATTACATTCTTTATGAAAAAGCTAGCACAGTATTCTCATAGTGAATTTACAGTTATTTCATAAAACGGTGACATGACTTAATGAATTATGATGGAATATTTCATCCAAGTACTAGAAGATGGTTACATACATGTATGGTAAATATTGTGAGCCTGCCCACAAAACTAGGAATGCCTACTACAGTCATTTAGAACAGGCTAGCTGAAAAATGCAGAGCTTGGCTGCTCGGTTAAGGGTGGTTTAGGCCAGTTAAATTGGCGCGCTATTACATTATTTATGAAAAAGCTAGCACAGGCTCTCTAGAGGCAGGGGCTCATGCAAATTTGTACCGCCTGTTGGATGATATTAGCTCCAGCTGTTCCCTTAGATGAGGGTATTACTTCATCTTAAGCATCGCCATTTTGTGTGATGGTGTATAATCAGAACCCATGAGCACAGGTCAATCTCATTTTGACCATTTGGTGCAAAAATGGTTGGCCTTCCCAAATCTGTGGCTGTTTGTAACCCTTCAAACATGTCTCTGGTTTTAAGGATGCAGACAAGAGAGACTATTTTACCAAAACACAAAAATACTAATCTGCACTTATGTTCTTTAAACGGCAATAATGAGTGTTAGGAGAACTTGGGCAGAGTAGTCATTGTGTCTAGTGAAGGGCTGGGACCCTAGGGAACATAAAGAAGTCGTTCCTAAAGCATTTTCATGGATTTGAAATCACATTACTATCACCTTAACTCATTCAGCCCCGACACACCTAAGGAAGACACGAATCGAGCATGATAGTTCAAGGGTGGAGCCAGAATAGCTTGGTGCCCATAGGCGCCAAGCTATTCTGGCACCACCCTTGAACTATCATGCTCGATCTGTCTCTAGAATTTTAATACAATCCTTCAGAGGGCAACTTCAAAATTTGGGGATTTCAGTCCTGGGGTAGAATGTGTTAAGTGACTGAATCTGACTGAAATAAATTTGCTCATTTGTTTTTATGTACTACAACATCTACTGATGTGTCTCTTGACTGCAGTTGAGAATTATGACGCCACATGTACATGTTACAGTCTCAGTCAATCTGTCTCACACACACTCTGTCCTGAACATAAAAATCCACCATCATCCGCAACTGCATGTGCGTGTATTTACTGTTATGTAGGCTTATACTTTCATCGTGCAGAACTGAGGCAGATGGTAAGTTTTCAAATATTTATTATTTTACAGAAATACAAAGCTTGGTTATGTGGTGAGGGCACTTGGTCTCTGCCTCTCAGTCTCATACCCATATTCTGTCACGGTCATAAATATTCACAGTAACCAGCGGATGCCACTGTACCCGGTATTGTATTGTTCTGTAAAAAGTGCCATGTTAGCTACTCTTTGTGACATATCATATACCAACTTGATTTTTATTATGTAAACATCCCTTCATGGTCAGACAGTTTAGGACAAGAACCATGATGCAGTATCAATAATGGGAATATAGAACATATACAATGTGTCATACAAAAGACCATTGGTCACAGTACAAATCCTGTGCCAGCCACTGCACAAGATGCTTCAATATAGTGGAGCATATTGGGTAATGGCTGCTGGCACAGGATGTCGAGTTCACCCATGCAATCCAGTTCACGATTCTTACACCCATAATGCCTGATATCCACAAGTGATTCTTATACATTAACCAATGATGAGATTCAGTATAAAATTGAATACATTAGACTTTTCAGGCTTTCTTCATTTTCCATTAAAAGCATGCTTTAAGTATGCATTTGGAGGACATTGTGGGACAGAAATTATGTGCTGGGTTATGAACGGTAGTTAGAGACTTGGTTGGGGTCAGAATTAGCATTCACTACAACAGGAGCTGTATTGACCATGGTAGTTCAAGGATACAATACAATACAATAATACTTTATTAATCCCTCATGTGGAAATTCACTCTCTGCCCATAAAACACATGGCATCATCATTCACGCATTCAATTAAATAAATAACCTATAACTCTCAGTTAAAGAGATGAACTGTAACAGACGTGCTGTTACCTTTGTTACACTCTTGGCATCAAAAACACTTATGGTTTATGCCCCCTGTGCTTCTGGTGTCAGCAAGAAGAAGTACTGAATGGGCTAATACTAAACAACTAAAGAATGTTGACCACTATTACTGATATTACTGTTGAAAAGGGTAACAGCCTGAGGGACAAAAGAGTTGGCATAATGTGATGTACTACTTTTGGGTACTCGAAGTCTGCCACTTCGTTCTATACATCTGCTGTCAAATTCATATCTAAGTGGATGTGTTTTGTCATCAAGAATGTTAGTCAGTTTGTTTCGTAATCCGTCGGTTGTACAGTGTGTCCAAAGTATCTTGTGCTCTACCAATCACCCCGCCCGCTTTCCTGATTACTTTGTGAAGACGATCTTGATCTCTTACATAAATTTCTACCCTAGCACCTCAGTCCAAAAGTTAGAACACTAACAATACTGGAGCAGTAAAAATCTATAAAAGCTGAGTGCTTACATTAAATGCTCTCAATTTTCTCAAACAGTAATGATGGGTATGCGCTTTTTTTACAATAGCCTTTGTGTTTTGTTTCCATCTGAGCGCGTTGTCAAAAAGAACACCTAAATACTTGTAGGACTCTATACGCTCAACTTCAGTTCCCTTGATGACAACATGATCAGGATGATGTTTGTTTTTCCTGAAATCTATGACCATCTCTCTTGTTTTGCCAACATGTAATTCAAAATTATTCCTATCACACCATTCTACAAAATCGTCGATCTCTTGTCGATAGTGTCTGTCGTCCTCATCTGTAATCTGTCCTGTCAGTGCCGTATTTGTCCATGAAACAGTCATCATGAGTGGCTCTACAGTCTGCTGTGTACAAAGAAAAAAAAGGCGACAGGACAGTCCCCTGTGGTGCACCGGTGTTGGTTAAAAAAAAGCACATCTGAGATTAGATCCGAACTAATTCTGACATACTGTGGGTGGTTGTGAGATAGTCCAAAACCCAAAGAATGGTAGAGGCATTTATATTCATGTTAACTAGTTTGTAAGCAAGTATGTGTGGCTGAAGGGTGTCGAAAGCAGATGAAAAATCATAGAACATCAGTCGAATGGATGATGCCAGAATCACTTGGGTTTCTGAAGGTGTCAAGCTGTTGTGGCATTACCCTTGTACTATCATGGTCAGTGGTCTCCTGAACTGTTGCATGTGGTCTTCAGAGGACAACTCCCAATTTTGGTTAGATGTACGTTGCTTAACTTCCTGACCGCAACACAAAGACTTACAATTTGCCTTCTCTGCATGTGAAAAAAACAAAACAGAACATCAAGTATAGGGTGGCAGCGGGTATTAAACCGGCTAGCAACATACTCTGCGCGTCAATAAAAACAAGACAGATACAACACGCAGTATTTTATGATAGATTATATTGTTTAGACTTCATATTAAAGTGTTTTAAACCTTTTTTAAATACCTTTGTATCCCTGCAAACCACGTTATTCTGTTATTAACTTTTGGAGCTGCAACGCATGGAACATGAGTACCCCCCACATCTAAATTTGCAGTCAGAATTTTAGCTTATAACTGTGTTGTACTTGTAGCCCACACCGCATGTTTCTTTAAGAATTTTCAAACTCTTTTTTACACTGTCAGAAACATCAGTTATTTCACATTCTTCACCGAAACATTCATTGCGTTTCCATGGAGGATGGTAGCTTTATGGCCAGTAGAAGATATCGACTCCCAAATCACGTTACAAGAGGGTCTGTGGCAGATGTCTTGGGTTAGAAGATTGCAAAAATCAGCCCCCTTCTCTGCAAATGGGATCCTGTTAACTGTAAAATGAATTTTGGTTTTCAACAGAAATTTCCCCACCCGGGTCTGCCCTGGGGGACTTGGGTGGGGTCAACTACTTTTAGTTCCCAGGGTCACCCTGGTCAGCCCCACAGGGTGGGTTTTCCCCTCTATTCTGGGGCATGTGTTTCTGTCTACCCTTGGTCCATTCACCTGTATTTTCCTTTTTTAAACTCTCCCTACTGTCTGCGCTGCCTGTAGCTCTTGAGATTGGATATGTGTTGCTAAATGGTCTTAGCTTTATTTAGGCCCCATGTCGTAGGTTTATTTAACGTATTGGACCGGCTGGTGACATACATTCAATATTCTGTTCAGTTTTTGGTTTTTTTCACAAGCAGTGCAGGCATGTCCTGAGAAAATCTTGTTGCTGTTGGGACATTAAGCAATGTACAATCATCAATCATTCAACAGAAATTTGATGGTTTTGTTGATAATTACACACACCTACTCCCAAACCTGGAATCCACAATGAAAAGGCTCCCCCATTTCCATGTTTGCTGCTACATGTAAGCCCACTGATGACAATACCTGCTTATTTTCTTGTTAAGAATGACACAGGCTGTTTGCTCTTATGCTCTGGTATCAACAACGTGCACTTCAAGGCCACAGTTATTGGTATGGGGTGCCAAATGCACAACTTTAAAAAGCCACTTGCGCATGTCGTTGCCTTCTGAACACGCTTGAACAGGGTTGCACATGACTGCTTAATGATGATGACTCGAGGAGTTGTCTTCTTCACAATACAGTCATGGAAAATGGTTCTTTTGACTTTGGTATTCAATCTGGAAGCGTACATTTGGTCAGGTATGTCAACATGGCACTAGACAAATTGTGCAAAATTTTGTTTTTCATGCCTCATAAGCTGTAACTGGCTATTCTGTTATGATGAATAATACATAACCCTCTCACAACATCATCATCATCTTTTTCCATCAGCATCACCACCACAAGGTAGTACGAGGCCATTCCTGCTGTTTGGTGGATGTGACTAATGCAGGATATTGTCTATTGTGTGATTTGCCTGGCACGTGTTTACATGGTTCAGTAATGAGTATGAGTATTGGGTTCCAAATGTTAAAATTTTGGAAATAAAGTTTGAAAACAGATCAAAATAATCATCTCAGATTTGCAAAGGACAAAGACTGGAGTTTCTTTTTTGCAAATAAAAAAAATTAATGTCTTTGTCTCATGAATACATAGATACTCTTTTCCACCTCTGCTCATCCACTTTTCAACATATCGCGCATGAGTGATTTCTTTCAGACTTGTCATTTAGCACCCCATACCAGTAATAGTGGCATTAAATTGAAATCTCGGATAACGAAAGCATAGGATAAAACAGGTTATGTCATGTTTCACAAGACAATCGGCAGGAAGAGTCCTAAGTGGGTTTTACTTAGCAGCAAACACAGAAACAAGTTAGCCCTTCATTGTGAATTTCCAGGTTTGAGAGTAGGTGCATGTAATTTACAATAATAATTGGCCGAAACATTTTTGTTTTTGCAGTTTATAGGGGGGGGGGAGGGGGGGAGGTTACTCATGGTCCATGCTTCGTAGCTGCAATGGCTAACAACAGAAAATAAAGCAGTTTGCAGGGTTGGAAAGAGAACAAACAAGATGGGATGAACCATAACCCACAAAGTCCCTTCTATATGAGAGCTGACCTCACTGTCGATGGTCTCTACCCTTTGTCTTTGACCTGATACTGATGTTGAATTATCTCCTATTGAAAAAGTCTCGCAGATTTGCCAATGCGTCGGTGAGTTCTATAAGGGGTGCAGGACATGCGCGTCATTGATTTGTCAAACGTCTTTTGTCATGACGAAAGTTTTAGTTTTTACGTAATTTTATATTTTACGTGATACAAGTTTCACTTTCGCTTCATAGGCTTGAGAAAATGATGACAAAACTAGAACTTCACGGTACAATTTCAGTCTTGCTATAGTTTGTGTGAAAGCAGGTTGACTTTACCTAGCTACATGATATACTAAGTACATGGGTCACCTGCATGCTCTTCTGAAAGCGCGTTGATGTGTGTGTGTTAGTGCGCGTGCGCTCCAAACATCTCCAAGAGGCATAGATTCTCATGAGCCTGGAGGGTGCATGAGGATCAATTCCTCCTGGAGATGCGCGCATGTTTGTGTGAGAGATAGAGAGAGAGCCGCATGCGCGAGATAGAAGGACGTCATATTTAGAGTATTATGTCAGTGTCTGCATGGTGACGGAGATGCCTCTTTTACGTCGCCGCCACTGTCTGACTTTCTCTAGAAGTAAAGGTTTTTTAGTGTTTTAATTTTTTTCTGAAAAGAATTAATTTTTACTAAAGAAGTTGAAAGGATACAAAGCTGGCTAACAAACTCATCCAATGTCTTTCTCCAAACTAGCTATATGCAAACGTTCAAGTAAATATGACAAAAATTATGGACACTGGGTCAACCGACTTCCTATAAACGTTTGTTTATGTCTTCATTGAGACATTCAATTACAATATGCTGGGAGGCTCTCTTAGCCACCCACTTAAGAAAGTATTTCGCCAAGCTTCAAACTTGTGTGTACAGAAATATCAGCGATTCTCTTGTTTACATACATACGGCGCTTCGCGCCAAATGTACGTTCAGTAGCGAGGTTAGCGTAACTATCTATCTATATCCCGTAGTTTTGCCGACCATTGGGGCACCACTGATGACTTGGCAACCAGCTCCCTCCATTCCTGTCTGTTCTCTGCCATTCTTAGCGTATCACCCAGCCTCAGTCCTGTCCACTCTGAGATATTGTCCTCCCATCTTTTCCTGTCTTCCTCTCCTTCGTCCTCCTTGCACAGTGCCTTGCAGGATTGTTTTGGCAAGCCCTGGTGAACGCGTGACATGCCCATACCACTTCAGTTTGCGTTTTTTCACAATGGCTAATAGGTCTTCATAGGGCCCGAGGGCTTGCCTGATTCTGCTTCCCACTTCCTCGTTCGTGATGTGATCTCTGTATGAAATGCCAAGCAGCCTTCAAAAACATCTCATTTCAGTGGCTTGTATCCTCCTTTCAAGGTTTGCTGTGAGGGTCCATGACTCGCAGGCGTACAAGAACACTGAGATGACTAAGGAGCGCATCAGTCTGATCTTGGAGCAGAGCGTGATGTTTCTGTCCTTACATATGGTCTTCAATCTTGTCAGTGCTGTTGTTGTCTGTGCAATCCTGGACAGTATTTCTGGTTTTGATCCCTCATCTGTGACAATGGCTCTAGGTATTTGAATTTATTAACTGTTTCTAGTTTTTGGCTTCTAATCATGACGTCTGTGCCAATGCCACTGGTGTTATTTGTCATCAGTTTGGTCTTCTCTGCACTGATTTCCATCCCATACGCAATGGCTGTACTGTCCAGCTTCTCCACCAGCTGAGCTAGCTCCTCCTCTGTTCCTGCAAGGCCATCAATGTCGTCCGCAAAGCGCAAGTTCACGATTGTTCTGCCTCCAATACTGACAGTTCCTTCATGATCTTTCTAGCATAACTAGACATGACATAATTTTTATCTTGTTACTTCAATTGTTAGATGTTTAGCCTGCCCGCCTTTGATATCATGGACATGCTATTAAATTCGCCCCACCGTGACCAGTCCTAAAAAGTCCCTTCTATAAATAGAAGGGACTTTAAAAAGGTTTAAAACAGTGTAATGTGAAGTCAAATAAGTATCATCCATGATTTTAATAAAAGAGCATTGAATCTTTGTCTTGTTATTGATGCCTAGTGTATATTCAATGGGCGGTTTTGTTTTGGGGAAAACTGCATCATTTGGGCTCAGTGTGTTAATGAGCAATACTGGCAGAGTTTGGTTATGTGAAATCCACATGGAAGGTATGTGCCTTACTTTCATGGGAGCTCTCTTGCACTGTGGGGGAAATGATGGTTAAACACAGCAAGGAGAAAAGCGTTTTTATCACACAAACAGTGCACCAAACTAGTGGCATGACTATCAGCCAGCACACGTGTTGGTATTTTAAAACATTTTACATTTATGTCGACACGCAGGCAAGTGCAAGTGTAGATTCCAGCATACAATTTCAAGCTTTTTATTGCATTTACACAGCTCTCTAAACATAGATATAGAATTGAGAAACCAGTATGCATTGCAAGTACAACTGGACAACAAAATATGATGTTCATAAAGTCTTAACTCTCTTGTCCATGCAGCCACTGATGCTGTTTACAGGACCGGTGGTTCCATGCATAATCAAGTTAATAAATAATAAGATGTGCATTAACCTTAGGCTTCAGACACAAATACAGAGTAGTTCCTCCACCCACTTCCCCATCTTCCCTTTCCCCAGCGATCAACTGAATGACTTGTTTAGCGTCCTGACAACAACAGAATGTGCACTGCAAGTACAAAAATAAAATAATACACAGGAACGTATGTTTGTCAAAGTAAAATGCAGACATGCTGGAGTCGCTACATGTATCTTCATGCTGTTTATCCAATTCCAGGTTATACTACACTTACAAAATAAAGTATGTACATGAAAATAATACATTAAAAAATCTCTTGGCAATGCTTAGCCCCTTGACAAATGGAGGACAGTGAACATCCAAATGCAAGAGGCACAGGTCCTCATGAGCCACTGCAGAGGGGCTCACAAGCATCTCTGCTTCTTACTGGCCTCAATTAGACCCAAGCACCTCAAAAAGACCTTGCTATCCTGAAGTGATTTGCGCTTGTTTAAAAGACACAGCCGCCCAGCAGTGAAGGGGTTAGGCGTGACACAAAAGTCTACTTAAAAACACCCAAAAGCAAACAAAGTCTTTGGGGATACTGTAATAGTGTGTGATAATGAAGTGGACACCTGAAGGTATATTGGCGTTGGTGGTGTAACTGACCAAATCTATCACGTTTTTGGTTCACGTCCAATAGCAAAAGTAAGTCTGTGTAATGGGCCATGCGGCGTCTGTCTGGAGTCCGGCATCTGTGATCAACTGCAACATTGGCATTTTCTCGGGGACTATTCAAGCCTCAGACTTCAAACTTGGCCCAAGGGTACTTTGTGGCAAAACCTTTCTAAACGTACGAATTTCAATGACCCCTCTCAAAAGTCAAGGTCACAGGGGTCCAGAATGGGGTCAAAAATAGCCATATTTTGACACAAATTGTTTTTCCTCAAATACTATTTTCACCTTCAAACCCAAACTTGGTACAGAGATACCTGCTGGTAAGACCTTTCTATGTATACTAATTTGGATGAACCCTCAGAAAGTTCAACAGTCACAAGAGGTCGGCAAATGTGTGAAAAATGCCAGCATTTCACACATTTGTAGTTTTTATCAAAGTTTTTGCCAACTTTTAGGCTAGATTTGCCACAAAGATAGCTTTGATGATAAGACTTTCTATGCATACTAATTTGGTGATCCCCCCCGCAAGGTCAAGAGTCATGAAGGTAGGCCAAAAGTAGGTAAAAAAAAAAATGGCCATAATTTGACAAAAACATTTTTTCTTCTCTCAGCTGTTTTCAACTTCAAACTCAAACTTGGTATAGATACCTGATGATAAGGCCTTCCTAAGCATACTACTTTGGATGACCCCTCAGAAAGGTCAAGGGTCAAAGGAGGTCAGCAAGTGTGCAAAAAATGCCAGCTTTTGATAGAACTAGATTTTTCAAAAGTTTCCGCAAACTTTTAAATCAAATTTGGCATAAAGGTAGCGGATGATAAACACCTTTATAATTGTATGCATTATAATTTAGTTGACCCCTCACAAAATGCATACATTTTGAGACAACTGAGATTTCACCCTTTACTTATGTTTCGACACTTGAATGCTTGCTCATTTCAATGACCTGTTGGAAAGGTCAAGGTCACACTTATCTGGATTGGTAATACACATGAGCCATAAGGGCTTTGCCATTATTGTTCCAATTTTATTTAGGAGTGTAGAGAAATGTAGCTTCTAATACCTTATCTAGTTTGGGGAAAAAAAACAGTACTACCATGCAGACTTGTGTAGGAGTTGGTGGGGTGCTTCTATTATGCATCATCTTCTTTAATGAAAGAAAATCGTTTGCACCAACCTTGTCCACAGACTGCCTGCAGTACTTGTCTAAGAAACCAAACAAGATATGTTGAGGACAATAAACCTCCACGTTACACGATACGTAGATAAAAATCATTACAATTACAAACAAGAATAGCAAAGCCCTTATGGCTCATGTTTATGACCAATCCAAAAGTAAACACTAAATTCTGTCCACAAGTCCCCATTTTTAACACATTTACTGACCTCTTATGACCTCTGACCTTTCCAAGGGCACATCCAAATTAGCATGCACAGAAAGGTCTTACCATCAGCAATCCCTGTACTATGTTTAGGTTTGAAGCTGAAAATAGTATTTGAAGAAAAAACAATGAGTGTGAAATAATCAAATTTCTTTACCTATTTCTGGACCCTCCTGTGACCCTTAACCTTTGCATGGGGTCAACCAAATTAGTATGACAGGAAAGGAAAGGTCTTCCCATCAAGTATTTCTGTACCAAGATTAGATTTGAAGTTGACAATAGTATCTGAGAAAAAAATATTTTTGTGAAAATATAGCTATGTGTGACCCATTTCTGGGCCCCCCTGTGACCTTGGCCTTTGAGCAAGGTCACTGAGATTGGTATGTTTAGATAGGTCTTGCCACAAAGTACCCTTGGTCCAAATTTGAAGATTATAGCTTGAATAGCTTCCAAGAAAATGCCAACATTCAAGTTTGACGATGGACGACTACAGGCCCATTACATAACTTATTTTGCTATCGCACGTGAGCCAAAAATGCATGGAAATAATACTTACATGAAATATAGTCGCTTTCATCTCATAGGTGCAAAAGACCATAACAGAGAATTTGAAAAAGAAATATAACAGGAAGACCAAAAAAAAAAAACTAAGCTTAGAAGTAAGTACTGCAACCACCTTTCTGTTAGGCAGACAAAGGTTTACCCCATCCATATCCTGTCAAAGCTATTTCATAATAACAAACCCAAAACTTTAATGATGTGCCAAAAATGGTCTTCCAACAGTAACTGCCATATCCATTACATTGTTTATTATTTTTAATAGTTATTCCGTACTGAGGGCCAAGACCTTTGCCAAAATTACTTCCTGAATAATGGAATGTGTAACTAAACATTGCAATTGTACTACATTCACAACCAATAAACAAAAAACATGATTATTTACAATATGTTATTTACAAACTCCAATCAAGTTGTATACATAATAGATTGCAGTGTATATATACACAATGTTTTCCATAATGGCCAGCATACAGGAAACAAACATTTAAAATGTACAGTGAAAGGATGCAATACGAATCAAAATCATTACAGTTCAGAGAAGAGTCACAGCAGAATGCAAACAAGTTGCAAAGTAGATTTGATTTATCTGCGTGCGCAAGTCTTTAATAATTGTTTTTACAAGTTTATACGCCAACACCTCAACAACTCCATCTGACTACAATGTTTAAAGCGCAAGGCCACTGACAAGATGTACCACTGCTTGTTCATGATTTCAATTTGTATATTATTGAGTGTTCACATTCTTCAAATAGTTATTCCACCTGCAGGAGTAAAATATTTTTTGCAGAGAAGTTGGACTGGCAGACCAGACTGAATACATATATATATATATATATATACACACTTTAAATTGTTTACATTAATTTGAGATTCGTTATTTCACATAAATATGAAGCCAAACGTGGTGTTTTTCAGGACAATACTGAGAAAAATCAAAAATGACTAAGTCCTCATGGCCCGCATCATTGGCAACTGTACATTTGCAATGTCACTAGGACCACAGCGAGAGGTCTTCATATTGGCTATCACTGTGTCAAACCTGACTTTGAAGTTCAGTGCCAATGAACCCCATGTTTTAAGCCACTTGTGTACACAGCTACTGGTACTGTTTACAGTATAAGTTGCTGCATGGGCATGGTCAATGTGAACATGTAATAATTGACCTGTGCAAAACAGCTGACCTCTCACAGTCTTTGCAGATGAAATCCTGCAGGAATCACAAAAATGGCAAAGCCCATAAGGCTCACATGCATGACCAATCCACATAATTAATCTGACCTTTGTGACATTGACCGTTCAAACAAGTTGCTGAAATGAGCAAATGTTAAAGAGTGTGCTAGCAAAGTACATGTAAAGGGTTCGCTTTTGTACCTGTAAAATCCATGTTACTGTATTTACTCTTTTGTCAGCCTCTTGTGACCCTTGACCTTAGTAAGGGGTCAACCCTAGAATGCACCAAAAATTGTTATCAGCTACTTTTGTGCCAAATGTAATTGAACAATTTGCAAAACACACCGATTATTAAAAGCAAAGATTCTACTAGAAATTGGCATTTTTCACTCCAACCTCTTGTGACCCTTGACCTCTCTAAGGAGTCATCCAAATGTGCATTCATAGGAATGTCTTACCATTGGGTTTGAAGGTGTGAAACATTTGAGAAAAAAGATTTTCTGTCAAAATACAGCCATTTTCAACCTACTTCTTGATCCTATGTGACCTTGACCTTTGACAGAGGCCACTAAAATTGGTAAGCATCCTAGGGCCAAGTTTGAAGATTGTGGCTAACATAGTCTCCCAGAAATTAAGTTTACCATGGCCGACGACAGACAGACCATGGACAATGGCAGACAGACAATGGTGGCTGGACAGACATTAACTGGTTCAGTACATACTTTTGCTATCACATGTCAGCCAAAAAGCACAAACGACTAAAAGTCACAAGTTTGAACCCTGCAGTGCAAAGTCTGAGAAATGCAAAAGTGAAATACGCACAACAAAAGGCAGCATACATAGCTTAGTACATAAACTCACTTTGCCATCAAAGGTGTGCCACAAACATGAGATATAGTGTATCCACTCGTGAAGCTATTTCTGCTTATCTGTTATGAAAGACAACATAAAGCCCACTGAATACCATGTAACAGGTGGTTACAGAATTTCCCCCAGAAACACTATAGCATTTCTTTGGGAACTGCAATAATCACCATAAAATGACACACAGGGGAATTTAATCTGTGATGTGTTGGTTACAAAACACACACACGCATGCACAAACATCATACTTAAACCCATGCTATTGTGCAGCTGCTTCCCTTGGCCGAGACAGCAGAAGCAGATACACAAAATGGCTGCATCCACCAAAAAAACAGTACAATCTGAAGAATATTTCATCACATCAAGCATTTCAATTTTCTCACACTCCAGTGGTACAACTGCAAAAGCAGAATGGCTTGTGTATACAGCTCCGACTCGACATATTGTGAATCATTATATCGCGAGCCTGGATATATCACAGGAGGGACCTTAGATCCCAAAACAAACAGGACCAACCGCGGACGCCAGTGAACCGCGATATATTTTTGTCACCAGCCCAAACCCCCACCCGACACCTCTCCCACTTACTGCATGCACACCTCGCTACACAATTAACTCTGAATTACCTCTTCCAGATTAAGACCACACATGCAAATGATTAGGGCTGTAACGAGTGTCAGGACAGAATCGATGTGAAATGAAAGTCTGTTGTCACACTCCACTTCAGTGGTTAAGATGCTAAGCGTAGCGGGGCAAGACTAGACTGACACTGAACCCTCGAGGACCTCCTCCACATGAAGAACACACATGCATGAAGGGCCCTCCGACAGTAAAATGAATGTTGAAAGTTGTCTTAGGTGGAATTGTTCACTGTTGAGAATGCAAGGAGGCCGCGAGACAATTGGCTGCATGTGTCACGAGATGGCCAGTCAAGTGAGGTGTCGGCAATAGGTGTGCGCCACCTCACAGCTAAACAAAAGTGATGCTCTGTGCCAGTGTCACAATCTATAGACTGCTCAGTGTATCCCTGAACACATGATCATCTCCTTCATATGACAACGCAAATGTAGATTTACTAGTTAGGAAAACTCATAACATCTGTTGGTCCCCAAAGCCTGCAGTGCCACATGAAGACTTGTGTCAATGAGAAAATAGCATGGGTTCCGCTGGCATGTGGCAAATGCCTCAGGCGACAGCTTTCCCCTCCAGTGCCAACTGCAGCCAAAAGGATCGTTTATGTTGGCTCATGTTTAGTGGCACATTAACGTTTAGCTTTAAAAGTTGCCATGCTGATCAGTCCCTGCTACCCTTGAGCTGTCATGATATGTATGTGCTGGAATGAGCATGCAATGTTTTGAAAACTTGCGAATATGTTTGACCTCGGAAGTGACGTAGATAGGCTCGGAACCGCCACGCGGCATACATTAGTAGCAGTTCCCTTTTGTTCCTCCCTTCCGATTTATGCCTGCCCCCCCCCCCCCCCCCCCCCCCAACACACACACCCGTAACTCAGTATACCGCGGATGGATATATCGCTGTCCCATTTTATGATTTTATGGACCCCAGCAACCGCGATATATCAAATCAGAGCTGTATTACACATGTTAATTATCATTTGGATGTAGTAAAGCTACACAGAGAGTCTGAGTAAACAGAAAAGTAGTAAACTAAACTCGAGCTTCATACACAACTTGACAGCAGCCGTATCAAAACCTTTTTACTCTGCCTTAGAAAACAACTGTACATGAACATAAATAGTGTACTTATATTTAGCACATCAATTTCAAGCTTGTCAACAAAGCTTGCGTCTTTCCAACAAGTTTTTCCCACCCACCCACCCACCCACAAAATTCAATTCACAAGTGATTTCTCAGCAACTACAGTCAGGTCTCTTCTGAGTCTGTTGCTGTCGCTGTAATCTGCGCAGTGACGCGTCTCCATACTGTATTCCAGACCCCATTCGCTCAGGGTCAAGTTCACCTGCAAAATAAAGGATACTATTTCCAAAACGGTTAACACATTGAGCCCCAATGCAGTATTCTCATGTCATGTGAATACTGCATTACAGTTTAGGTGATGGATCGCCCACAACATTTCAAGGGTGGTGCCAGAATAGATTGGCGCCTCCAGGTGCCAAGCTATTCTGGCACCACCCTTGAACTATCGTTGAACCACATCATAGTAATTCAGGTCAGACTGGCTTCAACATCTACAACAAACGATCCATGCACATGTATCCACTATGTTTTCTGGTACATCACTACATGTATTTCTGTTCGCAAGTCACAATGATGATTGGAAATATTTGTTGAAAAGTTGACATTTTGATAGCCCAAATAAAACGTTACCCTACCACTTCGTTTTTATCCACCCTGGCAAACCGATTTATAAACAAGCTCATCTTGCCAGCTGCAAGAGTTAGTAATGAAAAAGACAGCAAAAATAATATCACATCTTTTATTACAGTTTTGGACAACCAATGTCCCTCTGGTTTGTTTTTGTTGTAAAATCCCTGAAACCATAAATTAGGAATACAAGTCAATTGTTGTCCCATTATGTGATATTGCACATGAATTTGATGGTTTAACCCCCTTGTGCATGTAGCCAATGATGACAGTACCAATGCCTGCATGCACACGGGGTTAACATCCTGCAGTGTTCCGACAACACACCTGACTCGATTTTTGTCAAGATGGATCTAGCACACTTCAGAAACGTCTCTTCCACATTCTCCCCTGTCAAAGCACTGGTTTCCAAGAACATCAAATCTGCAGCAAAAACACCACTCATCAAAACAGAGTGACCAAATAAAACATTTAACCCCATCTGCATGCATCCACCAGGACTGTACGTAGCTGCATGCACATGAGGGTACATATTTCAATGTATCTTAAAGTAATAATATCTCATGTAACACGTGTATATGAAACAAGGATACATATTCCATGACACCAAAGAATCTCAGGTTTTGTAGACTAAAGCCATCTTCATGCCAAGATTGCTTAAATTTTAAATAGTCTGGCAGAAAATAAACCCTTTTGCTGATAGTGGTGCTTTTTGTCGAGGTGATTCCTGCAGGAATCACTATGACAAAAAGAGCTACCAACAGCCAAGGGTTTAAAATAAATGATGAACCACTAATGAAGACAGACGGCCTAGTACATAGCCTCATGTATGCTAAAATTCGCACATGCACAAAAAATGGATGCCACCAAGTGTTGTTATATTATACTGAGCAACATTTTGCTTGATATAGTGCTGATAACAGGCATATTTGATTAAGATAGTTTATTGCCATATGTTTCCATGTAAAAAAATAAAAACATTGGAATTTGTCTTGATGTCAGTTGCTAAGACTAAAATAACACACACAAACACAGTAAACTCTAAAATATGATTTCCATGCTAAATACTAAGCAAATACCGGTACGGCGAACGAGCACGCCTCACCGATTCAGTTATAAGCTGACTGTATATACATTCTGACAAGTTCTCACTAGCCACTTGCGCTCTCTCCAATCAGTCCGGTTGATCAGAGAGAGCGCGAACAGCCAAAGGGAAAAAACTGTTGTGGAATCTGCTGGTTCTGGTACTCATGGACCTGTACCTACGCCCTGATGGTAAAAGTTGGAAAAGCTCATTACCGGGGTGGGTGGAATCACTGGAGCTAAGACTTGCTCTATGTAAGAGACGCTGCTGGTACAGTGAGTCCAGGCTAGGAAGATCTCTACCTATGATTTTCGAAGTGGTCTTGACCACCCTGCTCAGTATGATTTTCTCTTTGGCTGTGATGGAACCATACCAAACCGTGATCGAAAAGGTGAGCACGCTCTCAATCACAGCTTGGTAAAATTGCACCAACATGTGGGCACCGAGACTGAAACTTTTCAGACGTCGCAGGATGAACAAGCGCTGCTGTGCTTTGTGGACGGATGAGGCGAGTGTTTTCCTCCCACTTAAGGTGACATGACAGAGTAGTGCCAAGAAACTTAAGGTTCTGGACTGTTTCAATGATTTCATTATTGATCACAAGAGGGGGAGGGGATTGTTTCTTTCTAAAGTCCACAATCATTTCTTTTGTTTTGCCAGTGTGCAGTTCAAGGTTCCCCCACCCGGGTCTGCCTGGGGACTTGGTGGGGTTAGTACTTTTAGTTCCAGGGTCACCTGTCAGCCCCAGGGTGAGTTTTCCTCTCTATCTGGGCATGTTTCTGTCTACCGAGGTCCATTCACCTGTATTGCCTTTTTAAAACTCTCCTACTGTCTGCACTGCCGTAGCCTTGATATTGGATGTGTGTTGCTAATGGTCTAGCTTATTTAGGCCCATGTGTTAGGTTTATTAAGTATTGACCGGCTGGCGACAACATCAATGTTCTGTTAGATTTTTTTTCACAAGCAGTGCAGGCACGTCCTGAGAAAGCTTGTGCTGTCGGACGTTAGCAATGTACATCAACAGTTCAGGTTTGTTATTACACAGCTAATTAGAGTCTCAACCCAACTACGGTAGGCCGATTCATCTGAGTTTGTAATGCACCCCTCCACTGTGGTGTCATCTGCAAATTCAGAACTTTAGTACTGAGACCCGAATCAAAATGTCCGAGTCGTAAGACGAGGACATTTTGATTTGAGTCAAGTAATCACACCTGTCTGTTTATTGGCACTATATCAAACAAAACTGCTGCTCAATATAATTTATGTACCCAGTCCAAAACAAAACTGTGCCTCGCATCATTCATTTTGCGGCTGACTGCGGTGTTCAGATAAAACACATGCATGGCAGACAACTGAATACCGCTGTTGACTCGGAGCATAGATTTCATCCGACTATGAAGACATCAGTGCATTGTATAACTGTGCGTGTTACTGAGTAAATTCTACTTGTAATTAGATCACGCATAATTGAGGAAAATGCCAGCAGGTTTGTTTATTTAGTTCATCAATTTCACTTATCAGTCCAGCAACTCGCACGTTTCCTTGCATCTTTTCTCCGTTCGTGTGTGTGTGTATAGGATATAAATCTTGAGCGTTCATACACACTAAGAAGTATTTTATTACTACTACACATAAGGAGCTTGTTAATGTTGCAGTGAGCATATTTCGTGTTTCCGTTTTGAAAACGCAAGTATCATCAAGATCCGAGTCTTCTTGACGCGCAAGGGTTTTTGGGAAGGAAAGTATATCTAGCAAATTCATGGATATTAATTTGCTTGTTATACAATATATCAATACATGTGTCAAAGAAGGGAAAACTTTATGGAGTGGGTACACATAACTATACATGCAATGGCATTGGATCATACCATTTTCCTGAGCAAAACGACTGGCCTCCAGGAAGGTGACTTCTCGTTCTGCCTCCAGATCTTTTTTATTGCCAACCAAGATAATCACAATGTTGGGACTTGCAAGTGTACGGGCATCTGTCAGCCAGTTGGTCAATGCGTTGTAAGTCTCCCGGCTGCAACCGCGAAAAAGAAAATAAAATACTGTCAACTCCTTCACTGCAGAGAAAAAGTGAACATGATCCAACAGAAACAGACTGCTACATTTGTGGTGGGGAAGTGGGGTGGGCGGGGCGGTCCATGGACCCTCCCCCACCCCTCTTCCCCCATAAAAAAAGAATGCTATTGTCCTTGACAAGCACAATTTGTTGATGCTTGCACAACAAGTTCCTTCTTTATAGAGTAGGGTCTTGTGACTTAATAATACTTTTTTTTTAACGCCAACCCTAGAAATTTTGTTAGGTTGCTGCCTTTCTTTTTTTCCGTAATAGTGTGCTGCTAGAAAAACTCTAAGTCCCTTTTCTGGGTCCCTCCCCCCCCCCCCCCACCCACCTTGTTTGATATGTTGGCGAATGGTCAGAGTCTTAACACGCACTTCTTTCTCTCCCCTCCTGCCCCCCCCCCCCCCCCCCCCCCCCCCTTGGCATTTGGGCAGATGGCGAGTCTTAACACGCATGCGCCATTTCTCTCTCTAACCCCCCCCCCCCCCCTCCGAGGCAACTGATCCACCCCTGATCATAGAAAAGATATCCGATATTTATATGAGTTGGGTAAGAATTACATACCTTTTTAGTAGGATTCATTTTCTTTTGCTTGAAGAATCGCCGTCAATTTCTGATGTGTAGCTAAAATGACATGTCTTTTCACTACATTGTTGCTATAGTCCAACCTCGTTTGACCTAGAACCTTCTCGAAATGGCGCGATTATTCTAGTGACCTCATATATGACATCAAAGTTTTTGGGAACATTTCGTAACACTGTATCGAATTCGCCTAGACTTAGTAGAAACTTCTGGATTGATCTACAGTGTTCTTTTTAATAAATATTAATGAGTTTTGGTTATGTTTTCTTTTCAGATTGGTTGTGTTGTATGAATTTGCTGGATCATTCTGGAAATCTGTAATAGTATAAAAGACGGTGTTAGGAAATATGTGTGTACATTGTATGAGAGACGCAGTGTCAAAAGTGTTGATGCATTGTAGAGGAGACAGTGTATCAGTGT
Source organism: Semisulcospira habei (assembly GCA_036245525.1). Lineage (NCBI taxonomy): Eukaryota > Metazoa > Mollusca > Gastropoda > Semisulcospiridae > Semisulcospira > Semisulcospira habei. The sequence goes on from BTPG01000004.1 coordinate 105,011,095, forward strand.
TGGTGCATTTGTGGATGCATTGTGCTGAGATTGCATCGCTGCAATAAAATATTGTTGGAACTGTTACTCCAGTGTGGTCTACAACCTTGTGCCACGTGTGACGAGTTGCAGCTGAGTGAAGTTTCTTTACAAGAACCCTACGTGTGTGCATCTGGTGTGATTACATCATACTACCACTACCACGTAACACTTATCAACCCCCATAACTGCAGGGGCCAATGACAATCCACACCTCTCACTGACACCACTTTGTATCCATGTTTCTCAAATTTATGCACTTTGGCATTGAAATAAAAAAGATTTCAGAAACACAAACTGTTTCCTCTGTCTTTACACTTGTCATACGTATAACTGTACCAACTACCAAGATACATGCAAGAGTATGTATGCGCAAGTGGATATGTGCACAAGTGTATGTGCTTACAAGCAAACGTCATGATAAACTCTTCTATGTTAAAAACAATTTTTTTAAAAATGTAATGCTGTTTAAACATTAATCCAAATGTTTTGGCAGACATGCTAGAAATACAAGCCTGTCTATTTTTCCATAAATCAATTTACTTGGGGGAGGGGGGGGGGGGAGTTGGAGTACCTGCAGAGTCGCTGAATGCCAGCAGTAATTCTTTCGGAACAACTCAAGTTATCACAGCTGGCAGGGATCAATCCAATACCACACCTCTCTGTAATACCGGTTAAAAGGTAAGTTCCTGCAGCTGATGACACAGAGCTGGCCGTGATGCTTTAAAGAAATAGCTATGTACTTGACCACCGCTCAACTCCATGGTTTCCAGCCAAGCTAGATGACCAACACAATACAAAATTTACCAAAACAAATTTCACACAATACCTTGTGATATCATACACAAGGAGTGCCCCTGCTGCTCCCCGGTAATAGCTGCGGGTCACAGACCTGAAACCAACAAAAAAGGCAAAGCCATTATGGCTCACATGCAAGACCTCTTTACATGTGACCTTTGTGACAGTAAGGGCTGGCTTCTGCACCAGCAAAATCCATGTTTTCTCAAAATGTAAACATTTTTCACACATCTGTCAACCCTCATGACCCTTGACCTTTGCTATGAGTCAACTAAATTAGTATGTATAGGAAGGTCTTATAGGAAATGCCAAATTTGATTGAAAAATTTGCAAAACCATTGATAATACCAACCATTTTATCCAAATTGGCATTTTACACACATTTGTCAGCCTCTTGTGACCCTTGACTTTTCCGAGGTGTCATCCAAATTAGTATGCATAAATAGGTCATAATACCATCAGGTATCTCTGTACCAAATTTGGGTTTGAAGTTGTGAATAGTATTTGACAAAAAAACATTTTTTGTCAAAATATGGCTATTTTTTTACCTATTTCCTGAGCTCGTGACCCTTGCCCTTTCCGATAGATCAACCTAATTAGTATGCATAGAAAGGTCTTCCTATCAGGTATCTCTGTGGCAAATTTGGGTTTGAAGTTGTTAACAGTGTTTGAGAAAAAAAACTTCTTTTGTCAAAATATGTCTATTTTTGACCTATTTCCTGAGCTCTAATGACCCTTGACCTTTCCAAGGGCTCATCCAAATTAGTATGCATAGATAGGTCTTACCATCAGGTGTCTCTGTAGCAAGTTTGGGTTTGAAGTTGTGAATAGTATTTGAGAAAAAAAGCATCTTTTGTCAAAATATGGCTATTTTTCACCTATTTCCTGAGCTCTTGTGACCCTTGACCTTTCCGAGGGATCAACTAAATTAGTATGCATAGAAAGGTCTTACCATCAGGTATCTTTGTACCAAGTTTGGGTTTGAAGTAGTGAATAGTATTCGAGAGAAAAAATAAATTATGTCAAAATATAGCTATTTTTTAACTATTTCCTTATCCCCTTTTACCTTGACCTTTGTGAGAGGTCTCTCAAATTGGTATGTTTAGAAAGGTCTTGCCACATAGTATCCTTGGGCCAAGTTTGAAGACTGTGGCTTGAATAGTCTCCGAAAAAATGCTAAAGTTAAAGTTTACCATAAACGACGGCGGTCGGATGACCACTGGCCCAAAACAAAGAGTCACTTTTGCTTCGCATGTGAGCCAAAAAATTGCACGGGGTTATATTCTGATGAGCCTCTCCCACAGTATTCCTGCAATCCTGAGATGATGCTAAGTTGGACATGGCTCTGACATCTGCTGCAGTCTGGAATGACCTGCTCTCTATACCTGTTTAATCCCAATGTGTACGAAGCCTTCTAAACTATTTACAGTGCCGGTGACTGCATTCACATTGGGGTTCAAGTATGCCATGACGCCTTCTTCTTCACCTGGCTATTTCTTAGCCCATAAAACACAGACATGCTACAGCAGGATGTGGATTGGCCATGACAGTTCAAGGGCAGTGTCACATATATAAGCACCAGGCTGTTCCAACACTTGAACTATCATCGTCAATCTGTCTCCAGAACTGTGACATAGACATCAAAGAATATGTTTTTAAAACAAAGATAATTTCATCCTTGGGATGTAATGAGTTAGCTCAATGTAAACTGTGGACATAGCATGCCAACTCTGACAATGCAGACTCTGCAAATATACTCAGAGGCGATAAAAACGCGAAAAGTGTCTGTACATGTACCCACAAACAAAGAGCCACCCTGACATCAAAACAAGAAAATTTTATTTGGTCTTTGCTGCAGATGTTCAGCATACTGTCTGAGCTACCTTTACAAAAACATTGGAAAAATTATCTCCCGTGGCTACCTTGAAAGACACAGGATTTCATTAGTAGTGAAAATTGGACATACTCTGTGAAGCTGCTTTCCTGCGATACGTTTTAACACAGAAGTTGTGTGGATTGCTTATGATGTTATTAACTGCCTCAAATGAAATTTGACTCACAAAATTCATTAGCAAAATTGGACATACTCTGTGAAGCTGGTTTCCTGCGATATGTTTTAACACAGAAGTTGTGTGGATTGCTTATGATGTTATTAACTGCCTCAAATGAAATTTGACTCACAAAATTCATTAGAGAACCACAACCTCCGGTGCACATCATTTTCTTAATAAATCTTATTTGATTTAATGTGAATTACTTTCAAACCATTTTTTATGCTCCAGTGACTGACACAGAGATAAAGAACACACCTATATCCATTTGATCAGGTAAAAATGGCCACTAACCTAAAAATAAATAACCTTTTGATTTTCATGTTTGTGGGTCATGTTGATTATTTAGGTGCCTTTGACAAACGAAAAGTAGGTCAAGACCAAACTGGCCTGATTTTCATGCACACAGACCGTAGTGACACTGCACATTGGTTGGCTTTCAGCTGTATCCTCTGCAGATGCTCCCAAATTCACTTTCAATATCCCGTGATGGTAATGTCATTGATGACGCCATAAGTCATCAATGTGTGATTTTAAGACTAAACATTCTATTTGCACGACATAACACACTCTTCATAACATTTTCTATTTTCATCCACACAGACCCTAGTGACACTGCACATTGGTTGGCTTTCAGCTGTATCCTCTGCAGATGCTCCCCATTTCACTTTCAATATCCCGTGATGGTAATGTCATTGATGACGCCACAAGTCATCAATGTGTGATTTTAAGACTAAACATTCTATTTGCACGACATAACACACTCTTCGTAACATTTTCTAATAAATGACGTCAAACTCAAAATAACCGGATTAAAGCATATTTACAATAAAAGCGCTATGGTGAAAAATTCGCATTTTTATTGCCTCATGGTTTATAATAATAATACAGATTTTTTTGGTACTTGTAGTCAATAAATGGACAGTTCAAAAGCCATTATGAACAGGTAACAAAACATGACAGTATTTGAGACAAAATCACTAAGCCACCGCGAACACGCAGAGCAGTGAGTTTACAGAAACTATATTTAATACATTATTAACACAGACATTAACACAGAAATTCAGCAGCGTAAAACTTTTTACTGGCTGCTGCTACAGTAACTTGGACTGTTGTTTACGGTAGACAGCACTCAAAACGCACCTGCACTTCAAACCACGAACGGAGTTTGTGTAATTTTATTTTATAGCATGTAAAAAAACACTCCTAAAAAATATCTCAGACCGCCAAAATGTTTGCCCCCGGTAAAACTTTTATGTATGTGTTACGTTTGTGGTTGTGTTATTCTTTTGAGAGCATGTGTGTGTTGATCATAGGAAAGATGCGATATTCATCACATTTATTTTGGATAAAAAATTACGTACCTTTTTAGTATGATTCGTTTTCTTTTGCACGGAGAAGTGCAATCGATTTTTTTAGCTAGAATGACGCATATTTTCGCTATATTGTTGTAAAGTTTCACCTACATTAGACTGGAAGGTTCTGGCAGGGTCGCGACCTTTCTAGTGACTTTAAATATGATGTCAAAGCTTTATAGTACACAAGTTGGCTACAGCTAGCAACATTTATGGTATGCACCTAGATGTTAGTGGAAGGCTGTAGATAGATCTAGAGGGGTTTTTTAATGAATATAAATGAGTTATGGTTATGTTTTCTTTTCTGATTGGTTGAGTTGTGCAACTTGCTGGATTGTTCTGGAAATCTGTAATAGTATAAAAGAGCAAGTTAAGAAATATGTGTGTGCACTGTATATGGGAGACGCAGTGTATCAGAATTGTGGATGGATTGTATGAGACAGTGTACCAATGTGTGGATGCATTGTGCTGAGAGTGCATCGTGAGAATAAAATATTGTTGGAACTTTTACACCAGTGCGGTCTACAACCTTGTGCCACGTGTGACGAGTTGCAGCTGAGTGAAGTTCTTTACAAGAACCCTAAGCATGTGCGTCTGGTGTGATTGCATCATACTACAACTACCACATAACAGTATGGCAGGACATCAATGAAAAATACTGGGATGAGAAGAAAATAGTGTAAACTAGGCACTTAAAAGAGTTTTAAAATGTGATTTTTCAGCTCCCCAAAATAAGCAAAATAGCACCGTTTCCGCTCCAACAGCGAAAAACATACTTGTCCGAAAATCGTTGCTCGGACTTGATGTTGCCCATCCAACTTTTTCAGCTTGCTTGCGTCAACTGAGATACCTTGACAGGAATTTTATTCATATATCACCCTTGTCATAACAGTAAATAAATCAAACAGGTCACTGAACTACATATGTTATACTTTTAATATTTTTACATAGTTAAAGGAACAGATACCATTTTCCACAACACAGCTTCATTAAAATACATGAATGTATTTATCATATAACACTCAGTTTGAAATATTAGCAATTAGTGCACTAGAAAAGGAAAGCTTTGCAACAATTATTCAGCTTTGTTCAACACTGACAAGATGGCTCTATGGAACTTTCAAAAGAAATATGTACAGAACTGCAAAAATGACATCATTTTTGCTGTCAAGCAACATACATGTTTACTTGGTACTGTCCAAATGTATAATGAAGTGCAATCTTTTCATCCCCTAAATCTTGCGGATATAGAGCTATATCTAAAATCTCTTACACTGCAGTAGCTGTCAGGGTTTGTGCATTGACTAGTTGTGTTTTGACTAGAGCCCTCTGCATCAGTTAATGGTGGAATAGGCTCGCCAGGAAGGTAACATTTTTGGTACGGTCCTTTCTTTTTAATAGTCGCTTTTAGTTTTACGGTACACAACAGACCCCTAGCTAGCACGTTTCAGCGGGGTGGAAATGTTTTGTGCCCCCACTATTGTGCCCCTTACCATTTGCCCCTCCTTTTTCCCACCAGGCTGCCTATGGACTGCCACCTCTACTGCCCATATACAGCCTGCCCTGCCCCTTTGGCACCCTGCCTATTTGTTCCTCAGAGCTGTCTGTCACTTTCAAAACTCCTCCTACTTATCATGATTATCTAATACACAACAAGAAAGGTGAAGCCCTTATGGCTTGCATGTATGACCAATCCACATACATGTGACCATGACCTTTCCACCAGGTCATTGAAATGAGCAAGCGTTCAAGTGTCTAAACATAACTAAAGGGTTGACTTCTATACCAGCAAAATCTGAGTTGTCTCAAAATGTATGCTTTTTTCTCACATTTATCACCCTCCATGACCCTTGATCTTTGTGAGGGGTCGACTAAATTAGCAGGCATACAAAGATGTTATCATCAGCTACCATTATGCCAAATTTTATTGAAAAGTTTGCAAAAACTTTAATAAAAACTCTATCAAAAGCTGACATTTTCACACATTTGCCGACCTCCTGTGACCCTTGACCTTTCCAGGGGTCATCCAAATTAGTATACATAGAAAGGCCTTATCATCAGGTATATCTACCAAATTTGGGTTTGAAGTTGAAAATAGTATTTGAGAAAAGTGTTTGTGAAAATATGCCTATTTGTTACCTATTTCTGGACATCCCTCCCCCCCCCCCCTCCCACCCTTGACCTTTGCAATGGGACCACTAACTAGTATACATAGATACATAGAAAGGCCTTATAATCAGCTACCTTTGTTGCAAATCTGACTTAAAAGTTGGCAAAAACTTTGATAAACTACAATTCTATAAAAATAAAAAATGGCAGTTTTCACATTTGCCGATCTCTTGTGACCCTTGAACTTTCTGAGGGTTATCCAAAATTAGTATGCATAGAAAGGTCTTATAATCAGGTACCTCTGTACCAAGTTTGGGTTTGAAGTTGGAAATAATATTTGAGGAGAAACAATTTGTGTCAAAATATGGTTATATTTGACCCCTTTCTGGACCCCATGTGACCTTGAGCTGTGAAAGAGGTAACTGAAATTGGTATGTTTAGAAAAGTTTCCACACATAGTACCCTTGAGCCCAGTTTGAAGTCTGAGGCTTGAATAGTCTCTGAGAAAACGTTAAAGTATGCCACAGACAAAAGACGCCAGACAGACAACAGATGGTCCATTACATAGACTCACTTTTGCTATCATACGTGAGACAAAAATCTGCTACTTTACACCTTCACAAAAATATTTTTGGTCTCACAAGGACAAATCACAAACTCTTGGGAAAAATAAGTATGCATACCAATCCCACTAAGAAGCACAGCCATTATCAAACTAGTGATGTTTATGTGATTTTCAAAAAGGGCTAAGTGTCTGTACATAACTTTACACCTTCTGACTTGCACACAGGAAAATTATTCAAGAAAAGTATCTAAAGAAGACACTATAATCGAGCCTGCTTTCACCTATAAGCAGTGTGCATCATAATTACATAAACAGTAGCAAAACGACAAACAAAAAAAAACCAAGATGCATGAACATAACTTTACACACACATTCACACATTTGCCTTGTAACTTACTTGACAAGGAGAATTATTTAGAAATTTGTTGATTGCCTGTAGTGTACAACAGACGAATGACATTTGCAATAACATGATTTCATGACAAAAACATGAAATAGAGAGGTAAAAAATAATGAAATGATAAGTTTGAACATAACATGATGACACGGGATCATTTTTTAAAGCACAAAAGTAAAGGTGCTCAGTTATGAAATGGATATTTGAAAGCTGTTTGTAATGATACATATTAAGATAGTGCATGCATAAAGGTTATTGCACAAATTTCAATGCACAATGGGAAATGTAATGATCGTTGCATGAATGTAACATGACACGACGTAGAGTTATGTTCATGAGGAATAGCTGTGACACTATCTTGTTTTGCAGTCACTAAAATTTTATAGGTCTTCAAATTCATATTTTATAGATTTTTATGGTTATCTTACCTACTTTATTGCAGGATGGCCAAAGAAATGAAATTGGTGTTTATTTGTAACTTTACACAGTGCATGCGATGTACTGATGGTGTAAAGTTATGTACAAATGAAAAACAAAGAAATGTTTATCCTAGAATGTGTCACATGCTTTATTATTAATAAAATTAAACAGCATCCTTTCAGCTATTGGTATTTTTTTTTATATAAAGTGATTCTTGTGATTTTAGGTGATACATTTTTTAACGTAACTTTAAAACCCACAAAGTTGTGTCAAGTTATGTTCACGAGGACAAATTGAGTATCAAATGTGTTGTGTACCATAATGTGCATAACTATTTTTATGTGTACGCATCATCTGCTATATGATTTGCAACAAAATATACCCTTCAACAAAAATAATGTGCATAATGGTTTGACGATAATATTGACATGGCAGTACGCAGAAGAAAATACAATAAAATTATTTCAACTGAACAAAATTAGGTCTTGTCTGAATAGGTATAGTCCTACTATAGTTTTATTGCAGAATAAGTGAAAAGAAAATAATCTATCTATAATTATAAAGTTTGCTGGGCTGCTTGAACATAACAATTTACAACCAACATTTGGGCGCATACTGTTAACATTGTAAAGGGTTTCTTTCATCTATCACCCATGCATCCTCTTCAAAACATTGATATAAATCACTACACCAGTTGTCTTCAGCAAAAACAACAGATTAGTAGAGATAAATGAGTGCCTAGACTGTTTGAACATCAACTCAACATTGACAAATGTGATGATGCTCAGACATCTTGCTCGTTTGAATCTAACAACATTTGAACATAACAATTTACAACCAAAATTTGGACGCATACTGTTAACATTGTAAAGGGTTTCTTTCATCTATCACCCATGCATCCTCTTCAAAACCATGATATAAATCACTACACCAGTTGTCTTCAGCAAAAACAACAGATTAGTAGAGATAAATGAGTGCCTAGACTGTTTGAACATTAATTCAACATTGACAAATGTGATGATGCTCAGACATCTTGCTCGTTTGAATCTAACAACATTTGAACATAACAACTTACAACCAAAATTTGGACGCATAGAGTTAACATTGTAAAGGGTTTCTTTCATCTATCACCCATGCATCCTCTTCAAACCATGATATAAATCACTACACCAGTTGTCTTCAGCAAAAACAACAGATTAGTAGAGATAAATGAGTGCCTAGACTGTTTGAACATTCTTTCATCTATCACCCATGCATCCTCTTCAAAACCATGATATAAATCACTACACCAGTTGTCTTCAGCCAAAAAACCAGATTAGTAGAGATAAATGAGTGCCTAGACTGTTTGAACATTAACTCAACATTGACAAATGTGATGATGCTCAGACATCTTGCTCGTTTGAATCTAAGTGTTTTGCTGGCACTCCTCTTGCATGCTTCAGTCCAGTGACTGAAAAGGTAGTGCACTGCATCGAGGTCAGCGTAACTAGACATGACACAACTTTTATTTTGTTACTTCAGTTGTCAGAGATTTAGGCCTGCCTGCCTTTGACATCATGGACATGCTATTAAATTCGCCCCACCGCGACCCATCCTAAAAGTCCCTTTTATAAATAGAAGGGACTTAAAAACAGTGATATCCCAACTAAAAATTGGTGTACAACATCTGAAACAAGTGCCAAACACATCAAGAAATTAAAAGGTTGAACGAGTTACAGATATTTTGTTATCTATATGTTGTTACATAATTGTTTGTTTTAGATTCCCCAGTGGGATTTCATCATGTGTATGAGAAAATGCACAGTTTTGGACATTGTTGTACGCTGATAGGCGTTTTTTGTTTGGCGTGTCTTAGGTTGCGAGTTCCTGAGCAGCACCAAAACGCTTGCTAGATTACGCGACTTTGAACTGAAACTAGACTTGGCGAGCCACAAAATGTGGGCAATTCAGCTAGCCATTACACTAAGCTGATACTGTTTTGCTGTCACTCACACACAACATGCGTCAAAATATAAGCTCAAATTGAAAAGAACTGTTGACAATTGCTTACAATACAACCTTTCTTTCAAATTTTGTGGAAATAATACTGACGAAAATGATCTTGCATCATTCATTATCTAAAACTAGAATGTCTTACTCAGGGGCCAAACTCTGGAACTCATTTCCGGCCAATATTACCAAGGCATCTTCATTGTCCACCTTCAAGGCAAGACTATTCGGGTACTTAACTGAGCCGCCGAACAAAGCGCACGCGACTACTGCGTTCTGAATAATATGCAAGTGGATGGGTGTGTATGTGTGTGCGTGCATGTGTGCGTAACAGTGTGCTCTGTGTGTGTGTGTGTGTGTGCTTTCATGTAGTTTGTAGCAAGGACAAGAATAAAAAAAGGACTGCGCACCTATTCTTTTATCCTTGGAAAATAAAGTTTCATTTCATTAAAACTGCATAATTTTATGGCGATGGTCCAGCGTCTTGTTTCATAACTAGATAATTATTCAACTTGTTATACCAACAGCAGATACATTTGATTCATGTAAACTCTGCTAATACTGCACGATTTCATGAGACTAATTTGTTTCTGTGACGTTTTCCTGCCAACACTGCCGATCATCCATAGTAAGATGTGTCTTGCCTACAACCCACTGCGCTTTCTCACCTCTCACGCTAATGAGTGCGCTAGTTGCATAGCAGCATTCTTCTGACCTTTCTGCTGTCAGCTAACCTGGTCAGCAGAAACGCCAGCCAATGCTGAATTACGACAGCTAATTCAAGACAGTATCACCTTCACACCCAGAGAACACACAAGTTGTGAAACAGCTTTATCATTGAATGACATGGTGAGGTCAGATTCAAGTACTACACAGAAAATGTATTTAATGGTAAATAGTCAACTACATTTTTCATTATCATATTGCAAAAGCAACATATTTACCTGAATCTCTCCTGGCCTGCAGTGTCCCATATCTGCAGTTTCACAGCTTTTCCTCCAACATTCACAACTTTGCTTCCAAATTCAACACCAATAGTGTGATTAGAATCTTGTTTAACTGCAAGTGAAATAAATCATTTTTCAAGTACAAAATTCAAACCAAACAGGTGACTGCACCGTGTACTGTGTGAAATGCAAGGAAACAGCAAACAAGAACATTATGTATGCACAAGAATGGCAAAGCCCTTAAGGCTCACGTGAATGGTTGATCAACATCATTAATCTAACCTTTGTGATCTTGACCTTTCTTACACGTCATTGAAATAAGCAAGTGTTCTAACTAACACAGTTTGTACCTGCAAAATCTATGTTTTCTCAAAATTTACCCATTTTTCACTTTTGTCAACCTCCCAAGACCCTTGATCTTTGTGAGAAGTGAACCAAATTAGTATGCATAGAAAGGTCTTATGATCAGCTACCTTTCTACTACATTTGGTTGAGAAGTTTTGGAAAAATCCTGAAAAGAAACTAACATTGTACTCAAAAATAGACATAATTTGCTGATCTCCTGTGACCCTTGCGGTGGTTCATCCAAATTAGCATGCATAGGCAGGTCTTACCATAAGGTATCTCTGCACCAAATTTGGGTTTGAAGTTATAAATAGTATTTTAGAAACAAGAAAGCCAAAGCCCTTATGGCTCACATGTATGACCGATCCACATGTCTGACAATAAGTAAATAGATGGGCTTCTGCACTAACAAAATCTATGTTTTCTCAAAATTCAGTTTTCACACATCTGTCAAACCCCCGTGACCCTTGACCTTTGCGATGAGTCGACTAAATTAGGATACATAGAAAGGTCTTATCATCAGCTACCTTTGTGCCAAATTTGATTGAAAAGTTTGCAAAAATGTTGGTAATAACAATTATTGGCATTTTATACACATTTGTCAACCTCTTGTGACACATGACCTTTTCCGAGGGGTCATCCAAATTAGTATGCATAGATAGGTCTTACCATTGATCAGGTATCTCTGTAGGAAGTTTGGGTTTGAAGTTGTGAACAGTATTTGAGAAAAAAACATCTTTCGTCAAAATATGGCTATTTTGGACCTATTTCCTGAGCTCTTGTGACCCTTGACCTTTCCGAGGGATCAACTATGTGGTATTTGAGAAAAAAACATTGCATGTCAAAATATGGCTATTTTGGACCTATTTCCTGAGCTCTTGTGACCCTTGACCTTTTCGAGGGGTCATCCAAATTAGTATGCATAGATAGGTCTTACCATCAGTTATCTCTGTAGCAAGTTTGGGTTTGAAGTTGTGAACAGTATTTGAGAAAAAACATCTTTTGTCAAAACATGGCTATTTTGGACCTATTTCCTGAGCTCTTGTGACCCTTGACCTTTCCGAGGGATCAACTAAATTAGTGTGCGTATAAAGGTCTTACCATCAGGTATCTTTGTACCAAGTCTGGGTTTGAAGTTGTGAAAGGTATTTGAGAAAAAAATAAATTATGTCAAATTATAGCTATTTTTAACTATTTCCTTATCCCCTGTGACCTTGACCTTTGTGGGAGGTCACTCAAATTGGTATGTTTAGAAAGGTCTTGCCACGAAGTATCCTTGGGCCATGTTTGAAGACCGTAGCTTGAATAGTCTCCGAGAAAATGCCAACATTAACGTTTGCCACGGACGACGGACAAGGAGACTCACTTTTGCTTCGCACATGAGCCAAAAACACCTTTTATCAAATATGGCTATTCTTTTTTTTAACCCATTTCCTGATCTCTTGTGACCCTTGACTTTTCTGTGGGGTCAACCAAATTAATATGCATAGAAAGGTCTTACAACCAAGGTTTTTTTTACACCAAGTTTGAGTTTGAAGTTGTAAATACATGTAGTGTTTGAGAAAACATAAATTTTGTAAAAATATGGCTATTTTTTTTAAAATCTATTTCCTGATCCCCTGTGACCTTGACCTTTGAGAGAGGTCACTCAAATTGGAATGTTAGAAAGGTCTTGCCACAAAGTATACTTGAGCCAAATTTGAAGACTGTGGCTTGAATAGTCTCCGAGGAAATGACGTTAAAGTTTAACACGGATGGATGACCATTGACCCAGAACATAGACTCACTTTTGCTTCACACTTGAGCCAATAATTGCTTCTAGCTTCTTGCTCGCTGCTAGCGATGCATATGAGACAAAATAAAAACAAAACAGTTACACTTACATTTGCTCTCGATGAACTGATGTAAAATGCACGATTTGCCAGCACCAGCACTCCCAATCACAAGAAATTTGAACAAGAAATCTATAAAAATAAAAAAAGCATGTCACAGGTGAATCAAATAAATAATGAAATACATAGACAAAAACAACAAAGACCTGCCCAGTGGTTCACAGGTATGACGACTGACCCTCTGTTACCTAAACATACAAAAATGGTTGATTAATTCATGTACACATGCAGCAGACATGAAAGTGTACTGACTTAATAACAATATGCCTACTCATCTAGGGAATAAAAATTAAATAAACCATGCTAATTCTGTACAAAACTTCAGTAATTGTTTTCCTATTACACAGGAAATTGCTATTTTGAGTGCTAGCTTGAAATTTAAAATATCTGAAAGAAGTTGGTCTGCAGTTTTCTATATATCAAGTCACTATGCATTCTGATCAACCCTGCGTTCATGCAGCCACTGGTATGGTAAGGTTCATGCAGCCACTGGTATGGTAAGAAGAATTAGTGGGTGGCAGACAAAAGTGAAAATGGACAAAAGGGAGAACTGGCAGAATGGAGAAGACAAAAAGGAGAATAGACAAAAGGGAGAATGGACAAAAAGAAGAATGGACAAATGGAGAACGGCAACAAAAAGGAGAAAGACAAAAGGGAGAGGGGACAAACTGGAAAACTGTGACAAAAAGAATTAATATAAAAGATAGAATTTATATATTCCATTCTTAAACTTGTCACTATTCTGTAAATCTTCCAAGATCTTTCATTAGACATAGACCTATGCATTTTCAAGTCAGATTTCAAGTGTGTTGCTTTATACAGTATTCAGAGGCAGTTGAACTTTGTTTCTTTTATCTGGGGCAAGTTAATGAGAAGCATCCAGAATCTGTCATTGGCTGTCCGCTACAGAAAAAATGATTGCCTCAAAACTGATGTTGATGTTGTGAAGCCTGAACATGTCTGACTATGCCTTTGCTCAAACAAAAGACAGCCTCGCAGAGGAACCTTCTCATCTAGGGTAGTCAAGTATGTCACTGCTGTACTTTAATAATGTACACGGACACTTATGAGGCTGAACGTGGTATGGGCAATGGTCTGAAACTAGTTTGGAAAGCACCAAAGTGAAGAGAGACCGGCACAGGCGACGGATGAAAAGAATAATTCAGTGAAGAGTATGACATACACACCAATCGCACCGATTTTGAAAGTTGCCCAGGCATTGAATCACCTGTGATAGAAAATTATCATTTGTGGTTCTTGCCGAGAGGTTAATGCCTATATATATGAGCCTGTGACAAAAGGTTGTTTGTGCCAAAAGTAACATCCAACAGAAATATTCAAAGTAGCAATCAAATTAGATGTCTTAAAAATAGGCTTATTTTAGGCACTTGTTAGTTTTGAAGTATCTTGCATGTGGGCATGTTAAATTAAAGACTTGCGAATGCAGAAAGAGATGATTTCCAGCAGAGAATAATAAAATATACTTAAATCTAGCCCTTTCTGAAAATGTTGGTCGTTATGGTGGAGATACAGTGATAAATATGATCATAAGTCATTTTTTTCTTTTTTGATTATTCTCTTTCACAAGAAATTAATCTTTTTAACCTGTTCTCTGAGCTCTGTGATATATGTATGAGACATAATTTATTTCTTTTCAAATTAAGTTTTATTTCACTATCTCTGTTGGTTGTTACTATGGACATACTCAGTCAATTTAAATCACATCAACAACAAATTTCTTTGATTACCAATTTTTTTACTCCCCCCACCCCCCCCAAAAAAAAAATAATAATAATAATAATAAAATATAAAATAAATCTTCAGTCATATCCTTAAATGAGATAACAGAATTTATACAAATTTTATATATTTCTGTCACTCAGTTTTTAGAGAACAAAAAAATGTTTGTTTTCACCCTTGACATACTGTTGCAGGGCTAGAAATTAACTTTTTTCTTTGGGGGCCACCGGGCCCCTTGATTGAAAAATTTGAGGGCCCACAAGCAACTTTCGGGGCCCAACTTTGAAAAATAATGCAAACAAAAAACAAAAGAATTATTGACAATATAATAAGTAGAAAGTACAATTTGTCTGATAATCTAAAATAAAAACAATTGAATTTCCAATTTTGCTGAGTGATGTCATTTTTATTTGCCTTTTCTTTCACTTTCAAACATTACCAACAAAAAAGGGGAAAAAACACACACACACACATTCAGTGACACACATATTCCAGTGACTAGCGAGCCTGAAATGGCCATTAAACAAAATAGAAAAAAATCAAGTGAGTCTCTTGTATAATACTTTTCAGTTTTGTGACTGAGTATTGCACAATACACATCATTAAATTTTTAATATGAGTAACCTAACAAAAGATCTGACCTCAATGCACAAAAGTTCAAAACAAAACCATGAAAGGGAACTAAACTTAACAGTACTCTTCCTGATAAACTAAAGTTAAACAAACAGATTTTGCCTTTTCTTTTTTTTTTCAATCATCTATTCATATTACACTTATGTGCACTTGAGTTAACAGAAGTAAACTAAAAATACAATAACAAACAAAAAAAAAAAAATTAGGGCACCGGTGTGGGTTGCTTCCCTTGGCCCAAATACGAAACTGCCGAGTAGAGCTAGCTGTAGCAGACAAATTATTTTGCGGGCCAAGCGGGCCCTTCATTTTTCAACTTTCCGAGCCCGAAATCAACTTTGCGGGTTTTTGGCCCCGGGCCCCCGCTAATTTCGAGCCCTGTGTTGAGTGTTGGACATACACATGAAATCATCTTAGTCCATTTTGGTGAAAAGGAAACTACTATTACTATATGAGAGAAATGTAAGCATTCCAACAACATCTTCACAGGGGAATCACAGAAAGCACAAATTTCCTGGTGTGGTGTGGTTTTCTTGACTAAAAATGTCGGTTGTTCCGTGCACATTTTGTCACTGGCTCATATTGCTATGCGAAATACGGTTTCTGTGATTACTAGTAACCTAGCTTGAACTGGCAAAGAATAAATGGATTGAAGATCAGTGTAAACACGTAGAAGAAAATCTGAACAAAAATAATAGCAAAAAAGCATACCAGCTGGTGAAAGAACTGACCAGTGTAAAACAAGGACGTTCCTCGATCATTCAAGATAGTGAAGGAAACTGTCTAAATGGAAGACCAAGACATACTGAAGAAATGGACAGAGTACTGCTCAGATTTGTACAACCACCAAGCTACAGGGGACCCAGGCATACTTGTCAACCCACCTGTGACCAACAATGGCAACTATCCCATCCTCCGAGAAGAAGTAGAGGCTGCATTAAAGTTGCTGAAAAAAGGGAAGGCAGCAGAAGCAGACAACATCCCTGCAGAGCTAGTCCAGGATAAGCGCCTTACTAACAATCTGATAAGATCTGGCAGTCAGGGGATTGGCCCACACCATGGACCCAATCACTTATAATAACTCTCCACAAAAAAGGCAACTTACATCAATGCCAGAATTATCGCACGATCAGTCTTATATGCCACCCAAGCAAAGTCATGATAAAGATCCTACTGAACAGGCTGAAGCCACTGGCAGAGGATATCATAGCTTAGGAACAGGCAGGTTTCAGACCAGGGCGCAGCACAACTGAGCAGATCTTCAACCTGAGAGTTCTATGTCAGAGGTATCTCCAGCACCATCAAGACCTTTATCATGTCTTTGTGGATTTTAAGAAAGCGTTTGACAGGGTGTGGCATGCAGCCCTTTGGTCCACCATGAAGCTATACAACATCAATGCCAACCTGATCAGTCATAGCAAACCTTTACAACAAGGCCACTAGTGCAGTCTGCTTCAACGGCAAAATAGGAAACTGGTTTAGGACTACAGTTGGAGTCAGACAAGGCTGCTTGCTCTCACCTACTCTTTTCAACATCTTCCTGGAAAGAATCAAGACAGACGCTCTGAAAGATTATGAAGGAACTGTCACTGTGTCCGACCACATCACACCCCTGCTCAAACTCCTTCACTAGCTCCCCATCCCCCAACGCATCCAATACAAAATTCTGTCTCTCTGCAAAAAAAACCTGAACAACTGCGCTCCTGCCTATCTCTCCAACTTACTTCACCCCTACACACCTTCCCGCTCCCTCCGCTCTGCCTCCGACCCTCTCCGCCTCCACATCCCTCGCACCAAACTCAACACTTTCGGCCCCAGCTCCTTCTCCGTTCCATCCACCTGGAACACTCTCCCACTCTCTCTCCGTCAGAAACACTCTCTCTCCTCCTTCCAGTCCGCCCTCAAAACTCACTTTTCAACAGTTTTAGCACTATATCACCACATTCCCCACTGCAAGCTGACCGTCATAATGTATTTCACTATTTGTGGTATGTGAGTCATTGTCTAAAGCGTGCGCATGCGTGCGCGAGTTGTGAGTGCGCGCTTAGAGTTATAATTATTAAGATAAGCGCATTACAAATACCATAATTATTATTATTATTATTGGAGGCAGAACAATCATGAACTTGCGCTTTGCGGACGACATTGACGGCCTTGCAGGAACAGAGAAGAAGAAAGCTCAGGTGGTGGAAAACTGGACAGTACAGCCATTGTGTGCATGGGATGGAAATCAGTGCAGAGAAGACCAAACTGATGACCAATAAGAGTTAACACCAGTGGCATTGGCACTGACGTCATGATTGGGAGCCAAAAACTGGAAACCATTAATAAATTCAAATACTTAGGAGCCATTGTGACAGATGAGGGATCAAAACCAGAAATACTGTCCAGGATTGTGTAGACAACAACAGCACTGACAAGACTGAAGACCATAATTATGGAAGGACAGAAACATCACACTCTGCTCCAAGATCAGACTGATGCGCTCCTTAGTCATCTCATTCTCAGTGTTCTTGTATGCCTGCGAGTCATGGACCCTCACAACAGACCTTGAAAAGCAAGCCACTGAAATGAGATGTTTTCAAAGGCTGCTTGGCATCTCATAACTCATACAAAGATCACATCACGAACGAAGAAGTGGGAGGCAGAATCAGGCAAACCATCGGGCCCTATGAAGACCTATTTAGTCATTGTGAAAAAACGCAAACTGAAGTGGTATGGGCATGTCACGCGTTCAGCAGGGCTTGTCAAAACAATCCTGCAAGGCACTGTGCAAGGATTGATTGATTGATTGATTGTACATTGCTTAACGTCCCGACAGCAACAAGGCTTTCTCAGGACGTGCCTGCACTGCTGTGAAAAAAACTAAACAGAAAATTGAATGTATGTCGCCAGCCGTCAAATACATTAATAAACCTACAACATGGGCATAAATAAGCTAAGACCATTTAGCAACACACATCCAATATCAAGAGCTACAGCAGTGCAGACAGTAGGAGAGTTTTAAAAGGCAAATACAGGTGAATGGACAAAGGTAGACAGAACACATGCCCAGAATAGAGAGAAAAACCACCCTGTGGGCTGACCAGGTGACCCTGGAACTAAAAATACCTAACCCCACCCAAGTCCCCAGGGCAGACCCGGGTGGGGGACTGTGCAAGGAGGACGAAGGAGAGGAAGACAGAGGAAAAGATGGGAGGACAATATCTCAGAGTGGATAGGACTGAAGCTGGGCGATACGCTAAGAATGACAGAGAACAGAGAGGAATGGAGGGAGCTGGTTGCCAAGTCATCAGTGGTGACCCAACGGTCGGCAAGACTACGGGATATAGATAGATAGCTTGAACTGGTTCTTACATCATGAAAAATTAAAAATGAATTCATTTCAACACACGTAAGAATTTGAGTTCAATGTGTTTGTCTCTTTGTGCATTTTTCTTGTTATGACGGATTTTATGTCTCCTTTTGTCATTCTCCCTTTTGTCTCATTTTCCATTTTGTCCATTCTCCCTTTTGTCTCATTCTCCATTTTGTCCATTCTCCCTTTTGTCTCATTCTCCATTTTGTCCATTCTCCCTTTTGTCTTTCTCCCTTTAGTCTGGTACCCAAATTAGAAAGCTGCATGCTCATGGAGTAAAAACAACACTGCCAGTGTGATATACCCTGAAGTTGATGTATTCAAAATTAAAAACATTCCTAATGGGATTTTCCAAGGGCACTGTTGTTGATTTTTGTTTTTGTTGTTGATTTTTTTTCCCAAAAGATAATTCGATGTTGTTAATGGTTTTAAATGATCACTTAAATTTGGTTCTGGACACATTGTATGCTGCACTGTGGCCAGCTATACAGTGTCTAATGGACTAGAGTGACCAAATCAACACCATGTAGTGTGCATTAAAATCTCAACCATAAATGCAAGAGCATTCCTGTATAATGTTCAACCTTCAAGATGAATTTGTCCCACTTGTAAACACTTAAGTCAGTAAAGATATAACAAGTCTGCTATTAGAAAACAAAAGTTATGACTGGAGAATGCCTTGTACTGTCTGACTGGGGAGTTATTAACCATGTAGGCTTCATATCTGTCTTTGATTTCTTTTCTGGCTAGTGGAGGGTGGGGATCTCTTGCTGGATCCCCCTTCTCATTATATTCAATGCCAGCAGTCACTGCAGTTCCATAACTGGTCGTAGATTGCTGAATTAAAAGAGGCAGAATCCACGTAAAGTTTGCTTTAACCCTCTGTTCGGAATTAACTTTTCGAAATGAGATCGTTTTTGTTTTTTTTGTTTTGTTTCTTCACCCCTGAAGTATAAATGTATCTGCTGGTCTAGCTGCCTTGCTTTTTTCATGAAATGACGTCACAGGATCGTTTTTCCATCTACGACGTTCGCACTCGGGACAATTTATTAACGAAGATAAGTAGGACGAAGGATTATGATATCAAGGGTGAGAAGTCTTGACTCCTTGGCCGAACAATCGCTGAAATAATGTTTAGGCCATGTACACGGACGATATATAATGCACAGTGAAAAAAAAAACTTTCAGCTAACACACTCTACCGTCTACCTGGGAGAGGGATTCCATTCACTGAACGATTTAACATCACGTTCCATACTCTGCAAGCGACTGAGCATTAATTCAGCATGAAATTTCAATAAAACAATACTCACCGTATGTTTCAGACATGTTTTTGCTCCGTGGTTATTCTTCGTATAGTACCAGTCTGTGTACCGTCGATCACTTCCGCCATGAAAATTATGGGAACGTTGATTATCTTCCCAGGTCGCCAGCCGAGATCCGGTCAGCCGGCTAGCCTGTTACATAGACTCCCTGGCACACGGTTATGGCAGTCATCGGCATTTTGAAGCCATTTGGCTGTGGTCGCGCGTGTCTTTATTTTTGCTCACGCGCGCTTAGCGAAGTGGATCTATAAACTGAACCATTAGAAACTCATGAACCGGGGATGGAGGGGGGGGGGGTGGGAGTGTAATGCCTCCCTCCCATTCGGTTTTTTAAAGTACAGGTATGTAGACGGGACTACGCCTGTGCACGTAGCGGAGGTAAGGACTACGTCCCGTACGACCCACTAGGCTGCAATTTATGCTTGGATCACTGAGACCAAATGTAAGTCATTATTGTTTAGCATCCGGCCTAGCTCCAAACAGATTGACGCACCGGCTGTACTGACCGCAAACTGTCATAATTTGACGGCGAGATAAGTTAAGTGCGCGGCAAAATTAGATCGATCGCGTGTCCGATTCGTCAGGCCAGATTCTGCTGCTTTGCTGTGACTACACTACACTAAATACACGTGTCAACGTTCTTGTGGGTTGTACAAATGACAACAAGCGGCGGTTAGGTTAGGGAATTTTAGTGTCCTTCGAACTGAAAAAAGCTTATTTGATGTTGGGACTACGCTGTGCAAAAGACGATCTCGGTTGTTCGGAAATGGCCTACGGTGTTAAAGATTTGGGACTACAATGTGCGCATGACAGAAACAGGAAACATATCTTGTTTGAAGTACTTGCAGTGCAAGTAGTAGATATGAGATTTCCAAATGCCAAAACAAAAATTAACATTCGAAGTAAAGCAGATATGATATTTAGGCGAATAACGTGTATTATGTAAAATAAGTTATATTTGCAAAACAACAAAGTCGGCAAAAACATAAAGATATGACCAGCTGTTGTTTTTTTTAAGTCCCTTCTATTTATAGAGGGACTTTTTAGGATTGGTCGCGGTGGGTTCGAATTTAATAGCATGTCCATGATGTCAAAGCCGCAGGCAGGCCTAAACCTCTGACAACTGAAGTAACAAGAAAAAAATTACGTCATGTCTAGTTATGCTAACCTCGTTGCTGAACGTACATTTGGCGTGAACGGCCGTAAGTGCATCAGTGTGTGTGTGTGTGTGTGTGTGTGTGTGTGTGTGTGTGTGTGTGTGTGTGTGTGTGTGTGTGTGTGTGTGTGTGTGTAAGCATGCCTGCGTGTGCGTATGTAGCTAGACACGAGAATCTCAGATGATTGATCTATGCACAAGCTTGAAACCTGGCGAAATACTTTATTCAAGGGGTGGCTAAGAGAGCCTCTGAGCATGTTTAACTGGATGTCTCACTGAAGACCGTTTATAGAAAGTCGGTTGACCCAGATTAGAGTCCATAATTTTTGTCATACTTTCTCGAAATTTTGGATATAGCTAGTTTGGAGTAAGACATTCGTTAGCCAGCTTTGTACCTCTTTAAGTTTAACTTTTTCAATAATAATTAATTAGTTGAATTTTTGCAAGTTTTGGATCCGCCACTATATGCTCCCATCAAACAGTCCGCCCTAGAAGAGGCTGTGTGGAACAAAATGTCAGCCCTGGAAATGAGTGACGTGAAACATCAATTTTGTCACTGTTTACACGGCATCATGAGACTAGCGATGCCGGGACGTCAAGCTTATATTGACGTCATTCTGCTGCTCATGCTATTTTTCTTTAGATTTCCTGTGGCTACTACAGCCCACAGAACGTACTAATGGCAGGAGGCGCCGTTTGTCCGTCTTCAGTTCTAACTCAGACTCCGAAAAGCCTAATCATTTTGATTCGATGGAATGTGAGCGCGCGCTCTTCTCGTTTCGGTCCCTTTTTTTCAGCCGAGCGGTTTGTTTATAATTGCTGTCATCGCGTCTAATACACTATGGAAGGCAGTCACTGAATCAGCTCGCGCAGCTTCTTGTATGTAAGGGCATCATAATGATAGAGACAGGCAAGAGTCAAGATTCTCATGAGCTTTCGTATCTGCGGGCGCCATGAGGATCTATGTTTATTCCAGACAGGAGATGTTTATCATTGAGTGTATCTCGGACAGTGTGATAGTGGTCCTTTCTACAGATGAGAAAAGGCATAGATCCTCAAGTGAGTACGCCATGCAAGTTACAGGACCGTGACCCATGAGAATCTGTGCCTAAGTTTTGCTTTTTCAGTTCACACAATTTTAATTTCCAGGCTGAATGGGGGAAAGGGAGGGAGATGCGCTATTGTGGTTTGCAGTGAGTTTCAGCCGTTTCTTTTGTTTTTCAATGACCATATTATAAATGAACACACTTCCTCCCCCCCCCCCCCCCCCCTCTTTTGTTCTGGTAAAGACAGTCGGGTTCACTACGGAATATACTTGAATCTGCTGAGGCACATATAATTCTGAAAACTCAGAAATTTAAAAGCCAGGTTACAAATTTAAAGTATATACTGACACAGTTCTCCAAAAAGCCTAATCATTTTCATTCGATGGAAAAAATGTGAGCTCTATCTATTCTGTTTCTGTCCCCTTTCTTCAGCCCAGCGGTTTGTTTATAATTGCTGTCAACGCGTCTATTACACTATGGAAGGCAGTCAGTGAATCAGCTCGCGTAGCTTCTTGTATGCAAGGACCAGCGTAATGATAGAGCCAGGCAAGAGGCATGATTCTCATTAGTTTTTGCATCTGCGGGCGCCATGAGGATCTATGTTTATTCCAGACTGACAGAAGGTGCGTATCAGTGAGTGTATCTAATTCAGTGTGATAGTGGCCCTTTCTACTGATGAGAAAAGGCATAGATCCTCAGAAGTCCGTCATGCAAGTTACAGGATCGTGACCCATGAGAATCTGTGCCTAGGTTTTGCTTTTTCAGTTCACACAATTTTAATTTCCAGGCTGAGTGGGGGAGGGTGAAGGGAGATGCGCTTATTGTGGTTTGCAGTGAGTTTCTGCCGTTTCTTTTGTTTTTTAGTAACCGTACATCAATGACCATATAAATGAACACACTTTCACGCCCTCTATCGTTCTGTTAAAGACAGATTCGGGTTCACTACGGAATATACTTGGATCTGCTGAGGCACATTATTATACGGGCAGAAATTTAAAAGCAAGGTTACAAATTAAAAATATATACTAAACTGGGCTTGGATAGGTCTATTATTTGGTTGAGGGCTGGGGCAGTACAAGGCTTTAACCAGCCTTGAAGGCCGCTTTCATCGGAACTGCCGTCAGATGGTATGGCAGAAGGTTCTCTGTTCCGTCTGATGTGCACAGAGACAAATGAACCTATCAAGAAACATTCATTCCACCGTTACCGCATACTTTCACGAGGATAAATATATACTTGTTTTTACATCAGACGGATGGCATTCACTGCCTAGCAATGTTCGCCCATAACCAAAGACAAAAACTCCCCAAGAGGCATAGATCTTCATGAGTTTCGCGCAGAGTGCGGGGGCTTGTGAGAAGCTACATGTACTATATGTATCTTGGTGGCTAGTGTTGCCTCTATGCTGCTATGTTTACGCAGCCGGGATGAAATCGCGACCACCGAGCCCAAAACAAAACACCCATCGCTGTCAACACGTGTGATTCGACGACCGTCCCGGCACTGCGACGTAGAATAGCCGTAGAATAGCGCGATGCTCATGCTCCCTTTAGGTTCACGGCAGTGCAAACTCGAGTTTGGAGACTAACTGTCTTTGTTTGTGCCGGCGTGTGTGTTGATCAGAGGATGGTTTAGAGAGTAGGGGAATAGATCTGAAGGATAAGCTTAAAAATATGAACAACTATGAATGTTCCTTAAAGAAAAACGCATGTGAGCTCCAAACAATACGGTAGACTTTTGGATGAAATCCTCATCTTGTTCAACATGAGATATTTCAACATCGGGATCACGTCAAAGACAAAAAGTAGAGACCCGTGACAGGGAGGACAGAAGGGAATTTGTGGGTTATGGTTCATCCCATCTTGTTTAATGGTGAACTGATGTAAGATGATTCAAAGCCTCAAACTATGGTGGGAATATATTGTATTTATGTCTGAATAAAAAGGTCAGATTTGTCCGTAACACGACTGACAGTTTCGTAACACAACTGACAGTCTCATAACACTGACAGTCATCTTGTCCGTCGTGCTGTGATTTACATCTGGTTCAATACATCACAATAAAGATCCAGAATATCTTGTTGTTTCACAGCTTGCAAGCTGTTCAGTTTAATATACATCTTCTTTTGGTGAAGCTTGCAACGTGACCATTAGAAATCACAGAATGAGCATACTCACAGCTCTTTGTGTCATTGGTAACACTGCTAACATCAGCTGTTAGTCGTATTACCATAGTTACTTACGGCTAAAAAAAACCAAGCAAGGTTTGTAAATCCAACCGTATTTCTTCTTCTTCTTTTTGTGGCAATATTCTGCCCAGATTAAAGTGTTCCACATTGCACTTCTTGGCTCATGTGCGATAGCAAATGTAACATAATGAACTGAACTCTGTGGCCTGATAAGTACTCACCAACTATGTAGTCACAGCAGTCTATACTCACTATACTGTATTTGACATTGGCTTGCCACCTGTTGAACCCTTGACTCGTTGCACTTGACTGCTGGTGGGGTAAGTTTACTGTGCATATTATTTGATTAGTTATATTTTTGATTATTATAATTATGATCTCATCATGTATTTTGGATTAGAATGATTTTTGGTGTTTGGATTGATTGGTTAAATTCATAGCGTTCACCCTGATCAATCTGCTGTAAACTGCATGAGTCTTAGAGCAGATTGATTAGTGTGCGCTCTTTCACTTTCACTAATTGCATTCTGTAGCGGCTCCGGTTTTGATTTTGAATCGTTTGATTTTGTAAATATCTTTATCAATGTTATCGATTAATTATTTTGTGCGCGTCTATTTTATTGTTCATTACGGACAAAGCAGTGTATTTGATCCACAATATACATTCTGCTGTATACCTATCGTATGCACGATACATGATTTATACAGAAAAGTGAATGTCATATTTATTTACGTCAGTTATATTTATGTGGCATTAATATGTGTTTTCGATGTTTATTTATACAAATTGATTTGGCTTTCTCAGGGTTTGCCCTCAATAAACGAAATGAACCCTTACTGCGACTTCCCGCCCCCATCAACATGGAGGATCGGAAGGTGGACATAACAGCAGTCGAGGACCTCCAGCGGAACGTGGCCGAGATTCAGGCACAGCTGGATGCGGACCGAAACCAACTGTCAGAGTCAGGCAGGACAGCACAGCCCAGCGCTTTTGTCATTTCTGACCAAGCGAGGATCGCGCGCTTCTGCGACAGGCCACGTGACGCAGCAACATCACTCTGCAGGACTGGCTGGACGACATCCATGCTGCCATCAGTTCTTGCAGGATCGAGGGCACCGACAGATCGGCCTTCATTCTGGAACACCTTGGCGGCAAGGCGAGACGAGAGATCGTGGGCAGAGGTGGCATCAGCCTCTCGTAGGTGGCATCAGCCTCTCGTTGGATAGGATCCTGTCGCCATCCTGGAGAAAGTTTTTGGTGATGGCGTATCACTTCCCAGATTTCAGTCGCAGTTCTACAGGTCTATCGACAGGTCAGGGAGGATCTGCTGACATGTTCACACATTCTTGCTGTTCTGGCGGACAAGATTCAAGGTATAGAAAAAAGACTCTGCTTTTTCCAAGTGCAAGGACATTATTTTGAAAGAGAGGCTTGCGGAAGCAGTTGCAGATGTCACTCTAAAAAGAGCTGCGACGGCTGAATGAGGAGGTCCCTACACTGACGTTCTTTGAGCTCCGTGATAAAGCTGTCCAGTGGATTGGTAGCCCAGCAGCACTGCGTCCACGACTGGAGTAGAAACAGACCCATAGTGAGCTCCTGGACATACTAAAGTCTCAGCAGCAGCAGATTGCTCAGCTCACAGCTCAGCTGGAGGGCCTTACACGCCGTCACCAAGCAGAGGGCACAGCATGGAGCCAGCCAGGGGAAGACCGTCGATGCTACATCTGTCATGCAACAGGACACCTTCAACGGCACTGTCCACAGGGTCAGCAGACCGGCCGAGGACGACCGTTAAACGGGAGACACCTGTCATTGTGAGCCAGATGACAGGTGGACGAGGTCAGCATGCTAGCGGCTCATCGCGGCTGGAGAAAGCTGTTGGAGAGTGTCCAGTGGTAACTATAAACATTGGGGGGAGTGATGTAAAATGTCTTGTTGATACAGTTTTCAACCCTGACTGAGACATTCTTTAGACATGTTTTTATTGACACAACACAAATTGACGATGTTTCCCCTTTCCTGAAGGTTTCCGGCGCTCAAGGCTCGAGGTGCCATTCATTGGTTATGTAGAGCTAGACATTACAGTGATGAATAGAACTTTACCTAATATGGCATTCTTAGTGGTTAGAGACCCTCAAGTTATCATGGCCGAGAGGAAGAAAAAGGTACCCGGTGTGCTCGGTTCAAACATTTTGAGACACCTGAAGACTGTCGAGGGAGGTAGCCATCCGGAGTCAACTCTATGGCAAGGTGCAAGTGCTCTGTATGAAGAGAACACAATTTCCGTTTCAGGCGACAGTTCGTGAAACCACTGGGGAGACGGCCTGTTCTGATCCCAGCACGCAGCCTGAAAGTAATCTCATGCACAACCAAACTAGCTGCGCCGGGTACTACTTCCGATGTGCGACATTCTAGTCGAGCCATCGGACAAGCTGTACCTTCCAGCCGGAATCGGAGTTGGGAGGTGCCTCTCTCGACTCAGCGATAAAGGGGTCATACCAGATCAGGTCGCTAATGTCAGTGACAGAGACATCTACCTGAAACCCTACGTCCCTATAGCATGTGCAGCTGAAGCCGACACTCTTCACCAGTACAGCGTGACTGTAACACAGGAAGAAATCCTCATCGAGGAAGCCACAGTACTGCCATCACATGATGCACATAGACATCATGTCTGAAGTATCTGTTGGAGACATCACCCAAGAGCAGGGCCTGTGTCTCTCTACACTACTCCACAGTTACGAGCATGCTTTTAGCAGAGGCGAGGACGAACTTGGCTTCTGCGATCTAATCCATCATTGTATCGTAACGGATGATGACACCGCCGTCAAGGTCCCCCACCGCAGGATCCCACCCAGTATTGGACTGAAGTGAGGGACTATTTGCAGTCGGCTTTGAAACAGGGCATCATCCGCGAGTCGTGCAGCCCTTATGCCTCACAATGCGTCATTGCAAAAAAGAAAAATGGCAAGATCCGCTTTTGCGTTGATTATAGGGGATTGAATGCTATGAGGTTTAATACAAAGACGCCTACCCTTTGCCCAGAATTGAGGAGGCCCTGGACGTGTTGAAAGGGTCTAAATACTTCTGCAGCCTGGATATAGCTCATTGCTTTAACCAGATTCCAGTGGCGCAAGAACTGAGACATAGAAAAAAACGGCGTTCCGGGTCGGCAGTGGAGGTCTCTACGAATACACCAGAATGGCCTCCGGGTTTTGTAATGCGCCGGCCACATTCATGAGGGTAATGGACAAGATTTTTGGTGATCAAAACTTCCAGACCCTACTCATTTACGTGGACGACCTCTTGGTATTTGGGAAAAGCTTCGACGAGACGCTGGAAAGACTGGGAATGGTTGCTATCAAGGCTCTCAAACTTCAACTTGAAGGCACAGCCTAACAAATGCCACCTGTTTTTCAGCCGTTTGCGCCGCTTGGTCACATGGTTACACCTGAAACCCGACCCAGACAAAGTCTCCGCAGTGGCAGATTGGCAGTTGCCCACCAGCGAGAAGGACTTACGGGCTTACCTCGGGCTGACCTCGTATTACCGCCGATTCATACCTGGCTTCGCTCAAATCGCAGCCCCTTTGCACGCTTTGCTGAATAAAACACCAGGCTCGGGACGCAGCAAACGTTTGAGCAGATGGAACAAGCAATGTACTCAAGCATTCCAGACCCTGAAGCAGAAGCTAACAACAGCTCCAGTCCTCGGCTACCCAGATTTTACTCTGCCCTACTTCCTGGAGATCGACGCCAGCCTCCAAGGCCTGGGAGCTGTTTTATCGCAAGAACAGAACGGAAAGCGAGTTGTCATTGGCTACGCCAGCAGGGGCTGAGAGAAAAAGAGACATCCATGAAAAGGTACAGCAGCATGAAGTTGGAATTGCTTGCGCTCCGCTGGGCAGTCACCGAGAAATTCAGATATCTTCTGCAGGGCAGCACCTTCATGGTCTATACCGATAACAATCCTCTCAGCTACATCCAGACATCCGCCAAGCTAGGTGCGGCAGAGACTCGCTGGGCCGCAGAACTGGCTAACTTCAACTTCACAATGAAATACCACAGTGAAATACCCGAAAAGGGTTTGGCAGCTCTACAGAATCGGACACAAACCCGCCAAACGACAAGCAGCTAAGGAAAACCCTAACGTGCGGAAAATACTCCGCTGTTGGAACCAGCTGAGGGACAGGAACGGAACCCTTTACAGGTTGGTGCAGGACAACGGTAGAGACGTACTCCAGGTCCTCCTTCCTTCATCACTGAAACCATACGTCCTGAAAGCAGTAAACACAGTAAACTTACCCCACCAGCAGTCAGGTGCAGCGAGTCAAGGGTTCTACCTGTGGCAATCCAATGTCAAATACAGTATAGTGAGTATAGACTGCTGTGACTACATAGTTGGTGAGTACTTAGTACCACCGAGTTCAGTTAGGTGCGGCAGAGACTCGCTGGGCCGCAGAACTGGCCAACTTCAACTTCACAGTGAAATACCGCTCTGGGCGATCACAGTAATGGGAATGCGGATGCACTCAGCAGAAGGGAGGTCCATGTCGAGCAACTGATGGCAGAATGTGACGAGCCTCAAGCCGCAGCCATCTGAAATTAGAACAGCCATCGTAAACCTCACCCCAGAGTTTGTTCTGCACGAAATCCAGGCCAGGTCAACGCACACTTCTGCTTCTTCCTCCCTAACAGCAGCTGACCTGCCCAGGTTACAACAGCATGATCCCACTTCTGACATCAGATGTAACAGCGGGCGGGAAGTCACAGTAAAGGTTCCTTTCGTTTCGTTTTCTTTCGTTCCTTTCGAAGTCGCTCTTTGGGGAAGTGTTCGCAGTCGGTCGTGCATAGTTCTATTAAAGCGCTCATATTGACCATTTCCGCATGGGTGAAATGGTGTGGTGCGACTCTTGTTGATGCCATACAGCTTGCAGAGTTCCTTTAGGACATAACCCTCAAAATTCCTCCCTTGGTCGCTGTGCAGGCGTTTGGGTATGCCATACTTGAGAAACCAGCTGTTTACCAGGGCTTTCGCTACACTCTGTGCTGTTTGGTCTTGCAAGGGACTGCTTGAGTGAATTTCGTGAAGACATCGGTCAGAGATGGAGGACGTGACCCCGACAATGCTCAAGCAGGGGAGCGCAGCATTCCCTGGAGATCGACACGCCACAACAGGGGGCACCATAGCAACCCTCACCATCGCCCCGTTACGGCCACCAGCAAGAAATGGGGACTGTTTGAGAAACTGTTGACGATGCAAACACTCCTGATGAAGATTCTCCTAGACAGAGGCATGGCAGGATATTTAGATGTTGTCGAGGACGCCAACTATTAGCAGGGGAGTCTGTAACATAGTGAACTGAACTCTGTGAGCTGATAAGTACTCACCAACAATGTAGTCACAGCAGTCTATACTCACTATACTGTATTTGACATTGGCTTGCCACCAGCTGAACCCTTGACTCGCTGCCCCTCACTGCTGGTGGGATAAGTTTACTGTGTATATTATTTGATCAGTTATATTTTTGATTATTATAATTATGATCTCATCATGTATGTTGGATTATACTGATTTTGTGTTTGGTGTTAAGATTGATTGGTGTCTGATCGTTAAATTTATAGCGTTCACCCTGATCAATCTGCTGTAGACTGCATGAATCTTGGAGCAGATTGATTAGTGTGCGCTCTTTCACTTTCACTAATTGCATTCTGTAGATTGCTCCGGCTTTGATTTTGAATCGTTTGATTTTGTAAATATCCGTATCAATGTTATCGATTCATTATTTGTGCGCGTCTATTTTATTGTTCATTACGGACAAAGCAGTGTATTTGATCCACAATATACATTCTGCTGTATACCTATCGTATGCACGATACATGATTTATACAGAAAAGCGAATGTCATATTTATTTAAGTCAGTTATATTTATGTGGCGTTAATATGTATTTTCGATGTTTATTTATATAAATTGATTTGGCTTTCTCAGGGTTTGCTCAATAAACGAAAGGAACCCTTACTGCGACTTCCCGCCTGTTACACAAAAGTAAGTCTATGAAATAGGCCAGTGGTTGTCTGTCCGTCGTAAACTTTAACGATGGTATTTTCCATTCAAGCCACAGACTTCAAACTTGGCCCAGGCCAGACTTTTCTAAACGTACCAATTTCAGTGACCTCTCTCAAAGGTCAGGGTCACAGGGAATCAGGAAATATGTCAAAGCTAACAATATTTTGACAAAAGACCTTTTTTTCCTCAAATACAATTCACAACCCGAAGCCCAACTTAGTACAAAGACATCTGATGGCAACACCTTTCTCTGCATACTAATTTGGATGACCCATCAGAAAGGTCAAGGTAAAAGAGATCAAGAAATAGGTGTGTCAGTAGGTATGTGGATTCATATAAAAAATTTCCAACAAATTTTGAATAAAGTGGTTTTCAGACTGACTTTCTGTCGTCTCAATTTTCGTGCAAATTTGAAAAACAGTAATATAGTTCAAGGGGGACCTAAATAGGAGTTAGTTACTGTAGGCGTTAGTCAATGAACATCCATAAGTAAACTAAGCCATTGCATGCAGCTTGGGTGTAACGTGTGTTGTGTTCGTTGTTCCCACAAATGCTTGTGTTGACTGATCAGCCTCACATAAAATAGTCAACAAATCAGCAGTGGTATTTTAGCTAAGCAAAACGCAATCTGTCATTACAGACTGACACTTTTCCTTTGCCTCTGTCTTACTTCTTTTTCCGGCATGTATCTTTATTTGACCTTTTAGTGGAATTTCAACTAATTTATTGACAGTATTTGTATTCACAGTGTAGTCCTACATTCTTCACACCTTAGGCCATCTCGGCGCAACCGCGACCATTCCTGCATACAGTAGTCCCAACATCAGGCACCCTTTTCAGCTCGAAAGAGACTAAAATTTCCTAATTTAAACACAGAATACCATTTGTACAACCCGCAAGAATGTTGACAAGTGCATTTAGTGTAGTGTGGACGCTGTTTTTCAGCAGAATATGTCCCAACGATCGAATCGGACACGTGATCGATCAAATTTTGCACACCAAAAGGTCACCGATTTCTTCAAATTATGACAACTTCCCGCCAACTTTCAAAATTCTGCAAAGAGCTGCAGATGTGCCAATCTATTTGCAGCTAGCAGATGTTTGAAATGAACAACATCGACTTATATTTTGTCAGATACAAGCATAAATTGCAGCCTAGTGGGTCTTTGGTGACGCAGTCCCGCCTTCCACACCGTAGTCCTGTCTACATACCCTGAAGTACAACTGAAACAGAAATAGCCTGAAACTCATAATTCACTGTACGACATGATGCTAAGAACTTCACGATCCTTTGAATGTGGGTGACATAATCGCCCATGGTTTTCATATACGCAATCTGCCGTTTATCGTCTCGTGTTGGATGTGGACGGTTCTCTAGGCGCTCATGGCTTTCATGTAGACGGATCTGGGGGACGGGTGGGGGGGGGGCAGAACCGCTACACACACCCCCCCCCCCCCTCCCCAAAAAAAAAAAAAAATGCTGTGTCCCTTTTTGGGGTGTTTGCTCTCTCTCTCTCTCTCTCTCTCTCTCCTCTCTCTCTCTCTCTATATATATATATATATATATATATATATATATATATATATATATATATATATATATATATATATATATATATATATATATATATCTCAGTAACCGCCGACAGAAGGTGTACTCAAACGGAAGGTATTCGAAAGAAGGTATAGTCAGGCACGGAGTCCCCGAAGGATCTATCCTAGAGCCTCTTTTATTTTCTTTATTCATCAATGACCTACCTCTTTCCATATCAAATCCTGAGGTTAAATGCGAACTCTTTGCTGACGATTCAACGCTGCATACATCTGACAAACGTGAAACGACGCTAAACTGTATCCTCCAGCAAAGTCTCGATGAAGTATCAGATTGGTGTACGCAAAATTGCATGCTAATCAGTACTTCTAAAACCAAAAGCATGTTGATAACAACCCGCCAAAAGCGTCATCTACATCCTGCCCCTCTGAAACTGTCACTTGGCAATAAACATATCCAACAAGTATCCAGGCACCGCCTACTGGGAGTTGTAATTGACGACCAGCTGAATTGGTCGCCGCATATCGACAGTTTGTGCAAAACCTTGTCCAGGAATGTATTTCTGCTATCGAAACTTAGACATATTCTTAGTACAAAGTGCTGTACATTGTTCTTTCACGCACACATTAAAAGCCACTGTGACTATGCATCCTCTTTGTGGGACGAATGCAGTGAACTTCATTTTAAAAAACTAAACTCGCTGTATCGTCGTTCATTTAAGTTAATTATTCCTAACCCTACTTCCACGGACGAGAAAATAAAATCCCTTGGCCTGCTTACACTGAAGGAACAACTCAAATTTAACAAATGCGTCCTCATGCACAAAATATTTCATTATCAAGCCCCGGAATATCTGCGCATGATATTTAACTTCAGCCCTCGGCATCAACTACATACGAGGAATGACTTGCTTCACTTACCCCGCCCACGGATAGATCTCTACAAGTCAAGCCTTCTATTTTCTGGTAGTTCTGTCTGGAACTCATTGCCATTAAACATTAAATCATTTTCCGATAAAACCCATTTTAAACGTGCATTGCACACTCACTTCCAATCAGCGTGACTTCACAGTTTGCCATATAAGAATAATACTGCTGATAACACGTAAACGTCAAATATTTTTCTCTTTCTCCTTACATTTGCTAACTGATCATCTATTGTCTTGTCGGTGTCTCTATACGCTACTGATGCTGCTGATTCGATGACACTGTCTTAGATGAGTATAATATTAATGCTGTGCACGCGTTTCGTTCTCTTGCTTTTTTGCATCGGAGGCAGTTACAAATTCTCCATTGTCATTTTTTTTCCTCCTTTCGATGATTCCCCTATTGTGTCCCCCCCCCCCCACCCCCCCCCCCCCCCCCGTAGTTTTGCTTCCTCATATTATTATTATTATTATTATTATTTGCATGCTGTGTTTCTTTTCCTGTTGTGTTCTCTTTTGTTTACAGGACAGCTTGTAAGACAGGCATTGAGTTGCCTAATGGCTTTATCCTGAATAAAAAAAACTGAAAAGATTCATCATCTCTCTCTCTCTCTCTCTCTCTCTCTCTCTCTCTCTCTCTCTCTCTCTCTCTCTCTCTCTCTCTCTCTCCCCCCCCCCCCCCACACACACACACACACATTTTTATGCACAATACGCATACTTTGTTAAGCAAAATGTTAACAAAGTTATACTAACTAGAGGAGTGTGACGTAAGCAATTTTTATGTTTTGCGTTCCTTTGCATATTTGTAAAATGGGGTTAGGGCAGCAGATTCAGCCATTGTGGCCCCTAAATGCATCACAGCATCATAAAATCAGTCTGGCCGGGGTAACTGTTGTACTAGTCTATCCTAACCATTAAAGCCTAAACAAGACCTACCAATTTGTATACAAAATCAGATTCTGAGGGCATCGGAAACACGGTACGTTTCCCAATTCGGCCAATTTTAAAGGGGGAAAAGTTATCATTCATCACCAACTTATCGTAAAGGATGGCGACTTTCCTCATTTTCTTGCACTTTAGGCTCACATCGTTATTGAAACTTGATAGTAAAGAGAGGAAAAAACGAATGGGCGTTGCTGTAGTAATTTTCTTTCTAATTAATTTCCTGTATTTTTACAACTTGGGGGTAGGGATACAAAATCAGCCATCGTGGCACTCACAGGGATCATAACCGAGTCACCTAGTCAAGTTTATAATAATTGTGACATCATGTTGTAATGATGTAAGCCTAAAGGGGCGGATAGTGGGGGGGGGGGTGTCCAGACTCTCAGCCTCCCCCCCCCCCCTCCCCTTTGATTTTTCGGCCACTGGAAGAAGGTTTAGCGTCGGGGTGGCCTTTTGTGTCCGGTTTGAAGGTCCCAAACAGAAAGTTACTCTTTCACTTCTCTGTGTGTGTAATTTGAAGTAACACTTGTTTTTGTCTCCTCGAGTCCGTGTGCGTGTGTGCGAGTGCACGTGTGTGTTGCTTTACTGTTTTTGTTTATCTGATAGTGTGTCGAATACTCAAACATGAAGCAATAAAGTACTAACACAGACGTTAGCACATGCACACACTAACACACACAAACACACGCGCGCGCACACACACACACACACACATATACGCACTTGACGTGCGAAAAATTGTGCGTTGTTTCAAGTTGCGTGAAAAGTACACTTTTAGATATTATAAGTGATGCACTACATCTCACTCGACACCCCTCCCCCCTCCCCTCCCCTCCCCCCACCTCAGTCTTTGCGGTACAACGTACGTTGTGTAAAGAACGTTACTCGAGCTATTACGTCTCATGAAACGCTCCCCAAAACATCTCATGATTTGAATTTATCAAAAATCGTTTGCATAATTCTCCTCTTAGAAGAGACAAATAAAAATTGCTCCATCAGTTCACATGTTTGGAATCGGGGGTAGGTTAGCTTTTCTTGCAATGAATCCACAAAATGAATGTTTCTGGTTGCATTTGAAAGACAAATGATCCTGCTTTTCACGATATTACTCGGAATTTAAATCACTGACTCGCTGGCGAATGGACAACATGAGTCTGACAGTGGTACAAGTGATATTTTAGGAGGTGCATGTCTTATTCACAACAGCAACACTTTTCTTTCAAAATATAAATCATTTGGAGATAAATTAATGCCCCTTTAAATGGCGAAATCAGATTTACGAAGCTCCCGATGAAACGCGAGCAGTGTGTGATAAACAACGCGTTTCATGTGAAAATGTTGCCGAGCAACTTTCGATTTTTGGGGTGTCGCGTTCAAAGGATTGTAATTTAAAGGTAGCCCAACGGGAAGAGATGTTGCGTTTATTCAGGAGTGCCGTACGCTTTTTCGTGCTGTAGTCAGAATTTAAAAATCTTCAGGCATTAGAAAAACATCGTCTTCAAAACTTATAAAGTTTTAGTTATGCGTAGTGTATAATGGTATGGGCGTCTTAGTCACCCACACCAGAATCAGATCAGGATCACAATATTCACTTTGTTTGTGTTTGTTTACAACTTATTGAGTGTTTCGGGTTCTGGTCAGTCGTGTCATGGAGATATGATATGCTTGAGTATCGTAAGTTTCATTCAGATGTCGCCAAAAACAAAGAAACTGTGAGTAAAAGCAAACAGAATGGGTGTCTTAGTCACCCAGACCCGGCATCCGTGAAGATTAAATAGAGCTTGGTCTTGTTCTTAAATCTGAACTTAATCTTGATTTCTTTTTACTCATTTAGCAGTAGGGCAGGCCTGTGGCATTATGCATTATGTGTGTATTTGTGTGTGTGCCTGCATCCCCAGCCTGCGCTTATTAATACTGGAAGGTTATAGGTTTTTCTTTGAGTTTTCTTTTACGTTTACTAGCTAAATAAACATGCTATAATTGCATCTGATTATGTTGTTGGCATCCTTCTGTCTCGGAAGACAATGGAGTATATGTGCTTGCTGAGTCAGTCCGTTTTAAGATTTGCAGTGCCTGCTGTGACTAATCAGTCCAATGGCGGCGTGACATCTCGTCAATTTCACCTTTAAGTTCAGCCCGACGCGCACGTTTCCTGGCGTCTTTTCTCCGTTCGTGTGTGTGTATAGGATATACATTTCGAGCATTCATACACGCTAAGAAGTATGTCATTACTACTACACATAAGGAGCGTTTTAGTGTTGCAGTGTGAGCATATTTCGCGTTTCCGTTTTGAAAATCCAAGTATCAGCAAGATCGAGTCTTCTTAGTGCGCAAGGGATTTTGGGAAGGGTATACCTAGCAAGCTCATGAATAATAATTTTCAGTTACTACAATATATCAATACATGTGTCAAAGAAGGGAAAACTTTATGGAGTGGGTATATATATATATATATATATATATATATATATATATATATATATATATATATATATATATATATATATATATATATATATATATATATATATATATCACTGAGAGACGTAGTGGGCATGAGAAAAATAGTCCGACGGTTAGCAAAGAAAGTGAGAAAGTCGGAAAGTTTTAAAACTATTTGAGGGACGATGGCGACCAGAAGCTTATTTATTGATACTAAAATGTTAACTCTATTTTAAAGAAACAACATTCACATCCAAAGACAGACTCACTATGATATGCTGGCTTGGAATCGAGAATTGGGAAATGTCACAATTGTTTAAATCCTTCATTGGTCATGGGTAAACCAATCCTAGTAAACAAATTCGCCTTTCTGTATTTAGAAGATCACAACATGTCAGAGTTGAAGATCGTTTGTTGTAGA
>BTPG01000004.1:105047789-105109728 GCA_036245525.1 Semisulcospira habei
GATACTGTACTACCTGACTATACAGATGTCTCATTTCTGTTAAAAACAGACATGCTGCATTTTCACCTCTGTAGATAACAGGCTCTGAATGAAGACCGTCTGACCTAACAATAATGTATCCAAAAGAACACACCACTTGGTCACTCAATTTTATAGTCTTTGGTAATGACTCTGGAATTGGACCTTCATATGGAACGACGAGTGATTCAAAATCTGCGTATACTACAAACGGCAGCTTTTGTTGATTAACATAGTTCTTGAAATAAACCTTGCTGCCAGGATCTGGATACCTAAGTATTGTTTGAATGTCATCAGCCGACCTACAGTGCTGGGTATGCTTATGTGCCACTTTTATACAGGAGAACCTTTGTAAGCATCTTTTACATATTTCCTGTTTGCCATTGTGTTTTGATACATGATTATGAATTAGTCGTGACATACTCCTAATAATTGTGTAGTGAAAGTTATCACCAGAGCTTATTAGTAACATATCAACATGTTTATCTTCTGGCTGCCCATAGGTTGGGGCAATTGGAGATACTCTAATTGGCTGTAACTTATTCTCAGATTGATTATCCCATACAAACACATTCACGGATATACCAGGATTTAGTTTTTCAAACAAGTCTATGTCCTCTATTTTAACAGGGAACTCAATGCCACTGAAGTTGAGTTCATTTATAAAATTGGTATAGTTAGATACACGTTCAGGTTTTGTTTTTACAAAATGCAGTTTAGAAAGCACACACCACATGAAACATAAATTATCATTGTTCTGAATATTGACGACAGCCTTTTTTTTTGCAACCTCAGTTGGAAGTGGTATCCATGATTTGCCTAAAATAGGATGATATCTTGACTGCTTTAGTTGTAGTTCATGTACAAGGCCTTCATGCCAGCCAGACCCTTGCATTTCTGCTCTGTCAATTGCTTCATGGAAGTCTGGTAACAATCTTTCTCTAAACACTTTCTCTAGTTCTCTTCTCGAATTAACTGTGTGCTGCCTTGTCGAGATATACGTTACAATAACTTTACCAACATCTCTGACAAATTCTATTTTTGCAACAATCTGAATCTTTACACTATCAGAAAGAAGGTTATTTTGTATGACTAAAAAAGATCTTTCTATTGATTCATAGACATTGTAAATATTATATATAGGTAAGTCAGTTGTGTGAAACACGTTTCTTAATCTTTGACGGTTGTCCATCTTTTTTATTTGTCCGACAAAAAAATAAATAGAAAATTATATAATGAAAATGGCACTTTATTGACTAAAATCTATATAATAGACAAAATTAATCACCAACTAATAAGCCACTTCATTGATATGTCTTCTGTGGTATCATTTTCAAGCTTTTGCATGTGTAATATCGTTTTACTGACAGTAATAAATTTAACATTTTTATTTTCTTTTTTTATTTGATAGTATATGTTTAAACACATAATCTTAAACCAGTCAGATTTAGCATCATAAACTAAAAAATTTGCTGTCCTATTATTATAAAGTGGAAAAGTATTAGAATATCCAAGATAAAAACTATATGTCATGTACATCTTCATCGGTGATGGGAGTTCTGAAAAAGGGCGTCTAACTTGTGTTTTTAAGTCACTAATAAGCATAAAATCCCTGAAACTCGATGTAATATCCATGAATTTACCAATAGGCCAATTTTGATCCTCTTGTCCGTCCATCATTTTTTATAGACAAACCAAAAAGATAAATTAATTTACTAACCCATACCCTGTGGGCTGATCTGTCTTTAAAATGAGCTTTAGATGCTTAGTTGATTTCAGTTTATTTTTTACATCATCCCGTTCTTGCTTATTTGGAATGACATCGTTCTCTCTGAGACAGTCTTCAAAGCTGTCACGGTCCTTACAGTAAAACAAACAGATAAACTTTAACTGTTCTCGAAAATCTTTCAGTACAGCATTATATTTCTGAGTGAGAATCCATACACTTATGTTTGCATGTCTGCCACTGAAGGCAAGTTCTGCTAGAGTGTTTCTCTTCTTGACAATGTCTTTCTCTGCAGAACAGTCATCAACTATGAACAATGTTGGCTGTCCTTCAAATTGCTTGTAAAAATATAGCGGGTAATCATTCAGTTTTTTCTCAGGGTCGACTAAGTATATGTTGTTGTCAGTCCAAATGAATGAACGGTTGTGATAAGCTTTGTTGTGTTTGATTGTTGGACAAAATATTACAATGTTTTCGAAATGATGAAGGTATCTTGTTTGTAAGAGGTTAAGAACAAATTCAGTCTTCCCACACGAAGTGGCGCCACAAAATAGGCCGCAATGTGAATCGTGCGTCATTAAGTCCATTTTAAAAACACAATATAATCTGTTTGTACAAAAACACTATGCTTGCCTTTCTGGTTATAAAAGGGGTTTCAAACTAACCACTCACACCGCAAGCCTTATAATAATGACTACGAAAAGCTTGTCTGGTTTTATTTTCTCCCTACTTGGACGTCAGTGACGGTGTGCGGTCTGTGATTTTAGACCTTACACCCAGAAGCTGCAAGGTCTAAAATCACAGATAGGTCCGCCATTATCATGTTGGTTGGGTAAACAGCACGCAACACAAATGTCCGTGATCTGGTTTCAATTTAAATGCATAACAGGACAAGGCAATGTCCGTGATCTGGTTCAAACTAACAACTCACTCCCCGATTTTCTCCTCGAGTGATCTAAAACACTTGTAAAACATGGTGGGGTGTATACTAAATTGAATAATTGAGGTCTCTCCCGGGATTAAAGTTGTGGGTTTCAATTTAAAGGCATCACGCGACAGGGTAATAAATAACTGTATGAAAGGCTGATTGTCACCCACTGGAGCGAAAACAGGAAACCGTTTCACAACCAATTTTCAAGCCCAACTTTCTGGTTATGGAATAGATGCAATCTTGTAAACTAACAATGACTACACAACAGCTGTCTCTACCTACAGGTTATGACGGCAATAACTGCACCCAATAGGAATCCGGTTTCATCACGCGACAGTCTTGAGCACAAAGGCCGATTGTTCAACAGCGCAATGTCCGTGTGCGTCGCAGCAGTCACGATGTGTGAAGTGAAAACTTTTCACAGATAAATTTTCCTCCACACAATTTTTCACGTTGGACGTTTCATTTACGAAATAACCTATATTAGAGATTTGTTCTATATTTTTGGTTTGCCCCAGAGTAAGAAAAATGACATAGTGGTTTAGTGACATACATTGAAGCGTTGACACAAAAAGGAATGCTAATTTGTTTTGTGTGTGCAGAGAGAGAGAGAGAGAGAGAGAGAGAGAGAGAGAGAGAGAGAGAGAGAGAGACACTATTTGGGCATAGAAGACTATTGTTTACAATGGTGGTATGAACAGGAAGTAGACACTATTTCTCAGGAAGGCCAACTCTGACAGCATTGAGTGGTGGGGTGTGGGGGTGTGTGTGTGTGGGGGGGTGGGTGGGTGGTGTGTATTTCTCGGGAAGATATTTTAACTAGCCTTTTGTTTCCAAGGGGTTGGGGGACCTGACTGGGCAGATAAATCTGTTAAATGAATTTGGTCAAGTGCGTTTGTTTATTTACGGAAAGGATTAAATAAATCAATTGTTTCTTAAATGGGTGTCGTTGTATTCTCCTATATACTTTCTCTCACATTACAGAAAAGAAGAATAAAAATCAATAATATGACTAGTAAATTTTTTTTCCACAATGCTGTAGCCTATGCTAGATTGTTAAATTCATGTTATGGATTTACGAATTGCTACTTCGGGTCAACTTACTGATGTTACAACTTTCATTTTATTAACTTTCAGGTGGATATTGCTGTTGTAACCCGTGCCTGCGAAAAACTAATTGCTGATGAATGCATGCT
Organism: Semisulcospira habei; assembly: GCA_036245525.1. NCBI lineage: Eukaryota > Metazoa > Mollusca > Gastropoda > Semisulcospiridae > Semisulcospira > Semisulcospira habei. The sequence goes on from BTPG01000004.1 coordinate 105,051,661, forward strand.
AAAAGAGGTTCACGATGCTTGCAAGACTGTGGACAGTAAGGTTTTTTTTTGTTTTGTTTTTTTTGTTTAATGTGAACACTTTTTATAGAAAAAAAATCAAAGAAAAGAAAATGCAATACAGTTTACTATCTGTGCAACAATTTCTGCTTGTATGTTTAGGACAGGAGCTTGTATGCAGACTGCAATTCATCGAAAGCTGCCTAGATGTACAGAAGTCTTGCTTCAGGAACATTAACAGAGAAAAGTCATGGGCACCACCTAGCAATGGGAAACCAAGACTACACAAGGTCACTGGATGAGATTGTCGGTTCGCATGCTTCACCCTGGCTATGCTTCGCAACTTTTGAAGATATTTTGTCAACAGTGTTTGCAAGTCCTGAGATAACAGTTGATAGTGACATCACACTAACAATTGAAGAGAAGGACATTACTAGGTATATTGGTGGTGCTGTGCTGCAAAAGCTAATGAAAAAAGCATATAGACTGAAAGACATTGAGAAAAGACAAGAGTTGTTGGACTGTATACAATCTCTGACAGTTGACAGTGCAGCTTCAGGCAGCCTGACATCTTTGCTAGATGAAACTGCATCCAAAGGCTGAGCTTTTGTTTGAATGTCTCGAAACAACATTCAGATTAAAGTACCATGGGTTCTGTACTCAAACATTGTCTTTTGATGTTTACTTCCAAGAATGCTTGTCTTTGGATGCAGTTTCCAAGCTGCATGATCATATTCACACACAAGAGAGCACCAAGGAAAAAATGTTAAGAGATCTCACATTCATTTATTTCAAGGTCAGAGCACATCATAAATGCAGATCATACATGGACAGCTTTAGCCAACGCACTCATACAGAAAAAAGAGAAAAGGGCCTTCGAAAGCGTCTCAGAAAAGAAAAGAAAAGCATGTAATGAAAACGAGAAGACGTAGGAAATCTACTTGTATTTATATTCGAAATTATACTACACTTTTGTCACCATATTTCTCATTCTCTCTCTCTTTCTCACACATTTAAATAACTTTTCTGTACATACAAATTACAGTAACTCAAATAGAAGGCATAATCTCTAGCAAGAAAACAAGGATTGGCCAGGTTGTTTGCTGTATGCACAAGTAAACAAAAAAAAAAATCATGGAAAAATTGCACAACCCTTTTGTTGCCAGCAATGTAAAAAGTGCATGTTTGTGTGTGCCAGCTGTGCAGCATCTCCTGAGAATAATTTAACCTGTCATAATGTTCCAACAGCATTATCTACAATCTAATTCTCTTCTGCTTGATGTAATTATTTTTAATATGAGAACTGAAAGATTAATTCACTAATCTTATTGTTTACGATCACAGAAAACGAAGAGTTAAAAAAAAAAATGTAATTCTGGTGACCTTGGGGAATAATTCCACTATTTATTTGTGTGCGATTACTTTGCAAATGACAGACAAATGTTTTGTTAAAGATTTCCTTATGCACGGCCAAACTCTGTTAAATACAACCTAATGTAAAAACAAATCTTCTTCAATGAATGTAGGAAAATTAATAAAGATTATTTAATGCATTTATGTGTACTTTGTGTACTGTTGTGCCTATTAATTGAATTTGTGTTTTTTTTCTGTTATGTACCCCTCTGTCTTAAATGTACATAACTTATGTGGGTTTTTTTTGTGTAGAATCTTTTTTTTTTAGTTGTTTGGTTGTTACACTTGTATTGATTTTAGTATTATTATTTGTCTTTTGTTTTAATTGTCAATGGTATGTATCCATGAGCCCCTGGTGGACTTTTTTTAAAATAAAAGATTGATTGATTGTACATTGCTTAACGTCCCGACAGCAACAAGGCTTTCTCAGGACGTGCCTGCACTGCTTGTGAAAAAACAACTAAACAGAACATTGAATGCATGTTGCCAGCCGGTCAAATACATTAAATAAACCTAACACATGGAGCCTAAATAAAGCTAAGACCATTTAGCAACACACATCCAATATCAAGAGCTACAGGCAGTGCAGACAGTAGGGAGAGTTTTAAAAAGGCAAATACAGGTGAATGGACAAAGGGTAGACAGATTAAAATAAAAGATCTGGACTTGACTTGATTATACAAAATTGTCATTACACTCTGAGGTCACCACATCTCTTTTGCCAGACTCGATACAAACACACAGAGACAGATGCAACTCTTTGCTAATGGAAGTAATGAACGAGATAGCAGTGGTGGTTCAGTGTCTCTTCTTTTTCTTCAGAGGGCTGTTGCTGACAGTAACAACTTCCTGATGATCCTGTCCCTGCTGTGTGATGTTGCTCCTAGGCTGAATGGCAACAGCCAGGCTCCTCTGCAGGCGCAGCTTGTTCTCGTTGTATCCAAATGCCCAAAGGGAAGGATTGTCACAGCGGCGCCCAATTCCACGATGCCTCCCAAAGTGCTTTTCCAGAGGATCCTGACAAAAACGGTTGCTCAGCACGAACTCCACACCGTGGGTTAGGAGATATCTGCAGACTTCTGGAAAGGCTCTCAGCGTCATGCACATTCCTTTCAAGGTCTGATGAGTGATGAACATTTTCGCTCTGAGTGAATCCTTCCCTTTCTTGAACAGTTTGCTTCCATTGCAAGAAAAACTGCAGCAGTTCATCCAAGTATTTGAAGCGCTCGTCATTAACATCTGTGTACGGCTTTAAGAATGGCTTCCTCTTCTGCTTCCCTTCATCTTTAGACCTCACGTTCATACAGTCAAAGAACTTGTCCATTAGCAGGATGAGATTTGCAGTTTCTTGGGCATCTTCACCGCCATACTGCTGCATCACCTTTCCTACTGTCTCACTCAGTACTTGCACAGCCAGTCGCACGTTCATGACCGATGATGGGGTGAGATGCACATGGTGGTGGCTAAGGCGTGTCATCTTGAGCTGCCGGCCACAATCATTCTGATAAATATCTACAACGTGCTTCCAGAGAATGTTTTTCCCATTCCTCCACAAGTATCGGGTGTTTTTTCCAGCACCGGAGCTGCTCAGGTTGTTACGCATTGTCTTCATGAGGTGTGGGGGGTCTGAAATAAAGAACAACTCTCTGTCCTTTGCAAAGTGATTCTGGGTCTTGTACGTGTCGCTAGTGCCTTGCATGTCATAGAGGCGTTGGTTTGGAGTCGCTTTGTCGCTAGTCGATGAAATGACCTTTAAGTTGCAGACCTGCTCAAGAAGGCCAACTGCCCTCCAAAACAGGGGATACATGGCATCAGCGGTGACATTTGGGGTACCAAAGTACCCCAGGCTCATGCTGAGGGATGTGTTTACGCCCACAACATAAAACACTAGGGCATGTGTTGCCAGCTCCTCGCCACCACTAACAAAGCCAACCATTTCGCCTGACCGCTGGTCAAAAACAAGGTCCGACTTGATAGTCATCTCATCGTGCAACAATGCCACAAAGCGTTGGTTGTCAGTGAAATCCTTCGTAGTCTCCTTGATTAGGTCCAGCGTTGCCTTGTTGAATCCTGCAGATGGATGCAGCACGTTTGTGTAGTCATGTAGGGTGGACTCACCTGGCAGGTGCAACACTCCTGTTTTTCTCAAAGTGTCGTACGCCGCCGGACTTCTGCTGTGCAGCAGAATGGCCAGTCTCACCATCATGGGATGCCACCGCATGCCCTTTTTGCCCTTGCAGCTGAAAGCCTTCAACTGCTCTTCCCAGAACAATTTGGTCAGGGGGTTGTTGAGGGTAGATACCTTTCCTTCCATCACCGACTTAAGTGAACCATGCATTGATTCACTCACTTGCACACTTTCAGCACTCAATTTGTTTTGAAATGTAATGAGCTTATTCTCTACACATTTTGAGTGAAGCCTTGTTTTCTTCAGTGTCTTTTTAAGGGCCGCAGCAGGCAGCTTCAGTGGATTGTTCTCCCTGATTGTGGCACCAGAGCAAGATTTCACAGCCCTTTCTCGCTTTTTGTGGAGCAGTGATCGAACATAGCTACAGTGTTCACACACATGAATACCGCTATCCAGCAACAAAACACACTTAGTCGCTCTTACAGCTGATGTGTGTTCATCTACAGATTTGCATAACACATGCCTAAAGTACAGCTGCCCCTTGCTGGGGAGTTTGGCAAACTCCTGCAGAGAGTAATCAGTGACTCCCTCGCAGATCTGCTTTCCATTGAGTCATGAGAAATGATTTCAGATGTATACTTTCAATGTTCATATCTGTTGGCACTGGCAACCCATAAACTTGCGCAGTGGCTACAAAGTCAGACCTAACATTCACTTTGAACCTGAGCACACTGTCATCAAGGATGGCAAGAACAATCTGTTCCTCGGTGCTGCTGATCTTAATCCAGGGTGATGGCAAACTTTCCGCAGCTTGTTGTACTTCACCAAAGTTGTAGTAGGCAACTGTCTCTGGAATCTCAGGAGGATGTCTGTCTGTCTGAAAAAAACAATTTAATAAATAAATGTTATATTGCAGAAAATAAAAGTTAACCACCGGTGCACAGCATAGCTATACTCACTGCATTTTGGAGGCACAATCACATCATGGCGAACTGTATCAGAACTATTAGTGCACATGCACAGCTTGACTGCATTCTGCAGGCACATTCAAATCATGCCAAACTGTACAAATTTAGAAACGGCTTACCACTACCAGTAACGAGCAAAAAGTATTAATAATTTGTTTTATTTTATTTATTGCATTAATGCATTTACTTAATTTTTTTTAAAGTTCTTTACTAAAAAATAAAATCATTTCTGATTATATTTCGTTCAACACTGCAAGAAAGCAAGTCTTAGAGTTGTTCATTAAAAAGTACGTGTATCCTGTTGTAAAATGAGGAAATAGAAAACTAATATGTATTTGAACCCCAACAGAATGTTTATTCTAGCCCAGCCCTGAAAGTGGCGACTAGACAACATTTGTGAGTTCAAAAAGTGTAACTCGCCAAATGGACTGAACCCATAACAGGTCGGTTGGATCAGTATTATTATATGTACTGCAACGACATTTTTGGACAGTTTCACTCACAATTCAGACCTCTCTGTGTAATGTATGCACAGCAATACGCTTTCACATCACTTACTGTATTACTCTGGTTTACAACTAAGAAACATTTTCACAAGTAGGGCCTTTCTGCAAGTGTACACTACAAAAATAGATGGCATGCCACATGAAAAAAAAAATAGTGTTGTTTAGTTTGAAATACTCAAATAGCGACTAACTTTTTGTATTTGTCCAGTAAAATGTTTGAGTGTGTCGCTAATAACTAGTAAAGAAAATTTACTAGCCTCTTTTCATCTTGGGTTCAGCATCCACAATCACTTGAACAGTACGTTGATTAATTTGATGCTATATCACAAATGAATATATAGGAGGGCACAGCCTCTCAGGGCTGTGTACTCTCACTTGACTTACCGGAGGCTTTCTCGCAGGCAACTTCGAGGTTTCCACACTTCGCTGTGGCATCCACAAGGTTGGTAGGCTGCCTGGCTTAAGGGAGCGACGCTTGCCACTCTCTGAAAGCATATCAATAATGAATATAAATACAGGAAATTCATGACATCAATTTTTTTATTATTATTATTATCATCATGATCAATAACGACATCATAATAGTTGTATGATATATATCAATAGACTCTACGACTCAACTGTAGTATTACTAAACTGACAGGTTGATTGACAGGTAAATTGCTAGTGGTCCAGTGTTGTAACTTGGGGGCTGCTTGTTTCCATAGTGTTTATTTTTATTTTAAAAAAAGAAAAAGACAAGTATTGTCTATTTTCTGTAGGCACAACTGACCTCGACCTGTATTTAATGTGGTCTTTGTGTAGGTGCTGGCCATAGCCTCAGCGAATGCATTCCAGCCACACACAATCACACAGTGACACAGCGAATGCATTCCAGCCACACACAATCACAAAGTGACACAGCGAATGCATTCTGTAATGCGGCCCTCACTGCAAAGTTGTTTCATGGCTCTATTTGTTAATACCGCATATATTACACAAAATTAACGCAGGAAACAGACATACCTGAAATTCTAATGCATTCTGGTGTAAAATGTCGAGAACATATTGTGGCTCTTGAAAGGTTGAAACTTGCATCGCACCGATTTACTGCTCGAACAAGGGCCTTCTCCCAGTCCTGATGTTTGGACTGCCGGATGGAAAAAAACGCCACGCCACGGTTCCTAACACTACATGTGCCGCATCCAACGATAGCACAGTTGCTTCCAGGCATCGTTAAAAATTAATCGGAACACCTTGATAGATCAAAACATTCCGGTAGCACCTTCCAACAGAAAACGGAAATAACAAATGCAAAGTATTCGACTGACATGCGCAGTGGAAGTCTATCGCTTTGGCCACGGAGATACCGATCCTCTCCCCTACATATCTCTGTTCTGACGAAGAGAGAGTGGGAGAGTGTTCCAGGTGGATGGACCGTATACTGAGAAGGAGCGGGGGTCGAAAGTGCTGAGTTTGGTCTGGCGGATGTGGAGGCGGAGAGGGGCGGAGCGGAGGGAGCGGGAAGGAGTGTAGGGGTGAAGTAAGTTTGAGAGATAGGCAGGAGCGCAGTTGTTCAGGGATTTGTAGCAGAGAGACAGAATCTTGTATTGGATGCGTTGTGGGATGGGAAGCCAGTGAAGGAGTTTGAGCAGGGGAGTGATGTGGTCGGATTTGTTTCTTTCTGAGGACGAGGCGGGCAGCATTGTTCTGGACGCGCTGGAGAGTGGATTTCGCTGGTGCAGAAGTCATCTCTTTGTCACAAGTGTCACACATCTTGCATCTAATCCACATTATGGTCTGCGGGGTTAAATCAAGATCTATGCCCTTTGCAGATGGGTGGCATTTGCCTATTGATGGCATTGCTTTTATCCTGGCTTACTTAACTCTTTCTACCCCAACACCGAATTTGTAAAATGTTGCCGTTGTCCTCTGAAGACTGCATTGCAGTGCAGGACACAGATCGACCATGATAGTTCAAGGGTGATGCCAGAATAGCTTGGCGCCCATAGGCGCCAAGCTATTCTGGCATCACACTTGAGCTATCATGGTCGATCCTTATCTTCCTATGGTGTGTCTGGGGTAGAATGAGTTAAGTCAGCTACACAATATCAAGATTGATCGTGCGGGTGGTGGGATCATTTTTATATATGCATGTGACTGTGTGTGTGTGTGTGTGTGTGTGTGTGTGTGTGTGTGTGTTTGTGTGCGTGTGCGTGCGTGCTTGTATTTTTGTCATTTACGTAGTAGATGTAGCAACGGCAAGTTTGAAAACTGGTTCTGTTACCAATAACTTTTTACCGTTGCAAAATAAAGGTTCTTCGTCTCTCTCTCTCTCTCTCTCTCTCTCTCTCTCTCTCTCTCTCTCTCTCTCTCTCTCTCAAGATCTAGCTCTTTCTCGTCTCTCTGTATCTGTACTTCTAGCTCTTTCTCTTCTCTCAGTTTCCAAATCTCTAATTCTTTCTCGTCTCTCTGTTTCTAAACTTCTAATTCTTCTTTTCTAAGGACTCTTTCTCTCTCCCTGTCCTCTCTATCCTTACTCACTTTTCTACATAGTCAAAGAGCCTGTCCTCCTTAAGACCTAATCTTTTCCCTTGTCTAATATAAACCTCTGCTAGGTCCGACTCCATATTTAAGGCAACAACTTCCAAAACCGAAAAAAAAAGTAAAAATACAAAAATACTTCAACAGAAAAATACAAAAATACAGAACAAATTTAAGAAGAGAGCTTAAAAAGAAGGGCCACAGAAATGTCAACAGCCTACGCATAAGAAATAGCAACCGACTTGACGTCCAGCTAGAACGGAAAAAAAAAAAACGACAGACCGTAGAGCAAGGAAAAAGAATAGTACAAGCTATACAAAAGTAAGAAACAAGAATTAGCTCCTCGTAAGATCCAGAAACTACATAAACAAAGGATCTTACCCCCTAGAATCGGAGAGGGGAATATCAATACAAACAAACAACCATCAAGGATCAGGAATTTATTTAACGTCTTTCCACACATTAGTAATATTAGATAAAAACAACACCAAAAAAAATAATATATATATATATATATATATATATATATATATATATATATATATATATATATATATATATATATATATACATATACACACACACATACACATACATACATATATATATATATAAATATAAATCATATATATAAATCAACCAAACACACAACTTATGAATATCAAAGAATAGCAATAATTAACATCCAACCACACACACAAATTACTTATTATAATTGTTTACCCACCAGACTATGAATTAATATATTAACTATTGGAATGGCAATATTACTATGTAAGATGTCATACAAATTTTCTGCTAAGTGATCAACTGTTATGTTATTTTTTTTCAACAGATTCATTGTAATAGGACACTCACAGAGTATATGTTTAACAGAGATGGGGCTTAAACACTCGCATTTGACGTCTTTTGCGAATTTTGTTTTCCAAGAATTTAGTCGTAACTTGTATATCAATGAAGCCGTTTTTCTTGAACAAGGTGGAACATGAGAATTATATTTCATATCATCGTTGTGAAAAAAGCTGTTTAGCACAGAGTACATTTCATAATTGCCTATTATTACAAACTGCTGAGTTTTCTCTATTTATAGCTCCCTTTTTGCTAGTCTGTCACAAATTTCATTCCAATAAATTCCGCAGTGTGAGGGTATCCAAAGAAAATCGATCCCTATTCCTCTGGACATAATACAGCTCATACTATGTTTTATTTCATATATTAAGTCTTTTCTAGTGTTACAATCCCAGCTTTTTAGACTATATAGGACAGATTTAGAATCGACACAAATCAAAATGTTAAATATATCATAAGGTAGAAATTGAATATAATTTAGTGCCACGAGAATCGCATACAGTTCAGACGTAAAGATAGAAAATCCTTTACCAAGATAAAAAGATTTCTTCACTTTGAGATCTGGAATAACAAAGCCTGCACCACAATCTGAAGAATCTATGACAGACCCATCTGTGAACATTTTCAAATGTTTAAAATATGTTGTCTTTAATTTTTCTTTCACTAAATTTGCTAAAACGTTCACATCCTCATCTTTTTTCAAATCTGTGTAATCTATATTGAAAGTAGCATTAATGTTCCCACGGAGGTATAGTAGGAGTTACTGGTAAAACGGGAATAGACTTGATATCTATATTGCAGTGTTCTATAGCATCTTTGACATAATTACGTATAGGTGAAAGATACGGGATTGTTTGCGCTCTCTTCGGGAAATCCAAATCTGCGTCTAAAAATATGTCTTCTCGTACTGAATTTTTGACGGACAGGCTTCGGACAATGTATTTTGCAGTTGCTAATTTACGTTGGTCAGATAAAGACAGAATACCTGCTTCTTTGTAGGTTTTTACAGTATTAGTATGAACTGGCACTCCAAGGGCTAATTTAACTGCTTTACTGTCAATGCTTTGCAGCTTCTGTAGAAGTGTAGCTGAGGCAGTAAAGTAGACTTCATGACCATAGATAAGTGTTGATCGAACTAAAGATGTACCAAGGTGTAAAACAGTTTTAATGTCCTGACTCCATGGTTGTGAGTTTATGATTTTTAACAAGTCTTTTTCTTGCCTTATTTAATATGGCTGCTTCAATATGAATTCTCCAAGATAATTTAGATGTAAAATGTACACCTAAAAACTTTACACAATGTTGGTAGATTAAAGGCGTCCCATTTAGGGATAATTAGGCAATGTTTTAGCACTTTCCCCATTATTGAAAAGCATTAAACAAGTTTTTTCCCCAGATAATTCTAGACCATTTTCTTTCATATAGTTTGATAATTTGTCCAATTCAATCTGATAAATTTTTTGAACGTAATCTACGATTCTTTTGGGGTACATTTTCTGAGATTAGTGTTTATACATATAGCGATATCATCTGCATATTGTACCACAGTAGTGTCCTGTGAGAGAGATTGTGGGAGGTCGTAAATTAACACAGTGACAACCATCAACAATTGCACTCTGTACTACAGTCCCTACGCTAGGATAATAATAATAATAATGCATAGCATTTATATGGCGCATTTCTCATATTTATAATATAACTCAATGCGCAGAATGTAGCCGCGAACTGAACCCAACAAGCACGCTCACGTGAATCACACGCATTCACTCACACACTGTACGTAAACACAGAACATTCACGTGGTGCTAAGGGCAAGCTCAAGCGAGCTACACGGTATTTGGAAATCGTTTTGTATTTGAAATTTTATTAAGTTGGCTGAAACTGATACCAAAGTGGAGGGGGAGGAAGAGCCGGAGTACCCGGAGAAAGAACCCCCGACGGTCAGCCCGAATTAACGGTGACACTTACTAGAGGAGAAAAATCCGACGCCGGAACCCGGAATCGAACCTCGCACCTTTAGCATTGGTGGCAGGCGCCTTAACCACTGCGCCACGGACCACAGACTATGTAATACTATATTCTACCCTACACCTAGCAAAAACAAATCAGGGTCACCATTGTAACGCACGCAGACTCTCCCCAGTCGCACGTACAGACTCTCAGCACAACAGACGCACGCACCACCACTGACTCAGTCGGGCGCTTTCACGCGGCACAACTAGAACACTATTTCTATTTTTATAGGCTCTTTTATGGAAAAAAACAACAAAAACACTCAAAAATATTCTTTACACTATACACTTCTCACTACAAGCACATCAACACCGCATACGCATACACAACGTAAAAACCAGGCAACGTAATTGTCCCCACAATCCAACCTGTTCCACTGGTGTTATTGTTCTGCAACGTTTTGTCCTTCCAGGTCTAGGCGTGTAGTTCCTCGCGTCGCACGTTTCTGAGTAGTCCCTCGTTCCTCGTACCATGGACGTCCTCCTGACTTGCTCCCGTGGGCACCGGTTGCTCACTCCTCGAGTGATGAAAATATTTTAATGACCTCACGATAGGTCCTCTGGCGGCAGCCTCCGTTGACTGACGTCTCGGCGTCACGTCGCTCCGCTCCACACAAGAACTCTGTACACAATGTCCTGATATCATAACAATTGCAACACACACACAACTTGGATAATATGAGGTACCTTACGTAGCGTGGCTGATACACATGACTGACTCTCACACGTTCATTCACACACACACGTGCGTCATAACACGAACTACTTCTGTAACACATCATAACTCTGTCACTACATTGAAACAGACACTCTCGCCATACATTATTTCATACATTGGAAAAGACTATACTTAAACCAACCACGTACTACCTTCATAACGACTTAGGCATACACACCTCACATTCCTTAGTTATCCATCTCGGTAAATAACTACATAGGAAAATCACCGGTTATCTCAACCGAATTCCAAATCGACATAAACTGAACCAAATCAACGCTACACAACCGAACTAAATCTTACTAACGCATACTACCTTTAACTCAGTAGCTGTCGATAATACATATAAAAACATTCCTGAATTCTAGGTTTCAGAGTCTTGGAATGCGTCTAGCATATCTATCATTCGTCCATCCACAATGACAGAATAGCCCGTACTGCCTAATCTAAATCTATGTTAGACTGAGCTGCGGCCCAAAACTCCGTGCAAAACGCTTTCTCTATGATTGCATGTGGCCTCGTGCATTCACGGGATATTTGTCACAAGACAAACCGCTGACAAGAACGTACCACGCAAAACCCCGGGGTGAACTCTATGCATGGGCATAGAGCTTTATCACAACGTCACACGAAAGGCCTCCTCCTGACGCTAGACCTCACTTTAAAGAGATGGTGGGAGGGGGAATGGGGGTGGGGTGGGGGGGGGGTAGGGGGTAGCTCGTAGACCAATCGCATACCAAAGAACAGCGCTTGGACTCGCTGCTGTGTTAATAAGATGGCACCCCAGCCCAAAGATGTTCCTATTTTCAAGTTAATCCTTCTGATCCATCTCCTTCTGCTCTAGCCCAATCTCTGATCCGCACACACTGGCACTCAGAAATAAAGACGGACACACGGCAGTCCAGAGTTTCCACATTCCTTCTGCGATAAGATAAGTAGTGACTGATGACAACTTGTTTGTTTATTTTGTAAAATTATTAAATTGTGTTGTAATTGTCTTTTATAAGCGTGTTTCTTTCTCCGTTGGGTTCTCGGACACACGGCAATTCCCGCCATTCGTAAGCTCTGTAGTCTGGCGTAGCGATAGCTATTCTAAAGAAGAATGATAACACGAGCAGCAAACTGAAGTCAGTTACGTGGTAGTCCGCCACACCTGGAACCGTCGAGGTTTTGCTTTACGGTCATAATAATGCTTCCCCTTGTTCTGCGCCTTCTCTAGTTCTTCTCGAGCCATCCTGAGGGTATCCTTCAGCTTCTCTGTCAGATCGAAGACATACTGGTAACTGATCTTCACCTCAGGCTCGTCGATGTCCTTGGTCCACAGCTTCTTCAGTATGTGCATGATCCCCTTACAGTCCTGCCGTACAGTAATTCAAAGGGAGAGAACCCTTCTGAATCCTGGGGAACTTCACAGTATGCGAAGAGCAAGGCATTGTTGTATCTATGCCACAACCTTGGCTGCTCAGCACACAATTTCTTCCGCATAGTTTTCAATGTTCCGTTAAACTTTTCAACCAATCCGTTACGCATGGGGTGGTAAGGAGTCGTACTGAGGTATAGGAGGAACCGATTGACTTCCTTCATGCAGTCGGAGACGAACTGAGTCCCTATCTCACTCAGGATCTCCTAAGGAATCCCCAGACGGCTGAACATGTCCACGAGCGCCTCTGCCACTGTTGGACTGTCAATCTTCTTTAGTGATATCGCCTCTGGGTATCTTATAGCGTAATCCACCAGTGTCAGAATGTAGCGATGACCATCTTCACTTGGAGGAGATATTGGCCCCACCAGATCAACCCGCTTGAAAAGCATATCGATCAGCGGCATCTCCTCGAGGGGAACCTTGGGCACCTTTCCCTTGGGGATTGTCTTCTGGCATATGACGAACGATCTGCAGAATCGGGTGACGTCGCCCCTAATATCATTCCAATAGGAAACTGCTCGGATCCTGTCGAGGGTCTTGCTGATTCCAAGGTATCCTCCTAAGATCGAATCGTGGGCCAGTTTCATCACCTGCATCCTCAGGGGTTTAGGAACCACCACTTGACGGACAGGCTTGTCTCCATGCTGGTGCATACCCGGGACAGGATATCCTTTCTGGTCTCGAAGGTTATGTTCTTTCCTCTTTGCGTCACGGGCTCGGTCTTACCTCGGAACTAGGCAAGCGAAGGGTCGGCTCTCTGTAACTCCACCATCTTGTCCCTATTCACCACGGCTGTTTCTGTGTTGTCAGCCACTTTTAGAGGGATGGTCTGGTGGCTCGTCTATGCTTGACTTCTCGTGGTAACGGCACAGGTTTCAGGTCTCCATTCCGGATCTGGATCCTCTGCGTTTCTGACACCGTCAACGTTACCGATGATACAGTAGACTGGGGTCTTCACGCATAACGCCTTCACCTCTCCTGTCAGGTACGGGGTGTTGACACTGACCTCGGTAATGGGGATAATTCGCACAGTTCCGTCCGCCAGGATGAGGGTTGACCACTCCTGAAGCTACTGGTCTTCAGCTTTTAGGTCCTCTCTCACGATGACGCCGCTGCAACCCGTGTCTCAGCACTCTCACTGATGTGTTGCCGACGAATCCTGACACCACCGGCATGTTGGACACTTCACTCTCAGGCAGCCCGATCAGTGTTGGAAACTGGTAAGAATGTATCTCCATCGCCAACTGGAATGCGGCCACCCCTTCTGAAAGACTCGATCTGCTCCAGTGTCGCCCGCCTTTCTCCAGACTCAGTCACTAGATCACGTCAAATTATTGGTCAGTACAGCGGCGGCTGTGTATTGAGACATGGTACCACTTATGCCTACTGTCGCCCGGTCTTGGTTGGGCCTTCTGGTGTTGTCGCCTCGGGGAACACCCTTGGAAGGACAACGTATCGCCTTGTATCCCTTCTTTCCACAGGAAAAGCATGTCAGGCTCTCCACGGACATCTGTTTCAGGATATCTCTGACTTCTTGTTTTTCTTCTGCTAGTGTAGACACACGCTGCGGCTTGCCGGGCCCGGCGAACGTCATGGGTGTGGGTGTCCAGGTATCTTTGAGCGAAGTCTTCTAGGGCCTTCAGGGACTGGTCCTTTTGCTCCCTGAGGTGGGCGGCCAGGTCCTTAAAACATGCACTGAAGACTTGTTCTTTGATGATGAGGTCACACAGGTCCTGGTACTCCTTCTTTAAGGCAGCCAGCTCTATACATTTCTCTACGTAGGTCCTGATTCTCTCGATGAATAGGCCGGGTGTTTCTCCTTCCTCAGGCTTGCAATTCCGGAATCGTCGTCTGTAACCCTTTTTAGTTAAATCGTACTGTCTCAGCTGGGCGGCTCTTAACTTGGCTTCTTCTCTTGGCAGGCGGGTGTAGAACTCAAGCGGCGCTTTGCCGGTTAGAAGTACGCTCAGTTTGATTGCCCAAGTATCTTGTTTCCAGTTGTTGCTACTTACAAAGCGCTCGAACCGCTCCAGGTACGCGTCCATTTTATCTGATTTTTCTGCTAAAGGCGGTAGTTTTGGCGCACGGGCTGTTTGCTGTCTGGTGGCTACGGCTCCTGTTTCAGTTGGCCTCTAGCCCTGTACCTCTAACTCCATTCTCTTGAGCTGAATTTCGTGTTGTCGTTGCCTCTCTGCATCTTCTCGCTAAATTTCGAGTTTCATGATTTCACTCTCTTTGGCTCTTTATTCTCTCACCAATTTCCTTTCTTCTCTCTCCAGTTTCTCTTTTTTCTCTCTCTCTCTCTCTCTCTCTCTCTCTCTCTCTCTCTCTCTCTCTCTCTCATTTACAAACTCAAGGAGTTCCCTCCAATCCAAATTCCTTGCCAACTCTCTGGAATGTAGCCATTTCCGATGTCGCCATCTCTGCGTTTCACGGCTGGCTGTTGTCTCTTGCTGCCCTTTCCACATAGCCAACTGAAGAAGTCCCGTCGGCGGTGCCAAATGTTGCGTGGTAGTCGTAGTCTTAGTATGATACATTCACACCAGACGCACGCACGTAGGGTTCTTGTAAAGAAACTTCACTCAGCTGCAACTCGTCACACGTGGCACAAGGTTGTAGACCACAATGGAGTAACAGTTCCAACAATATTTATTTGCAGCGATGCAATTTCAGCACAATGCATCCCCAAATGCATCCACTCACTGATACACTGTCTCCTCTACAATGCATCAACACTTTTGACACACTGCGTCTCTCATAAAATGTACACACATATTTCTAACACCGTTTTTTTTTTTATACTATTACAGATTTTCAGAATAATCCAGCAAACTTACACAATTCAAAGAATCAGAAAAGAAAACGTAACCAAAACTTATTAATATTCATTAAAAAAAAAAAACACGCTAGATCAATCCACAAGTTTCTACTAATGTCTAGGCGCATTCGATAAAACGTTGCGAAATGTAACCAACAACGTTGACGCCATATCTGAGGTCACTAGAACGATTGCGACCCTGCTCGAACCTTCCAGTCTAATGTAGGTCAAACTTTACAACATTATTGCGAAAATACGCGTCACAACAAATATCGATCGCAATTCTTCGTGCAAAAGAAAATGAGTCGCCCCCCCCCCCCCCCACCACCACCACCCTTTGCACCCGCCACACACACACACACACACACACACACACACACACACACACACACACACACACACACAACTTTCTCTGATCAGCGTTCAAAGACTGCGGAAAATTCAAGCGTACATCAACTATTAAAGCGTTCACGTCTTTGGGAACAGCACATCGATCATATAAGTTTGACCCTTTCTGTCCTACAGCACAACAGTTGGAGACGAACAATGACGATAGTTCAGGGGACGTTCTTTGACGTCTTTCATTTATATGGGTCAGGTTGATGTGGAAACACCTCTGAACTGTCATGGTATATTAAATGGAAGGAGATGTTACTATTGTTAAAGGGTAGTGCTTTACCAGATTGGCGTCTTACCTTTGCATGCGTGACTGATGTGCAAACACCATCAAACTATCACAATTTATTCAGAGGGAGGTTATGAAACAGTGTTACTAATGTTGGAGGGTAGTGTTTCGTCAGTTTGACGTCTTTCCTGCCTGGGCGTCAGGTTGATCTGGAAACATCCCTGAACTATTATAAATATTCAATGGGAGGTAAATTATGAAAGTATCTCTATTGTGCAATGGTAGTACTTTATCAGTTTGGCGTCATTCCTTCTTATAGGTCAGGCTGATGTGGAAACACCCCTGAACTATCATGATGTATTCAGAGTGAGATTATAAAACGTGTTACTATGAAATAAAGGTATGGCGAGTTTCCATTGTAGGCGACAGAAGCATATGTGGAAACACTCCTGAACAATCATGATTTGTTCAGAGGGAGGTTATAAAATTTGTTACTATTGTTCAAGGGTAGTGCTTGATCAGTTTGACGTATTTCTTTCCTGGGCCGTGAAAGTCAGGTTGATGTGGAAACACCCCTGAACTATCATGATGTATTCTGAGGGAGGTGTATGAAACATGCTACTATTGTTCAAGGGCTGCGCCAGATCAAGACACCGTTCCATGCGCCAAGCTAATCTGGCACAACCATTGAAATATCATGAAATTTCAGCGATCGTGCGTGATGATAGCTGAAGGGTGGTCACAGATATTCTCTTGACTTGTTTTAACCTTTGCTGTCAGTGGACGCAGATTGTGTTTCTGAAGTCTTCGTAAATTCAAAGCCAAAAACCCCCGCCGTCCAAGGAACATGAATACAAAGTGTTTCAGCAAGATGCATAGATCTTCATGAGCCCCCCCCCCCCCCTCCCCCCCCCCCCCCCCCCCCCCCCCCCCGCTGTTGATGTTGCGGGGGTTCATGAGGATCCATGCCTCTTGCAGCTGCGTCGTGTTCAATGTTTTCGGCAGTTAAGGGTTAAGCATGATTGCACAAGGATAGTGCCAGATGAGAAGGCGCCTTCCCAAGATCTGTATCTGCCATCTGGCACTACTAACATCATTACATGGTATAAACCGTTTGACATTGGAGCGAACGGTTTGTTTTCCCAAATATCTCCGAAAGAAACACATTTCTGTACTACTTTAAGAACAATTGTCTTCTTTAAGCCTCTTTACACTTTTTCTCATTTGCCTGGCTCTATTCGTTGTTTCCCCCTGGTCGTCCGTTCTCAAGGCAACGGGAGTCCCCTTGTCACATGTTACAATGGTATCGTGTGATAAGTAGACTCCCTTATTAAATGTTACGATGACAACGTTACTCTCTGAGCAAAACCTTCTCCCCTAAATAATTCTTTGGCCAATCACATTTCTCGGTACAGACAAATCCTAATCTTCATTCAGTCAAAGCTCTAAACAAAACTGATATGCCAATAAATGAATAATTTAGGGGCTACACAAGAAAAAGAACTGATATGTTCTAGTGCTAGTACCAGTTTCATACAAAACATAACCAAATAATTGGATAAGTGAGATAATATCAACAAGAAAATTGAAATGAAGCGAAGGCCCTATCACTTACTGACCGCACTCGAAACGGCGAGGCAACAAAAAGTTGAATAAAGAAAAGTTGAAGAGGTTACGCAACAAAATAACTATATGCACGCGTTATGTTCGACCTATATTACCAAGTTATGTTGAAGGCGGGCTGGAGACGACTTTTACAGGCTTTTTGTTGCATTAGTGACGTTACGCTCATTGTATGACGTCGTCAGTAAATATTTGGCTCATTGTCGTGTGAATGAACACGCGCGGACACGAAAATCCGGTAGAGCACACGCCTACGTGTCTTTTGTTGTTGTTGTTGTTGTTAACTTTTATTATTTATACTAACCATTTACGTGCGCATAGTGTGTGTGTGTGTGTGTGTGTGTGTGTGTGTGTGTGTGTGTGTGTGTGCGTTTGTGCGTGTTCCCGTGTCTGTGTCTGAGTACGCGCACACGTGTGCGTGCGTGCGTGCGATCAGCCTCGTAGCTGTGAAAGCATGTACATTTCGTGCAGACAATGCTGAGAACAAAAGCCAATGTGGAAAACAGTTTATTTATTAACATGAAAATGTGCACGTACAGTATGTTCACATAACTGGTAACTTTTCTGATATGTCACAAAGCTGTCTCCGCTTTGTCTCTGTACTGAAAAGCAGAACATTTAATCCTTTGGGTGTGTAGCGGTTTTAGTCGCGATCGGATTCCTGCAGGAATCATCGCGACTAAAACCGATATCGACACCCAAAGGGTTACGGTTGACACATTTAAACTCTCTGATACATTTTGACTGGCTGATTTCACTCAATGACACTTTCAGAGGCAAAAATCCGGAAATCAGAAACACTGATTGTCAGAAACAGCGCGTCTTTCGACGCAAACAGTAGATCAAAAGCCTGGACAAACATGCGGTATTGTATATGTGTCATCCTCGGCCTGTTAAGTCCACTGGTTCTTTGAAACAGGTGAATTTTGGACCTACTTCTGATTTCCGAACGACGTCTGCTTACGTTCATTTTCGAATGAGTCACAGTGGAACTTTCACTGAATCTCGCGTACCTAAACTGAACCGTCTCGTCTCGGCCAATGAAAGTGATTCAAGATTTAAGATTAAAGATATGTATTGTCCCAAATGGGATATTCTTGTTACAGATACCGCCGTGATATGGCCTTAGTCGCCTGCTCGGCGTTAAACCCCAATAACTAATTTGTTACAGATCACAGATCATGCTTGGAGCCATTAAACCGTCCCGTCTCAGCTCAAGCAAGCGAGTTTGCAAGTGAGGGTTCGATCAATCCAAGCAAGCGAGTTGCAAGTGAGAGTTCAGAGCGAGTTTGCAGTAGAGTTCTACCCGCTCACCGGCAGACGATGTGAAAAAGTGTTAACGCGAGACATTTCAGTCCAGACAAGCAAACGGGTCGGCGTCGGCTTGAGTTAGTCAATGCACTTCTATGTGTGGACCAGCTGAAGATAAAGTCGTCCTGTGGCGGGATATTTTCCTCGCTTGTGTATACTCTCCACCGTGTGCTACATGTGTGACACAGAACAGGTCAAGCAAACTTCGACACAGGTTAGCAACATAAACTGAGTGAAGAAAATGAAAGCGACATCATCCGAAACACTTAAGTGTTTCCGATGAGGTCGCTTTCAAATACTGACAGGAAACCTAAGTGTTTTCGAAAATTCAGATGATGCATGCAGTTGATGAAAGCGTGAAAACTGGAAGACAGCAAAGTTTACACCATGCGTATAGCAGCTATAACATAACAGAACATATTTTTCTTACACACCTTCTTTGCGCATTTGAGCGGAAAAGCTGTATCGTACACACGCCTACGGTTGGCCAAAACACCGTGAAGTAAGTCATTAGTACATGTATTAAGTACTTAATACATGTATTAAGGCAGCCAATGAATAGTCCAGATATCGACACACGTGACAGACTTTTAACATGTATTAAGTCAGCAGTAGATGCAATAAATACTTAATACATGTACTATTGAATCAGCCAATCAAAGCAGCGCTTACAGTTTGCAAAATGTGTTGTGAGTAAACATGGCGGAAGGACAGACATTTCTTCGCCGTGCGCTACAAAGATTGACACATTGTGGCAACTCGCTGATACCTGGTGTGGATCCACCTGCTGTAATATCACAAGGTATGTAAAATATTCATGCATTTATCCCTTCAAATATACAGTTAATACCATAGAAAGCGTCAACGGACTCCAAATTTCTAATAGGATTACCTCGGTGAAACTGGGTCCTACTAAAACCCGAAATAACCTGTCCTAAGCTAAAATAACCATATCTGTAACTATTATTGCGTACCTAAACACAAAATAATCATGTTTTAGAAGTTTGATTTACATTACCATGATTTAGTTTAGTTGTACTAGTAAGCCGTTTTCCACTGCTGTTGTTGCGTCGATTACTTCCCTTGCTACACGATCGCGCTGTCTGAAAACAGTCGGAATAACCTCTCCTAAACCAAAATAACCACATAAACACATTCTGTTAAGTACTTAAAGTCGAAATATTCTTATATTTGAGGTTGTAGGTGCCGTAAAAGTTGTTTATTTAGCATTAGAAAGCTTCGAAGGGATCGTTCTTTGAGCCTCTTGATCTATGCCTGTCTTCACCCTACGCGCATTCGCCCAGACCGTTCGGCCCAAACACATTTCGTCCAATGACGTTTCATCCCCGATGCTATTTAATGAAACACATTACGCTATGAACGGTCCAAGGTAATCAGTTGACATTCAAAGAGAACATAACAGGACCGTTTCTGATCTCAAATATAAACGTTTCCGAGACTCTTTTTTTTTTTTTTCTATTAAAAAAAAAAGAGGAATCCTAATTTCATGTTAATACATAAAGACAGTCTTATTGCATTGCAGCGTCCTAAAGTCACAATGAATTTAATTAATATTGATAGTATGGCCTCTAAACATGATATATGATTGGTTTAGCGGAGAATCAAACGTTGATTCTTGAATTTGGAACTTGAACTAGTGCCAGCGAAAAGTCGTCAAAGGTAAAATACTCTCAACGATCTGCCAATTTTCACTCAATTGGCAATGTGGCTTTGAAATGCAGCATGCAAAAAGTAAGCTCCGAGAAATTATTGGCTCTGGTGACATCTTTCACACATCACAGTGAAGACAAAGACCAGGCAAAGGGCAGTTGCATGAGTGAGCTTAGTCCTGCACCTTTAGCATGCTTTTTGAGAATTATTAATAATTTAATTTAGTTTCAGGCTAGCAGACTGAGCTGACCAATTGTTTAGAGTATATATTCACTGGTTGTATTAAATTCCCATACCGGTGCTGTTTTCATCTCTTTGATTTTGTTTTGTTATGTGTCTATTACTAGTATTAGTTAGGCTTGGTCAGCATTCTAATAAGAGTATTGAGTAATTTGGCATTTGTTGATTGGGATGCTGAGGAATTTAGATAATATACATGCAGAGATGTCTTTCTGTAATTGCAGCCTGGAATCACTAGAGTGGAGCATTGCGCAAGTGTCTGGCCGTACTCTTCCAGTGGAAACGGCAGCGTCACTGAAAGATCAGGTGACGCAGATATTGGAGGAGTCCCGAAAATGACAGAATCCCATGCGCCAAGTAAGTTGTATTTTATTGACATAGTGACATGGTTTGCCCCATTGTACCTCTATTTGATTTTTAATCCTGCAAAAAGTGAGAACACATAGTCAGACTGGAGCCCATGTCTTGTACAAGACTGAGAAAAAATATAACGCAGCTCTTAGTCTTACACGGGTTGTTTCTCTTTCACTAGTGAAACTTTCAGTACACTTTGCAAATAATTTTCTTAGAAAAAAGTACACCTTCCTTAACTGTGAAAAGTGTAGAGGACAGGTGGGAACATTTTCTTTGTACATTTACACATGTAGTAACAATACACTACATACATCATGGTACACAACATATGTGATAGGCAGTGCCTCAGGGAATGTGCTGTCTTCACTGTAGTCATTGCTGGGCCACTTTGTAGCATCGCCATGGATTAATAATTCTTTTTTTGTTGGCAGCCCACAGTACTTACAGAGTTTGGTGTGTTTCCAGGGGTGAGGCCCACGCTCCTCGATACCACATACCTGAGGAACAGCTGCAGTTGCTGCAGGATGTGCATTTCAGGACAACAGAAATGGCTAAAATACTTGAAGTTTCAGTCGCAACTGTGAATTCAAGGCTAAGGTATGTTGCAAAATGAGTAGCTGATATTACTTTAAGAATGGCATTATTGACTCAGGCAGCATTAGATATAATGACGTACTCTGCCATTAAGTAATTTTGTTAAGAGTTTGTTTCTGGGTCCTGTGTGCATTCCAAGTAATGGCTTGTAATGACACATTCACAGCTAAAAATAGCTAAGAACACTCCTCAGTCCTGCAAACAAACCTTGGCTTGGCAGATGTTGCCACTGATAGTGTTCTGTGGGAAGTAATTGCGAAGCTGTTGAAGTTAGATCCATAGGCAAAGAGTTAAGACATCCACATGCATTTGTGGTTGATGTATGATACTGGTAAAAAATGTACATAAACTAGATGTGTTTCAATTATTGGCTTTTGCTTGTTGGCAGAGAAAACGATATCCTTCAGAGGAGCAGATTCTCACAAATTGCAGACGCTGAATTAGATTAGCTGGTTTGCCCAACAAGGTGAGCAACTGGAAACAAAAAGATCGGGTCAAATTCAGTTGCTGCAAGGTTAAAGGGCAAAGGAACGGTTGTCCAGGTACACACTTTTAACATTTTTTAAAATTTTACTGGAGCCTTTTAAAGAATAGGTCAGCAAATAATCAGAAATGCCTGTTTCGTGGTACCTATTCAATTTTTAACAGCGATTTTAAAAAACTTTTAAGGGCCAAAAGGTAGCTGAGTTCTTATACATACTAAATTCATTTGACCCCTCGCAAAGGGTTCAAAGAAGGTTGGTACATTTCCAGAAAACATTTTCACTGACACAAAGCCATCCCTTTACTTAACCCATTTAGCCCTGATGCACTAGCGTTTGACAATGACAATTCAGGGGTAGTGCCAAATTAGCTTGGTGTCAGATATCATGGTCGATTCAGCTCCTGCAACTGGTACATAGTCCATTTGACACATTCAAAATGTGGAAATGCAGCCATGCGGTAAAATGACTTAAAGGCACTTAAACTGTGGCTCATTTCAGTGGCCAAAAGGTCACAAAATATTGTTGTTGGGGCTTCTGTTTTTACAACTGCTTCAAGGGTCTGTAGGCCCCCAGGTGTGCACACAGACCCCCATCTGAGTATAATAACGGGTCAAAAAATTTATTTAAGAAAAATTTCATCATTTCCATGTTCTTTAGTTTAAAATTAAATAACTGGTGAATTAAACATTCAAAGCCTAACTCCCTCTCCCTGAGTGATTGGTAATCGCTTTTACACACAACAGTGAGCACATGCGTGCGCGCAGGACACACACATGCATGCATGTCGACCACGTGTCTTCTTCGTGCTGAAGTTATTAGAACACGCAACCAAAACCTCTGAAAGTGTCGCAGTGCTGGGCACTATTCGGCGGTGTAAAACAGTCGGAGGGTGATAGTATATATGACAGCGTCTTGTCAAAACCATAGCATTTGAGCTTTTTTTTCTTTTTTTTTCATCATTTCGTCATTGAAAATCGCGTATGATTCGTGATTCGAAAGTGATAAGTGATTCGACAACGCCAGCAGTTTATGCAGTTTAGTCATACATGTAAACTGTGCAAGTTGTTAATTTCTCCTCCTTTTTTATTTTTTATTTTTATGTCCTTTTACAAAATCTGTTTCTTTCTTAATGAAGCTGTGAGAGACATATTTGAAGGACATCAGCTTGAGGCTACCATTGCTGCAGATGATGAAAGGCAGCTGCCAGCACCCACAGGTCAGGCAAGAGAAGTTGAACGAATCTCGTGCCCTTTGATGAATGACAGACTTCAGCTTCTCAAGGCTACTGTCGACCCGTTGTCCTCCAGAACTACGGCTGGACAGCATGAGGAAGTTAGGAGTGCGGCTTTACGAGGATGTCCTGAGATTCATTGCCGACAGTGAAATATCTGCATTGGTAATAATGTGTTTGGGCACACTTTGTTTCCAGTTACACAATGCTTTTATTGGCATTTACATTACAATGATTACATGCCCATGGGCCTGTCACATCTCCACTTGTTAAAATTAATCATGTATGCCTGCTAGTGCTACTAAAGTGTTAGTAAGGACTTCATAAATACACAGTAAAGAATTCTTGACAACCGGGTATGTACTTCCCAATGCAAGGCATCATTCAGTGTAACTGTAAGCTCTCTCTCTCTTGGCTTGACTTCGCGAACGAAGATTTTATAGGAGTTGCCCACGACGTCTGCAGGCTTGTTCGTGGCTGCGGAGGCCAATCCGAGACAGGCAGGTTCGACCGCAGTGGCTGCAGGGGAAGGTATGGCCAGGGTTCTGAGCTGCGGCATCTCTGTTTTTTCTCCTGAGCCGCTTGTCCTTAAGGCTAGCTCTGTGAGAGTCCTCAAAGGAGACAGCTGCCTTGTAAATGGTGGAGCGCCAGGTGTCACGGTCCGCAGCAAGCGAAGACCACTGGTGGTGGTCGATTTGGCAGGCACTAAGTGACTTCTTGAGACAGTCTTTGTATCTCTTCTTTGGTGCCCCTCTGTCACGGTGTCCAGTAGCAAGCTCGCCGAACAGGGTGATCTTTGGTAGGCGATGATCCTCCATCCTGGAGACATGCCCCGCCCAGCGGAGCTGTGTCCGCAGCAGCAAAGCCTCGATGCTCACAGTTTCAGCCTGTTCAAGGACCTCGACGTTGGTGACATAGTCACTCCAGTGAATGCCAAGGATGGTACGCAGGCAGCGCTGGTGGAAGCGTTCGAGGAGTCGTAGTTGGCTGCGGTAGAGGGCCCAGGACTCGGAACCATACAGCAGGGTGGTGAGGACCACAGCTCTGTACACGCTGATCTTGGTGCCTGTTTTCAGCTGTTGATTGTGCCACACCCGCTTGAAAAGTCGCCCGAAAGCGCTGTTTGCTTTTGCCAGCCTGCTGTCAAGCTCCTTGTCCAGCTTGGCGTCCGACGTGATAATGCAGCCAAGGTAAGTAAACTGGTGCACTGACTTTAGTTCAGACTCGCCAATGGTGATGTGAGGAGGGCGATACACTGTCTTGGGTGCCGGCTGATGGAGGACCTCTGTCTTTTTCAGACTGACCTCGAGTCCAAAGAGCTGGGCAGCATCTGCGAAGCAAGACGTGATGCGCTGCAGGGCTCTCTCTGTGTGTGCAACGAGGGCAGCATCATCAGCAAAAAGCAGCTCACGAATCAGTTGGTCTAGGGTTTTCGTGTGGGCCTGCAGTCGTCTGAGGTTGAACAGGCTGCCATCGAGACGATACCTGATGTACACTGCATCGTCATCATCGAGGTCCACTGTGGCCTGCTTCAACATCATGCTAAAAAAGATGGTGAAGAGGGTCGGTGCCAGCACGCAGCCCTGCTTTACGCCGTTAAGAATAGGGAATGGTTCCGAGAGGTCATTGTTGAGTCTGACCTGGCCTTGCTGGTCCTCGTGTAGCTGGACAATCATGTTGAGGAACTTTGGGGGACAGCCAAGTCGCTCCAGGATCTGCCACATGCCTTGCCTGCTCACAGTGTCGAACGCTTTTGTTAGGTCGACAAATGTTACGTACAGACCTTTGTTCTGCTCGCGGCACTTCTCCTGTAGCTGTCTCAGCTACTTTGTGGGTTAAATACAAACTTTTCAAAGATGTGGACCATGTATTTTATCTATGCTCTGACTTGAAACACAGATTTTCCCACGCAAACTGTCTGTTCAGGGGTGAACAAAGGTCTGAATTATTCCGCCGTTTTGAGGATTTCCTCGGTAATCTCGCCGATTTTCCGCTCCTCAAACTACTATTTACTATACTACTACTACTGTTTCCGTGTATAATTTCTTTCGCCTTTTTAATTTCCGCTTTTTTTTTTCAAAGTCAATTCAGACCTTTGGTGATGCTTACCGATGTGTGCATGCAGTTTAAAGTAGTCTCTATGAAGAGCTAATCAGCATCTGTACATGGTTAGTGCTAGTAAGTTACTATCAGTATGATAGTGCTCCTATGGCATGTAATTGATGTAGCAAGAGTACGCAGTGGCTGAAAACATGATACATGAGGAAAACGGTGAAAACATTTGGGTTTTTGTTACATTGCTTAACTTCCAAACAACACCAAGATTTTCTCAGGATGTGAAAAAGGAAACAGCATGCCAGTAAAAGAAAAGTAGACAGCTAGTACCCAGACAGACTATACCTGTGCACCATAGTCATACTAGTGCAAGATGAAAAATATTTACTTTCCTATTTCTCATGCTTATTTGGGTTCAATTGAGTGTTTTCCGATACTGTGCCCCAGACCTGATTTCATACTGGTACCGTAGAAGACTTCGGGATGAAATCATCCTAGTGTTTGACTTCAGGTTATTCATTGCAGTAGATTGTGTATTTTGTTTTATTTTTAAGCTCACCTGTTACCTTTAGTAACAGCAATAGGAAATATAACTTTGAGACATTAACTGTGTATTTTTTGTGAAATAAACATGTACTTTCTTTACAGTTTTCTGAATTTTGTGTAATTTTATAAGGTTACAGATTTTGTTTGGACATGGTGAATGGAACACACAAATACAAGGTTTAGTCTGTGAACCGTTTTGAATCGACCAATCAACCATTCCCAGTTGCAAATGCAAATATTAGTGATTGATAATATGGTTTGCAACACTTCCCCTTGCATGTCAGAAGGAGATAAAATGAACAAGAACTCCAATCCTGTGACACTATTGTGACACAATTAGCGATGATAGTGTTGCATGCGATATGTTCGCTGATGATGCTGCTTACATATTATTGTTTATTTTTACTAGTATAGTCTGCCTGAGCAATTAAGCTTGCCTCGTGGGTTTTTTGTTGATGCAGATAACATTTTAATAAGTCATGCACATGTTTTGTAACCATCTGTTGCACAAGTGTTTATGTTTGAAAAGTGATGGCAGGTAGTTTGGGGTTTTCAAGCACTGTAGAGCAAACCTGTTTTTAGTTGCAAGTTATACAAATGCTAATTGGCTGCATGCATGATTATAAAGATAATTCTCTTTGTTTGCTTAACGACTACCTCCCCCCCCCCCCCCCCCCCTCTCCACCCATCCATTGGGGGCGGTCCGTGGCACAGTGGTTAAGGCGCCTGCCACCAGTGCTAAAGGTGCGAGATTCGATTATGGGTTTTCGGCGTTGGACTTTTCTCCTGTAGTAAGTGTCACCGTTAATTCAGGCGGATCGTCGGGGGGTTTTTCTCCGGGTACTCCGGCTCTTCCTCCCCCTCCCCTATGGTACCGGTTTCAGGTCACTTTATAAAATTTCAAATACAAGCGATCGAAATTTCCAAAACCTCAGTAGTTGAGCTGACCCCTCACACCACGTGAATATCCTGTGCTTGTCTTGTACTGTGTTTGTCTTTAGTGTGTGTCACGTGAGCGTGCATGTTGGGTTCAGTTCGTGGCTCTTTGAGCCGATTCCCAGAATAGGGAAAAGCGCCTATATAATAACCGGTATTATTGGCATTTCTATTTTGTTTTAACTATTGTGCCAATTTCTGTTTGTTTTTTGGGTTTTTTTTTTTTTTTGTTGGTTATTTTTTTGTAAGCGCCCGTCCAACACTCTAGTCAGTATTATATGTCACTGGAGGCAATTTTTAAATACTTTTTTTAAAATTCTGTGTTGCTAGAATCAATATGACAGGTCATGGTTGCCTGCATATTTACATTTATTATTAATATTTATTATTAATATTATGGTTTCATGGTTACATTTTTAAAATTGTACCGATGCCAGTTGATCAGTATTATGTACATAAATTTGACTCTTTTTAACCCATTACATCCTGATGCTGATTTTGTCAGATTTGCTTATTGTCCTATGAAGGCTACATTAATATTACGCGACAGAT
The DNA here is from genome assembly GCA_036245525.1 of Semisulcospira habei. Taxonomy (NCBI): domain Eukaryota; kingdom Metazoa; phylum Mollusca; class Gastropoda; family Semisulcospiridae; genus Semisulcospira; species Semisulcospira habei. Next base: position 105,079,239 of record BTPG01000004.1, read on the forward strand.
CAACCATTTTAGTTCATGGGTAGTGCCAGAATAGCTTGGTGCCTCAGGTGCCAAGCTATTCTGGCACCACCCTTGAACTATCATAGTCAATTAACTTCAAGCAGGAGTGTATCAGGATGAAAAGGGTTAATAAGGACATGTCATATGAAATTCTTTTCTTTTCATAACCAATGTTGTTTGTGCCAAATCCTGTATGTTTAGGAGGAAATTTTGTCTCCAATCGAATTGTCAGTATATTCTATTAATCTGTAAGAAAGTTAGTCATGGGCGCAGTTTAAGAATGCGCTGTATACAAAATCTGTTATGTGTACAGATCCCATTGCCAGTACCTCAACATCTGTGTGTATATTCAGAGATGGTTTTTGTATGTCATGCATCAGAACAATTGTTTTTGCTAATTGTGGGCATGTTTTTTTTGTTGTACATTTTGTGTATTGTTACAGACAGGTTTGTGTGGATGGGTAAGTGGGGGGTTAATTAATCAGTTGAATCCTGCCTGAGGATGATTTGTTTTAACTTCAGATTGCCCTGTGAAAGCTATGTTGTGGGTAAGGAGATATACATCAACCATTTTAGTTCAAGGGTGGTGCCAGAACTGTGCACAAAACTGTTCTGGCACTTATCTTGAGCTATCATAGTCAAATTATTTCAGGCAGAAATTATCAGATGAAAATGGTTAGCTGAGATAATCATTGTCCTTAATTATTCATATTGCATGCTTATAATTACTATCGGTATAGTTAGAGTGTTTTCTATTTTTAAAACTGAGAATCAGATTAAACTTGTGCATCACTGTGAATCTATGAGTTCAGGTCTTTCTTTTTAAGTTGTGTTTTGAGGTAGGTGTTACATATTTTGATGAACGTTTGATTTGATCTTGCCATGCAAAGAGAAAATGGCAATTGTCCAGGCCTAGTGTTGGCTCATAATGAAGCTAACTATCAGATTTATATATGTTTGGATGATGGTCTTTTTCCTCAGATGACTGAAAGCTGGATTAAATTACCAATATCCAAATCTGGGACAATACTATACAGTTTGGAAAAAGGTTGGCAGAATATTTGCTACATGTTGGCACCAGAATGGATTAAGCTTGGCACTATATTGGCAGCCAATATTCACCATACTGGTCCTAGGATGGATCCAGCTTGGCACTATATTGGCAGCCAATATTCACCATACTGGTCCTAGGATGGATCCAGCTTGGCACTATATTGGCAGCCAATATTCACCATACTGGTCCTAGGATGGATCCAGCTTGGCACCATACTGGTTCTAGGATGGTTCCAGCTTGGCACTATATTGGCAGCCAACATTCACTATATTGGCCCTAGGATGGATCCAGCTTGGCAGCCAACATTTACCCGATATTGGGCCAACATCGGGCAAATTTGCACTTCCAACATTGGACCAATATCGACACCCATATATCGGCCCAATATCTAAGCCAATATTGGACCTATATTGGTGTGCTGGCTGGGGCGATACACACTCCCGATAAGGATTTGTAAGTAATTGACACACGCCTACAAAACACACTACAGGACATTAACAGCTGGTGCAGTAACAATTCCATGATCTTAAACCTTGCAAAGACTAAATGTATGGTTGTAAGTACCCGCTAAAAGCACCAGCTCGGCTCTCTCTCACTCAGCTTGTTCCTTCAAGGCAAATCTATCAGCCAGGTAACGAAACATAGTCTTCTCGGTGTTACTGTAGATAACCAGTTTCAATGGCAATGCCATCTTAGTAATATTATTATGTAAGACAATATCAAAGAAACTGTTTATTTTATCCAAGTTAAAACATATAGCTAATGCAGAAACACGAAAACTGTTCTTCAATGCCCACATCAGGACCCCACCCGGGTCTGCCTTGGGGGACTTGGGTGGGGTTAGGTATTTTTTAGTTCCCAGGGTCACCCTGGTCAGCCCCACAGGGTGGGTTTTTCTCTCTATTCTGGGGCATGTGTTTCTGTCTACCCTTTGTCCATTCACCTGTATTTGCCTTTTTAAAACTCTCCCTACTGTCTGCACTGCCTGTAGCTCTTGATATTGGATGTGTGTTGCTAAATGGTCTTAGCTTTATTTAGGCCCCATGTTGTAGGTTTATTTAACGTATTTGACCGGCTGGCGACATACATTCAATTTTCTGTTTAGTTTTTTTTTCACAAGCAGTGCAGGCACGTCCTGAGAAAGCCTTGTTGCTGTCGGGACGTTAAGCAATGTACAATCAATCAATCAACCCACATCAGGTCACATATAGATTATGCTTCTACAATGTGGGATGGCCCAAGCGAGGTCCAGTTAATGAGGCTGAACTCTCTTCATCGTAGAGCTGCGAAGATTATCCTTTCAGACCCCACCCGGGTCTGCCCTGGGGGACTTGGGTGGGGTTAGGTACTTTTTAGTTCCCAGGGTCACCCTGGTCAGCCCCACAGGGTGAGTTTTTCTCTCTATTCTGGGGCATGTGTTTCTGTCTACCCGAGGTCCATTCACCTGTATTTGTCTTTTTAAAACTCTCCCTACTGTCTGCACTGCCTGTAGCTCTTGATATTGGATGTGTGTTGCTAAATGGTCTTAGCTTTATTTAGGCCCCATGTGTTAGGTTTATTTAATGTATTTGACCGGCTGGCGACATACATTCAATGTTCTGTTTAGTTGTTTTTTTTTCACAAGCAGTGCAGGCACGTCCTGAGAAAGCCTTGTTGCTGTCGGGACGTTAAGCAATGTACAATCATTATCCTTTCAGACCCTAACTCAACAACGGATAATAAACTGAAAACCTTAGAAATTCTCCCCTTGAAAAACCATAGGATATACAATAAGGGAATAACAATGTTCAAAGTATTGAATAACAGACTCCCCGAGTATATTAAAAAAAAGTTTTCCCTCTCGGTATCAACATACTCCAGATAAAGGCAGTCCATTACTGTGCCACGACCTAGTATCGATCTCTATAAGAAAAGTTTAGCATTCTCGGGTGCTAGCATGTGGAACACATTGCCCAAAAATGTTACAACATCAACAACAATCGTCTTTTAAAACCGTTCTCTTTAACTACCTCACCTCATCATCGTAAGATTTTCACAGCAGCCTGCACTTGCAGTGTACGATTTTCCCCTTTCAAACTGTTCAATTCGGTTATATCTTCAGTTAATACAAGATGATAATACTGTACGTATTGAGTGTATGTGTGTGCGCACGTGTGTGTTTGTGCTTGTGTCTATGAATGTATGTATGGATATGTACACCTTCACAAGTGTGTGTATGTGTGAGATTTTCTATGTTTATTTCCACTTCTTCAATGATTTTTTTTTTTTTAAGTTTATATTTCAATTTTTGGTTCTTTTTTATATTTTGTTTCTCCCAATTTAAAGATAATATTTTGTGATTTGTGCATTATATGTAAAGTAGATTAGCAACAGCAAGTTCGAAAAATGGTTTCACCAAAACTTTCACCGTTGTAAAATAAAGAATCATCGTCATTGTCTCTCTCTCTCTCTCTCTCTTTATTCAAACTAGCTATGTCCTACATTTCAAGTAAATATGACAAAAATTACGGACTCTAATCTCTAATCTGGGTGAACCGACTTTCTGTAAACGGTTTTTATGTCTTCAATGAGACATCCAGTGTTACACTATAAGTGTATACGACCAATATCACGGTCGGGTAATTTTATAATTTCCCTTGATATGAAAATAACGAGGGTATAATTAGTACCACGGGCTCACGTGGAGATGACAAGTGGCCGGCCCTACTAAGCTGGGCCTAACACTCGTTAGTAGTGAGGAACACAGACTCCTGCTGACAAGGAATAATTATGAGAGTCAGTAATAGGTTACTGGTCAGCTAAGATCAGAGGACGCTGGCCACCATAATAGATGTGGAATAATTATGAGAGACAGTAATGGGTTCCTTTGATAGCTAGGATCAGAGGACGCTGACCACCATAATAGATGTGGGATAATTAGGAGAGACAGTAATGGGTCCCTGGTCAGCTAAGATCAGAGGACGCTGGCCACCATAATAGATGTGGAATAATTAGGAGGGACAGTAATGGGTTCCTTTGATAGCTAAGATCAGAGGACGCTGACCACCATAATAGATGTGGAATAATTATGAGAGACAGTAATGGGTCCCTGGTCAGCTAGGATCAGAGGGCGCTATCCACCAGAGCAGATGGGGGATAGATTATGGGCGACAGTAATAGCTCCTTTGACAGATAGGGTCAGGGGACGCTGATCACCATGATAGATGGGGAATAATATGGGTGACAGTAATAGCCCCTTTGACTGATTGAGACAAAGGGGCGATGCCCTCGGCCAGAACGGGTATATATAGTGGGAGGAAACACCAGCACGAGAGAGCTCACAACGAAGGGAACGAGATAGAGAGAGAGCTCGCACAATGACCAGAACGACAGAGCTCACGACGAAGGGAACGAGATAGAGAGGGAGCTCGCACAATGAAGAGATAGATAGAGAGTACACAACGAAGAGAGAGAGATAGATAGATAGAGGGAGCTGAGAAGCGAGAGACCGAGCTCCGGTATTTTCGCCATTTTAGTATGCCATGCTAGTAGGTTGGTTGTGCCCAACCTATTAGACCCACGATGACCAAGAAATAAAAGACTCTTCTGGAAACACTCTTGTCTGGCTGCGTCTTCCATCTACAACACCTTGCGTGTGGCTGCGGTAGTGTAACACCAGTTCAAAATGCTCGGAGGCTCTCTTAACCATCCCTTAAATAAAGTATTTCACCAAGTTTCAAGTGAGCTTGTACGGCCAGGACAGCAATATCTGAGATTCTTATGTCTACATACATACACACACACGCACACACACATACCGCCTTGTGTGACATACTAGACATGATGTAATATTTATCTTATTATTCATTTGTCAGAGGTTTGGGCCTCAGTGCCCACCTTTGACATGATGGATATTCTATTAAATTCGCCCCACCGTGACCAATCCTAAAAAGTCCCTTCCATAAATAGAGGGGACTTAAAAAACAACAAAGCAAAGAAATTTAAAATAAAAAGAGTATAATACATTTAATTCACACAGAGTATAATAATTTAATCCATTGCCCCAAAATATTTAAACATAAATTAAGGGTTGCTTCAAAAATACGAACTCAGAAACGTTTCCTTTAAATATTTGAGCTCAGAAACGGTCCAGTTATCTTCTCTTTGAATGTCAACTGATTATCGTCTTCCGTTCATAGCGTAATGTGTTCCAATAAATAGCATAGGGGATGAAACATCATGGGACGAAATGTGATTGGGACGAACGGTCTGGGCGAATGCACGTAGGGTGAAGATAGGCATAGCGGATCAAGAGGCTCAAAGAGCAAGCCCTTCGAAGCTTTCTAACGCTAAATAAACAATTTTTGCGGCACCTGCAACTTCAAATATAGGAATATTACGACTAAGTACTTAATAATATGTGGTTATTTGGGCAGTGGGCAGATGTTCACATCTGCACGGGACATAGATGACCCCGCCCTCCACGAGTCGCCTGCTGCCTTGCAGGCCTGGCCGCTTGGCTGCGGAAAGGCTAAGGGAGGAAACCCCTGACATCAAAGCCCCCGTGTCTCCGGGGAAGGCTTTTGAGCCAGAGACTAGGACAAGGACAGTCTGATATAAAACCTACGACCCGAGGACCTCGATGCCATCGTCCCAGCTTGCTAGGCCATGGCAGAAGAACCAAGGGTTTAAAGGGTGGGGCCAGTACTGCGCACACTGCACTCCACCAAAAAGCTCCACCGCGCAGGCTTTAGGAAACGTCCACGGACCATGACACTGACCATTCCAAGTCCTGTAGCGATGGGCGAGGGGCGAAACGGCAGGTGAAAGATGTCACTGGAAGCCGCAGTCTCAAACCTGCATGCAGGCGGTTCAGGATATTGGTCGCCTGATGTTGACCTGGGGATGACAACATCACTCGGCACACCCTGAACGACCAAGCAGCCTTCTCTAGGGACAGCACTGCTTGCTCCATACGGAGAGGGGCCTAGAAAAGGTGGCCTAACCAAAGCTCGTCCCCTCGCAACCCCAGTTGGCTAGCCGCGGTCAACGGGCATCTTCTCCTGCGGTCTAAAAACAAAAAAGAATAACGGATCTACTCTCATGACGACCACGACCGGACTCAACGTAGCATGCTGGAACGTCCGAACCATGCTCGACAAAGCAGACAGCGGACGCCCTGAACGTCGCTCCGCCCTCATTGCCCATGAATTGCGGAGGTTAAACATCGACATCGCCGCACTCAGCGAAGTACGCCTTCCGGACGAAGGCAGCCTCCAAGAACTTGGTGCTGGGTACACCCTCTACTGGTCAGGCAGGCCTGCATCAGAAAGACGGCTCTCAGGCGTGGGTTTCATGGTCAAGACATCCATTGCGACTAAGCTGGAAAACCTACCAACGGGCCACTCAGACCGCATCATGTCCATGCGCCTCCCACTGAGACACCAGCAACACGTCACCCTTCTCAGTGTGTACTCCCCAACCCTCCTGGCAGAGCCTGCTGAAAAGGACAAGTTTTACACTGACCTGCGCAGCCTCCTACAGAGTACCCCAGCAGACGACAAAGTCATCATCCTTGGCGACTTCAACGCCAGAGTGGGCCAGGACTCTGAAGCCTGGAAAGGAGTCCTCGGCAAGCATGGCGTGGGAAACTGCAATGACAATGGCCGCCTACTGTTGGAGTTCTGTGCGGAGCAGCAACTGGTCATCACCAACACTACTTTTCAGCAAAAGGACAGTCGAAAGACCACCTGGATGCATCCTCGCTCCAAACACTGGCACCTTATCGACTATGTCCTAGTGCGGCAGAGGGACCGCAGTGACGTCCTCCTCACCAGAGTGATGCCCAGCGCAGAGTGCCACACTGACCACCGCCTTGTCCGCTGCAAACTCAGGCTCCACTTCAAGCCAAAACCCAAGAAATGGGGGCCCCCCAAGAAAAAGCTTGATGTTGCCAGACTTCAGCGTGACGATGTGAAAGCTGCCTTTCAGACAGATTTACAGCGCAGGCTCAAAGACACAGCAGACCCAGTAGACTCCTCCCCTGAAACACTTTGGGAACAACTAAAAACTGCTATTGCAAAATCCTCTGCAGAAGTCTTGGGTTTCGCCAGAAAGAAGAACAAAGACTGGTTTGACGAAAACGATGTAGAGATCCAGGAACACCTAGCAAAAAAAAGAGCCGCCCATCAGGCTCACCTAGCCCAGCCTTCCTGCCCTGTGAAGAAGTCTGCCTTCCGCCTCGTCTGCAGCAGTCTCCAGCGCAAGCTCAGAGATCTCCAGAATGAGTGGTGGACCAGACTTGCACAGAGGACCCAGCTTTGCGCTGACAATGGTGACTACAGGGGTTTCTACGAAGCACTGAAAGCAGTGTATGGCCCCAGGCACCTGGTACAAAGTCCCCTGCGAAGCGCGAACGGCCAGGCACTCCTCACAGATAATACCTCCATCTTGAACCGCTGGTCGGAATACTTTCAGAGCCTCTTCAGCGCTGAGCGCACTGTTCAAGAAGCAGTCGTCCTACAAATCCCACACCTCCCAGTAAAGGTTGAATTGGACGAACCGCCCACCGCTGAAGAGACCCTCACAGCCATCCACCAGCTCAAGAGTGGCAAAGCAGCAGGCATTGATGGAATACCGCCAGAGATCTGGAAACATGGAGGCACAGCACTGCACAACAAGCTCCATGACCTCTTTCTCTGCTGCTGGGAGGAAGGAACACTACCAAAAGATCTCCGTGATGCAGTCGTTATCACCCTGTACAAGAACAAAGGCGAGAAGTCTGACTGTTCCAACTATCGGGGAATTACCCTGCTGTCCATTGCTGGGAAAATCCTTGCAAGGCTGCTCCTGAATCGGCTGGTACCTGCCATCGCTGAAGACCAACTCCCAGAGGGCCAGTGTGGCTTCAGAGCAAACAGGAGCACCACCGATATGGTCTTTGTGCTGAGACAGCTACAGGAGAAGTGCCGCGAGCAGAACAAAGGGCTGTATGTAACATTTGTCGACTTAACAAAAGCGTTTGACACTGTGAGCAGGCAAGGCATGTGGCAGATCCTGGAGCGACTTGGCTGTCCCCCAAAGTTCCTCAACATGATTGTCCAGCTACACGAGGACCAGCAAGGCCAGGTCAGACTCAACAATGACCTCTCAGAACCATTCCCTATTCTCAACGGTGTAAAGCAGGGCTGCGTGCTGGCACCGACCCTCTTCACCATCTTTTTTAGCATGATGTTGAAGCAGGCCACAGTGGACCTCGATGATGACGATGCAGTGTACATCAGGTATCGTCTCGATGGCAGCCTGTTCAACCTCAGACGACTGCAAGCCCACACGAAAACCCTAGACCAACTGATTCGTGAGCTGCTTTTTGCTGATGATGCTGCCCTCGTTGCACACACAGAGAGAGCCCTGCAGCGCATCACGTCTTGCTTCGCAGATGCTGCCCAGCTCTTTGGACTCGAGGTCAGTCTTAAAAAGACAGAGGTCCTCCATCAGCCGGCACCCAAGACAGTGTACCGCCCTCCTCACATCACCATCGGCGAGTCTGAACTAAAGTCAGTGCACCAGTTTACTTACCTTGGCTGCATTATCACGTCGGACGCCAAGCTGGACAAGGAGCTTGACAGCAGGCTGGCAAAAGCGAACAGCGCTTTCGGGCGACTTTTCAAGCGGGTGTGGCACAATCAACAGCTGAAAACAGGCACCAAGATCAGCGTGTACAGAGCTGTGGTCCTCACCACCCTGCTGTATGGTTCCGAGTCCTGGGCCCTCTACCGCAGCCAACTACGACTCCTCGAACGCTTCCACCAGCGCTGCCTGCGAACCATCCTGGGCATTCACTGGAGTGACTATGTCACCAACGTCGAGGTCCTTGAACAGGCTGAAACTGTGAGCATCGAGGCTTTGCTGCTGCGGACACAGCTCCGCTGGGCGGGGCATGTCTCCAGGATGGAGGATCATCGCCTACCAAAGATCACCCTGTTCGGCGAGCTTGCTACTGGACACCGTGACAGAGGGGCACCAAAGAAGAGATACAAAGACTGTCTCAAGAAGTCACTTAGTGCCTGCCAAATCGACCACCACCAGTGGTCTTCGCTTGCTGCGGACCGTGACACCTGGCGCTCCACCATTTACAAGGCAGCTGTCTCCTTTGAGGACTCTCGCAGAGCTAGCCTTAAGGACAAGCGGCTCAGGAGAAAAAACAGAGATGCCGCAGCTCAGAACCCTGGCCATACCTTCCCCTGCAGCCACTGCGGTCGAACCTGCCTGTCTCGGATTGGCCTCCGCAGCCACGAACAAGCCTGCAGACGTCGTGGGCAACTCCTATAAAATCTTCGTTCGCGAAGTCAAGCCAAGTATTTGGGCTTAGGAGAAGTTATTCCGACTGTTTTTGGACAGCGCGATCGTGTAACAAGGGAAGTAATCGACTTGTCAACGGCAGTTGAAACGGCTTACTAGTACAACTAAATCAACTTTAATGTAAACCAAACTTCTAACACATGATTATTTTGTGTTTAGGTACGCAATAATAGTATGGATATGTTGGGGTTTTTTTTAGCTTAGGACAGGTTATTCCGGGTTTTAGCAGTACCCCGCGGAATGTGCTTGATGAGGGTGTAACCCCTGCGGTTATCTGTAAGCGCTTATCTGATTGGCTGTTCATAATAGAACATGTAAAAAGTGACTTATTACACGTTCTGATACTACGCGGTTTGGATTGGCTGGTACATTGACTTATTACATGTACTATGTCGGTCACGGGGCCGATTTGTGAACTCTGATTGGTTGGGATAATACATGTATTAAGTAGTTACTACATGTACTAATGACTTAGTTATTGTTGCTTTGGCCGTCCGTACACGCCGGTTTGATACACCTTGAGCATCCCACACATGATTGCGTCATACGGCCTAATGCGTGAACTGACGGCCACGTGTGCACACTTTTGTTTTGTATAAAGTTTGGTCAACCAAAAGGTACGGGCAACAAGTGCTATTACAATTTGATCTACTGTAAGCTCACGTTCAATGGCATCATTTTATGGTGACGACTGACGCTTTTTGTATTGTGCTAGAACGTCATCATGTAGGAACTTTGGTCTGGCATCCATACCGACGTCAAAAAGTAAATTAAGTCAAGTTCTTTGCCAAGACATGATGGCGGATGTGTCGCTTTCTTGTGTGTTTTGAAAACCAACTGTTTGTAAAAAAAAAAAAAAAATTTTTTTTAAGTGTATCACATCGCACACTATCCGAAGCAATGGCCTGTTTTTTTCGGCCGGCCGTATACACAAAACGTTTTGACGTTTGGTCTTGATTTGTCATTTATTTGCGTTTGTGTATACTTTCGAGTAAGTTTTTTGCTTTATTTGCCAGACACTACTCTCGTCAGCGGACCAAGCCTGACCACTTTATGTGGATTTTTGTTTCGTTGCGTTGAAAGTTGGTGATCTTCTTCACTCTGTTAGAGTGTTGGTCGCTATTTCGGCTTTCATTTTGTAGTCTTGTTAAGGCTTCGCCTGATGTCGGCAGTATGTCAGAGTCTGCCGCCCGGCAGGCTGGTGGTCTGTTTACAAGAGGTCGGCAAACAAGAAGATGAGCTTACGGGGATCCGGGTGTTTAGGTGATACTGAGAATCGCATTTTCGTGTCTCAAGTTAAAAGCTTACTCTACTTGCTATTGCTCGAGTGTGTTTTGTCAGTATTGCATAAACACCGATGTAAGAATCTATATGTGCATGGAAATGTTTTGGAAACATAAGAAAACAAAACACTCTTCCGCCTCTCTCTCTCTCTCTCTCCAAGTCTCTCTCTCTCTCTCTCTCTCTCTCACACACACACACACACACACACAAACCTGTAAAACAAAGTGTTTATCCGATACCTTATATCAAGCACGCTGCATCGTCGTCTCACTATAGTGATTAAAAACAACCTCCCAAAAATATAAAAAACGAAATAAGCAGAAGCAAGAACAGAGCAAACTTCTCTCACCAGTCTCCCTATAAAGTTCATTGTCCAGTAAGTGACACATTGTTCAATAAGTGACACACAGGAAGCAGAGATATGTTAGCTGTTCTGTGATTTTGGACCTTACGGCTCCAACTGGAAAGTCTGAAATCGCCCATATGAGTATCAAAGTAATCGTCAATGCTGTGGACTCTGATTATCTTGTTTGGTCCTGTTATTCCACATTATATCAATATTTCATGATGAAAAAAGTAAAGTTGAAAAGATTAGTGCGATACATGTATAACCAAATACGCGTGTTTCGTAAGACATGAAAAGAGGAAACCTGCCACTAAGGGATAATGAATAAAGCTTTACTTAAAGGGTCGAGTCCCGAAAATGCAAAGGCCTTCGTTTAGCCGGAGCCGCAGAGCAGCGCTATGCTTTCACGCTGACGGCTGGGATTTAAATGGTTTAACCCCTTCACTGCCGAGAAAAAGGGAACACGATCCAACTGCAAGAGACATAGATTCTCAGGAGCCCCGCGATCGATGCCTCTTGCTGAGACTAATTTGTATCCATTTCTTGGACGATGTTGGCCTTTGGTCTATAAATGAACCAAGATTATAGGGGGAAAATTGCAGAAAATGGTTAAAAAGTCGGCCGGCCTATATGAACGCGCACGGTATGCGTAACAGAACTCAAAATACATCATAACTTTCACAGCACTGTGAACAGAATGAAAAGAACTGCCACCAAAAAATGCACATATATAAAATACATAAAATGTAATGAGATGACGACGTGATAAATGACGTTTTCTGATGAGTATTTAGCCGTGTCGGATGGGATGGCATACAACATACATACCAAAACAAGGATAATTTTGTTACTCATTAAAATAAAATTTAAAATGGAGCTGACAGACGTAGTATAGATTCTTGTATGAGATTATTTTCGGCCCAAAAATAGTATTCAAAAACATAAAATCAGTCAATAAGCAAAAATCAGGCGGTTGATTAAATATTAAATGAAAAACCGGTGACACACACACCATGTGGTAATTTGTTATTGTTTTCATGTTTTTTGTTCATATTTAGAACAATTCAACGGTGGAAGAGATATGTATAAAGGCCTGAATCTCAGTAAGCAAGGCTCCTCGGACCTATTTGTGTGTACATTCCCAAAGCGGCCGACGTCTGCCCGTGTAGCCATTGCTTGCTGTGATGCTCCTATCTGCTACAATCGTTTTTTGGACAATCTTGCCGCCACTCACTCACCCCCCTCCCCCCTCCCCCACCGACCCCTCAACCCCCCACCCCCCGACCACCTCCCGTCACCCTACTCCATTTTTCAAGGTGGAAACAGCAACACCTCTTCCTACTGGCTATAGACTGGGTCATGAAGATGACCACAGAGCACAGACGAAGTGGAATACAGTGGACACTGTGGACACAGCTTGACGACCTCGATTTTGCAGACGACTTGGCATTACTGTCCCACACTCATCAACAAATGCAGGACAAGACCACGAGGCTTGCTGACATCTCGTCCCAAGTGGGCCTCACCATTCACAAACAGAAAACAAAGACAATGAGGCTGAACGCAACCAGGGAAGAACCAGTCTTGCTTGCTGGCACCCCGTTGGAGGAGGTGGAGTCCTTCACCTATCTCGGGAGCATCATAGACAAAAAAGGCGGCACTGATGCAGATGTCAGAGCACGAATTGGTAAAGCCAGAGCAGCCTTTCTCCAGTTGAAAAAAGTGTGGAGTTCCAGAGGAGCTGTCACAACACACCAAAGTCCGGATTTTCAACTGCAATGTAAAAGCAGTTCTCCTATATGGAGCAGAGACATGGAGATTGACAAAAACCACAGTCAACAGAGTACAGACCTTCATGAACAGTCGCCTTAGAAGAATTTTGAAAATCCACTGGCCAGAGAAGATCAGCAACGTCAGACTCTGGGAGAGAACAGAGCAGATAACAGCAGAGAATGAAATTGGGCGAAGAAGATGGGGATGGATCGGTCACAGTCTGAGAAAGCCAGCTTCCAGTATCACTAGGCAGGCATTGTCATGGAACCCCCAGGGAAAGAGGAAAAGAGGTAGGCCGAGAAACTCCTCAGTGGCGTCGAGACCTCCAAGCAGACATCAAGAGACTGGGAACCACCTGGAGTAGAATCGAAGGAAAAGCACAGGACAGGAGTTGCTGGAGGTCTCTCGTGGACGGCCTATACCCGGGGAGGGGTGACAGGCATAAGTAAGTAAACAGCAACAAACTGAATAATGCGCTATGCTTATCTTGTACCTTTAACCCCCCCCCCCCCCACACACACACACACACACACACGTGTTTTTTTTTCAAAGTGGACACAAACAAGAAAAATAATACACTATTCTTTTGTACCACCACACCGCCCCCAACCACCCCCTCCCTCTTTAAGGTGGACACAGAAACAAAAAGACTAATGCACTGCACATGTCTTGTACCCATGCCTGCTAGTACTATAGTGGATACAAAACCCTCTGCTTCTTGTGACGAGAGAGAGGCGGGGGGGGGGGGGGGGGGGGGGGGAGGAGATCGAGAAATTGTGTTTACAATTAATAAGACAAAATATAATCGCGTCAGTAACAAACTTTGACAGTGTCGACAGTGTAAGCATCCGTAAAACAAAGGATAGCTGCTGAAACTTGTATCGACGATCAAAATACCCGTGTCCTGTTGTTGTATATTTCAAGAAGCAAAGCACCTGCATAATCTTTTTTTTAAAGATCAAAACAGTGGAGTTAATTTCACACAAGTTAATTTTGCATAAATGGTATAGCTCTATCGCATTTTCGAATCGCGAAATAATCATAATGCATGCAACGTCCCTCTGTTGTTTCTTCAGCTCCCTTCGAAAAACAAAATCCATATGTAAGCTGCTGTGTGATTTGGAAGGTTCAAAATCACAGACAGCCCGCATATAGATCCAGGACAGTGTACTCTGACAACAATGAATAATACGAATACGATGCATACTACACGTATATATCGTCTTCATGAAATGTTAACGTGTAATCATTACCTCCCCTTTCATATACATCTAAATGGGCGCCAATGGTGGGTATGGTCTAAACGAAGTCAATATGCATTAGCCAAAATACTGTAGAACAATCGTGTCCCTTTTATCCACGTTCTATACAAGTCAGTTGTTTGCGTGTTGTCAAGTTTTGAAAATCACGACCAACTTTGAGGAAATGCATATTTTATCAGCTGCACGAGCCACTGAAAAGAACATGATTTAAGTTATACTTATCTGCTGTAGGAAACTGCCTGGTTCTGATCAGCATATCAGCAGACGGCTTCAGCCATGTGAAAGTCACATCCAAACTTCAGGAATGTCATGAAATCCCCGGAAATTGTATGGATATCATAACATCCCAGAGTAAAATAGTAATTTCATGAATTTCAAATTCAAATTCAAAAACTTTATTGTGTAGTTCTAGCCGACAAATTTTCTTTCGTTGGGATCACTTGCGCGCGTAAGGTTTTAGCCACATTATGACAATGGTGAGAAGAAAAAAAACGAAAAAAAAAAAACACCACTACATGACCACAGTGTTAGTGGTATAGGAGTGAGTCTGCCACTTGCAAGACGCCACTGCGACATCTGAGGTGCAAGTTCCTCGACGGCGTCAACAAGGAGAGAGAGAGAGAGAGATACGCTAGTTAACACACTCTTCATTTAGGAGACGGATTCATTTAGGAATCTACTGAAATATTAATAAATTTCATGGTTTCAAAAATGTACCGTTACAAACCCATCAGTATTGCAAACAATTCAACGAGTCTTCCTCTAGAAACACATGTGTGCTAGTCTGTGTTTGTGGACCTCACAGACAAACACACAGATGCACGCCAGGGGCAGTGTTAATCCTTTTAGCCCCGGGACCCTGCAGCAGGAGATGGACTGATCATGATAATTCAAGGGTAGTGCCAGATGAGCTTGGCGCCTTCAGGCGCCAAGCTCATCTGGCACTACCCTTGAATTATCATGATCAATCCGTCTCTTGCAACTGGTACACAGTCGTTAGGCAACACCTCCAAAATTTGAGAAATGGGACCTTGAGGCTAAAAGGGTCAACTGAGGTACGGGTGTGTCCGTGTCTCGCTTCTAGTCCATCTTCTTTGGCCGCCAGTTATTCATCCAGTTATCTTTGAAACACGACCGGAAGATACGGACAGAGTAGCTGCATATCTCTCATCAAGTGCAACTAGCAGTCAGTACACCAGTTTGTCCTAGTATACCCCAAAGCTAAACGTCATCCATGTTTTCACAATAAATCAAAACTGATATGTTGTCAACCGATACTAATTAAGTCAAAGGCACTGTACGGCCAAACCGGATCTTAATACCTTCACTGACGGGGAAAATGTAAACACCACCCAACTGCAAGAGACCAAGAACCACATGAGTCCCAGCATCTGCGGGGACTCGTGATGTTCTTGGCCTCTTACTGACCCCTATTAATATCTGTGTTCCAAGGATGGATGGCGCTATTGACGTTGAATTTGTACTATATAGTTTTAAACACACAATTGGTGCCCGCTCACAGTGAAGGGCTTGATCCCTCGTGGAATGGTTCTGTGAAAAGTGGCATCTCGTCCATCAGCATCATTACCTGTTTAACCAACTATATCGAAAGAGTCTCAGACCATTGCGATGTTTCCGTACTCTCTGCCGCTAGACATGTATGTATATGCACTGTGAAAACGTCACATACGTTTTGTCCATGTTTTGGTGCCATATGCTGTTTGCCCAGCTACCTTCGAAAAGTCCAAGTCATCTTGATGTTTCAGTAGCTGAACCGCTGGGCAATTCTTTTTTTACCCATGCACTATGGAACAATAATATCATTTTGTTCCAATTGTCTACAAGAATTGTTTATCCAGCTTTTCTCGAAAACGTTCCAGGAACACAGCAATTCTTTTAATCCACTATGGAGTAAAATAACGTACATTCTGTCCACATTCTAGCGGCTCCACTTGATGATCCGGCTTTATTCGAAACAAATCTAAGGCCATAGCGCTGACTAGACAGGTGACTACGTAGCGGGTTAAATGTAAAGAAAATCCCATCAAAGAAAGAAACGCGCTTAGAAACGAGACGTACAACACACTCTATGAATAAATTTTGTTATGAGTGCCCTTTCTACGTCCAGTTCTTTCTTTTTTGTGGGATTTTCTTTGTCGTTTCAGTAGTCCGAGTCACTACACACTATTCATCCGTAAAGTACACTACAGAAAATGTACAGGACAGTTTATCCATTTTCTATAGGTACCATTCTTTATCCGGGGGGTAGAGTGCACTTAGTTCTGCGCCAACCATTAAGCAAGGTGCTCCGCTATAGCGGAGCACCTTGCTTGGTGGCTGGCGCAGGATTAATAACCTCATGCGTGAAACTGGTCCCAGCTCTCTTCGAAAAATCACGGACTAATCTCAGCCACTAGTTACTGTTTCTCCATGCGCTTTGGGTAAAAGTCCATATCTGCTGCTCGTGTTCAACAGGCATCAGTTATTGATCCAGCTGTCCTCGAAAAAGTCCAGATCATCCTCTTCCTGCAGCAGATGGAGGTTGTCGCCCACGCTGGCGCTGATTTTCCGGTTGCCGGGGTTACCTCGACCACCCTGTGCATTGTTGTTTCCTCGGTAATTTCCTCCTGAAACAGTAAGTGTATTTAATAACAGTAAAAACTATTGATGACGATGATGATAGTAATAATAATAATAATAATAATAATAATGCTGCTGCTGCTGATGATGATGATGACGATGATGAATAGGGTATTTTGAAATAATAATGACACTACTACTGCTACTACTAGGGGATACTTTTACTGAAATATTACTTCCGCTACTGCTACTGCCTATTACATATACTTCCACTACAACAACAAAAATTAATAAAATAAAATATTAAAAAATAACCATAATAATAAAATGCAATTGTATTTGAGAACTGTCCTTTTAAAAAAAAATATACCAAAACAAGAATAAACTTCATGACTTGTATATCCTTGGCGGATCTAGATCTAAATTTATATGTGATACATCCCACTTCGGAGGGTGGGGGGGGGGGGGGGGCTTCCAAATGCATTGCTTCCAGTAACTTACTTAGCGCACTCCTTTTTCTTATCTTCTTATCCTTTTTCATGTGCTTTGACCAAAGTAGATGTATGATCACTGGTCGATAATGCACAATTCCCTCCCCTGACAGTGCTTTTTCCTACTCACTTGGTAGTTTCTTCAATGCCAAAGCAACACCGCCACCACCAACAACAGAAACAACGAGAAACAAACACTGATTTTTAGCAAGCAATGATTAATTGATGAGAATACACAGAATATATAAAGATTATTAATGAACGCAATGTTTATTTCTTGTTGTTTATGTTGCTGTTTTATTAATTCATGCATTATGTAAACCCTCGCAAAGCCATGAAATTTATACTTGTACTGCAGGTACCTAGGGAGACTGTCCCCCCCCCCCCTCCCCCAGTTCCCTAAGTCCACTGTACGAGCAATCGGCGAAAGGAAGTCTGTCACTAATCGCACATTGTGTTTCTGTAATCTATAGTATCTATTGCTGCAAGTGTTGGGTATAAAAATGTACCCAGTGTGTTTTATTTTCATCTATACCTTCGTCATTGTACGATTTTTTTAAACCTAAGTAGTATGAATGCTTTTAGCATCTTATCAGGTACATATCAGGCACAACTGTACATTTATATAGCAAAGGTTCATTCAGCGTGAAAGAGCCCCTACCGTTCAGCTGGTTTTTAGGGTTGTTACGCCGAACAGGCAAATAAGGCCATCTCACGGCGAGCCCAAGCTATCCAGGAATATTGATACTAAGTTGTGTCAGCAAGATCCCCGGCAACTGTGGGAGCTTATGAGGATCTGTGACTCTTGCACGATCCTGTTCATTTTTTTCTCAGCAGTGAAGCGATTAACCTCATTTAAACTTTGTGCGGTTTAATATTGAATATATCGCTGTCTTAAGACTACAGATTGGCAGAACAACAGTTACCTCTCCTAAGTTGTCTCCTCCTGTTGTCTAGCATGCCATCAAGGTCGGCCATGAGACCCGGAAGTTCGTAGTACCCAGCTTCCTCACGCAGCAGTGACACCTCGCGGAAACCGTCCGGCAAATGGAGACGATCTGTCCTCAAATAGTTGAGAACATGCCTGCAAAGCACACATAATAATGTGACCGGGTACACCCGGCTCTCATAACCCATCTGATGTAATTTTGTTTGTTGCATCGCGACTTGGTTTGCAAAAGTGGTGTGTATTATTGTTCAGTGGTTTTCCTTCAATGTAAGGTCTCGCAAGGTATTGCTATCATTGCCTGCGTTGGTCCAACCCCTCTGGCTTACTTCTAGACCACTAGGTATTCAGTGTCTATTCAGGGGACGCAACTACGTCAGCCACCTCGTGGCTTTTGTTCTAGCATCCGGTGCCTACAATGGCGATGATAGCTTGTGTTTCTAAAGAGGCATTCTAAGTTGAATATCTCCTCAATGCCTGTACCGATTGTTTTAAACCAAGATCCATAAGATCCAGCATGATAGTCTCTTTCATTTTGTAATCTATTTCTAGTCCAATCGATTTTGGGTTAAACTTTATTTTGGGAGTTTGCACCTTTTACACCGACCAGGTCGACGGAGAAAAGTCGTTTAAAAATTCATAATTAATTTTAGCCATCTTTAATCAAATCAATGTCTGATACTAGTGAAACTACAATTGCGGATCTTTCGTTAGCAACAAACCGCAAGCTTCTAGGTTCAGTAGTATCAGAGCTATGGTCAGAAAACCGAGTGTGGGGAAACACAAATTTCAGCTTCCCGGCTCCAAAAACCCCGAATTCTGGAAACACGCAAGTGGTGCTTTCTTTGCGACCCGCGCCTGCCGTATATAAAGCCCTTCCGTAGCGCGCTGCGGTCAGTACCACTCAGCCGTTTGCCACAGACCACTGTGCCGCTATGATGATACAACTAAGAAGAACTACAATGTCGACTCCCTCTTAGCTCTGTAAGTAGCTCTGTATTTTTGGTCTTGGACTTTGTTGATTGATGAACTTTGATGCCTGATTTATATCGGTGCCTTGATGCATGTTTTGCCCTAGAGTTAGGAGTAAGTTGCTGGAGATGTAATTGTTGAGAGTGCCTTCACGGCAACTTTGTAGCCATTTTGACAGCTGGAACTTTGTGTAACTTTGTTGCGATAGTGGATTTCACTCATTCTAGTCTTGTCGCTTCTCGTACTGTAGCATTCGTCTTCCGATGGAGATCGGAATTTTGTGGCAGAATTATTTTGGGGCAAAACAGCATAAAGGTAATGTGTACTCTGATTTAATGCTTCTGCCTTTGGATAGCTTTGGGTTTTTTTTTGTACAATGAGAGTTATTGCCATTTGCTCCAGTGATGCTAAATTATTTGGCATCGTTGTAGGAAATGTTGAAATGTTGCCTTGTCTGACAGAGATTGTTTTGATTAGGCTTTCATGTTCCTTTCTATCCTCCTCATGTTGCTTTTATGATTATACTATAGCGTTAATTTGATTGTGTAGGATTGATCATGTAGGCTTTCATGTCCCTCCTATTTTCCTCACTTTGACATGCATAGCTTTTAGCCGAATAACGGAATAGTGCGTACCGCATGGCCTGGGACGCTGTTAGCGTGATGTCACACTTATATTTAGTATGCGCAGCCATTTTGTTTCTGCTTGGCGTCTGCTTCCGGTTGGCTTGTTTACATTTGGAAGTCACTCCCCCACACTCCCCTCTTCCTTTTAATTGTGTTTTTTATCGGCAGGACCTGCCCCTGCTCTAAATAAGTTACCCCTTTACATTCTTCAGCGTTTAGTGAGAGGAATAGGTACTTTACAAATTTTCCCTTTACACACTGTTGACATCGTTGATAAGGGGAGCAGTTTCCCACTCATTTTGCCCTAGGCCTGTGGAAGCGGCTTGTTGACTTGAGGACATTCTATAAGTACTTAGAGTCTTTTAGAAGCCAACCGACAGCAATGCCAAATAGAGGCAATTATATTATCGTTTATGAACTTTTGTCATGCTTATGACATGTCTATGCTCTTCCTCTTTTCTGCCCCCTCCACTGTTCGTGCTGGTCTGTGACTCTGCATTTGGCAACCTAGAGTTGTCGGTCCAGAATCGCAGATTGACACGTTAGTTTACTTTGACATTTAAGATGATATTGCTTGGTATAGATAGACTTTTGATATAATGCCATGGTTGATTTTAGATTTTTTTTTTTGATGTTATATATGGGAGTTATTATGATTTCTAATGTTGCGCCATTGTTTTATTTGTAGGCGCTGTTTCTTCAGTTTCTTCAGTTTTCTACACTGCAATAAAGACATGTCACAGCGACCCCTGTCTTCGACGTTGTTGCCTCCCTCATTTCTCCACCTGATTTCATCCGGTAACCTAACCCGGTTACAATAATAATAATAATAATAATAATAATAATAATAATAATAATAATAATGGTTATTATAGTTATAATAACAAAGATTATTTATGAAGTGAATATGCTGAAAACGTTCCATACGCTGTACAACTGAGCGTTTAGTGAATACAAATTGACAGTAATTAAGAAGACCATATAAAAGCACACAATATAATATGCATCATTATAATACATATAATATATACCCATTTGGAATACATGTACTATTTTCTCCCCCAGCAATATGTAGCGTTGTGACATGAGTCCTTTTAGAACTATTTATACCCTACAGTGAGTTATCGGTGTCTTGAATTTCTCTTGATTTTGTCTTACGGTTTTATTTACTACTCCATTTTTGCCTGTAGTGTTGTGGTCCAATGTTCACCGTCTTAGGTGCTGGAATAAAGGAACAATGTGACGGATTAATTTTATTACTTTTTACTAACCCATAACATCCTGAGGCTGAATTGTTTTAATTTGCATATTGTCCTATGAAGGCTACATTACTAATTAGGAGATAGATGAACCATTTTAGTTTAAGAGTGGTGTCATAATAGCTTGGCCCCTCAGGCGTTGAGCTTGAACTATCATAGTCAAATTTATTTAAGGCAAAAGTGTATCAGGATGTGGGCAGGGAGGGGGCGGGGAGGGGCGGGCGCGCGTGCGTGCGTATGTGCATGGCACGCTGAACGTTTGTAGGTGTGTGCACCTTAGCATCCATCCATCATCGCCACAAACCTAGCACACGACTAGAACATACCTGAACACCATGCCGTCTCTGTCTATGACGAGGTATCCCCGATCGTCCCTGGGCACCGGGTGATGACCAGTGGCTATGCGGGCCAGAAGGGAGGCAGGATGGCGGAGAAAAGTTGGGCGGGTGGTGGTGTAGAAAGAACCCCCCACATTCAGACGAAGCACCTGTGACTGGACACATACAAAATGAGAGAACAACTAAGCATAATCTAAGATTAATCAGCATCTCTAGCTAGATGGTTATGTTTCTGATGGATATAGAAAGGTACCTGCTTGGGGAAATAGAGGGTAAATAGCTCGCAAAATCTTTTAGATACACGTTCTTATGTTTTTTAACTCATTCAGCCCGACGGCCGTATTTTCCAAATTTGTGAGGCGTCATCTAATGACTGCACCAGTTGCAGGAGATGGATCGACCATGATAATTCAAGGGCAGTGCCAGATTTGCTTGGCGCCGACAGACGCCAAGCTAATCTGGCGATACCCTTGAATTATCATGGTCGACCCATCTCCTGCTGTAGTGCGTCAGGGCTGAATGGGTTCATAAATGTTTTGATATATCACAAGATAATACTTGATAAATTGCAAGTTAACGTATAACGTTTGAATGTCGTAAAATAAAAGATTTGTATTCTCTTCCTTTCCTTTGTACGCAGAATAATTCTTCAGTGTCGCACACAGAGTAGTAGAAAACCTGTACTATGTGTACCCAAATCCATGAATGAAAGAAGGTTAGTATAGTATATAGTCAATGCAACATCAATAATCTGTTGTTTAAACAAGTTTCAGAAATCCAAGTCCGCCATGGAATAGACCGCTTTACTATCAATCATTCAATGAATAATTACTTAACACGATAGACTGCAAGAGATGCTGTGCATCCGTGTTCATTGAATGGCTGCGACTCTTGGGCGGTGAGAAAACACGGATTTCACAGACAAAATCTGTAGCCACTGGCAGTGACGGGGTTAATTAATGCGTCAGCAAAGTGGACAATAGTCCGGTGTAGAGGTCCGCTGCCATGATGTATTTCGTGCATGCGCAGCGCGCTACTCCGAAAATTTTTGAGTAAACAAACACTGCGCGATCAGTGACCCAGAAACGCTGCCGATCTCCAAATTACTTAGGAGTATTTGGGTTTACGCCGAGCAGGCGACCAAGTCCATCTCACGGCGGGATGGGGAAAAATCTGGCCAGCCAGACAAAAAGAAAGGTTTTTACTGATACAAGATGTAAATATATTTAAAATAGTCTTTACTCTTGCCGGAAAAGGTCAAAAAGAGTTAAACCTAACATGATCTACACATATTTAAATCTTGCTGATGTTGGACTCTCTCTCAAAAACTAAAGAATTTGTCCGGGGTGGGGGTATGGGGGGAGGGGGGGGGGGGCGAGCATCCCGGAACAAAGATTCCGCTGTGTAGCGCTTCTGCCTCGTATCGATTAAATCGGCACATGACAGCAAGAAGGGTTTCACCGAAAAATGCTTGTTTCACCGAAAAAATGCTTGTAAGAGGCATAACACTCTCGTTTTAATAGATAAGAATGAGAATGTGGAGCCGCGGAGCAAGGACAGTCTCCTCACGGCGACTGCCGCGGCGATAACATACACTGTCGGACTCCTTAGGAGAGTTTCCAATAGGGAGCTAATTAGTGAAATTGCGCCTGTGCAGTCAAGAAGCACTACTGAAAAAAACATACCGCGCCCTGCTACCATGTCTCCACTTTTACTCGAAATGAAACAGGCCAGGCGAATGGTATTCAAGAACATGATCACGTGGTTTTCCTTTATTGTCTAGTACAACGTGGAAACTCTACAGCGGTCAACTGAATGTTACTTACCTTGTTATCTCGAGAGTCGTGCTGGTGAACGTGGTTACGGTGATTGTGTGACATATTTGCTGCTGTCGACGTGTACGTCATACGAAAAGGTCAACGACTGACGTCACTGGATGACTTCGAAACGATAGAGGATCGCAGAAGTTCGTTGTAGGATTCTGCTGGTTAGCTTGTCATCTGAGGGAGAAAAAGAAACGTCATTAACCTCTTACCTGCCACTGGACGCATCTTGTTTCTGAAGTCGTTCATTCAAAAACCAAAACACACCATCGTCCGAGGAATCTGGATACAAATTGGTCTCAACAAGAGACATAGATCCTCATCAGCCCCCGCGACTGCGGGGGCTCATGAGGATCTATGTCTCTTGTGGTTAATTGGATCCTGTTCCTCTTTTCTCGGCAGTGATGGGGTTAAACAACGTTATAACTAGCAAAACCGTATTCCGAGGACCAAAGGCACAAGTCAGTGATCAAATACAGAGAACTACCCACAAAGAAAGAAACAGGAACAACACAGCGAGTCTATTGAATTTCTGGCTTGAAACACTTTTCTTTTTTCAAAATAGAACTAAAACGCTTTGCTTGTCTTTGACATGAAGTACATCAGGCACATCGAGGATCTGTGTCTCTTTCAGACCAGTGCCGCTGTCAGCTGTTGTCCCGTCAAGTTGAAAAGGTTTAATGTGCGCATGTTATAGATTGAACACGTTCTTGCATGCGTAAAATAAACACCGCCAGGGGGCTAATCAAGGCATGTGCCTTGTATGGGAGTGGGAAGATTTTTACGGAAGGTAGGGCCGAATGTTAGTTCAAGAATATCAAAAGACAGGTGGTGTGGTTGCGGAGGTCCGGATGGTCACCCACAAACAATTAGTTAGATATTTGGGATTAACGCCGAGCAGGCACCTAAAGCCATCTCACGTATACAAGTATGGCCAGCAAAACTAAGAGGATGGTCTTGAAAGCCCACTACCGCCTTAAATGTTCAAAGATACACTTCTGTAACAGGTGGTTACGAAACGCTACACACAGGTCTAGTTATGGCTCATTTAGACACAGGACGATCCAGTTCAGCACACATTGTTTTGATATCAAATAATCTGACGACGACTCTATTCCGTTCTATAAATACAACGCTTTCAGTACGAGATTCAGATAAAAATAGATTGACACGCTAACGGCTGGGCAGAATAAATAAGTGCGATTACGCGTGTGCTTTTGCTGCGTGTCCCAACTGCTGTTAGAGTTCATTGG
The DNA here is from genome assembly GCA_036245525.1 of Semisulcospira habei. Taxonomy (NCBI): domain Eukaryota; kingdom Metazoa; phylum Mollusca; class Gastropoda; family Semisulcospiridae; genus Semisulcospira; species Semisulcospira habei. The sequence continues at coordinate 105,103,586 of BTPG01000004.1, forward strand.
GTGTGTCGAATCTATCTATCTATCTGTCTGTCTGTCTGTCTGTCTGTCTGTCTGTCTGTCTATCTATATCCCGTAGTCTTGCCGACCGTTGGGGACCCGGCCCACTGATGACTGGGCAACCAGCTCCCTCCATTCCTCTCTGTTCTCAGCCTTGTCTGACTCCCGACTGTAGTCCTAAACCAGTTTCCTATTTTGCCGTTGAAGCAGACTGCGCTAGTGGCCTTGTTGTAAAGGTTTGCTATGACTTTGGTCAGGTTGGCATTGATGTTGTATAGCTTCATGGTGGACCAAAGGGCTGCATGCCACACCCTCTCAAACGCTTTCTTAAAATCCACAAAGACATGATAGAGGTCTTGCTGGTGCTGGAGGTACCTCTCACATAGAACTCTCAGGTTGAAGATCTGCTCAGTTGTGCTGCGCCCTGGTCTGAAGCCTGCCTGTTCCTCAGCTATGATTTCCTCTGCCTGTGGCTTCAGCCTGTTCAGTAGGATCTTTAACATAACTTTTCTTGGGTGGCGATAATTCTGGCATTGATGTAAGTTGCCTTTTTTGGGGAGAGTTATTATAAGTGACTGGGTCCATGGTGTGGGCCAATCCCCTGACTGCCAGATCTTATTGCAGATTGTTAGTAAAGCGCTTATCGTGTCTTCTCCCCCTTCTTGGACTAGCTCTGCAGGGATGTTGTCTGCTCCTGCTGCCTTCCCTTTTTTCAGCGACTTCACTACAGCCTCTACTTCTTCTCGGAGGATGGGATAGTTGCCATTGTTGGTCACGGGTGGGTTGACAAGTATGCCTGGGTCCCCTGTAGCTCGGTGGTTGTACAAATCTGTCCATCTCTTCAGTATGTCTTGGTCTTCCGTAAGACAGTTCCCTTCACTATCTTGAATGATCGGGGAGCGTCCTTGTTTTACACTGGTCAGGTTTTTCACCAGCTGGAATGATTTTTTTGCTATTATTTTTGTTCATATTTTCTTCTACGTGTTTACACTGATCTTCAATCCACTTGTTCTTTGCCTTTTTCGTGCTTTTCTTGATATCCTAGTTAATTTCCCTGTATTGTTTAGCTCCTTCTACCTCCGATTTATTTTTCTTTAATTCTTGACGCTTGTCACACAGATCAAGGATGTCAGCTGTAACCCAAGGTTTCTTTGCTTGTCGGGGTTTGCCAAGGGCCGGATCTCACTGGCTGTTTGGGTTACAGCAGTGTTAAATGTGTCGATCAGTTTGTCCACATCCGTGTCTTCTGCACCTAGAAGTAGCAGTGGCGTGAATTTTTCCCCTATCTTTGCCTGGAAGGCTTCCGTTACCTCTGGGTCTTTCAGCGTCTCGAGATCAAACTTGATTCTGGTGGGACCCTGCTTGTTGACCTTCTTTAGGCGGAGTCGGAAGGTCATCATCACTAAGTCATGGTCGCTTCCAATGTCTGCTCCTGGAAAACTTCTTGTCTTGGCAATGTTCACACTGGTTTGGAAGCGTCCCTTCACCATGATGTAGTCAATTTGGTTATGGTGCTCTCCGTTCGCGCGGGCTGTGCCATGTCCACCTTCTAGATGCTTTGTGTGGGCCCAACGTGTTCATCAGCTTTAGATCATTTTAGCTGGCAAATTCCAGGAGCCTTAAGCCTCTGTCGTTGGTCTCTGAATTGCAGTAGCGTCTGCATGTGCCTTTCCAGTTCCTAGCAGCATCCTCTCCTATTTCCTCCGACAAGGCATAACAAACACAAATGGCGCTGAAATGTGCCTTCAATTTTATGCGTAATGGTAATTTAAGCACAGGGTATGTAAATGCTTATATTAAAAGTATTTCTGGCCAATATGTTGTACAAGTCGAGACTAAAAGTACATGTCTCCAGACTTTAAGAAAGCCATACGCTACAATGATGTTGACACATTTTACAAACACTTAGCTTCCTTCATAATGTTGACGATTTTGTCCGGAGAAACGTCCCGGAACAAAACCGTCATAATGTCTTCACACACACACAGTGCAACGAGCTGAAGAATTCGTGAAAACGGAAGTAGGGGGAGGGGGGGGGGGGGACTAAAACAACAACAACAACCATGCGAGTCTTTTGATTGAGTAATGCAGGGGATTAAAGGCCCGGACAAACATGCGGTATCGCATGTTTGTCGGGACTTTTTAGTAATCCACTGTTTTCGTCAAAACACATGCCGTGCAGTTTTGTCCTGCACCCATTTCCGCCCAACGTCTATTATATACTCATTCATAATAAGTGTGTTGGTCAGTGATTTTGGACCTAAAGGTCTACACATTTAGGGGCTAAAGTGGCAAACCAATAAACGTGGTGCATTACTTTCACCCCTTCCCTGCCGAGAAAAAGTGAACACCTCCTAGAGTAACAGATACAGAGCCTCATGAGCCCCATTAGTTGCGGGGACTCAGGCGGATCTATGCCTCTGGCTGAAACCACTTTGCGTCCGTATTCTTTTGCATTGACTGAGTTAACACTCCCACACACATATTTCAGAAACATAGTCTGCGTCCTGTGGCAGCGAATGGGTTAACACTTTCGAGATGTGTCGCATCCGGATTCGCGGCCTAAGGCCGCGAATCCGGATGCGACACGTCTCGAAAGAGTTAACTGACAGTCCACTGCCAGCACATTGTCCCTTTGCGATATACATAAACTGCACAATATCATTTTTTTTTTTCAACCACGATGCAGCAGATTCCGTGGGCACTGCCTTTTGTCAAATGAAGGTAGGGCCCTTGCACTCTCGGCCCATAGATGAAAAACTGATTTTGTTTATTTCTCCACTAAAATTACTCCAGCTCCACCGTTCACGTGAAAACATTTTACGTTTTGCGTTAAACAGTCCCTTAGTCCATTTACTGAAAAGTCACATATTATTCGTTTTTTCGAAAAGTACTGCACGTACACTAATTTGTTTCTTTTTGTAATTCGCATTAGAACTCAAATATACTCAATTTCTTCCGTGAGAAAAGGAGGTAAGGCATGGCCCTACCAGGACCAAGTGTTTCCTACATGCTGCATTCATGCAGTGTGTAGGAAAAGGTTGGTCCAGCGGTAGAAAACTATTCGACGTGGTATAGAGCTAATAGTAGGGGACACATTACACTAATATCGATGTCACACGTATTTAACGTACTCTCTGCTTTCAACAACCCTCAAAGGGGACTGGTGGCAGCTGGGCCTTTCCTTTCCTAGCTCACTAGTATCATTGGACTGACGTCAACCCGGGGTCTCCTTGCGCACCGTGCCTCTAGTCTGTTGTGTACGGCTGACAATTGTATGTACCAGCTGGGACAACTGACAGTAGAATTTCACACACAGGCATCTATCCGCAGTCCTGCTCAACAAAGGCGGCAAAATATGTAAACCCTTCACTGTCGAGAAACACTGACTGACCACAATCCAAATGCAAGAGGAATAGATCCTCATGAGCCCCCGCAACTGCGGGGGCTCATGAGGATCTATGCCTCTTGCTGAGACCAGTTACAAATTCATGGATCATGTCGTCTGGACGGAGGTGGCGTCTGGTCGTTGAATGAACAAAGATTTCAGAAACAAAATTAATATGCGTCCAGTGGCAGGGACGCGGTTAATATGATGAACAGATGGCAGAAGGCCAAACCAGACTAGCTTAGAGCAGTGCTGAATTAGTTCAGTGGTAACTGTGCAGTCGTGTCAGAAGCGAAATTGGTGATCACATGAAAGGAGTAGTTGCACCTGCATACTATCTCGATCCAACTACCGACCTCTGAAGTGTAGCGACTAGGCAAACGAGCATGACTTTGCAGAATGTCCGCTGAGAGTAGCATTTTTTTCTATATCCTCGTTCATATTTTATCAGCGGAGTGTACATGCAAAATACACTATATCACACGTGCAAAACATATTTTCCTAAAGTGATGTTCAAAGTCCGGCCGCTCATAGGCAGCCGCCACCTCTCAGCTGCCGAAACACCTTGTTCTTTTTATTTAAATGCCAATGACCATAAAGCCAAGGTCACTGTGCCCTACACAGAGGAGCACAACACTAGCGTTGGCGGCTTCCTCACCCAGTCATCACAGTGCTTACCGGCCTCGACCAATGAGGTATTTGGTTGTTCCTCGTGCAGATGCAATACTGTATATCTGAAAAAGGCTTACGATCGATGATGTTTTTTTCAAGTCGTGTCACCTCCTCAATCCTTTGGTCGCGGTAGTTGGCGGAGACGGGGGGGGGGGGGGGGGGGGGGGGGGGGGTAAATCTTGACATATCATACAGTTTAGTTTCATTAAGTAAATTCAAATTCAAATTCACGCGAGTCATCTCAAATCAACAGTTTTTTAAGCGTTTGGTCGGGCGTTGAGCGCACACTATCAGTCCGCACACACTGCACCTCACATAGTTTGAATACCGGGGCTTAGTTGCATGAGTAAGCATAGTCCAGCGCCAGCCACTAAGCAAGGTGCACAGCAATAACGGAGCACCTTGCTTAGTGGCTGGCGCCGGACTACGCTCACTCTTGCACCGGACCCTGAAGTTTGCGCTAAAAAGCTTGCAACACCACAGGCCTGGGGGAATAAAATATACGTACTTGTACGTTTAAGTGTCGCATAAACGTAACTGTTGATGTCAGAAAGAGAGCCTCCTATACCACACACGTAAAGCAATCTGGTCCATGGCGGGCTTTGATTGCTACAACATGCTTCGCCGATACAACGAGTTATCAATGTTGTATTGTCTCTACTAAGACCTTTATGCCCTTCTTTTCACAATCCATGTCAGTAGGCATACGTAACAGAGACTACCCAATGCCTTTTGAGCTTAACGAACGGAACTCTCCTGTGTACAAAGGAAAAGAAGAGCAGAAAAGTCTTTCTTTTAAGTCATTTAAACTTAAGCAAGATTTCTTCTTCTTCTGCGTTCCAGTCGACTGGTCATGCCTAGATTTTCAGTCCCGTCTGGTGCCGTATGAAACTCGTTGCGGTCGGTTTTAGGGCGGCAGCGAGCAAGATTTCATTTAACTCATTCTACCCCAGACACACTACAGCAAGATATGGATCGACCGTGATAGTTCAAGGGTGATGCCAGAATAGCTTGGCGCCTATGGGCGCCAAGCTATTCTGGCATCACCCTTAAACTATCATGATCGATCCGTGTCCTGCACTGCACTGCATTTTTCAGAAGACAACGCCGGCAAAATTTGGGGACGATTTTGGTCTTGGGGTACAATGAGTTAACGACATTCAAACTTCAGTACTGTCCCTTTGCCAGTCCAGCAGTATTGTAAGATATACTAAGAACACTACCAAAGTAGACACTGCGAACTGTTTCCCTGGAGCAGGTCACTTCAACCCCGTCACTGCCAATGGACGAAGACTGTGCTTCTGAAATGTGTGATAATTTGACGATAAAGAGCCCCAGGCGGCAAAGGAACGCGGATACAAAGCGGCTATTGCAAGAGGCATACATCGGGGGCTGATGAGGATCTCTGCTCTTGCAGTTGAGTGGTGTCAAGTGAAAAGCTTAACCCATTCAGCCCTGACGCACTACAGCAGGAGATGGGTCGACCATGATAATTCAAGGGTAGTGCCAGATTAGCTTGGCGCCAAGCTAATCTGGCACTGCCCTTGAATTATCATGATCGATCCATCGTCTGCAACAGGTGCTTAGTCGTTAGATGACGCCTCCAAAATTTGGGAAATATGGCCGTCGGGCTGAATGAGTTAAGGCTTAGAAATATTTAGCAGTAACTCGAACAGGACAACCTATCAGTCTTCGTCGAGTGTTTTTGCTATGATAAATGTCAAGACGAGCGTGAAGAAGTACCCAACGGAGAAAGAAACACGCTTAGAAAAGACACAATTTATTAATATTTCGGGTAAATACCCTTTGTCAAAATAGACAAACACACAGAGAGATCAGACGCTACTTATCTTATGGAAATGATTGTCTTATTCTATACCTGCGTATTTCTCTGTGGGCTGGCGATTGGGTGCCTGATAGGCGGGGGCAGGAGATCTAACTGTTGTCTGTCCAGCGCTGTGATTCCCCTTGGTTTGAGTACTGACAATTCTGCCAGCGCTAGCCTCACCTATCTGGTTTGTGAGTATCATGTATAACTCGAGGCAAAATTTGTATCGTTACATTGTTGTGTAATGTTCTGTCGGCA
>BTPG01000004.1:105110701-105223490 GCA_036245525.1 Semisulcospira habei
TTTCGTTCTCATGTTTTGTATGAGAAGTCATCTATCGGGTGGTTGTTTTTAAGCTGTCTCAAGGACAAGCAAGAAAGACTGACAGTGAAGCACTTGAATCTAAGAATTGTTCCTTCCAAATAGATCTAAGAATTGTTTAACAATTGTTTTCAATTTTAAGCCTTTCACCCCCTTGTAAATGCAGCCACCGGTACTGTAAACAGTACCGGTGGCTGCATGCACAAGGGGGTTAAGGTACAGGCGACCTTCAAACCCTACCACCACCCTCACCCCCCCCCCCCCCCAATCCCCTCCAGCCAACACCCATGGTCTGACAGCGATGTGCTCAGTCCAGGATCGACTGCTAACATTCTCCGATACATCGGATACTCAATGTTGCCTTGCCTCAGCTAAGGCTTTTCTGCATTTCATTTTACAACTAATCTTAGTAGGCACACATAACAGAGGAGAAAAGTCTTTCATTTACGACATGCAAACTTCAGGAGTTAAGTTATCCCTTTTATTGTAAGACTTTACTGCCAATGGACTCGGACTATGGTTCTGAAATCCGGTTCAAAAGAACAATGCTACAAAATGGTGTCAGCAAGAGGAATAGCTCTTCACGAGCCCCTGCAACTTCGGGGGCTCTTGGGTATCTCTACCTCTTGCAGTTTGGTGGTGTTCAGTTTTTCTGAATGAACTCTCAACTCATTGTGGTCTGCAGCAAGTCGCTTTAAAACCAATTATACAGTGGCCTGACAGCGCGAACACATTTACCTGGTATAAAGGTGTATTAACAGCCGTGGTGGACTATTTGTCGCGTGTGCGCGTGGGTGGTTTGGGCGGTTTCGCTTGACTATCAGTTAAGCCAAGCGTGACAGTAATAACAGAGTACGTAGACAGACTTCTGCGAAACAGAAGAGTCAATCAGGCGTGGCTGACAGCCCGGCCCGCCAAAGTTTTCACACGTAACAAACATCCTCGCTCACCTGAGCCGAGTTCTTGAATACTGTCACTACCTATGTTACGCGACCACCCCTGGGACTATCAAAAAGTGGTCGCCTCCAACGGATGGTCTCAGGAAAAAAGACCACGAGACCCAAAAATGGCTCTTCTGCTTGCCGGGGCAGGTGAACGCCTATTATAAAAGTAGTCGCCTTGAAAGGTTTGACTGTATAGGTTTTTGTGGCTCACAGAAGGGCCATAGAAAGTCATAACCCTTTGGGTGTCGGTAAGTCGCCAACTCGCTACAGGAATCATCGCGACTAAAACCGCTACCGACATCCAAAGGGTTAACCCATTCACTGCCTTCTGACAAACTTCACTGATAAGCTCAGTCAGCCCTCTTGTCCAGAATATTTGAAAAGAAGATATTGCAAACTATTAACCCGTTCAGCCCTGACGCCCCACAGCAGGAGATGGGTCAACCATGATAATCCAAGGGTAGTGCCAGATTAGCTTGGCGCCTGTTGGCGCCAAGCTAATCTGGCACTGCCCTTGAATTATCATGATGGATCCATCTCATGCAACTGGTGCATAATCATTAGATGACACCTCCAAAATTTTGGAGAAATACGTGCGTCGGGTTGAATGAGTCAAACACTTAGGCTGTCGGTAGCGCTTTTTCGTCACAATGATTCCTATTCCTGCAAGGAATCATTGTGACAAAAAAGCGCTACGGACGCTACCGACAGCCAAAAAGTTAACCCTATTTCGCTTGGAGCAGGTCCCTTTAACGTTCATGCGAACGACCATAATAGGAAAATTGGCAATTTTCCAAAATGTCACAGTTGTACACTGTGTGTATTGGATGCGGCAGATGGTGCTGGCATCAACAGAAATTGAGCCATTGTTTAGCATGACTTTGGATCTTACGACCTCGAGCCGTAATGTCTAAAGTTACAGACCAGCACACATCAAAAGCGGTGTGCTGGTTTGTGGACGGACCCAATATACACTGACGCTTCTATCAAAAGCGGCCGTATCAGAAATGACGTGTACACATCAAAGACATGTTTAAAGCGACCTCGTCCAAGCAGCAAGGGTTTAATAGTTTGCAATATATACTGATCAACAAAAGAAACGCGAAATTTTCACCATATCGCTTTTCTTCGTAAATATTCTTTAATCCGGGTTATTTTGACGTCATTTATTAGAAAATGTTATGAAGAGTGTGTTATGTCGTGTGCAAATAGAATGTTTAGTCTTAAAAATCGCACATAGATGACTTATGACGTCATCAGTGACACTACCATCACAGGATATTGAAAGTGAAATTGGGAGCATCTGCAGAGGACACAGCTGAAAGCCAACCAATGTGCCGTGTCACTAGGGTCCGTGTGCATGAAAATCCGCCTGTTTGGTCTTGACTTACTTTTCATTTGTCAAAGGCACCTAAATAATCAGCAAGACCTACAAACATGAAAATAAAAAAAGTTCTTTATTTTTTAGGTTAGCAGCCATTATATTTACCTGAGCAAATGGATATGGGTGTGTTCTTTATGTCTGTGTCAGTCACTGGAGCATAAAAACTGGTTTGAAAGTAATTCATATTAAATCAAAAAATATTTATTATGAAAATGATGTTCACCGAAGTTCTGGTTCTCTAATGAATTTTTCTAGTCAAATTTCATTTGAGACAGTTAATAACATCATAAGCAATCCACACAATTTGTGTGTTAAAACATATCACAGGAATCTTGCTTCACAGAGTGTGTCCAGTTTTGCTTATTTTCATTACTAATAAACCCTGTGTCCTCCAAGGTAGCCATGGGCGATAACTCATCCAATTTGTGTATGAAGGTAACTCATGTCAGACAGTCACACGGCGGTAGGCTGAACCGGCATCTGAAGGAAGCAACAAATAAAATTTTCTTGTTTTGCCGTCAGGGTGGCTGACGCGATAACTCTCTCTCTCTCTCCATGATTGAAATAGGTCAGTCCTTTACGTTCTCTCTCTCTCTCTCTCTCTCTCTCTCTCTCTCTCTCTCACACACACACACACACCGCACACACACACACACATGCCCCTGCACTGACGTACCCACGCACGCACAGACACACCCAAGTACACATAATCACATTCAACTATCCTCTCCCAAAAAAGCCGCCTACACACACAAAAAAAAAAAAAAAAAAAAAAAAACACGCATAGAAAAATGGATTTAACATTCGTAGAATCCTGAAACAGCGGGCGGACTCAGTGTTTCCTGCAATCTGTGTTAATTCAACGACAAAGAACGTCAAACAGGCATTCAAAGTTGTCATGAGGCATAGACATAATCCTCATGAGCCCCCGCAACTGAGGGGGCTCATGAGGATCTGTGCCTCTTGCAGTTAGATCATGGTTTTCTCGGCAGTCAATGACCATGGTTTAGTTAATGCACGCATCTTCTATGCATAATTCTTAACGTAAGATACGATTGATTGTACATTGCTTAACGTCCCGACAGCAACAAGGCTTTCTCAGGACGTGCCTGCACTGCATGTGAAAAAAAAAAAAAGAAACAGAACATTGAATGTATGTCGCCAGCCGGTCAGATACATTAAATAAACCTAACACATGGGGCCTAAATAAAGCTAAGACCATTTAGCAACACACATCCAATATCAAGAGCTACAGGCAGTGCAGACAGTAGGGAGAGTTTTAAAAAGGCAAATACAGGTGAATGGACAAAGGGTAGACAGAAACACATGCCCCAGAATAGAGAGAAAAACCCACCCTGTGGGGCTGACCAAGGTGACCCTGGGAACTAAAAAATACCTAACCCCACCCAAGTCCCCCAGGGCAGACCCGGGTGGGGTTTAACGTAAGATACGTGTAAATAAGCGTTCATTATGCGAACCATTTTGAACCTTGCAACCCGGCGGTTCTTACGGTCCGACCTTACCTGAATGTTGTTCTCTCAGTCAAAGCAGGTGTGTATACCTCCAAACCAGCAAAAGTAATGTCCAACTTCACTGAAATCATCCATCACGTTCACGTGTAAGTTAATTAGCACAACGTCGCTCACTGACACGCGAAATGCCGAATGTGTACGTACACACAGCTGTTCACTCGCGAAACTACGACACGAAGCGTGTCGTGTGTAAAATGTATCTACTCAGGCCAACGACCGGTCCAACAATTTCAGTAACCTGAGCGGGAAATTGATTCTCACGGGTCTGCACGGCAGAGGGGTATCGATCCGTTTCCGCATCTGCAAAAGGCATAGATTCTAATGAGCCCCTGCATTCGCAGGGTGAGAATCTATGCCTCTTATTGCCTCTATGCCTGTGTTTAATGAAAAACAAAACATCACGTATGAAACAAAACAAAAAAAAAGACGGGCGGGAGGCCGGCATTTCCCGATGTGTCAGTTTTATCCGTAATATGAATCTAAAGATTCTCATGAGCTCAGTCTTGCAGCCCAGGGGTCTTAGCCCGCTTGATTTGTGATAGGCCCCGGGGGGCTTATGAGGATATATGCCTGTTGCTCGTTTACGATCAACAATTCTGCTATAGCCACGCATCTGTGTAAAAATGTACCTGCTCAGGGCGGCAAAGCTGGCATGTCAACTTCGTCCGCAACAGGCAGACAGGCGTAGGGGGGACCGCGAGTACTGAGAAAGGAAGGGGGAGGTGGGGGGGGGGGAGAGAGATCGAAGGGGGGGGGGGGAGGGTCCTAAAAAAATTGTATGGGGTGTCAGAGTATCCCCCGCTGCCCCGTATTTTGGTCGAAAAAAAAATATTTCGGAGATTTTGTTTTGCTGTTGTCGAGAAAGAAAACAAGTATACTAATCAATTTTTGCAATGTATCTTTTGGAGATACAAACATTTTGGAGAAAACAAAAAAAAAAAACATTTCCTCCCTTCTTTCCCCAGTTTTTTTACTTCCTAGAGGCTGGAAAGTAACATGCTCCCCCGCCCCTTTCATCCTCAAATAAATAATATCTGTCTACGCCACTGAGGCATATATTTTCATCAGCACATGCAGCCGAGGAGTCATAGTCCCTTTCACATACGAGAGGGGCCGAGATGCATCGCCGTGCGCGGTCCCACTGCAGCCGCCTTCGGCTCGGTGGTCTTGCATACTGCAAGGCCTATGGTTAGGCAGCACAGACGTGGTGAGAAACCTGAGAAAGCATTTTCAAAAACTGAGCCGAGGGCACCACACAGTCGATCACCTCCGGAGCACAGGTGCGGAGAAAGGTAGCGGACGTTGTATAGAATTGACAGAGATCTATAGTGAACCAGACCAACATTGCATAGACATGGAAAGGAAAGGATTTTTTTCTGACTGGTGGGGTGGAGCGCGTAGGGGCCTTTCCGAGCGCAGAAATTCAATCTTGACCGAAATGAACTAAACAGTTCGCCACTGCAGAGAGACCCGTTCCTCTCGCTGCGGCAATGGTATATATGCCCACATCATACTGAGGCTAAAAGCTTGAAATTTGTACACTGCCATATGCAAGTTACATAATAGTACTTACAGTTAAGGATATAGGCCAATGGTTTTTAGTTCAAGGCTAGTGCCAGAATAGTTTGGCGCCTAGAGGCGCCAAACTATTCTGGCACTATCCTTGAACTATTTTAGTCAAACTTATTTCAGTCACACATTCGTATTCCGAATGATGTATTCCGGTGTATTCTGAATGATAAGGGTTAAACCTGGCACGAAATTGGCCTATCAAGGTTCCAATCAGTGACTGAACCCTTGAACCCCTTCACTGCCGAGAGAAAAAAACTGAGCACGATCCAGCTGCCACAGGCATTGGTCTTCATGAGCCCCCGCAACTGCGGGGTGCTCATGAGGATGTATGCCTCTTGCTGACACAACTGTCACTGCCGAGAATAAAAAACCACGATCCAGCTGCAAGAGAAACAGATCCTGCGCGGGTCTATGATGATCATTGCTTCTTGCTGACACACCTGTGTATCCATGTTGCCTGGACAGCTGGGGAATTTGACGTTGAATTTACGATGGTTCCAAAAAACACAGTTTGTCTTCAGTGGAGGTGGAAGGTATAATTATACCTTTGTTATTTCACAGGTAGAGCAGACGACAAAGAAGATATCATAATGTCTTTTCTATGTCAGCAAAAGTAGGCCAAACAATGCACGGTCTTCAAACATTCAGGGGATTCATCCAGATCGCTCCATTTGCAAGAGGCGAAAATTCGCAGTTATGAGTCCCAACAGCCGCAGGGGCTCATGAGAATCTATGCCTTTTGCTCGCCTTACTGAAATCCACAGCTTGAGCTACTTATCCTGTATTAACTCACGACTGCTAGGTGAACGCACATCTCGGTGATCGGGGCGGTAACTGTCCCTTTAGTCCTTACTATAGAAGGGCGTAACCTACTGTCGTTTCGGGTTCAACCTACTTTCTGACTTTTGGTCACATTATACAGTCAAATTTGACCGGTGTTTTTTTTTAGTCTTGTTTGAAAATTTGTAGTAGGGCTGAATGTTGGAATTTGCTGGAAATTTCTGGTTAGCTGAGGGGAGGAGACATGTTTTGTGCTTTGATTCATACTATGTTGAGCTTACTGTTGAAACATGGAGGAGAAGCAACAACAAAGGTACTCACTACACTCTGTCAAAAGATCTGGGAGCAAACGAAATGGCCAGTAGAATGCACACAGTCTCTAGTGATCCCGCTCCCCAAGAAAGGAAACCTGAAACAGTGCCAGAACTACAGAACTATCAGTCTGATAAGTCACCCTAGCAAAGTAATGCTTAGAATCATTCTCAACCGCCTCAAAACTTTTGCCGAGGAACTGCTGGCAGAAGAACAGGCTGGCTTCAGAGTTGGAAGAAGCACTGTAGAGCAGATTTTCAACTGCCGCGTCCTGATTGAGAAACATCTGCAGCATCAGCGCGAACTCTACCACAACTTCATTGATTTCAGGAAAGCATTTGATCGCGTCTGGCACGACGGACTCTGGCAAGTCATGAGATCGTTCAACATAGAGGAGGGACTGATCCAAATGATAGAAGCGCTTTACAAGAACGCCTGCAGCGCGGTTCTACTTAACAATCAGTCAGGCGAGTTCTTCAGGACGACGATCGGTGTCCGTCAAGGATGCCTGCTCTCTCCTGTCCTTTTCAACATATTCCTGGAGAAGATCATGCAGGAAACCCTCCACGACCACCATACTTCAATCTCTATTGGTGGCAGATCCCTGTGCAATCTTCGATTCGCAGACGACATTGACCTCATGGCAGGCAGCAATAGTGAGCTTCAAAACCTGACAGACAAACTTTCAAGTAGCGCAGGGTCTTATGGCATGGAGATCAGTACGGATAAAAGCAAAGTGATGATCAACACCACAAGCGACAGCAGCAGCAACATTCACATGAACGGCCAGAAGCTAGAAGAGGTCAATAGCTTCAAGTACTTGGGAGCCACCCTGTCCAAAGACGGTAGTTGCATAGCAGAGATCTGTATCAGGATAGGTACAGCAACATCCGCAATGGCCAGGCTGGACAGGATATGGCGAAGTAACTCCATCAGCTTCACCATCAAGTACAGGCTTTACAAGTCCCTCGTAGTGTCTATTCTACTCTACGGCTGTGAGACTTGGACACTGCTTGCAGACTCAGAAAAGAAAATCCAGGCCTTTGAGAACAAGTGCCTGAGGAAGTTGCTCCGCATCTCGTACCGCGAGCACAAGACCAACGAATATGTACGGAGCATCGTCACTTCCCTGGTGGGCCCACATGAACCCCTTCTGGCAACCGTGAAACGGCGCAAGCTTGCTTGGTTTGGCCACGTGACCCGACACAACACCTTGTCCAAGACTATCCTCCAGGGCACTCTCGAAGGAAGTCGTCGGCGAGGTCGTCAGAGAAAGAGTTGGGTAGCAAACATAAAAGAATGGACCGAACTCGAGATGCCAGACTTGCTTGCCACCGCCCAAAATAGAACTCAGTGGAGAGCACTGTCTGTTGCTGCTGCCTTTCAGTCCCCCCAACGCCCAGTTCGGGCAAGGGACTGATGATGATGATGATGTTTGAAAATTTGTAGTAGGGCTGAATGTTGGAATTTGCTGGAAATTTCTGGTTAGCTGAGGGGAGGAGACATGTTTTGTGCTTTGATTCATACTATGTTGAGCTTATCCAGTGGACAATTTTGGGCCTATGTTGTGTTGCCATTGACGTAGTGATTTGAGGGGCACGCTGATTTCAGCTGTGCTTGGGTTGGTAAGGAACCAGTCTCATAGCCAAGAAATGAGACGGGTGATGTGCTGGGTTTTTTTTTTTTTTTTTTTTTTTTGTATTTTGTGCTTGGCAAATGTGCAGCTGGTGGGCGGTAGTGTTTTTTTAGGGAATTGAAAAATTAGGGGATGACTGGGACTGACTAAGGCTAAGAGACTGGACAGTACGGAAACGGCACTGCGGTCCGTGACCTTTTGAATAACTTGAATAACACAGGAAGCTATCTTAGTTCAGTACTGAACACTTTGAGTAAGTGCTGAGACGGAAATTCTCAAATTTGGGGAAATATATGACCACTGATGACCGATGACTACATCGCAGCTCAGTCGAGAAAGATATTGGACGAGTTCGTTAACCAGCCTTGTACCTATTCAATGTTTTCGTAAAAAAAATAATTTATCGCAGAAAAAATGTCGAAGACAGTGGCGGTGACGTAAAAGCGTTTGTGAACAAGTGTATCACATCGCACACTATCCGATGAAATGGCCTGTTTTTTTTCGGCCGGCCGAACACACTCTTTTCTCACAACAAGTCAGTTTTTGTGTTTAAGAATGAGGTGTGTTTCGAGGACGTTTTGCTTTCGAAGCCGGTACTCCTCTCATCAGCGGACCAAACCGTTTGAGACATCCACATTCACAGCAATTTTGGGCTGCTGTTGTATCAGTCTCCTACATTTAGCCCCGATTTACTTATCGGGTCAGATGTGTTTGCCCCTTGTTTAGGGGCATGTTTCTCAATTATTTTTTTTTTTTTTTTACGTTTTTCAAGATTTTTCTTTATTCCTTGTCTTATTTGACCGAGGGTGAGAAGCTTAGTTTGCTTCGCTGGGCGAGGTTTTCCACCTCGGGTCGACACAGTGGGCCGATAGGTTGGTTAGCGTGGTTTCCACGTAATCCCCCGCTCGTAGTTTGGTATGGAACAGCTTGAGTTCTTCAATTGTTTGTTTACATCAGTTTTAGCTGCAAACTTTATGACAGATTGTTTTCAGGACACACAGTGGAACTCAGTCTGCCTCCAGAAAAAAGTCACATATATGCAGGCTGGTTGGTGTCTACAGTATGGCAGGAGGAATGTTTACGCTGCCAAAGGATCAGCTTCCTGGCTTCTTTGTCTCTTCAGTCTTTGCCATATATATCGAACTGGCCTGAATGCCTGCAAGTGTGCCAGGGACTAGGCATAAAAAAATATCTGTTGTAAGTTTGTTTGTTTTTTGCTTATGTGCGATAGCAAAAGTGAGTCTATGTAATAAGCCATCCGTTGTCTGTCCAGCGTTCATGGTAAACTTTAATGTTGGCATTTTCTTGGAGGCTTTCCAAGCCTCCGACTTTAAACTTGACCTAAGGGTACCTTGTGGCAACACCTTTCTAAACACATCAATTTCAATGATCTCTCTCAAGGTCAAGGTCACAGGGGTCCAGAAAGAGGTGAAAAATAGACATATTTTGACACAAGTTGTTTCTCCTCAAATACTGTTTTCAATTTCAGACCCAAACTTGTTACAGAGATACTGGATGGTAAGAGCACTAAGTCCTTTTATGCATATTAATTTGGATGACGCCTTGGAAAAGTTCAAGGGTCAGGAAATAACGGCAAATATGTGAAAAATGTCAGTTTTTGATAGAACTGTAGTTTTTGGCAAACGTGTGAAGCAAAAGTGAGTCTATGTTCTGGGCCAGTGGTCATCCATATGTCCACAACCGTCGTCCATAGTAAATTTTAACGCTGACATGCTATCGGAGACTATTCAAGCAACAGTCTTCAAACTTGGCCCAAGGATACTTTGTGGCAAGACCTTTCTAAACATACCAATTTGAGTGACCTCCCTCAAGGTTACAGGGGATCAGGAAATAGGTAAAAAAAATAGCCATATTTTGACAAAATTTACGTTTCTCAAAAACTATTGACAACTTCACACCCAAACAAAGATACCTGCTAGTAAGACCTTTCTATGCGTACTAATTTGGTTGACCCCTCGGAAAGTTTAAGGGTTACAAGAGATCAGGAAATAGGTCTAAAATAGCCATATTTTGACCAAAAAATGCTGTCTTTTCTCAAATACTATTCCCAACTTCAAACCCAAAACTGGCACAGACACTGGATGGTCTTCCTATGCACAGGGTTCATTTTTGTAGCGCACCCCGCACCATTGATGCATAATTTCCCCCAAAAGACCCAGAACATTTCGAGGTGAGGGGTTAATGACCCATGGGTTTCAGTAGGCAGTGGGGCCTTTTTTCATGTGTTCCTATAAGGCCCACCCATGTTTTTAGAGATACTTGATGGTAAGGTCTTCCTATGCACAGGGTTCATTTTTGGAGCACACTCTGCACCATTGGCACATAATTTCCCCAAATGACCCAGAACGTTTTGAGGCGAGGGGTCAATGACCCATAGGTTTCTGTAGGCAATGGGCCCTTTTTATCACCTGTTTCTGAAGGCCCACCCATCTTTTTTCACACACAGCCGCCCCCCCCCCCCCCCCCCCCCCTCACACAAGCTCCTGCTTATCAGTATTTCTGTGGCTTGCAAGAAGGCATCCCCACCCCACCCCCTAGCATTTTCAATATTTTTTCAGTTGGTGACAAGGTGTCCACACAGAGCCCCCCTGTGCAGTAAGTGGGAAGGTGCTCTCACACGTTTGGCCCATCCCTTTAAGAAATGACCCATTGGATTTGTACTCTGTGAGCCAATGACCCATGTGCTTAATTTTTCAGAATGAACCCTGTATGCATGCTAAATTGGATGACCCATTGGAAAGGTCAAAGGTTGCAAGCAAATGATGTGTAAAATATCTTATTTTTAGTTTTTATCCATAAACTTTTTTCTCCCAAAATCTTTTCTCCCTCTGAAAAGCAAACGATTTAATTAAAAAAGTAAATTGTTATTTTATTTCTTCAAAAACCTTTTTCTCCCAAAATCTTTTCTCTCAAAATATTGGGGTGAGGGTATATGTCAAGGAATACTCTGGCTACCCCTACTTTTCATGGTACCCCCCCCCCCCCCCCCCACTGGTTAATACACAGCTGTTAATGTTTATTGTGGCGTATTTCAGTTTTAGGTGAGAACCACATATCTGCCACATTACTCTGCTATCAGCAGGATGTGACGAGCAACCATGCCACATATTTATGAGTTCTAAAGAGATGATTTACAGCTTGTGTACAGGTAAGATTTACTAGAGAGCTTAAATGGGTTTTCAATGAGCGTAACTAATAGGATTGTTTATTGAAAATGAAACACGTACTGGATTCAATTTGTTGCTGCAGCAAACAAATGAATCCACAAGTGTTTTAAGATCTGGTACGTAGTGAGACACTATCAGTTGATCTATTTTGCACATGACCATTTCAGATTTCTTCAAGAAATTTTACTAAAATATTATAAGAAGGCACATTCCTGCCAGCAGGTACACCGACACTGACAATCATGCTGAAGAGGTCAACTTTGCTACCTATCCACATGAATCTACCCAACATGAATATAGTTATACCACAGAGTGCTAGGTGTGAATGAACTAGGTGTACGGTTGTGCTACATCTGTTCAGAGTGTTTAGTTGGATGGAGTCAAGCCTGTGTGGATTAATACTTGGTGGAAGTTATGTTTTGTAGATTCACACTGAGTAGTTTACATCAAAATAAGAGTGAAATCACAGCATCACAAAACTGTTGATTCATGCCTGTGACAGTGGATTTCTGTCAGGTAGATACCAGCTGGGCAGATTTATGCCTTAATAAGGCTGATCCTGTCAGTAGCACTAGCTTGTTATGTCAAACTTTACAAATAGTGTGCATGCTGCAGATACTGAGCAAATACACATCATGCAGAGTGTGTTATTAGGGAGATCTGTCAAGTTGCGTATGTCATGCATCAGACACAACACACTCAGTGGCTGTGTGTTGAGTTCCTGTTTTCTTACTTTTCAGTCAAATCACACTTATAACTTGCTCACTGGTAAACGTGCCACAGAAAACTTACTTACTTACTTACTTACGCCTGTCACCCCTACCCGGGTATAGGCCGTCGACGAGAGACCTCCAGCAACTCCTGTCCTGTGCTTCTCATTGATTCTACTCCAGGTGGTTCCCAGTCTCTTGATGTCAGCTTGGAGGTCTCGACGCCAGGAGTTTCTCGGCCTACCTCTTTTCCTCTTTCCCTGGGGGTTCCATGACAATGCCTGCCTAGTGATACTGGAAGCTGGCTTTCCATCTGGCTTCACTGATACCTAGCAGGGAAAGGTTGTACTTTTGCATTTCCGCTGCTATCTGGGCGGCCTTGCCGCTCTGGTACATGGTCTTGACGTTCCATGTACCCATGGTTGTGTCCCTGGATAGAGAGAGGCGGCTCGGTCCTGTGGCTTCCGAAGACTTCCGGCTTTCACCACAGGACGTCATAAATCTTCTAGTAGAAGAACCTTCCTCCTCCAGGAAAGGAATTACTGTTAGTCTTTTCGTTGGCGTTTTTGTAGCTATTTCCTTTTTTGCAGGGTGGGGAAGCTACCCCCACGCCCCTTACTAGGAGGACCAGGGGTTTTCTGTCGGGGTCACCTTCCCTTAGAACATGTTGGTTCACGGCACCTTATTTCATTCGGTGCACCCCTCTCACGAGGGACTCCGTATCCACCACCCAGGGGACGCGCCTCAACGCCATATGGTCCCAGCGCGAGGGCCACAGAAAAAGCAAGTGTATAATGTGCCAATGGTCGTCTGACTGTCATGCACGGTATATTTTAACATTGGCATTTTCTCGAACACTATTCTTCGACTCCGTTGCTAGGCCATTGGCCCAAATTTTTAAAGAAGTTGGCCCAATGATACTTTGGGCAAGACATTTCTAAACATAAATATGTTAGTGACCTCTCATGAAGTTCAAGGTCACAGATAATCAGGAAGTAGTTAATCCAAAATTATTTTGTGGTTCACGTGTGATAGCAACAGTTAGTCTACAACAGTTGGTACTGGAGTTCTGTCGTCCGTAGTAAACTAAAACGTTGACATTTTCTTGGAGACTATCCAAACCGCAGTCTTTACTTTCATTTTTGTACTCTGTAGGCAAAACCTATGCACCGATCTGACATTGTTAGTGTGAGTTTATGTAAAATCAATCAGATGTTGGTCAGTGAAGAATGAGGGGGTAGGTACACAGCAGCTGTTTCAGGTGCTGACCTTGTGTTAGAAGTTATGCGTATTGTGATATGTGCTATCTCTTTACTGAATGCCTTTTTTTCTCTTGGCAGGTGTTGGTGGTGTCTGACAGTGCAAAGTTACCCGGAGTCTGACAAACACATGGACTATGTCAAGCACATACAAATCTATGGAGGGCTGGATTCCAGTCACAGGCATTGGATAATCATTGAGAAATTCACTAATTGATCACCTCTTAACCACAGTAGTAAATAGCACCAAGGTAGATCAGATCTGTGAATCCAACGTGCAGCTGAGTTAATGTTATTTTTAGATTTTTCTACAGAAAAATCCTACCTTGAAAATTCCCAAGACAGATTGTTTCTGATTATCATTAGCTAATCTTTTTAACCGTCATTAAAAAACAAAACAAATGAACATTTTGTCTATCCCCAACGCCAAGACATGCGGTCTTTCCAGTCCCGAACTGTCACATTTTCGATCTCACCTCATGGAATGTGCAACAGGATGCATTGCTCATGAGAGTGACATGAATGCAGCTTCCCTAGAAATTAAAATGTTGATCAATAACTGAAGGAAATTTCTATTACTGCTTTTATGGGCAATGTTTTATGTATTTTTGTGTAGGAAAATCTAAATAACATGACTCGATGGCATGTTTGTTTCTCAGATGTGACCTACCTTGGTGCTATTTACTACCCATGTTGAGAGATGACCTACTACGCAACGATCATCCTGTGCCTGTGTTACAGTGCGTTCATTTCCTATGCATGATGTACTCTGTTAACAGACATATGAACTGTAAGGGAAATCTCACAACAACAAAATAAGAATAGCAAAGCCCGTGTGGCCGCATGTATGACCAATCCACCAATGACTTTATGACATCGGTCTCTCCGACAGGTCACAGAAATGAAGAAGTGTTAAGGTTGATATTTCTCCTAGCAAAAGCAATGAATTATAAATTTTTAACTTGACACACCCCTCCCCACCGTGATCCTTGACCTTTGTGAAGGGCTAACTAAATTAGTATGCATAGAAAGGTGTTTATCACGAGTTACTTTTGGTTGAAAAGTTTGCAAACACACTGATGAAAACTAAAGTTCTAAACAAATGAAACACTTTGTCACACATTTGACCTTTCCCCCGGGTTCATTCACATTAAGTATGTCCAAAAAGAGTCTGCTAATCGCGATGATTTCTGTGCAACAGGAAGTGGCCTGTCGTTTCCCGAGAGTTTTGCAAGCTCGGGATACGCAGTTGCCAACTCCGTCAACCAAGTTACGAACCGATTAGACACACTTAGGGACAGGGCCCAAGCTGGGCTCTGTACAGTCTTTTAAAAACACGCGCTGGGTGGATTTTTCTCATTGCACTTCAGCTTTAAAGGAGCAGTACATCTGAAAGAGTGTTCACCGGCAGATTTGAGATGGTACTTTGGAACTTTGAGAAGTTTCACTCCCGATGAACGCTGGCAAGTTATCAGACTAGAGGAAAGGTATGATGGAAGACTGCCATCAAAGTGGCGGTATGCAAGGATCGCAATCATAGGGGTTATGTGGTCTCATTTTCGCCTGCGCTTCACAAGCCTTGTGGCATTATTTTGAACTTGCTGAAGGCGGTTAATCTGCTCAGATGGAAGACCAAAAAGCAGAGAATTGCAGTAGTCAAGACGGCTCGTGACTAAAGCATTCACTAACTTTGCAGTGGCAGATTCAGAAAGACTGTGTCGGACAGAGGTGATGCGTCTCAGAGAGTATGAAGCACCACGACAGATTTCACCGACGTGATCCTGCATACTCAAAGTCTTATCGAGCTTGACACCAAGATATTTGACCGAAGACTTAAATGGAATATCAGAGTCATCTATGCGTAAAGACTCGGTGTGAATTTGTTGAAGCCGGGATGCTGCGCCAACGGGCAGTAACTCTGTTTTTTCTGGGTTTAACATAAGTTTGTTACTATCCATCCATGTCGAGACATCGTCAACACAAGACTTGATGCCAGTTTCAACAGACTGAAATTCTCCAGGTGGACTACTCTGAGAGATTTCGGTGTCATCTGCATACTTATGATAAGAACACTGATGGCTGGAAATAACATCTGACGGCGGCTGTGAATACAACGTAAACAATACAGTGCCCAAGACAGAGCCCTGAGGCACTCCAAACTCCAGAATGGAAGGTCAAGAGACGCTGTCTTTTACACCTACAGACTGGTACCGATCGGAAACGCAAGATTCAAACCAAGAGAGAACCGTTTCACACAGGCCAAAAGTGATTTCAAGCCTCTTCATGAGAATGAAATGGTCCAGCATATCGAAAGCAGCGCCGTGATCCAACAGGTCCACAAGGGAGACAAGTCTCTCATCTGCTTTACAAAGCAAGTCATTTAAAACATTCAGCACTGCTGTCTCCACACTGTGACCTTTCCTATAGGCGGACTGATATACTTCCAACAGACCATTCATCTCCAAGTGTTCCAGGAGCTGTTGTAAGACAACTTTCTCCAGCACCTTAGAAATGTTGGATACAGGTCTGTAGTTTTTTAGGGTATTTCTGTCCAAGCCTGGTTTTTTTAGCAACGGGCTGTTTGAAAGATTTTGGAACAGTTCCGGCTGACAGAGACTTGTTTACAATAGCAGCAATCAACGGTCCGCAGCAAGCTTGCTGCGGACCGTGACACCTGGCGCTCCACCATTTACAAGGCAGCTGTCTCCTTTGAGGACTCTCACAGAGCTAGCCTTAAGGACAAGCGGCTCAGGAGAAAAAACAGAGATGCCGCAGCTCAGAACCCTGACCATACCTTCCCCTGCAGCCACTGCGGTCGAACCTGCCTGTCTCGGATTGGCCTCCGCAGCCACGAACAAGCCTGCAGACGTCGTGGGCAACTCCTATAAAATCTTCGTTCGCGAAGTCAAGCCAAGAAGAAGAAATCAACGGTGCAAGATCGCTTTTGGAAACAAGTCGGAACAGGATCTAACATGCAACTTTTTGTTGGAGACTTTGCAATTATGGCAGTAATGTCGCTTTCTTAACAGATTTGAACTTTGCACATCATACACAGCAAAAACGGGTGGATCGCACAGCTTAGCATCTAAGTTCTCAAGCAGCAGTTTGATTTTGTCAGTGAAAAAAATCACAAAATGTCTGCGGCAGTTCAGAAGTGGGGACATCAGCAGGAAGAGCAGTAGAATTGGGTTTTCCCAGCAGTTCATTTGACACTGAGAAGAACAGCTTGCTGGAAGAGGCAGCCAAGTCGAGCTTGTCCATGAAGAAATGTCGTCTGGCAGCATTTAGGCGCCGAGAGGCCGCATTTCTTTTACACATGTATATCTGTGTAGAGTCTGTACATGGTCAGTTTGTGCTTTCTCCACTGACACTCGGCACGCCTCGTCTCACGCCGTGCATCTCTCACATCCTCAGACAGCCAGGGGGCAGACGGACGGTCACTGACATGCCTCGTTGTCAGAGGAGCATGACGGTCCAACACTTGAAGACTGTCATTGTACAGGTCCACCAGATTATCCAGCAGATCAGAGGTCCGGCTACCAACATCAGTGGCGAACACTTTAACGTCGGCTTGGAAAACTGCAGAATCTATGGCTCCAAGTTTCTGTGATGTCACAAGCCGTGTGGGTGGGGTGGCCTGGCAATAG
The DNA here is from genome assembly GCA_036245525.1 of Semisulcospira habei. Lineage (NCBI taxonomy): Eukaryota > Metazoa > Mollusca > Gastropoda > Semisulcospiridae > Semisulcospira > Semisulcospira habei. The sequence goes on from BTPG01000004.1 coordinate 105,127,684, forward strand.
CCACTTTACAGAACACAGCGTAGTGGTCCGACAGGTCCGGATATTCTCGTACACCCGAAAGGGATACGAGACTGTTTTCACTGCGGACTACCATCCAGTCTAAAGTATGGCCGTGACGGTGTGTGGGGACAGTCACGAGCTGCGACAGGCCATGGTCACTGAGCAGTCTTTAGGTAGTTCACTTGTCCATCAGAACAATCATCAAAGTGGAAATTGAAATCTCCAAATACAGAAACATCGGCACTGCTGCAAGTAAACTCGGACAACAGTTGCGGGAATTCCCGAAGGAAGATTGCGCTGGACAGTTTGTTACGTTTAATTGGTGGCGTTATAGAGACACACACACAAGGCCGACATCTGTTTTACATTCATCTTCATTTCCACACACTCAAAGGAGGAATGACCTTCCAGCCCATGTCAGATATGCCCCAACTCTGTCTGCTTTTAAATCACTGCTGAAGACCCATTTTGTTTTCTTATGCATACAGTTAGATGCATTTTCAGCGCGTGAGCGATCTTTAGCAGTAACTGTTCTTATAACGGTGTGTGTGTATGTGTGAGTGTTTGATATGTGTCACTTTAGTTTTCGTAACATTTATTGTAGCATTTTCTTTCTTGTTCTTTTTGTTCTGTGATTTTTGATCCTGTAAGGCGCTTAGAGCACCATTCATTTGGAGGTTAAGCGCTATATAAATGTACATTATTTTTATTATTATTAACTTGACCGCAAGCTTTTTTGCAAATTAATTCTGAAACTAAATTGATACAACATGCTGCAAATTAAATTTCACGAACTAATTCCTCCTTTATGTGACTAGTACCAAATAGTGACTCATTTGTATTAGCACATTTTCAGGCAACTTTTTTTCATTTATTATTTCCCAATAACAAAGTACAAAAAGAAATATTGCATCTATCTCGCTACCTATTCTGTTTCACAGTAGCAGACTGCAGTAAAAAAAAAAAAAAAAAAAAAAAAAAAAAAAAAACACAAGATGGGATGAACCATAACCCACAAAGTCCCTTCTATACGAGAGCTGTCCTAGCTGTTAATGGTGTCTACCTTTTGTCTTTGACCCGATTCTGATGTTGAATTATCTCCTATTGAAAAAGTCTCGCAGATATGCCAATGCGTCATTGAGTTCTATAAGGGGGGCAGGACATATGCGTCATTGATTTGTCAAACGTCATTTGTCATGACGTAAGTTTTAGTTTTTACATAATTTTATATTTTACGTGATATGAGTTTCACTTTCGCTTCATAGGCTTGAGAAAATGGTGACAAAACTATAACTTCAAGGTCCAATTTCATTCTTGCTATAATTTGTGTGAAAGCAGGTTGACTTTACATGATATACTAAGTACACGGGTCACCTGCATGCTCTTCTAAAACTGTAAAAGCGCATCGATGTGTTAGTGCGTGCGTGAACGCGCGCTCCAAACATCTCCAAGAGGCATAGATCCTCATGCGCTTGGAGGGCGCATGAGGATCTATTCCTCCTGGAGAAGCGCACGTTTGTGTATGAGAGAGAGCCGCAGGCGAGAGAGAGAATGACGTCATATTTAGAGTATTATGTCAGTGACTGCGTGGTAACGGTTTTACGTCATCGCCACGGTCTGACTTTCTCTAGAAGTGAAGTTTTTTTTAGTGTTTTAATTCTTTTCTGAAAAGAATTAATTTTCACTAAAGAAGTTGAATGGATACAAAGCTGGCTAACAAACTCCAAACTAGCTATATGCAAAAGTTCAAGTAAATATGACAATTACGGACTCTAATCTGGGTCAACCGACTTCCTATAAACAGTTGTTTATGACTTCAATGAGACATTCAATTACAATATGCTCAGAGGCTCTCTTAGCCACCTACTAGAAAGTATTTCGCCAAGATTCAAGCTTTTGTGTACAGAAATATCGGAGATTCTCTTGTTTACATACATATGCACATATGGCGTTTCGCGCAAATGTACGTTCAGCAGCGAGGTTAGCGCAACTAGACATAAAGTAATTTTTATCTTGTTACTTCAATTGTTAGAGGTTTAGCCTGCCCGCCTTTGACATCATGGACATGCTATTAAATTCACCCCACCATGACCTGTCCTAAAATATCCCTTCTATGAACAGGAGGGACTTAAAAATTATGGAAGAAATCTGTCCACACGAGGTCAAGCTTCATAACCAAGGTGACTTTTGGTGCCTATCAATTTTCAGTGTGCTTTCTGTTGTAATTGGGGTACAAAATCTGTCCAAACAAAGTCACCTCTCACAACCAGTCACTTGCAGTGGGTATCAGTATCAACCATTATTATCCTTCATGGTTGTACAAGTTTCAGGCATCACACCTTTGCTGTGTCTCAAACAGGACTCACAGCTGCCTCCAGGTTTCTAATGCAAAAGGTGGACAGTCGGCTGGGTCACAGAAAGAAGTTCTTCAATACCGTTCAGGGGCTATACATCCATGGGCCGTATGCACAGAGGTTTAGTAAGGCCTTCCTTTCGAAGTTATGAGCTCCTTTGAAAGTAAATGATTCATTTTCTAATGCATGGGACAGAAGTACTGCTTACTTCGGGGGTCGGCGAAGAAGTAAATCCGGTGAAATTTACTACAGCGGGAGACCATGAGTACATGTGCTTACGTCGGGAGTTACCATGTGTAAAGATATGTTTTAGAAGTTTCTTATGGGTAATTCAAGGTGCTATTGTTATTGTATCACAAACAACGCTCGTGTGATTCAGTTTTCTTAGGTCTGAAACTTACTTTAGGTTTTTTTTTTTTTTTATTATTATTTTATTTTTTAAATATAACATTTAGGTGTTCTGCAAATTTGACAGAAACAGTCCGCTCAGTCTCGTATTTCAGTGAGCAAAACAGCGATTTCACTTTCATGCGGCAGCGTGGACCACAGCCGGCCTAGCCTGTGGCATCTTGACCCTGTTCTTTCCCTGCTGCAGCGGTCATCTGGCAGTTAGGAATGTAACCGCACACATGCGCAAAAGTAGGATTGACCCCAAATCAAACGTCCTTGACCCTCTACTTTACAAGTCACTAATACAGAGCCAATTTCGCTCTTTGCATAGCAAGCAGCCTGCCGCTAAACTTGTGAAGTAATGACTCTCAAAGTAGGCGTTTACTTTCGAAGCTATGGACTACATCTCTGTGCATGCGGCCCCAGGACAAAGCAGACATTTTAAGTCTGCCTTTACGCAACAGAAGCCAGGACTGGAGTCTTGCACTATGGGATAAAAACGGACAGCAATTACGTGCTCTGCAGGAGCACCCTCAACTAATGTAAACTTTTCTCATATAGTCCAGCTGTCAGCTGCCGAGTCACGAGCGCTTATAGCAAGGGATTGCATAGATGTGTTCGACGTGAGCGCTGTAAGTGCTTGCAAGCTGGCAAATCTGGTGCTAGCGAGCACTTTCCAAATGGGATCTGATTGGCTAGGAGTCCGTTTCTGCGATGATGCTTTCTTATTTTTCTTGTGTTCACAGGATCGTTGGAGTAGGAAAAAAATTAATGAAATATTCCATTTGTATTCTCTATTGTATTGGGCAACATTTTGCACTAAATGAAGTTGTATCCCCTTCAAGCATTCTCAAACAGAAAGAAATTGATCGTACAGAAGAAAACGGAGGCAGAAAAGCGAATAAAGCAGATGATGATGATTTTTTCCAAACCGTAAAAGTTCTGTATTGTATCACTGATGATCTTACAGCTGTTTCAAAAATAAACACCAAGATATTTTGTAATAGTGGTCTAGAATGTGGCAAGTACAACACTTGATGTAGAAAATTATCTTGTAGGTCATCTGCCAGTTTGGACAGCGCTAGCATCTTATGAAGGGTTGCATAGCACACACTTTCGCTTGCAGCTTTTGCTTGCATGCACTTGAGACTCAGCAATTTATATCTAGACTCCAAAGTCTTATTCACTGCTCAGGCTTCCCCTTTAGGCTCCAGTGCATGGCAGAGGGTGTTGCTAAGTCATGCTATATGTAGTTTCAATCACAATGGGCTCAGAATGGACATCCATTGGCCCAGTGACCTCTTGAACCTGCAGGAGAAAAAAAATCACTAATTAGAATTTGTCAGTGTACCATGTTTTAAAAAAACTAATTTTCAAAAAAGAAATTAAAAGAAATTGCACACGCACATGTGGACTTGGTCAGTGCACATGCGGACTTGGTCATTGACACTACTTTCAACGTCTTTAACGTCTTTATTAACCCTTTGGCTGTCTATCTATCTATATATCCCGTGGTCTTGCCGACCGTTGGGGCACCACTGATGACTTGGCAACCAGCTCCTTCCATTCCACTCTGTTCTCTGCCATTATTAGTGTGTCGCTCAGCTTCAGTCCTGTCCACTCTGAGATATCCTCCCATCTTTTTCTCTGTCTTCCTCTCCTTCGCCCTCCTTGCACAGTGCCTTGCAGAATTGTCTTGGCAAGCCCTGCTGATTGCGTGATATGCCCATACCACTTCAGTTTGCGTTTTTTTCACAATGGCTAATAGGTCTTCATAGGGCCCGATGGCTTGCCTGATTCCCACTTCCTCGTTCGTGATGTGATTTCTGCACGAAATGCCAAGAATTCTTCGAAAACATCTCATTTCAGTGGCGTGTATCCTCCTTTCGAGGTCTGCTGTGAGGGTCCATGACTCACAGGCATATAGGAACACTGAGATGACTAAGGAGCGCATCAGTCTGATCTTGGAGCAGAGTGTGATGTTTCTGTCCTTCCATGTGGTCTTCAGTCTTGTCAGCGCCGTTGTTGTCTGGGCAATCCTGGACAGTATTTCTGGTTTTGATCCCTCATCTGTCACAATGGCTCCTAAGTATATGAATTTCTTAACTGTTTCCAGTTTTTGGCATCCAACCATGTGCCAATGCCACTGGTGTTATTGGTCATCAGTTTGGTCTTCTCTGCACTGATTTCCATCCCAAACGCAATGGCTGTGCTGTCCAGATTTACCACCAGCTGAGCTAGCTCCTCCTCTAAATGAAAAGAAAAGGGGAGACTGCCAGTGCTAATATTTTAGGAAGGTTACAAAGTAAAGTAGGTTATAGCACTGTCAGGGGAGAGAAATGTGCATGATCGACCAGTGATCATAGATCTACTGTGGCCAAAGCACAAAAAAAAAAAAGATAGGAAAGAGAGGGGGCGCTAAGAAAGTGACCGAAAGCAATGCATATGGAAGCCCCCCAGAGATATAAATACTGAGCGGATTAAAGCATCATTAACACAATGACTGAGTTAACCCCCTTGATTATATCTTTTTTGGCCCTCCATATCTATGTCTCCCGCACAGAGTAAATACCATTGGAAGTTACCCCTAAATCATCATTATTTAAACAGCCACATTTTTATGAAAATCAAAAATAATACTTAAGGGGTTAACTCAGTCATTGTGTTAATAATACTTCAATCCGCTCAGTATTTATATCTCTCTTAATTAGCTCATATGTCTACTGTCGCAATGTTACTATGTACGTAAACACAGCCCGTCGCCAGCTGACTCTAGGTACGACGCGTCAGAATAAAATATGCACAACAGTTACAAAATATGATCACGTCCCAATGTTTTGACAACGTTGCTCAAAACCTTTTCAAATCCTTTAGCTGCTAGATCGATGTACCACACCTGAGTCGATATTCACACAATTTATTTTTGACCTTAAGAAAATGCACATCGAAAAAATCATGACCCACCACAAATGTAAATTGGTTTTAAGATTGAATGGGAATAAAACCCCCATTAGCTACCGCACACAGAGAGAGAGAAAGACCCGCTTTGACAACACAGACATAAACTCCACTCATGTGAAACTTACACGTTTTAAATCAGCTTCTTTTCAAGCCAGCTCACCTGTTTACCTTTGTGGTGTCTAATGTCGCCACGCGCCGACACAGTAGGGCGTCGCTATTCAACTTAGTAAGGGAACACTCTATGAATAAACCGGCTCTACAGCTTTGAAAAGGCTATTTGCTGAGAGGTGACAAGAAGAGTTTCGAAATTGACTTCATATTTACTCAATGACTGGTTCCCGAAAAATCAGACGGTGGTTATACTGTGCACTATAAACAGTTTGATAAGAAACTAACAAGTAATATTTAACACACACACACAGACGCACAGACAAAACACACAGACGCGCACACAAACAAACAAACAAACAAACAAACAAACACACAATCAAACAGACATACACACAAACAAACAAACAAACACACAATCAAACAGACGTACACACACACACACAAACACACACACACACACGCACTTACAGACACTCATGTCAGTACAATTTTATCGTAAGCATGAGCTGCCAGGTGGTGTCACGGTTGATCGCCTTTTGTGTTGCCTCACGCCGCGCTATTAGCGGCCGCATTCCATTCCTTTTCAATTCAGACACGAGCCGCATTTTGAAAAGGCTCTCACCCGTCAATGGCCTTTATAGCTAAACCCTTTCAAATCGCTAAGTAATGACAAAAGATCAACAAGGGGAACGTTATTATTTGAAAGGAGGGGGATTTGTACAAGTGGGCTTAATGTACTCATGTGGTTTCTGAGGAATTAGAAAATCAACTGGTGGTTATTACACTATACAGGCACTGAAAAAAACAGCTGGATAAGAAACTACCAAGTAAAAACAATAAGTCACAACTCACTTTAAGGTAACCTTTAAGTGAGTTACAATAGGAACTTATTAACTACTTATCATTAAGAACTTATTAATTACTTATCCTAATTACTTGCAAGTACTTAATAACAACTTGACTCTAGTCACGTATACTAAGTCTTTTTTACCAAGACACAAGGGCACCGGAAAACTTTTTTTTCTCAATAATATTCTGGTGGTGCAGATGGTGCAGGCCTAAACTGTGTAAGTGGCATGACATCTCTCTGCGAAGTGTAATGAAAAAATAAACGATTACCAAATCTGATTTTTATTTGTTTAAAAGATTGTGTAGCTTTTCTGTGGTTTCCTGAACACCTATCTTTTTTCCTTCCACTAAAAAACTAGCCTTCAGTTCTTCAATATTCACGGGAGATTGACTACGCATCTTATTTTGTATTTCAGACTTTTGTTGTTTGTAGTTATTTAAATCATCCTGGACTCGTTTAAATTCCTCGTCATTAATACAATTATCATTCAATGCCTTACTGATAATAAGTTTCATACTGCTCACCTTTGCACCCGCCAAAGTACTCAATGCTTCATGTTTTTCTAATTTCGTGTGAAACCTCTTGTTCAAGGCCTCCAAACCAAAACAAGCCAGGCATGTAGCAACGCTTAAACCCTCAATTGCTATTCCAGCCAAACTCCCAATTCCTGTGGCGAACAGAACAATGCCCCCTACAGAACATGAAGCTGAAACTGCACCAATAGCCATAGAAGTGTTTTGAACAGAATTAAATACTGACTTATACCTCCTTTTGCACCGTGAGTACTTAGCCTCCTCACTCTCCAAATATTTCAAAGCTTCTGTAATATTATTTAATCTGAATGCATCTGCCTGTAATGTTTTATCTGAAGCAATTGGCATATGTGGATCAGGCGCAAGCGTCATCACATTTGTCATCACATTTGTTTCAGTCGGATCAAGCGTCGGTAGTTGCGGATAGAAGTTTACCATTTTTTTTTATTCACAAATATTTTTTTTATTTAATCAGCAATTACATTTTGCAACTCTTCAAAAGTATACAATTTGCTGGCATAATAAAATGCAACAAGATCAATGTGTTCAAGGTTTATGTAAGTTAGACGAACAAAAGTTGTTTTGTCGACCACCACCTTGACAGCTGGAACACTGCTCGAAACATTAATAACATCATTATTTTTTGTAATAGCAATAAAGACCTTTGATGATTCTGTTACTGTTTCGTCCCATGTAAGTTTAATTCCCTGTGCAATTTGAGCCTCTTTAGCAGTAGTTACTGATTTCATGATAATTTCAAATACTATTGCCGCTTCTCTAGCCACGACTAAGCTTGCTGGCATAAACACAACAGAAGTATCTGATCTACCCTTTCTAGTTGTAAGAAGATACCGCCGTCTCTCATAATTTTCAACTTTCAGTTTTTCTCTGCTATTGTTGTCTGGGGCAAAACTTGGAACAAGACTTACAATAAGCGGCCCCGAGTTAACAACCTTCCTAAACACTAAGGCGCCTTCGTCATCAGTGTATACATAAGGACTAATAAATTCAATCTTTATGTCCCAGTCAATTGTTGGAGGTGGTGCAGGTACAGGTGAAACCACCCACTTATTTCCTACATGTATTAAGTTGTAGGGCGAATTATTTACAGGTGGAGTAGGTACAGTAACATCACGTACCTGACCAAGTTTAGGAATCTGTTTTTCACCGTCTTTCATGTCAACAATTACTTTCCTCTTGTACATGCCATTTGAATCAAGTTCAAAACCATATATTTCTCCAATATCTCCCTCCTTCTCAAAATCCTGTACGTCTGCCAAATCTTTCAACTCTGTTACCGGACACACAACTGGTATGATTCTAGGCTTTGGACCAAGACCACTCATTTTTATAAACAAAAATAAAATTATTTAATTTCCAACACAACACTAAAATCATGCATAAGAACTGGTTTGTCATCCTGATTAGTTACAGATATACTCAGTGACTCAAAGAAACTAGAACCTAATTTCTTAAACTGCAAATTAGGAAATCTAACAACTACACTTTCACAATACGGAGCAGTTCCAGTTGGTAAACATCTCAACAAAGTTGAAGGCTTTCCATTGTGAACATTCTCAGATGTGTTTAGTTCTTTCAAATAAACATTTAGCACTGTGTGTACTGACAAATTGACAGGACGTTTTCCATTATTTTAAGTCTTTTTGTCTTCATTGTTATAATACCGGTCATAGCTTCACCTAAATCATCTGTTCTCCACCAATCTTCGTCAATATAAAATCCAAGTAAATATGCAAATTTATCTGAGATCCTTAACCAATTTTGTGTCAAAAATTCTAATGTAACAAGTAGGTTAGCTGGATTTAAAGTTGCTTTAATTTTAAATTTACTTTGAAACCATTCAGCTATAGTACAAAAGTCATAATAACCAGGTGGTAAAGCTTCAGTCTTACCATCAAAAATTACTTTATTATATATATCATCTTCAATATTAAACCATTTTACTGTGTAGAACAATTCATGGATAGCTGCAGCCTTGCTACCATCACGATTATCAATCCCATTAGTTAACCACACTGGTTTGCTTGTGTCAAGATTTGTTAAGGTAATAAACATTTTTATTATCTCATATAAAAAAGGATGGAATTTAAATCACCAACCATCACCACTACAAACGCATTTCAATTTAATGTGGATGCCAAATATAATGTTGCACCTACTTATGAACAGAAAATAATTCAACTAAATCAACTCGACATAGCTGTGTCTGAACAAGATTTATTTCAAGTCAAAGTACCGAATCCGTTTGACCATTACCTAAACCCTCCAATAACAGATGACTCAACTGCAAGAAAGTGGTCTTCAAGTCCACTACAGATGTTTCAAAACCAACTCAACTTTGCCATACTATGTTCAACTACAGGCTGTGGTGTTTCATTTACAGATCATTTGAATCACTCAAACAAACTGATTAGATCTGTGTATCGTTTCCATGTTTATTACCAGCTTAGACGTATACTGTCAGAACTGCATACACCATTACCAACTGAATCCAGTTTCAACAGGTATAACAACCCTATGGATATGAAAGCATTTGAACGCATCTGTAATGAGTTTAACATTAACCCTGGCACTAAGTATGACTTCACACAAAAACTTGATGATCACCACGGCATTGGTACACTTTATTACGCTATGAGTCACAGACAATACCCACAAGATTATTACCCTGGTTACACTTCATTCTCATCAAAATCTGAAGTCTGGTTAGGATCAATAGAGCAGAAACAGTCTAATGCGTGGACCACATTTATTTTAGATAAATCTGACGGGTTTACTCAAGCAGGAGTCGAGCGCGTCAATGAGTCTATCAGAACATATGTCTGGTGTATACTAGGAGCACAATCACTAACAAAATCGAATATTTTGAATGGAAGTGGAATATTTGAATCTCAAAAACAGTTTCTCGCTAATCTTGAAGATTCAATAAATTCATCAGTTGATCTCCCATCTAGCATACAGCGCTACCAAAACGTACTCAGATATGCCAGATCGAAAGTTGACTTTGTAGTTGGCACTGGGTTATACATGTTACCATCTGACCTTCAACTCCAAATGGGTACAATAACAAATTATAATAATGAAATCATTGTTGCAGGTGTTGGTCAGAAATTAGGACTCAATAAAAGTGTAAACTTAGGAGCAACAACTGCGCATGTACTGACATTAAAATCATTACAGGAGGTTACTTCCCCTGCCCCACCACTGGTACCCATACAGTCAGTAACAACCCCTGACACACATGAGTCAGAACGAACTGCATTAGTAATAGGATTAACAGGGCTAGGAGTATTACTTCTTTACCTGTTTTATTAAATAACCCACCATTAACCCTCCTACTGTCACCAAAAATACCCACACATGTTCTGCCATAAACCCAACTACCTTTGCCGCTGTACTAATCAACCAGCTGACAACAGAGCCTAAAATGTCAGGCAACGTGTCTACTGCTTTCAGAGCCAATTTCTTAAGCAAGTCTGATATGTGAGACAGTTGTTTCTTTACCCATGACTGTAAATCTTTTGGGTCTGTGGGAGCCGGTGGGCCCGGGGGTGGCGGTGTCAGGGCTGTACCTCCACCAACCCCAGCACCGGAGACAGCCAGCACTACAGTGCTGATAATAAACCCAAGAGCTGTAATTAAACTAGCAATTGTAATACCCTGTTCTCTGAAAAGTGTTTTAAGTCTCTCAGCCAGAGTAGTGTCTTCGTGAAGTATTTTCTGAATAGTTTCTCTAATTCTGTTAACTTGGGTTTTCAGTTTTCCTCTTGCAATACTAATCACTTCTAACCGCCCAGATCTTTCTATCTGCAAATCATTTAATCTGTGTTGGATTCTTTCTTTCATTTCTGTGTCAAGATTCCCATTGTCTGCTGTAGCCAGTTTCTCTTTTTCACGTTCTATGTGTTTATCAAGCTCTCCCAGTTTGGCAAGATTATTGACCATCTCACCTCTTATTGTCTGCAGTGATTTATCCAATCCCATAATCTCCCTCATTGACAAAGGTGGATCATCTATTGTTTTCATAGCATCATTTAATTGACCTTCAGTAAATGAGGTTTCTTGTATCACAGTGTTTGCTATTTCTGGTAGGCTTGTTACTGGTGCCATTTCAATCTCTTGCCCTGTTGGCAACTTTGTTTGCGTGTCGTGAAGCACACTAACCAGTCTTGGGGGAACGGGAGACCCTCCAATTCCAAGGTACCTTGCCAACCCAGAGTTACCACCGACTTCACCTTTAATTGTACTTAAAGCTCTAAACTTAGAAGGATTATTTTTATGTGTTAGATTTATTTTCCCTCTGTCCGTATTTACAAATAAGTGCCCTTTATCATATTCAAACTGGTTAGGATCCAAGACATCTGGGCGCGCTCCAACACTGTCATAAAATGAGTTTACTTTATCTTTTAACAGTTCGTGATACAAAGGAGAAGTAGTTACCATTCCAGTCATATCTGTGATACTGGTATCTGAGGCATCCATGTCATCCATTTCAAAATCTTCATGATTAAATCCTCCCGCTGCCATTGTTTTATTAATTTATTATTTTTTATTGTGCATAATAAAAATGACACAGTCTTACGGATCAAAGTTAGACCCATACAGAAAACTACGTGAGCCCCTGGGTGTTAAGGGCATTAGACAATCGATAGTCATCACGAACAATCCAAGTACCATAGACCAGAACCAAACACTTACAGTCAAGTTTCCAAACCTAGGTCCCAGTGACGTTATTGTTCCTGGCACTGCACGCCTTGCATTTAATATTGAACTATCATCAGACGCAGACGTAAACAGAACACTGGTTGACAATCTTGGCAGAGCAATTGTTAGAACTATTAAAGTAAAACTTGAAGGACAGGAAGTGTTTAGTCTTGACGACTCAGATGTGTTTTACTGTTACAAAGATCTTTGGCTCACAAGAGAAGAACGAGAAGATCGTATTTACCAAGGTATACAGCCAGATAATGTTGGTAAACTTCGAATCAATGCTGGAGACAAAACAACTACTGGGGTACCAAAGGAAGTTATATTAGCAGAAACATATGGAACCAGATTTTACATTCCACTTGAGTTTGAAATCCTCACAGCTCATTTGCCTTATTATCAAGGGGCACTGAATGACCGTCTGAGCTTTGAACTAACTTTCAATGACTACTCCAAAGTTATTAAATCATCTGCCACAGATGCAACATACAAGATCTCTAACATTTCCTTGGAATATGAAATTGTCACACATATTGAACTAGCCAGACTCATACAAAATCAGTACCAGTCAAGACTTCCAATTTATTATGACAGGGTGATTAGACATAGTTTAATTCCCAAAGACAAGAGTGACCCAATGTGGAACTTAAACTTAAACACACCAGCCAGGTCACTGAAAGGTATTCTTATGTTGTTTGTTGAACCGGTGAGTCCATACAAAAGAGATTCAGAAAAATTCTACAATCCTAAGATTACACATTTGTCCTGCACAATTGAAGGCCGCCCTAATCAAGTGTATGCATCTGGAATGTTACCGTACCAGCACTATGACGAAACCACAAAGCCCTGGCTCATCTAGTTTAAGAAACGTGTTTCACACAACAAACTTACCCATATCCAATACTAATAATGTTTACGAATCAATAGAAAACTCTTTTTCTGTCATACAACAAAATCTTCTTACAGGCAGTGTTAAAATTCAGATTGTTGCGAAAATCGAATTCACTAGGGTGGACGGTGAAGTGATTGTATCGTACATATCAACAAGACAACACACTGTTAACACAAGAAGAGAACCGGAGGTAGAGAACGTGTTTAGAGACAGACTATTACCAGACTTTCTCCAGGCGATTGACAGTGCAAAAATGAAGGGGTCTGGTTGGCACGAAGGACATGTACATGAACTGCAACTAAAGCAGTCAAGGTATCATCCTATATTAGGTAAAGCATGGATACCACTGCCAACAGAAGTTTCGAACAAGAAGGCAGTTGTCAACATACAGAACAATGACAATTTCTGTTTCATGTGGTGTGTACTTGCTAAACTACACTTTGTGAGGTCAAGACCTGATCGCGTATCTAACTACATCAAATTTGTAAATGAACTCAACTTTAGTGGCATTGAGTTCCCTGTTAAAATAGAAGACATAGACTTGTTTGAAAAATTAAATCCTGGTATATCTGTGAATGTGTATGTGTGGGATAATAAATCTGAAAACAAGTTACAGCCAATTAGAGTATCTCCAATTGCCCCAACATATGGGCAGTCAGAAGATAAACATGTTGACATGTTGCTAATTGGCGATGACAATAACTTTCACTACACAATTATCAGGAATATGTCACGTCTAATTCATTCACATACAACAAAACACAATGGGAAACAGGAAGTGTGTAAAAGATGTTTACAGAGATTCTCCTCCATAAACGTAGCGCACAAACACGTTCTACACTGCAGGTCAGCTGATGACATACAAACTGTACTTAAGTACCCAGATCCTGGTAGTCAAGTGTATTTTAAGAACTATGGGAATCAGCAAAAATTGCCGTTTGTAGTATACGCTGATTTTGAATCCCTGGTTGTTCAATTTGAAGGTCCTGTTCCAGAGTCATTACCAAAGACTATAAAACTAAGTGACCAAGTGGTGTGTTCTTTTGGATACATTATTGTTAGGTCAGACGGTCTTCATTCAGAGCCTGTTATCTACAGGGGTGAAAATGCAGCATGTCTGTTTTTAACAGAAATGAGACATCTGTATAGTCAGGTAGTACAGTATCTCACAACATGTCAGATGCCTTTGGTGATGACAGAAGAAGACAAACTGAAATTTGATACAGCTGAGACGTGTTGGATTTGTGAACAACCTTTAGGGGGTGATAAAGTTCGTGACCATGATCACATAACTGGGCGTTACAGAGGAGCTGCACATAACAATTGTAACTTGTTATTAAAAATAGATCCTAAGACATACAAGTTACCAATCTTTTTCCACAATCTTAAAGGATATGATTCACACATCATCATGCAGGCTGTAGATGAGTCTTACAAAAACATAAGTTGTATTGCCCAGACAACTGAGAAGTACTTGACTTTTAGGTTGGATAAATTAGCATTTTATGACTCCATGCAACATTTGTCTTTAGGGTTGGCTAGTCTGGCAGAAGGACTGACTGAGTATCCAATAACAAGTAAATATTTTGAGCCAGACTTGATTAAGAAAGGTGTCTATCCATATGAGTACATTGATCACAGGGTTGTGTTTGAGGAAACAAGACTGCCACCAATGACCAAAAGAGAAATTTTATTCTACACTAACTGGAAAAGGTATTTCTGACTCTGAATATCAACACGCTCTTGATGCGTGGGGGAAGTTGGGGTGTCAGACAATTGGTGACTATCACGACCAGTACTTGAAAGCTGACGTTTGCTTGCTAGCAGATGTATTTGAAAGTTACCGTGAGAAGGGTTTGTTACACTACAGACTTGACCCTGCTTGTTACATCACTAGTCCTGGCATGACATGGGATGCATTTTTGAAATCCAGTAAGATATTTATAGACCTGTTGTCTGATCGTACGATGGGTGAAATGGTAGAACGTGGATTGAGGGGAGGCATTAGTATTGCATCGAACAATTACGCCATAGCCAACAACAAATATTTGGACAGTCCGGACCTTGACCGGGGTTTTGACCCCTCAAGCCCGGGGTCAAGGTCATTCATTACGTATTTGGACGCTAATAACCTTTATGGGTTCGCAATGTGTGAATTATTGCCCCTGAAAAACTTTTGTCTGTATGATTTGTCACAGTATGACATAACAGACACAGGGTTAGCAAACTATATTATGACTCTTGACCGAAACGACGCGAAGGGTTGGATCTTTGAAGTAGACCTGGAGTACCCGCATCATCTACACGATTACCATAATGATTATCCGTTGGCTGTTGAGAAAATGAGTATGACGGGGAAAAAAGAAGACACTAAACTTGTACCGAATCTAAATGACAAATTCAATTACGTTTGTCACTACCGCTTGTTGCAGTTTTACATCAGACATGGGTTAGTACTAAAGAAAGTTCACAGAGGAATTCAATTTGATCAGAGTGCTTTCATGAAAGATTACATAATGAAGAACACAACCCTTCGTGCCAGAGACGGCAACACTGCATTTGACAAAGACTTCTTTAAGCTTATGAACAATGCCTGTTTTGGCAAGACGATGGAAAATCCTCATCACAGAAAAGATGTGAGACTTGTTACAACTGAATTGGGTGCAATTAAACTTACAGGTAAGCCTCAGTACACTGGGTACAAAGAGTTTCATTCATCATTGTATGCAGTGTCACTCAAAAAAAAAGATTGTTAAACTGGACAAGCCAGTATTTATTGGTATGGCAATTCTTGAATTGTCAAAACTGGTGATGCTTGAATTTTATTATGATTACTTCAAATTAAAGTATCCTGACTGTCGATTGTTATACACTGACACTGACTCTATGATCATTGATGTGTGTACTGAAGACTTTTATGAAGACATGAAAACAGAACTACACATGTATGACACGTCTGATTACCCTAAGGATCATCCACTGTTTAGCACACAAAACAAGAAAGTGCCTGGAAAGTTTAAGGATGAACTAAATGGTGTGCCAATAGTTGAGTACGTTGGACTGAGATCAAAAATGTATTCTATACTGCACCAGAAAGGTAGTCAGTCAAAAGCCAAAGGAATAAAAAAAACAGCGATAAAAAATAAAGACATTTGTCATGAACATTACAAGCAAGTATTAGATGGTGCATTAATGCCTGATTATCCAAACAAGTCACTGAGATCAAACAAACATAATCTTGAAATAATTCAAACACATAAGAAATCACTTGCAGTTGGAGACACGAAAAGAGTGTTTCACACTAAGGAAAAAGCTTATGCACCAGGTCATTACAGGCTCAAGTTATCTGAAGTTATTTGTGATGAACTGGTTGATGAATTAATTGACGACTTAGTTACTGAAATGAGTAACGGTGTCTGGGGGAATAATCTGTAATTCTTCTCTGACAAATGCCCTCTGGGGTGCAGGGTCATACAGGTAATATATTGTTGCGTCTGCGCCGGGAATTATTTTTTTTATATTATGAACGGATGTTGACCATATGGGGTCTGTTGACCTGCGCCTGATGTCATTCTCAGCTACCCCTGGTTGATATAAATATCTTACCTGTTTAGTAAATAAACTTGTGTCGGGTGCCTGTGCTGGGGTTGACATTGTTTTTGGCTCTGTAATTGTTTTCAATTTAATAGCATCAGCAGGTTTTGGGTGTCCTTCATTGTTCATTGCTTTTATCACATGTGGTAACCTTTGTACCCACTCCGTGTTACGGGTGTCATGCATGAGTTCCTTAGAATACTGGTAACTGAAAAGTCTTTCTGATAACTGTTTGTTAAAGTTTTCTACAATTGCCTGTGATCTGTGTACACCTGGAATGCCGCGTCTGACCAGTACACCATGCTTAGCAAATAACTGATTAACTGCGCCCTTAAATTCAGATCCATCATCAACTTGTACAAGTCTGGGGTATCTTAAAGGGCCTCGACTATATATTTTTGATAAAGCAGTCGCAACTGTACTGGCTGTTTTGTCAGATATGGGTTCAGCGTCTTTATACCTTGAAGCAATGTCTACAACAGTTAATGCATACTTGTATCGTTTCTTTCTTATTGTGTCATGTGGTAAGAACAAAAGGTCCATTTGGTGCGTGTCATTAGGTGTTGTGTTCTCAAAATGGGGTCTAGATATCTTTCTTGGAGCAGGTAAATATATCTGCCAAATTGCCTGTCTCTGTAACCATTGCTTGACCTGATTGAGTGATACATCTCCGCCCACAGCGGCATGTAATTTCTGAATAGCGGTTGCTCCTTTATAATACCCTGATGGTGAGTAATATATTTTCGATAGTTTATTTTCGGCTGCCATTTTTTCTAGCAATGAAAACTCCAGTAAAATAAACAAATATCATTCCCACTAGAACAAAGATTATCTCCCCGTTTCTTTGTTCTGGGCTTGGTTGATAGTAGTCACTTAGTTTTGGTTTCGGTATAGACATATCTTCACCCGTGACTAAAAAATACTCACGGATTGCGTCGTCTGTATTTGAAAACGTATGTTGTGCGTGACCTTCTAGCCTGAGTTTTTCATTGATGAAATCAAGTTTCTCAATTCTATTCTTTTCGTAATCCTGTTCTGCCTGTGCTAATTTTTCTGACGCTTCATTATGACGCTTTATTTCTTCTGCAGATTGTTCTCTACCCATTTTAGAAAAGAGATAATTAGAGCCGCTAAACGCGAGGGCGTTGACCATCGCTCCTCCCACCATAATAGCTATCGTCGCCATATTATTTTTATTTACATAGAAACATTTTCGGGAATAATTCCCTGTTTAACAAGAAGGTCTTTCGTGGCGATTGACGCTGTTACAACTACAATTAGCTTAGCGCTGTCTTCGAAATCGAGTCTACTGAGGTCTGGTGATTTCATTTTGAGTAGATTTTTTCCCAGCATAGAAAACGTTACTGCTAATGCACTGATTACTGCAGAGTGATACACAAGATTCATTAAATTCTTTGAGTCATTCATTTCTTAGGCAAGAAAAAATTAAAATAATAAATTTATTACTGCATATGAAATGGGTCGACAACTTTGGGTATTGTTGGTAATGTGGCGACTTCTGTTTTTGATGATGGAGTGTTTAATTTTTTGGTCACTGTACGAGTGTGCGGCTTGTATTTTTTGTATAATTGGTAAGCTACAAAACCAGATCCGACAACAAATGCGGCAACTACATATTTTGCTGTTTCAGAATTAGACTGGGTTGAAGGTCTTTCACTTTGATGTGTGTGTGACAGGGGTGTTGAAAGTCCTGTCAGTTCCGACAGTCCTGACGGTGTTGTCGGCGGGTCACTTACATGAGCCTTTTCTGTTAGCGCCTGTAGCTGTAACTTTTTCTGCTTGTTCCATTCAGCTAAACGTTTACCTGACTGAACCCTCCCTGCATTTTTAATTTTTGTCACTGTGTGAATCGGGGTCTTGACAGGGTCCGGGGCAGGGTTCATCTGTGGGGTCGTTTGGGGGGTCGTCTGTTGGTCGTCCATTTTTATCAACAAAAAAATTTAATTTCGTAAAATCAACATGGCTGCTAGTTACAATTAATGTTACCAGAGGAGCCAGCAAATTACCAAACCTGTAGAATAAAAGGCAAGCTAATTTACCAATTGCACTCGTTACAATGGGGTTACTCTCGAGGTCATTTGTAAGATTTTCAATGTCTACAGGGAGAGCGTAACTCACAGCTTTTGAATATAAGCAGACAATTGATTTGCTCAAATCACGGGTCATTAGTGAAGCCATGTGTTGTTCATATTTAAAATGAAGTTTAAATAAATCAGCAGCCGTGAGGGATAGTATATCTTCAGTTGAATAAAGCTTCCCAAGATAAGATTTCGAATGACCAGAAACCACTACAGATAAAAGTCGTTCCCTTTTCGAATCTAAGTCTATGTTTTCTACAGCGCCAATATCATTTAATAGAAGGAGTTCGTCTGTGTTCATTTTATAATGCAATTAAAAAAGATAATTTATAAACACATTTGTTTCTTTGTCAGTAAACCAGACATGAGTACTAAGCCCTCACATGTAGAACCGTTTTGTAAATGATCCCCCTCCTTTCAAATAATAACGTTCCCCTTGTTGATCTTTTGACACAACTTAGCGATTTGAAAGGGTTTAGCTATAAAGGCCATTGACGGGTGAGAGCCTTTTCAAAATGCGGCTCGTGTCTGAATTGAAAAGGAATGGAATGCGGCCGCTAATAGCGCGGCGTGAGGCAACACAAAAGGCGATCAACCGTGACACCACCTGGCAGCTCATGCTTACGATAAAATTGTACTGACATGAGTGTCTGTAAGTGCGTGTGTTTGTGTGTGTGTGTACGTCTGTTTGATTGTGAGTTTGTGTGTGTGTTTGTTTGTTTGTTTGTGTGTGTGTACGTCTGTTTGATTGTGTGTTTGTTTGTTTGTTTGTTTGTTTGTTTGTGTGTACGTCTGTGTGTTAGATATTACTTGTTAGTTTCTTATACAACTGTTTTTCCAGCTCCCTGTATAGTGCAGAGTATAGGCCACCGTTTGATTTCTCGGGAACCAGTCATTGAGTAAATATGAAGTCAATTTCGAAACATGCTGTCTTCTTGAGTGTATGACACCTCTCAGCAAATAGCCTTTTCAGAGCTGTAGAGCCGGCTTCACATAGAGTGTTAGGTCTCACAGTGAGTTGAACAGTGGCGCGCTACTGTGCCGGCGCGTGGCGACATTAGACACCACAAAGGTAAACAGGTGAGCTGGCTTGAAAAGAAGCTGATTTAAAACGTGTAAGTTTCACATGAGTGGAGTTTATGTCTGTGTTGTCAAAGCGGGTCTTTCTCTCTCTCTGTGTGCGGTAGCTAATGGGGGTTTTATTCCCATTCAATCTTAAAACCAATTTACATTTGTGGGGGGGTCATGATTTTTTCGATGTGCATTTTCTTAAGGTCAAAAATAAATTGTGTGAATATCGACTCAGGTGTGGTACATCGATCTAGCAGCTAAAGGATTTGAAAAGGTTTTGAGCAACGTTGTCAAAACATTGCGACGTGATCATATTTTGTAACTGTTGTGCATATTTTATTCTGACGCGTCGTACCTAGAGTCAGCTGGCGACGGGCTGTGTTTACGTACATAGTAACATTGCGACAGTAGACATATGAGCTAATTAAGAGAGATATAAATACTGAGCGGATTGAAGTATTATTAACACAATGACTGAGTTAACCCCTTAAGTATTATTTTTGATTTTCATAAAAATGTGGCTGTTTAAATAATGATGATTTAGGGGTAACTTCCAATGGTATTTACTCTGTGTGGGAGACATGGATATGGAGGACCAAAAAAGATATAATCAAGGGGGTTAACTCAGTCATTGTGTTAATGATGCTTTAATCCGCTCAGTATTTATATCTCTCCCCCCGAAGGGGGGCGTATCACATATCCACTGTTCCAGCCACTCAGTGCATGGAAATTTAAATCTAGGTCCCCCAAGGGGGGTCCATATGCATTGCTTTCGGTCACTTTCTTAGCGCCCCCTCTCTTTCCTATCATTTTTTTTTTTTGTGCTTTGGCCACAGTAGATCTATGATCACTGGTCGATCATGCACATTTCTCTCCCCTGACAGTGCTATAACCTACTTTACTTTGTAACCTTCCTAAAATATTAGCACTGGCAGTCTCCCCTTTTCTTTTCATTTATCACTACAATATCGACTGCAACCCCTTCCCCCCTTTTGGTAGGTTCTCTTTTAGGGTGCATGGAGATTTAACTCTGGGTGGTGGCATGGAATGTATGCCCCTGCAGACACCACAGTAAAATGTGACCTGCTCCCACAAAAGGGAACATAAGTCGGAAATTTTTAGTTTTGAGATATTACATCATTACAATCTACAAGCAAAACAAATTAACTTGATGTAAAAACTATTGTTGTAGACCTGTTATTAAGCGAGAAACATGCATTTAAATTTGATCACTCGAACTGACCCAAGATGACCCCCTGCACTCTTTTCGGCCTGTAGCTCCATTTGGCTGAAAGCGACTTAAGGTACCTTTTGTGGGAGCAGGTCACAAATGTGGTTGTCATTGCAGGTAGGCAGAATTTCCTGCCTCCTCCAGTATTGCCGATGGTGTGCTGAAGAGGTCGCCTAGACCGAAACAGCTGTCCACACCGGCTAAATATCTGGACCCCCCTTGGGGGACCTAGATTTAAATTTCCATGCACTGAGTGGCTGGAACAGTGGATATGTGATACGCCCCCCTTCGGGGGGGCTTCCATATGCATTGCTTTCGGTCACTTTCTTAGCGCCCCCTCTCTTTCCTATCTTTTTTTTTTTTTGTGCTTTGGCCACAGTAGATCTATGATCACTGGTCGATCATGCACATTTCTCTCCCCTGACAGTGCTATAACCTACTTTACTTTGTAACCTTCCTAAAATATTAGCACTGGCAGTCTCCCCTTTTCTTTTCATTTATCACTACAATATCGACTGCAACCCCTTCCCCCCTTTTGGTAGGTTCTCTTTTAGGGTGCATGGAGATTTAACTCTGGGTGGTGGCATGGAATGTATGCCCCTGCAGACACCACAGTAAAATGTGGTTGTCATTGCAGGTAGGCAGAATTTCCTGCCTCCTCCAGTATTGCCGATGGTGTGCTGAAGAGGTCGCCTAGACCGAAACAGCTGTCCACACCGGCTAAATATCTGGACCCCCCTTGGGGGACCTAGATTTAAATTTCCATGCACTGAGTGGCTGGAACAGTGGATATGTGATACGCCCCCCTTCGGGGGGGCTTCCATATGCATTGCTTTCGGTCACTTTCTTAGCGCCCCCTCTCTTTCCGATCCTATCTTTTTTTTTTTTGTGCTTTGGCCACAGTAGATCTATGATCACTGGTCGATCATGCACATTTCTCTCCCCTGACAGTGCTATAACCTACTTTACTTTGTAACCTTCCTAAAATATTAGCACTGGCAGTCTCCCCTTTTCTTTTCATTTATCACTACAATATCGACTGCAACCCCTTCCCCCCTTTTGGTAGGTTCTCTTTTAGGGTGCATGGAGATTTAACTCTGGGTGGTGGCATGGAATGTATGCCCCTGCAGACACCACAGTAAAATGTGGTTGTCATTGCAGGTAGGCAGAATTTCCTGCCTCCTCCAGTATTGCCGATGGTGTGCTGAAGAGGTCGCCTAGACCGAAACAGCTGTCCACACCGGCTAAATATCTGGACCCCCCTTGGGGGACCTAGATTTAAATTTCCATGCACTGAGTGGCTGGAACAGTGGATATGTGATACGCCCCCCTTCGGGGGGGCTTCCATATGCATTGCTTTCGGTCACTTTCTTAGCGCCCCCTCTCTTTCCTATCTTTTTTTTTTTTTTGTGCTTTGGACACAGTAGATCTATGATCACTGGTCGATCATGCACATTTCTCTCCCCTGACAGTGCTATAACCTACTTTACTTTGTAACCTTCCTAAAATATTAGCACTGGCAGTCTCCCCTTTTCTTTTCATTTATCACTACAATATCGACTGCAACCCCTTCCCCCCTTTTGGTAGGTTCTCTTTTAGGGTGCATGGAGATTTAACTCTGGGTGGTGGCATGGAATGTATGCCCCTGCAGACACCACAGTAAAATGTGGTTGTCATTGCAGGTAGGCAGAATTTCCTGCCTCCTCCAGTATTGCCGATGGTGTGCTGAAGAGGTCGCCTAGACCGAAACAGCTGTCCACACCGGCTAAATATCTGGACCCCCCTTGGGGGACCTAGATTTAAATTTCCATGCACTGAGTGGCTGGAACAGTGGATATGTGATACGCCCCCCTTCGGGGGGGCTTCCATATGCATTGCTTTCGGTCACTTTCTTAGCGCCCCCTCTCTTTCCTATCTTTTTTTTTTTTGTGCTTTGGCCACAGTAGATCTATGATCACTGGTCGATCATGCACATTTCTCTCCCCTGACAGTGCTATAACCTACTTTACTTTGTAACCTAGCTCCTCCTCTGTTCCTGCAAGGCTATCAATGTTGTCCGCGAAGCGCAAGTTCTTGATTGTTCTGCCTCCAATACTGACAGTTCCTTCATGATCTTTCAGAGCGTCCGTCATGATTCTTTCCAGGAAGATGTTGAAAAGAGTAGGTGAGACCAACAAAAACCGCTACCAACAGCCAAAGGGTTAACATGAATTAATTTCCCATAAAAATAAACCTCAGCAATGTATGTATTTGCCTATTGGTACACTTGTACTACACAATGGCCAAATTTAAATAGTGAACTTGATGGAAAGCACCATAGCTGTGCTGATAAAATTCAGATCAATCTACAATGCCATTTGGCAAAAAATATTCTGTAATATTGAAAATGGAAGGTTCCAATTGGTAGTGTGACTTGAAGAAATCATGGTTGTATTCATCATGGCAGCCTTAATCAACATGGAGAGAATGTCATTGAATTTTGAAGCCTGAAAGCTGAAATTGCAACAACATCAAAAAGGGACGAACTACTGACGAGTACTGTACTCTCATGCTCACCACATTTGAAGCAGCGACCGTAGCCTCCATAATATGCTCTTCCACTTCCACGAATATAATCGCCTTCAGAATCTTCTTCTTCATCATCTGAAAGGCTGTGATATCTGTCAAAACTGTCATATCGATCCCAATCACTGGAGAAATTGTCTTCATTACTGTCTGTTTCATCATCTGATTCCACATCACTAACAACTATTGGCACACTTGTGTCAGGATGAACAACATTTCCATCAACACTGTCATGAGTTACTGTGGCTGTTGCTGCACTAGGACCCACAGCTGCTGCTGGGATGGTGACCTCTGCTGCCACTGGTGGTGTGGTGGTGGTTGTTACCTCAGCTCTAGTTGCACCTCTCCCCCGCCCAGCCTGGCCTCTGCCTCTGGCTCTACCTCCAGTCCGGCCACGTCCACGGACAGTCACTGCACCAGCACCGGAAGGTCCCGCTCTCTGTTTGTTCTCTGTCTCATCCAGCTTGGCCTGGCATCCTGTAAATGAAGGATGAAATTTGAACTATAAAAGGCACATTCAGTAAGACTCTCAAGGTCACAGGTTGCCAAAAGCTAATTTATCAGAGTTCGGGATACACACCCAGTTAGGTAGATAAAGACCGCCCTACTGTCCCACCAAACAGAGATTTGCAATAAATGAGGAACCCGCTACAGAGCTGCGGATATGCAATCCATTCCCACGAAACTAGTATGTCACACAAGTCACACAGTTTTATTGCATGTAGGCTTTCAGCCCTCTGCAACAGGGGACAGTGGGAATTGGAGACATTCCTTTGCATGGTATATTCAATGCCAGTAGCATCAAAGGCGGGGAAGTGGTGCAGTGGTTAAGGCGTCTGCCTCCAATGCCAAAGGTGCGAGGTTCGATACCGGGTTCCGGCGTTGAATTTTTCTGAACGTCGCTCCGCCCTCATTGCCCATGAATTGCGGAGGTTAAACATCGACATCGCCGCGCTCAGCGAAGTACACCTTCCGGAGGAAGGCAGCCTCCAAGAACTTGGCGCTGGCTACACCCTCTACTGGTCAGGCAGGCCTGCATCAGAAAGACGGCTCTCAGGCGTGGGCTTCATGGTGAAGACCCCCATTGCGACTAAGTTGGAAAACCTACCAACGGGTCACTCCGACCGCATCATGTCCATGCGCCTCCCACTGAGACCCCAGCAATACGTCACCCTTCTCAGTGTGTACTCCCCAACCCTCCTGGCAGAGCCTGCAGAAAAAGACAAGTTCTACTCTGACCTGCGCAGCCTCCTGCAGAGCACCCCTGCAGACGACAAAGTCATCATCCTTGGCGACTTCAACGCCAGAGTGGGCCAAGACTCTGAAGCCTGGAAAGGAGTCCTCGGCAAGCATGGCGTTGGGAGCTGCAATGACAATGGTCGCCTACTGTTGGAGCTCTGTGCAGAGCAACAACTTGTCATCACCAACACTACTTTCCAGCAAAAGGACAGTCGAAAGACCACCTGGATGCATCCTCGCTCCAAGCACTGGCACCTTATCGACTATGTCCTAGTGCGTCAGAGGGACCGCAGTGACGTCCTCCTCACCAGAGTGATGCCCAGCGCAGAGTGCCACACTGACCACCGCCTTGTTCGCTGCAAACTCAGGCTCCGCCTCAAGCTGAAACCCAAGAAAGGGGGCCCTCCCAAGAAAAAGCTTGATGTTGCCAGCCTTCAGCGTGACGACAAGAAAGCTGCCCTTCAGGCCGATTTACAGTGCATGCTCAAAGACACAGTTGATCCAGCAGACTCCTCCCCTGAAACACTCTGGGAACAACTGAAAACTGCTATTGTAAAATCCTCTGTGGAAGTCTTGGGCTTTGCTAGAAAGAGGAACAAAGACTGGTTTGACGAAAACGACGTAGAGATCCAGGAACTTCTAGCAAAAAAAAGAGCCGCCCACCAGGCCCACCTAGCCCAGCCTTCCTGCCCTGTGAAGAAGTCTGCCTTCCGCCTCATCTGCAGCAGTCTCCAGCTCAAGCTTAGAGAGCTCCAGAACGAGTGGTGGTCCAGACTCGCACAGAGGACCCAGCTCTGCGCTGACAACGGTGACTACAGGGGCTTCTACAAAGCACTGAAAGCAGTGTATGGCCCTAGGCACCTGGTACAAAGTCCCCTGCGAAGCGCTGATGGACAGGCACTCCTCACAGATAATACTTCCATCTTGAACCGCTGGTCGGAATACTTTCAGGACCTCTTCGGCGCTGAACGCACTGTTCAAGAAACAGTCATCCTCCAAATCCCACACCTTCCATTAAAGGTTGAATTGGACGAACCGCCCACCGCCGAAGAGACCCTCACAGCCATCCACCAGCTCAAGAGTGGCAAAGCAGCAGGCATTGACGGAATCCCGCCAGAGATCTGGAAACATGGAGGCCCAGCACTGCACAACAAGCTCCACGACCTCTTTCTCTGCTGCTGGGAAAAAGGAACACTACCAAAGGATCTCCGTGATGCAGTCATCATCACCCTGTACAAGAACAAAGGAGAGAAGTCAGCCTGCTCTAATTATCGTGGAATTACCCTGCTGTCCATTGCCGGGAAAATTCTCGCAAGGTTGCTCCTGAATCGGCTGGTACCTGCCATCGCTGAAGACCACCTCCCAGAGGGCCAGTGTGGCTTCAGAGCCAACAGGAGTACCACCGACATGGTCTTTTTTTTTTTCTTTTTTTGGGAAATCAGTCAAGATGGGCGACAAATGCCCCAGTTAGAAGGTGTCCAATCTTTCTTTCTTTCTTTCTTTTTTTTTTTTTTTTTGCTTCCTTCTGACATCATATTTCCCTTATTTTTATTTTATTTCAAGGATAGATTTTATTTACTCAACTATATTACAGTGGAGCAATTATCACACTAGATATGACAACAGTTTACGTTGTACTCTCAAAAGGTGATTTGATGGACAGTTTGTTTTAGTTCGTTATAATGGACACATTTCATTCACAAAATCGGTATAGTACAAAGTACAGCCACAAGTTGTTAACATAGATCAGGTATGTGGCAATGTATAAGCATGTACATCACATCTACACCGACATGGTCTTTGTGCTGAGACAGCTTCAGGAGAAGTGCCGCGAGCAGAACAAAGGGCTGTACGTAATGTTTGTCGACCTAACAAAAGCGTTTGACACTGTGAGCAGGCAAGGTATGTGGCAGATCCTGGAGCGACTAGGTTGTCCCCCAAAGTTCCTCAACATGATCGTCCAGCTCCACGAGGACCAGCAAGGCCAGGTCAGACTAAACAGTGACCTCTCAGAACCATTCCCCATTCGCAACGGCGTGAAGCAAGGCTGCGTGCTGGCACCGACCCTCTTCACCATCTTCTTCAGCATGATGTTGAAGCAGGCCACAGTGGACCTCGACGATGACGACGCAGTGTACATCAGGTATCGTCTCGATGGCAGCCTGTTCAACCTCAGACGACTGCAGGCCCACACCAAAACCCTAGACCAACTGATTCGTGAGCTGCTCTTCGCTGATGACGCTGCCCTCGTTGCACACACAGAGAGAGCCTTGCAGCGCATTACGTCCTGCTTTGCAGATGCTGCCCAGCTCTTTGGACTTGAGGTAAGTCTGAAAAAGACAGAGGTCCTTCACCAGCCGGCACCCAAGGAAGAGCATCGCCCTCCCCACATCACCATTGGCGAGTCCGAACTGAAGTCTGTACACCAGTTTACCTACCTTGGCTGCATCATCACGTCAGACGCCAAGCTGGACAAGGAGCTGGACAACAGGCTGGCAAAAGCGAACAGTGCTTTCAGGCGGGTGTGGCACAATCAACAGCTGAAAAAAGGCACCAAGATCAGCGTGTACAGAGCTGTCGTCCTCACCACCCTGCTGTACGGTTCCGAGTCCTGGGCCCTCTACCGCAGCCAACTACGACTCCTCGAACGCTTTCACCAGCGCTGCCTGCGTACCATCCTCAGCATTCACTGGAGTGACTATGTCACCAACGTCGAGGTCCTTGAACAGGCGGAAACTGTGAGCATCGAGGCTTTGCTGCTGCGGACACAGCTTCGTTGGGCGGGGCACGTCTCCAGGATGGAGGATCATCGCCTACCCAAGATCACTCTGTTCGGCGAGCTCGCCACTGGACACCGAGACAGAGGGGCACCAAAGAAGAGATACAAAGACGGTCTCAAGAAGTCGCTTAGTGCCTGCCAAATCGACCACCGCCAGTGGTCTTCGCTTGCTGCGGACCGTGACACCTGGCGCTCCACCATTCACAAGGCAGCCGTCTCCTTTGAGGACTCTCGCAGAGCTAACCTTAAGGACAAGCGGCTTAGAAGAAAAAACAGAGTTGTCGTAACTCAGAACCCTGACCAGACCTTCCCCTGCAGCCACTGCGGTCGAACCTGCCTGTCCCGGATTGGCCTCCGCAGCCACGAAAATGCCTGCAGACGACGTGGGCAAGCCCTATAGAATCTTCGTTCGCGAAGTCAAGCCAAGAGAGCATCAAAGGTTTGAACAAAGAATCGAATGTAACATGAAGAAAGAGTTGATGAAATGAAACATTTTCTCAAAAGTTATTTTCAATTCTGAAATTGTTGAGCAGAGAATGAATATGTTCAAGTTCAGATTTCTTTCTTGTACTTCGCTCTCCTGGCTCCCAGTGTTCAATGTTCAACATGGCTTCACGTTCCATTTAAATCAGTTTAGAAGTGTCTTGCTTCATGAAAAATTCATTTTTCTCTAAAAGGTATTTTTCGAAAAATACTTACCGATGATATGACTTTATGGAAGTGTCTACTACTTACTCATTCCAGCCTAAGAACCCGTTGTGTAAGCACACAACCCGGGAGGCACTCAGGGAACCCCCACGGGGGCCGAGAGTCGTCTCCCGTTCCTGCCCATCCGGTTCCGAGTCACGTGGTGACAAACGTCGATACTACGCTCACCAGCAGCAAGCGGGGCAGGTGGGAGGGTCCTCCGAGTCATATCATCGGTAAGTATTTTTCGACAAAATACCTTTTAGAGAAAAATGAATTTGTTTCCTCAAAAACATTACCGATGATATGACTTTATGGAAGAATGGCGAACAGGAGGAGGGTGCCGTGCCCAACCACCCCCATAGGGCCGAAGTGCCCCCCTCCATGCCGCCAACTCCCAACAACCTAGCGAGGTGCGTACCTACGGCGCCTGTGGCGCCGGGAGGGAGTGCTGCGCTGCAGATATGTCCCCCACCAGAGCGAGGTTGTCTCGCTGGCCTGCCAGATCCCGGAGATAGAAGCGGGCGAAGGTCGATTCTGCCCGCCAGCCCACGGCAGCCACGATGTCCTTGACAGCGCAGTTCCGGTCGAACGCGACGCTCTTGGCCATGGCGCGTACCTCGTGTGCACGTATGTGTAGCCTCTTTGCTCCCTGTGGGGAGAGGTCCATGTAGGCGGATCGTATGACCCAGCGTAGCCAGGAAGAAATCGTCTGGGCTGTGATGTCAGGTCTGCCAGGTCTTAGAGGCAGGAAGAGGCGTGAGCGTCCCCTCCGGACGGCTTTGGTTCTGTGCAGGTACACGCGTAGGGCTCGCACAGGATCTTGTTGCCTGGTCTCCCGGGGGAAGTGTATTCCTCTTAGCGGCCGTAAGGTGATCACCTGTGGCGCGGTCAAGGGAGACCTGGTCTTGGCGATGAAGGCAGGATCTGTCAGCAGCTGTACGGAGCCATCCGCTCGAAACTGCAGGCAGGTAGGACGCGCTGAAAGTGCGTGTAGCTCGTTCACTCCGGCCGCCGTGGCAAGAGCCAGTAGGAAACATGTCTTGCGAGTCACATACGCCAAGCGAGCCAAAGGCAGCGGTTCGAAACGGGCGATGTTCAGCCAAGTCAGTACCCAGGGAAGGTCCCAGCGAGGAACGAGCAAACGGGGTACTGGACGCTGTAGGCCAAAGTGAGACATGAGATCTGCGAGGTCCTTACAGGAGCCGGGGTCAGAGCGGTCGAGGTGCCGGTAGGTGTCGGCAATCATGGATAAGTAGCCCCTGATGGTAATCGGGGCCAAACCTTGGTCTCCGAAGAGCCAGAGGAAAAAGTCAGCGAGCTGGGGGTTAGTTAGGTCGGTAGGGGAGAGGTGGCGGTCGTCACACCAGGCACACAGTACTCGCCATTTTCCCTCGTAGACGCGTCAGGTCGAGGGCTTGCAGGCTGTAGCGATCGCTTCCACTGCTGCACTCGAGAAGCCTCTTGCGGCGAGGGCTTGCCGCACAACCTCCAGGCGTGCAGGAGTGGGCGCTCCGGGCACGGGTGGAACAGCGCTTGGCGTGGTTGCTTGAGCATCGCGTGGGGCGGGGGGAGCAGCAGTGGGGGGTCCGTGGCGAGGCTGAGCAGGTCGGTGGTCCAGGCCTTGTTCCAGGAGAACGGGGCAACCAGCAGGAGGACCGCATTGCATCCCCGAAGCTTGAGGAGGACCTTGGGGACGAGGACTGTCGGGGAGTACGCGTAAGCGGTGAGTCCGTCCCACTGAATGGAGAGAGCATTGACTGCCCAGGCCAGGGGATCTGGGATCGGGGAGACAAACAGTGGGAGCTGGCGATTCCACCTGGTCGCGAACAGGTCGATCATCGGTGTCTCCCAGTGTGCGCAGATCATCTGAAAGATATCCTGGCATAAGGTCGACTCTGTGTGGAGTAACTGGCCACGACGGGAGAGGGAGTCCGCCAAGACATTCAGGTGGCCGGGGATGTGCCGAGCACGTAGGGAAATGCTGCGGTCCTCGCACCATCGCATCAGGCGGTAAAGGAGCATGCACAGGTCGGGAGAGCGCGTCCCACCCTGGTTCTGGATGTAAGCCACCACCGTCGTATTGTTGGAGAGGACCAGGAGGTCCTGGTGACTGAGCAGTTCCTCCCACGCGATGAGGGCTTGCCAGACTGCTTGCAGCTCCAACCAGTTGATGTGCTTGTCCGCGAACTTGGGAGGCCAGGGACCAGATGTCGTGAGGAATCGCAGGAGAAGGTGGGCTCCCCAACCAGTACGACTTGCATCGACACAAAGCGAGAGGTGAGTGGGCGGTGCAGACAGGGGACTCCCGAAGCCAGCCAGGACTTGTCGGTCCAACGTAGGAGGTGGGGGCGAATCAACGGAGAAACGGGTACCATGGCCGACAGGTCGCCGGAGGAGGGACGCCATAGTAGCAGGAGGTGCAGTTGGAGCGGGCGGCTATAGAGACGACCGAGGGGGAGAAGATCCGCCGCCGCATTGATCACACCAAGGAGCTGAAGCCAGACTCTGGCGGGGGCTGCATCCTGCTGTGCGACCTGGTTGGCTAGGGCTGTCAGCTTCAGGATCCGTGGCTCCAGCAAACGCACTCTGTTGAGATCGGTGACGAATTCCATGCCGAGATGGACGAAGCGGCGCGAGGGAGAGAGGTCCGACTTCCCTGCGTTGATCAGGAAACCCAACAGAGACAACAGTCATATCAAAGCATCCCTGTCTGCTTCTAGGTGGGCCACCACTTGGTTGCGAAGGAGTAGGTCGTCGAGGTAATTCGACGTCGGGCTGGACGAGGACTGCCGAGCCTTGGCCACTACAGCATCCATGATGCGGGTGAAGACCCATGGGCTGAGGTTGAGACCGAAGGGTAGGGCCCAAAACTGGTAAACTACTCCGTCGCAAGCGAAGCGAAGATACCTGCTGGAGGAAGGGTGCATGGGAACATGGAGGTAGGCGTCGGACAGATCGAGACTGATCGTGTAGTCCAAGGGCTGTAAAGTGGCTCTGAGAGCCCGGGCTGTCTCCATGCGAAACGACGGGGCAGAGATGAAAGCGTTCAACGCCGATAGGTCGATAACCGGTCGCCACTTCCCGCCTGGCTTGGGCACCACGAAGAGGCGGCTGTAAAAGGCAGAGGTGTCCGTGCGTAGCACCACCTCCATGGCGTCCTTTCACAGAAGAGCGGCGACTTCTCCTCGAAGGGCGTCGGCCTTGAGGTTGTCTGAGGGGATCTCGGTCCACACCGGGGAGCAACGCAGGGGCGGTGGGGAGCGAAAGGAGATCCGAAGCCCGTCGGTGACAGTGGTCAAGATCCAGGGGTCGTCTGGGAACAGCAAGTGCCACTCCTTGCTGCACCGGGCAAGCCTCCCGCCGACTGGAGACCCGGGCACGGTCGGCGGAGACTGGAGCAGGAAAAGGTCAGGGGGCCCGCCCGCGCCCAGAGCGGCGGGTGGGACGGGGCCAAGTGGGGGCCGGGGCGTCCGAAGGCTGGGCGACGACGACGGGTAGTCCCCGGGGGGGCGGCGAAGGCGGGTCCAGCGATCCGCAGGGAGCGACCCAGGGCCTTGCGGGCGGTAGGAAAGCGCTGAGGGGCTGTCTTGCGAGACCAACGGTCCGAATTCGCGTCCTTCACGGTCTGTCAGGTCTCGCCGAAAAGCAGAGGGCCACCCAAGGGGGCACGGCACAGTTGAGTCCTCAGGTCGGCGGGCATCCCGCGGCAGGACAGCAACATGGCATCCCGACACAACAGGTCACAGTTAGAAGCTGCAGCCATCGCATTGACCGACGAATGGTACGCCGCACGGTTGGCCGCTTCCGCCAGGACGAGGAGGTCTCCGAGGAGTGGCATCAAGGATGGGTGCCAGGAGTCTTCGACGCGTCGGACGAAGGCTTGTGTCAGCAGTTCCAAGAACCCCGAGCAGGCTAAGGTGTTCTGGACGAGTGAGGCCGTCTTGTCCAAGCCGCGGGGGAGGGAGCGTCTCAGCATGATAGCACCTCCAGCTTGCAGCAAGGCCAGGGGATCCACTGCCGGCAATTAGACTCCCCGTAGGGGTCTGCGAACTTCCATGGAGACGAGCGGGGAGCGATAGAGGACCTGGGACAGCGCGAAGCGTGATCCTCCGAACCGGACTCAGTGAGGCGGGTTCTCTGCCTGGCAGAAGGCTTGGTCCGGGCACGCTCCCTCCTGGGAGCGGCCACCTCGCTCTGAAACCCACTCCGCACACTGGGGCCCTGTGTCCGTTGTGGCGTCGTATCCAACCGGTCATTGGGGTCTCAAATGGTCGATGCACAGGGGACGGAGGATGGCACCTCGACTGGCCTCGAAGTACACACAGGCGTCGGTCGCTCGCATCTGTAGAAGTTCCACAGCTGCGACCAGTGCAGCTCAGGCCAGGTGGAGCACATGTCGCAAGCGTGGTCAGAGGCGCATCCTGAGCAGGGGAGACAGACCGTGTGGTTATCCGACGGCCACTGGAAGCCACCGCATTGCATGCAGGTCATCAGCAGGGCACTGCAACATACAACAGACCTGAACACTCGTGGACGAAGGCCTGTGGGGCCCTGTCCGGGTAAGGGGAGCCTTCGCAATACAACACAAAAGCAAGCAATAACGTGCGCCTGCAGGTGCCAGGGCCTGTAAACATCAGGCTGAAAGCCAGAGGGCGAGGGCACAATGGGACCCGTCAAGCTACGCGAACAAGGCAAGTGCAACAAAAAGGCGACAGAGACAAAGGTAGCGCCCGGTGCCGCAACAGCTAATCAGGCAATGGCAAAAGGGTGCGGCCAAGCGGAACCCCGCCAAGCGGCGTGAGGCACACGATACCAAGGCATAACTGAGGTTAAGCACGTCATGACAAGCCCCCCAAAAAAAACGAAGCTAAGTTTTGAACAACCCAGCCCACCCTGCAAAGGGGACAGGGAGCGGACCTGAGGGCTCCACCAACCAAGACCACACGAATCTTCCCGCCAAAAGAGCAAGCTACAAGCCAGCCGGTGAGCGCCAGCCAGGAGCGTCACGCGACGGCTAATTCTGCCAGCTTCAGCGAAGGTGAAAAGTCTTCGAACCTGCTCACGCCGGTGCCCCGCCCGGGAACCAGCCGAGAGTCAACGTCGCTACCTTACCTTTCTGCTGAGGCGGGAACGGGGGAAGAAACGTCCATAACACCGCCGGCACAAGTCCCAGCGAGGAACACAGTGTAACGGCAGCACACCAGCGAACCAGAGGGTAGCAGCCGCCGACAGGGAACCACAGCAGGCGAAGAAGGCCCCGCCCAGCAAAGGCGAAGAAGTCCAAAGTCGGAACCAGGACCGGTCGAAAAGCAACTAAGTCCGTAGGCTAGAGCGACACGTCCGAACAGGCGTGAGCCTAAGTAGAGACTGGTTTGTCACCACGTGACTCGGAACCAGATGGGCAGGAATGGGAGACAACTCTCGGCCCCCGTGGGGGTTCCCCGAGTGCCTCCCGGGTTGTGTGCTTACACAATGGGTTCTTAGGCTGGAATGAGTAAGTAGTAGACACTTCCATAAAGTCATATCATCGGTAATGTTTTTGAGGAAACAAACCAACTGCATGTGCACTTCTGACAGTCAATCATTTTGACAATAATTATGATCACTGGTACACAGAAGGGTTTCCGTTTTAAAACGACTGTCAAGAACAATTTCACTGAAGTGCCGATTCCATTGCTTGTCTCGTAAATTTTGCTGCACCTGCCTGTCAGTAATAGCTGCAACATATTCCTTGATCTCCTGTTTGTTGTAGTGAGTGTCAAAGTTCCCATCTGAATGATTATCATCGCAGACACCAAAAGCACTATTCACCTGTTGGGATGAATATCAGTATGTGTCACCCAAGTCTACTGCAGAGTCTATGTCGGAGACAGGTCCCACTGTGTGTGTAGCTTGTGTAGTAACGACATCTCTCCCGCCAGCATCTCATGCGCCATGTGCTGTACACAGTAGTGGGTACGGTGTGTGTTGGTGGGATGGCAGGGTAAACGGGTCACTCAGTGACAGCGTGTTGTTTTCGTGTGATGTTGAATCAAATAAAACCGGAGAATGGACCACATCAACCATTGCTGACCCCAACACACACCAACCTTTCAGTCTTTCTTTCCTGTCCGCTGCTCTCTGTCTCTGGTTACTTGTGATGGCTGCATATAACAGTAGGTCACTAGGCTGTGCATGTTGTGATGACTGCCTGACCAACAGAGCACGACAGTGTTTTCACCTTTGACGTCAATTTTTAGGAGGTAAGCGACGCGTCCTGCAGAACAGGCATGTTGGCAGGGTG
Source organism: Semisulcospira habei (assembly GCA_036245525.1). Lineage (NCBI taxonomy): Eukaryota > Metazoa > Mollusca > Gastropoda > Semisulcospiridae > Semisulcospira > Semisulcospira habei. Next base: position 105,162,054 of record BTPG01000004.1, read on the forward strand.
TGGGAGGGCAAAACAGTAGAAATTGTGGTCAGTTCTCAAACAGCCGCCCTTTTGGCTCGCCAGACGTGATGTCCACGAAACTAGTATGAGATCATTTCAGACAGCCGGCTTTTGAAGGTAGGTATAGTGGGGCTCAGTCAAGGTGATTTTCATTTTTTGGCAATTTTGGACTCGGAAGCAGTTTGAACTGATATAACTAAAATTATTCCTGCTTATTTTGACATTGAATATGTTTAAAATGAAGATTTTGTGGCACACTTGGCAGCACTATCCCCATAAACAAACACATAAATGTGTAGTAAAACTGTTGCAGTGATATGTATATAGACGTAAGTTTTGTGCTACGTGTTTTGTGCATGTGTATTTGCGTCATTATGTGTGTGTGGGTTGTTGTTTTTTTTTGTTTTTTTTGACGTCATTCTAAATTCTCTCTATACAGGATGACGTCTTTTCTTTCTGTCGTGTTCTTTTCTGTTCTACGTTTGTTTCCATGTCACCTGAGGAAGGATCTTTGATCCGAAACGTCGTTATTTGTTTCTATTTTAAAGGGTTTTCTACCACTATCTTCTGTTTTTCTTTCACACGAATGTGGATTGTTTTGTTACAAATTCATCATTTATGCCAGTAACCCCCTGTATTGAACAAAACCGCAATGACTAAGGTGTCTAAAATGACACAGACTAGGGGATCATGCTGATCTGCAATACACTCTCTCTATACACATTATCGAAATAGTGTTGCCAGTCAGTGTGATCCAGTAAGTCTGTGGTCTGCAAGTTCACATCTCAGCTATAACTGGAAATCCAATCAGAAACAGTGAGATGTCAAAAGGCTCTCTGATGGGCATGACGTATTTAATACTGATGTGATGAGACCGGAAGTTCGTGGTGTGCACGAGTATACAATGTACGTGCAAGAATCTAAGTACAAACATGCTAAATGTGCCCTAGAATGCTTGTACACAGACACTGTGACATGCTGCTGGCAGTGCTGGACTGATATCAAAATATTGAATAAGACGGCAAGGTGTGAAAGATCTGTCCAAACAGACTCTTTTTCCAAGCTTGTATGTATGATTTTTTTAAAAATCATAATTCCCTTTTGCAGCCTATATTTTCTTTACCAGTACCACTGGCACACAGACATTATTTTAAGACAAAAAAAAATCAACGTTCTTAAATTTTATCATACTTTTGATAGTAATGTTTTACTGCAAAGTAAAATATTCAGGGAAACCCTCTCAAACTATAAATCGATGACGTTGAGCTGGCTAAAATGTTCAGACTTTTTTGTACAAGTGTGTCATGCAACAGTTTTAAAACTATTTTAAAACCTCTTTTAACTAAAATGTTAACGTGACATTTAATTTACCAGCGTGTCATGCATCTCGCTCTGGGCTAGCCAGATCTATCTGTAAGAGACAGAATTGCATGAGCCCCTATAGGTGGAACTACTTGCAAGCCACTGAATGAGACAGTCAAGTTTACTCCACCATTTGCAGAATACAGTTCAGATACCAAGGAATACATACTGCCCAATATACTACTACCCATAGAGAGAATATCCAAGTGCTCTGTCTTTTAGAGTCAGTATTTTTCCAAAATTAACATAAAAACATTGTGCCCAAATGCATCAACCCAAACTGGTACTTAAAGTGGGCATCCATAAGGGTCGGGTTAGCCACAGAGCAGGTAGCACTATGCTTTCACACTGACGGCTAGGATTCAAATGCCTCATCGGGACTGCACACACATTTATATTGGCTGGCTGACAGTTTAATCACAAGGACTGCTCATTAATATTAAAAAAATCAGATCTGCTGGTTCTCATACAAGGGGATGGTTGGTACAAATCCAGCAAGAGAACGTGCAGTTTGTTGACCCCAGTTCATATCCAATGAATTTGCACTGCCTAGAAATACTTTCAAATTACGAAAATACTCAAGTGTCTTAGGTCACAAAATTCTGTTTAAAGACCATAAAAAAGGCAAGGAAACGTATGTGCATGAAAACTGCTAGAATTAATATGTTCCTTTTTGTCAGTTTGAGGGTAACTGCATGCGAGTTCAACACATACCAGTTGAAACTGTCTTATCATTTGCTAATTGGCTAAGTTATGTGCCTATTCAAGTCAATGGTGTGAACTAGAGGCAGGACAGTGAGTAGCTTATCTTCTTGTAAACATTTACAAGAATAAGCATAGCTTGTAATGTGGTAGACTGATTGACCATACATCCCCACAACAATAAAGACTTACTGTGGACATGCCTGCAAATGTAACACCAGCTATACTAGCAGCTATAACCTTTCCTTTCGGTGACCAGGTCTGCTCGTCGCTGCCTCAAGTCATCACTGAGCTGCTCCACCATGCGGTCAATATAGTTGTCCAAAACATAGGACCGCACTTGTGATGTTACGGCTGCTCGACACACTGGACACTCTTTCTTTACTGCAAGCCACTGGCGAATGCACAATGCACAGAATGAGTGTGCACAATTCAGTGATGTAGCCTGCAAAAGCACATTCAACACCGATCAAGGAAACCATTTCCTCTGAATGTTCTCCCTAGCTTTAACCTATCCAACTATGACACTTTAACGGAAGATAGATCAACCATAATATTTAAAGGTGATGCCAGAATAGCTTGTCGCCTAGAGGCGGCAAGCTATTGTAGCACCACCCTTGAACTATCAGGGAGAATCTTTCTCCTAAACTATCAGGGAGAATCTTTCTCCTAAACTGACACGCAGTTGTCAAAGAACAGCTCCCAAAGTCGACCTCAGGGCACAATGAGCTGTACAATCATGAGAGGCAGGACACTACACTTACATTGTACAGATACATTCTCTTTGTAAGTCATACACCTTCTCCAGGCAGTCATCCACCAGCTTATGCCTTTGGCTGTCGGTCATGCTTTTTTGTCAAGGTGACTCCTGGTGATTCCTGGATGATTCATCTCAACAAAGAGCACTACCAACAGCCAAAGGGTTATGAAATGTTTTACAAGATCTTGCTTAATCCTCGTGTACATGCAGCCAATGATACTGGATGCATGCATGAAGGGGTTCAGAGATAAAATGGTTGTGACAACCTTACCTGGACAAACAGTTCACTGCAAATTGAACATTGTAGCTCAGTCTCCATGGTGTCTACAAAGTTTGACAAAATAGCTTCACGAGTTTTCAGGGTGTCAGCTTTCGCCTGTTCACTTTCCAGTCGACTCTCTGCTAGCTGACTCTCTAGGGCTTTCTGCTCTAGTGCCTTCGCCTCAATAACCTGGACAAAAGCACAGACACACATAGGATAAAGTATTCAGGAAGCTGCATTTGTACAAGAAATATAACAATAAAGGCTATATCCTTATGGCTAACATGTATGACCAATCCACATAAGTGTGACCTTGACCTTTCCAATAGGTTTATCAACCCTGCGTGACTCTTGCCCTCTGTTGGGGGTCGATTAAATTAGTATGCATAGAAAGGTGTTACCATCAGCTACCTTTATGCCAAATTTATTGAAAAGTTTGCAAAATATTTGATGAAAACTACAATTCTATCAAAATCTGGCATTTTTCACACACCTGCCAATCTCCTGTGACCCTTGACCTTTCCGTGGGGTCATCCAAATTAGTATGCATAGAAAGGCCTTATCATCAGGTATAGCAATACCAAGTTTGGGTTTGAATTTGAAAATTGTATTTGAGGAAAAAAGTTTTTGTCAAAAAAATGGCCGTTTTTGGCCCCTTTCTGGACCCCCATGACCTTTGACCTTTGAGGACCAGTAAATTAAATTAGTATGCATAGGAAGATTGTATCATCAGCTAAATTTGTGCCAAATCTGACTGAAAAGTTGGTCAGAACTTTGATAAAAAGTACAATTCTAGCAAAAATGCATTTTTCACACATTTGCTGACTTCCTGTGACCCTTGAACTTTCCGAGGGGTCAACCAAAATAGTATGCATAAAAAGGTCTTATCATCAGGCATCTCTGTACTAAGTTTGGATTTGAAGGTGGAAATAGCATTTGAGGAGAAACAATTTGTGTCAAAATATGGCTATTTTTTTTTACCCCATTCTGAACTGCCTGTGACCTTGACTTTGAGGTCACTGAAATTGGTATGTTTAGAAAAGTCTTACCACAAAGTATCCTTGGGCCAAGTTTGAAGACTGAGGCTTAAATAGAGATAGACAAGGTGGGGCTACAACCACACCCATCCCCCAATCGATCAATTTATTTGATCCTCTCGGTAATTATACAAACCAACGACAGCCAATACAACCAATGCCTTTATTACCTAGCCGTACTAGTTTCACCCCAGAAATCATTCAAAGCAACGATTTTGATCAGCTGCCAACCCGTGATTATTAAGGCAGATACCCCACCCCACCTAAATAATTAATGCTGTCATTGACTTCTTAAACGCCTTAGTGGTAAACGTTTATAACCTTACCTTTACTAAAACAACTATCAGCTGTTACCAGGAAATGGTTTGCCTAGCCACCTACTATTACTAGATACGGAAATTCCAGATAGTCGTAATAAGACCAGGAAAAAATAGGCATGAGACGATCCTTACTAGACATGCCCAAACACGTTCTATGTGACGTTAGGGTTATTAATAGCAATGCTACGTGGCTCGCGTGTCTGAACTTGTTACGCCACGCAACCGGCCATTTTGCAAAATGGATTGAAATGAGGAGGACGTGTTTATTTGTGTTCATCATTGGATATACCACATAATTCCGGACTTCATAATCAGTGTTAAATCTTGCAGAATATTACTATGGTGCGCTATGTAGAAACAACAAAAAAGTTAACCTGCGGTGAGCCGAGTCTCAAGAAAAACTTGTGCCAAGTACGACCGGCTTCAGTATTCTATTGCGTTCTAGGTTTAAACACGACTGTGAGTGATGTTTTACAGTTTCTTGGTGGTACCGTACGAAACAACCTATCCAATATTGACAGCGAAGTTAGCGCAGCCTAATGTGATTTGCTTACACTAACATTGAGCTACCTTAAAACCAGTGGCCACGTGCCGTGGATAACTAAGAAATGATAGGCATAACATGAGTTTGGACCGCAGCTCAGTGATGACATCACGGTATTTCCGCGCAGTTAGTTAGTTAGTTATTTGGGTTTAACGCGGAGCAGGCGACTAAGGCCATCTCACGGCGGAACCGCAGCGCAGTGATGACATCACGGTATTTCCGCGTTCTTACAGGAACGGCATTACTAAGGAAGATCTAGTAGTGACAGTCATACTGGCTGCGTGCGTGCCGGGCTGTGTCGCCACGTGGGTGCCGCAGTGCAGTGTGATGACATCACGGTATTTCCGCGTTCTTACAGGAACGCGCGTGGGCCTGGCTGTGTCTCCGCGCTTGGACCGCAGTGCAGTGTGATGACATCACGGTATTTCCGCGTTCTTATAGGAATGCGTGCGGGCCTGGCTGTGTCTCCGCGCTTGGACCGCAGTGCAGTGTGATGACATCACGGTATTTCCGCGTTCTTATAGGAACGCGCGCGCGCCTGGCCGTGTCTCCGCGCTTGGACCGCAGTGCAGTGATGACATCACGGTATTTCCGCGTTCTTATAGGAACGGCATTACTAAGGAAGATCTAGTAGTGACAGTCATACTGGCTGCATGCGGGCCTGGCTGTGTCGCCGCGCTTGGACTGCAGTGCAGTGTGTGCAGTGTGATGACATCACGGTATTTCCGCGTTCTTACAGGAACGGCATTACTAAGGAAGATCTAGTAGTGACAGTGACAGTCATACTGGCTGCGTGTGTGCCGGGCTGTGTCGCCACGTGGGTGCCGAACGCTGAATGCATGCTGAATAAAGATTTGTGTGTGCATGCGTGTGTGTGCGTACATGTGTGCATGTGTGTGTGTTCATGCATGTGTGCGTGCATGTGTGTGTGTGTGTGTGTGTGTGTGTGTGTGTGTGTGTGTGTGTGTGGGTGTAAGAGATAAGATAAAGGGTAATCCTGGTCATATATACCCAACAAGGGTATTTTGTAAAATGACCATACACAACTCGCACACAATAAAAACAACAACATTGTTATCAATTACCTACATGCACTTGATAAGAAATTTTCAAAGTTTACCTACATGCACTTGTTAACAAATTTTCAAAGTTACCTACAGATACTTGATAACAAATTTCCAAGTCACTTACAACAGCCAACTAACTTCAAAGTTATCTTCACATGTTTTTATAAGTTAGTTGTCACAAGTTCTAAAAAGTGACTTAAAACAATGATTGATTGTACATTGCTTAACGTCCCGACAGCAACAAGGCTTTCTCAGGACGTGCCTGCACTGCTTGTGAAAAAAAAAAAAAATAAACAGAACATTGAATGTATGTTGCCAGCCGGTCAAATACATTAAATAAACCTAACACATGGGGCCTAAATAAAGCTAAGACCATTTAGCAACACACATCCAATATCAAGAGCTACAGGCAGTGCAGACAGTAGGGAGAGTTTTAAAAAGGCAAATACAGGTGAATGGTTGATTGATTGATTGATTGTACATTGCTTAACGTCCCGACAGCAACAAGGCTTTCTCAGGACGTGCCTGCACTGCTTGTGAAAAAAAAAAAAAAAAACTAAACAGAAAATTGAATGTATGTCGCCAGCCGGCCAAATACGTTAAATAAACCTACAACATGGGGCCTAAATAAAGCTAAGACCATTTAGCAACACACATCCAATATCAAGAGCTACAGGCAGTGCAGACAGTAGGGAGAGTTTTAAAAAGGCAAATACAGGTGAATGGACAAAGGGTAGACAGAAACGCATGCCCCAGAATAGAGAGAAAAACCCACCCTGTGGGGCTGACCAGGGTGACCCTGGGAACTAAAAAATACCTAACCCCACCCAAGTCCCCCAGGGCAGACCCGGGTGGGGGTACAGGTGAATGGACAAAGGGTAGACAGAAATACATGCCCCAGAATAGAGAGAAAAACCCACCCTGTGGGGCTGACCAGGGTGACCCTGGGAACTAAAAAATACCTAACCCCACCCAAGTCCCCCAGGGCAGACCCGGGTGGGGGGACTTAAAACAAGTTCTTACAAGTGTCTTAACATAAGAACTTGTAAGTTTTTGACCCAAGTCAACAACTTACTCGGACAGATTTCCCAAGTTACAAGGACAATAAAAAAAACTTTTTTTTTAGTAATAGTCTGGTGGTGGAGCTGATGGCGTCAAATGGGCAGGCGTGAAAGGCATGACATCTCTTTGCGAAGAGTATTTCAGAATTAATTAACTATTACCAAAACCTATCATTACTTGCCTAAAAGTCCTTGAACTTTTTCATAGTTTCTTCTACGCCTATCTTTTTCCCTTCTTCTAAAAAAGATTTCTTTAGTTCTTCAACATTTGCGGGTTGACTACGCATCTTATTTTGAATTTCAGACTTTTGTTGTTTGTAATTGGCCAAATCATCCTGCACTCTCTTAAATTCATGATCATCAATTTTATTATCGTCTAAAGCCTTACTGATAATAAGTTTCATACTGCTCAGCTTAGCTCCAGCGAGCGTACTCAATGCTTCATGCTTCTGTAACTTCGTATGAAATCTTTTGTTAAGGGCCTCCATACCAAAGCATGCCAGACCTGTGACAGCGCCAACTCCTTCAATAGCAATTCCTATGACACTCCCCACTCCCGTAGCAAACAGAGCTAAACCAGTGACAGATAATCCAGCTGAAACTACACCCACGGCCATTGATGTGTTGCGTACAGAATTGAAAACCGTTTTATATCATCTTTTGCACCGGGAGTATTTTGCTTTTTCTCCTTCCAAATACTTCAACGCTTCTGTAATATTCATTAAACGAAATGAGTCTGCCTGTAATGTTTATCTGGAGCAATAGGCTCAAGCGGCTCAGGTGGTATTTGCGGATACAGTGGTGGCATTTTTTGTGGCAAATATTTTTTTTATTTAATCTTCTAATTCATTTTGCAACTCTTCAAAGGTATACAATTTGCTAGCGTAATAAAACAAAACAAGATCTATGTGTTCTAGGTTTATGAAACTTAGAAGAACAAAAATTGTTTTATCGATCACTACCTTAACAGCAGGGACACTACTGGAAACTTCAAAATCTGTGTTGCTTTTTCTAATAGCAATAACAGCCTTTGTTGCCTCTGTTACTGTGCTATCCCACGTAAGTTTGATTCCCTGTGCTATATCTGCTTCTTTTGCAGAATCCACAGACCTCATGCACGGCTTTACCAGCCAGTGCTTGCGCGTAGCACTTAGTTCGCTTCAGGCGGCCAGAGAGATAAGGCGCAGCGAGGTCAAATTACCCTCTCGCTTGCTCATTCTATTTATATCGCACTTGCAACTGAGCTGTATACAGCATGTCCGGAGCTCTGCGCTATAACAACTACCTACACGTTTGTATTCATAACACATCTCATCCTAAAGTGACTGTTGTGAAAGTAGCATCGTTCAAAAGTTGAAATTCTTACCTATATACCGATACCAAACATGACAACATTACGACTTACACTTGTGTAGCAGATTATGGTGAAAATAAAGAGAACGAGAATTTGTTGATGTACGATGTCGGTGTTTGTTGTGAAATTGACAAAGTTCCCACAGCTATAACACGAAGACGTAACTTTTCCCAACGAAACACACTTGCATGCATAAGGGTCAGCATGCCTACAGTAAGTATCACTTACCGGATTTTCGCTACGCGCTGGGGGACGGAAGCAGGAGGGTGGTTAATGAGGTCACTGACAGGTCGCGTTCTGGCATTTCTCGCCCGTAGTCCCGGTATTCCACAGACTGCTAATGCCCTCCGTGTACTAAAATCCGATTAGTCCATCACAGATCACAGTATTCAACAGTGTTTTTAAATATACCTTGCGGTTCAGCACATTTGCTGACACACTAGACATAATAACAATACTGAGTTTCTGTTCACAGATACACAAGACCGACGCCAGCTAAACAGCGTTATATGAGAATTTTTTTCTGTTTTACTACTGGAGGAATGACGGAGTGGAGGACCGGTGACACAAGTGTCATGTGCTCGGTCATGAGCAGTCTGAGTTTTTCCTCCTCTGTTTGCAAGCCAAATGTCCTACTCTTTAAAATGTTAATGGTAGCGTGACTCTCTTCACCTCCCTGCTCACCATGAAGCGCCAAACCAAATCCCCACTTAGTCATAAAGTCAACGCAGTGACATTCCAAGATATGTTGTTTCGGAATGATGCTACTGGCTGGAAAAGTACTTCGTCTTAACTCGTCAGTTATTTGTTCAGCTTCATCCATTTCTGATCCGCCAGACATATTTGCTCTAGCACGGGCTAATACCTTAGACCTTCTTCGTATTACGGCTGATGATGCCCCTGTTGTTGGTTTTCTTGGTTTTGGTATGTGCATAAAATACAAAGGCTGTCCTCCAGTCTTGCAACGGATTGTGGCATCAGCTGATTCATTAAGCATTGTGCGGTTTAGTGCCGTCTGATATTTTTCTTCCTCCTTTGTCAATGGCATCTGCAGTTCCTGGACAAGTCGAAGGCTTACTTACTTACTTACGCCTGTCACCCCTACCCGGGTATAGGCCGTCGACGAGAGACCTCCAGCAACTCCTGTCCTGTGCTTCTCCTTCGATTCTACTCCAGGTGGTTCCCAGTCTCTTGATGTCTGCTTGGAGGTCTCGACGCCAGGAGTTTCTCGGCCTACCTCTTTTCCTCTTTCCCTGGGGGTTCCATGACAATGCCTGCCTAGTGATACTGGAAGCTGGCTTTCTCAGACTGTGACCGATCCATCCCCATCTTCTTCGCCCAATTTCATTCTCTGCTGTTATCTGCTCTGTTCTCTCCCAGAGTCTGACGTTGCTGATCTTCTCTGGCCAGTGGATTTTCAAAATTCTTCTAAGGCAACTGTTCATGAAGGAGGTCGAAGGCTGGGTCGTTTGATATGTGGAGATGTGGCTATATCGACACCCGTTTTTTCAATGGGTGAAATGGCTATTTCATGCGTCCGCTTGGCTGGTGGAGATGGGGTCCACACTCTTTGTAACGGCGACGTTTGAGCATCGACTTTGCATGGCGTTTTACGGGGAGTAGACATCGCGGGAATGAAAACTTGTATACCACTATCACCTTCATTAGTGCTGTTATTAGTGTCAGTGTTATGAGTGTCACTGTGACATTCCACAGATCGAAACGGTCGTTTCTTCCCATGTGCACCCTTCGCTGGTCGTCCTCCTTTACCTAGCTGCATGAAATGAACGCACGCGACACATTCTTCAACACTCGTATTTGGATCGAACATGGTCCAAATGTGTTGTGATGAGGCAATATCAGACGCCGCACTTCGCGTTGTCTCCGCAGACACACGTGTTTCAGAGTCTATCCGTTTCATCCGACTATAGCAACTACTACACAGTGTTTTGGATTGATTGTACATTGATTGATTGTACATTGCTTAACGTCCCGACAGCAACAAGGCTTTCTCAGGACGTGCCTGCACTGCTTGTGAAAAAAAAAAATAAACAGAACATTGAATGTATGTCGCCAGCCGGTCAAATACATTAAATAAACCTAACACATGGGGCCTAAATAAAGCTAAGACCATTTAGCAACACACATCCAATATCAAGAGCTACAGGCAGTGCAGACAGTAGGGAGAGTTTTAAAAAGGCAAATACAGGTGAATGGACAAAGGGTAGACAGAAACACATGCCCCAGAATAGAGAAAAACCCACCCTGTGGGGCTGACCAGGGTGACCCTGGGAACTAAAAAATACCTAACCCCACCCAAGTCCCCCAGGGCAGACCCGGGTGGGGGCAGTGTTTTGGAGTGCATCAGGTCTTTGTCTTCCTGGATATTAATTCCATAACACTTGTGGATTAAGTGTTCATATTTGATACAAAGATATGACTTTTTATCACTGTGTTTCTTTTGTGATCTCCCGCCACAAGGGGAGCTGGGTGGCTCGGTGGTAAAAGCGTTTGCCTCCAGACCAAAAGGTCCCGGGTTTGAATCCAGCTTGGGTCAAAATTTGCTCAGACCCTTTTTCGTTGTCCCCGTCTTTGAAATCACCCTCGTGGTGGACAAAAGACGTTAAGCCCTAAACATTTTAACATTTTCCCGCCACATATTCTGCACAATGCATTTAGTCGCAGTGCATGGAACACACCTGTGTGTACACAGACTGTATGCGTTTCATCAGACTCCATCATGATCAAAAGTTAAATCAAAAGTACATGTACACGGTTCACTGTTAGTGTTACACTATTTCCCGAGAAAGAAACGTGACTATCTCCTCAATAGTATCCGTGTAACTAAGCCCTCACTTTCCCCGATTCGGCCGGGAGTGTACTAAGGCAGGCGCCTGGTACTTGTCTGTCGACGCTTGTCAATGACCTCATTAACCACCCTCCTGCTTCCGTCCCCGAGCACGTAGCGAAAATCCGGTAAGTGATACTTACTGTAGGCATGCTGACCCTTACGCATGCAAGTGTGTTTCGTTGGGAAAAGTTACGTCTTCGTGTTATAGCTGTGGGAACTTTGTCAATTTCACAACAAACACCGGCATCGTACATCAACAAATTCTCGTTCTCTTTATTTTCACCATAATCTGCTACACAAGTGTAAGTCGTAATGTTGTCATGTTTGGTATCAGTGTATAGGTGAAAACTTCATCTTTTGAACGATGTTGCTTTCACAACAGTCACTTTAGGCTGAGATGTGTTATGAATACAAACGTGTAGGTAGTTGTTATAGCGCAGAGCGCCGGCCACACTGTATACTGCTCAGTTGCAAGTGCGATATAAATAGAATGAGCGAGCGAGAGTGGAATGTGACCTCGCCGCGCCTTATCTCTCTGGCAGCCTGAAACGAACTAAGTGTCAGCTGTGGTAAAGGCATGCATGAGAATTTCAAAAACTATTGTCGCTTCTCTATCTATCGTAAAGTTTGCTGGTACAAACACAATAGTAGTATCCGTTCTACCCTTTCTATTTGTAAGAAGATACCTTCGTTTTCCATACTCTTGCAGTTTTAGTTTTTCTCTGCTATTGGTTTCTGCGAAATAGCTTGGCACAAGACTTACAAGCATTGGCTCTGAGTTAACAACTTTTCTAAATACTAAGGCTCCTTCATCAGTAAAATAAACATAAGGACTGATAAATACAAACTTTACGTCCCATACAATGGGGATAGGTGCAAGCGGAACAGGGGTAGGAATAATTACCCACTTATTACCCACATGTTTTAAGCTGTAGAGCACATTATTTACAGGAGTAGGTACAGTAACATGAAGTTGGCCAAGTTTAGGAAACTGTCTCTCAGCAATATCTTTCACATCATCAATTGCCTTTCGTTTGTACAATCCAACGGAAACAAGTTCAAGGCCATACACCTCTCCTATCTCACCTTCTTTATCAAAATCTTGCATGTCAGCCAAATCTTTTAACTCTATTGACGGACATGCAACTGGCATAATTTTTGGCTTTGGACCAAGACCGCTCATTTTTTATTTAACAAAAATAAAATTTATTTAACTTCCAACACAACACTAAAATCATGCATCTGAACTGGTTTTCCATCCTGATTAGTTACAGATAAACACAGTGATTCAAAGAAACTGGCACCTAATTTTTTAAACTGTAAATTAGGAAATCTAATAACTTCACTCTCACAATAGGGAGCAGTTCCAGTCGGTAAGCATCTCAACAAAGTCGAAGGCTTTTCATTGTGAACATTTTCAGTCGTGTTTAGTTCTTTTAAATGAACATTTAGCACTGTGTTTACTGACAAATGAACAGGATATTTTCCAGTTATTTCATCTTTAACTGTCGTAGGTGACCAACCACCAATATTAGCACTTCCAAAACCCATTGTCCAATTTTCATCCTTAGACGTTATATGTCTGCCTATTAAACCGAGCAAATATGCAAGTTCACTTGAAATTATAGGCTGACTACCTACAGGAAATTCTAATGTAATACGTAAGTTAGCCTGATTTAAAGTTGCTTTAATTTTTAATTTAGTTTGAAACCATTCAGCTAAAGTACAAAAGTCATAATACCCAGATGATATAAAGTGTGTTTTAGTGCCCAAGCCACTATTACCAGCATTGCTATAACTTACATGAAAACTTGTATCATCTGTTACATTAAACCACTTTACAGTGTAGAACATTTCATGGATAGCTACAGCTTTGCTACCATCACGATTATCAACCCCATCAGTTAACCATACTGGTTTGCTTGTGTCAATATTTGATAAGGTTATAAACATTTTTATTATCGCATAAAAAAAGCATAATGGAATTTAAATCACCAACAATTGCCACTGTAAATGCATTTCAATTTAACGTGGATGCAAAGTACAATGTCGCACCAACTTATGATCAGAAAATAATTCAACTAAATCAGCTCGATATAGCTTTGTCTGAAGGAGATTTATTTCAAGTGAAAGTGCCGAATCCATATGATCATTACCTAAACCCTCCAATTACAGATGATGCAACTGCAAGAAAGTGGTCCTCAAGCCCACTACAGATGTTTCAAAACCAACTTAACTTTGCTATACTATGTTCAACTACAGGCTGTGGCATTTCTTTTACAGACCATTTGAATCACCCAAACAAACTGATTAAGTCTGTCTATCGTTTCCACACGTATTACCAGCTTAGAAGAATACTGTCAGAACTCCATACACCACTGCCTACTGAATCCAGTTTTAACCTGTTTAACAATCCCATGGATTTGAAAGCATTTGAACACATCTGTAATGAATTTAACATTAGTACAAAGTATGACTTTACACAAAAACTTGATGATCACAAAGGCATGGGTACATTGTATTATGCTATGAGTCACAGACAATACCCTCAAGATTACTGGCCTCCCTACTCTTCATTCTCATCAAAATCTGAAGTGTGGTTAGGCTCAATTGAACAGAAACAGTCTAATGCCTGGACCACATTTGTCTTAGATAAGAGTGACGGGTTTACTCAAGCAGGAGTTGAACGCATTAATGAGTCTATCAGAACGTTTGTGTGGTGTATACTAGGAGCACAAGCTCAAACAAAGTCAAATATTTTAAACGGGAGTGGGAAATTTGAAGCACAAAAACAATTTCTTGCAAACCTAGAAGACTCGATCAACTCAGTAGTAGATCTCCCATCAAGCATACAACACTACAAAGACGTTCTCAGATATGCTAGATCGAAAGTTGACTTTGTAGTAGGCATTGGGTTATACATGTTACCATCTGACCTTCAACTCCAAATGGGGACAATAACAAATTATAATAATGAAATAATTGTTGCTCGGCGTGATCAAAAATTAGGATTCAATCAATCTGTAAACTTGGGCCCAGCAACCACTCACCTACAACCATTAAAACCATTAATAACGCCAGTAACATCATCATCACCTGTACAGACAGTAACGCCAGTAATGTCAGTAACAGCCCCAGCATCGGCACCGACACCTGCACCGGCACCAGCACCAGTACAGCCAGAAACCCCAGTAAACACACATGAGTCGGAGAGAAGTGCATTGGTAATAGGCCTTACTGGATTAGGGATATTACTTCTTTACCTGTTTCATTAAATAACCCACTATTAACCCTCCTACTGTCACCAAAAAGACCCACACATGCTCTGCCATAAACCCTACTACCTTTGCTGCTGTACTGATCAGCCAACTGACAACACTCCCTATTATGCCAGGCAAAGCATCCATTGCTTTTACAGCCAATTTCTGAAGCAAGTCTGATATGTGTGACAGTTGTTTCTTTACCCACGCCTGTAGATCTTTTGGGTCAGTCGGAGCCGGGGCTGGAGGTGCCGGTGGAGCTGGACTACCACCGCCTCCGGCTACAGCTAACACAACAGTACTGATAATAAATCCAAGAGCAGTAATTAAACTTGCAATAGTGATACCCTGCTCTCTGAAAAGTGTTTTTAATCTCTCAGCCAAAGTTGTGTCTTCGTGAAGTATTTTCTGAATAGTTTCTCTAATCCTGTTGACCTGTGTTTTCAGTTTTTCTTTCCCAATTTCAACTACTTCCAGCCACGCTGATCTTTCTATCTGCAAATCATTTAATCTGTGTTGTATTCTTTCATTTCTGTGTCATAATTCTCATCATCAGCTTTAGCTAGTTTTTCCTTTTCTCTTTCTATGTGTTTATCAAGCTCACCTAGTTTGGCTACATTATTCACCAGCTCACCTCTGATTGACTGCAGTGATTTATCCAACCCCATAATTTCCCGCATTGCCAAAGGAGAATCACCCATTGTATTTATTGCCTCATTTATTTGCCCTTCTGTAAATGAAGATTCATGTATTACCTTGTCTGCTATTTCTGGAAGTCTTGTTACTTCAGTCATTTCAATTTCTTGTCCTGTTGGCAACCTTGTTTGTACGTCATGAAGGGTACTAGCAAGTCGAGGTGGTAACTTTTTACTACCAACACCAAGGTAACGCTGCAGTGCTGCCTCACCACCAACATCAGTTTTGATTGTACTTAAAGCTCTAAACTTTGCAGGATCTTTTTTATAATTGTACTTTACCTTTGTCTGTATTTACAAATAATTGACGTTTGTCAAGTTCAAACTGATTAGGATCTATTACATCTGGGCGGTCACCAACATGATCATAAAATGAGTTTACTTTGTCTTTTAGCAGTTCGTGATACACACTAGAAGTATTCACTATTCCAGTCATATCTGTTGCACTAGTATCATAGTCATCCATGGCATCCATTTCAAAATCTTCATGGTTAAATCCTCCCACTGCCATTGTTTTTATTAATTAAATTTTTTGATTTGTGTATAATAAAATGACATCATCCTACGGATCAAAGTTAGACCCATACAGAAAACTACGTGAACCTCTTGCTGTTAAGGGCATTAGGCAATCAATCGTCATCACAAACAATCCAAGTACTATAGACCAGAACGAAACCCTTACTGTCATGTTTCCTAACCTAGGTCCCAGTGACGTTATTGTTCCTGGTACTGCTCGTCTTGCATTTAATATTGAACTTTCATCAGACACAGATGACAAAAGAACACTAGTTGACAACCTAGGCAGAGCAATTATTAAGACTATTAAAGTTAAACTTGAAGGCCAGGAAGTGTTTAGTCTTGATGATGCTGATGTATTCTACTGTTACAAAGATCTGTGGCTTACTCGAGAAGAAAGAGAAGACCGTATTTACCAAGGCATACAGTCTGATAATGTTGCCAAACTCAGAATCAATGCATCAAATAAATCAACAACAGAAGCCAAGGACGTTATTGTGGCAGAAACATATGGAAATAGATTTTGCATTCCACTTGAATTTGAAATCCTAACAGCGCATTTACCTTATTACCAAGGAGCACTGAATGACCTTCTTAGTTTTGAACTAATTTTCAATGACTACTCCAAAGTTATAAAATCATCTGACACAGATGCAACATACAAGATCTCTAACATCTCTTTGGAATATGAAATTGTCACACATGCTCATTTAGCAACTCTCATTCAAAATCAGTACCAGTCAAGACTGCCGATTTATTATGATCGTGTGATGAGGCACAGTTTAATGCATAAAGACAAAGGTGATCCAAATGTGGAACATCAACTTGAACACACCTGCTAGGTCACTGAAAGGCATTCTTATGTTGTTTGTTAAACCGGCGAGTCCATACGGACGGGATTCCGAAACATTTTACAATCCAAAGATTACTCATTTGTCTTGTACTATTGAAGGCTGTCCTAATCAAGTGTATGCTTCGGGTATGCTACCTTACCAGCACTATGACGAGATCACAAAATATTTTGCTGGTGGAAGGCTTAGAGAAAAACCAGCAAACATGGCATCTAAAGATCTGCATCTGTATGACGTAAGAATTGCTCAATACCTGACAGACAAGTATGCACTTTGGCTAGACCTGCGTAGTACAGACGACGACTACCTACATGGGTCAGGTCGTACTGTTGAAAATGGTAGTGACGGAATTACAATCCAAATACAAAAAAAGACTGAAACCTCTGGTGCAATAAATATATATTTGTATCTGATTTATGACGCCCAACTCAATATTGCAGAAAGCAGACTAAGTGGACACTTGTATTAAAATTATATTGTGTTTTAAAATGATCTTGATGACACTCGACCCACACTGCAGCTTATTTTGTGGCGCCACAGGCTGTGGAAAAACTGAATTTGTTCTTAACCTCTTACAAACAAGATACATCTGTCATTTTGAAAACATTGTGATATTTTGTCCAACGATCAAACACAACAAAGCTTATCACAACCGTTTATGTTAGTTATTTGGGTTTAACGCCGAGCAGGCGACTAAGGCCATCTCACGGCGGGATGGGTAAAAATCTGGTCAGCCAGACTAAAAGCAAGGTCTTAAGACAAGATGTAAATATAGATTAAAAATCTCAGGCTAAAATGTCGCACATGTCTGGAAAAGAAACGTCTACAGACTCTCAAAAAGGGCAAATAAAAAAATTCACATAGTCTATGAATGCTCAGATCTTGTTAAAAATATTGCATTCTCTCAAAAAATTGAAGATTTTGTCCGGGGGAACATCCCGGAACAAAACCTTCAAGGAGTCTGCTGTGAAGTGTTTATATCTGGTGTCAATTAGGTCAGCACAATACAGCAAAAAGTGTCGAACAGAAAACTGCTCATCACAGGCAAAACACCATGGACGCTCATCCTGTTTAAGTAAGTAAGAGTGCGTAACATATGTGTGCCCGATGTGGAGCCGAGCAAGGACAGTCTCCTCACGGCGGCTGCCGCAGCGGAAAGGTAGACTCTCAGACAACTTAGGAAGAGCTTCATGAAGCTTGTTCCCTTCCTCTTTGTCCCACTCGGACTGCCACTCGCGGGCTATGTACGCACTAATAACAGGTTTAAAATCACTATAGACAGTCTGTGTGTCAGGGACAGGGTCACTGCGGGCACTGTTGGCAGCAGAATCTGCGATTCTGTTGCCTTCGATGCCCACATGGCCTGGGACCCAAATAAAAATGATGTCATAATATTCCTTCATCAAGTCCGCGTAGAGCTCTCTAATCTGCACCAGCAGTGGATGGTCTGTTCCCGCGCCCTGAAGGGCCTGCAGGGCAGAAAGAGAGTCAGACAGAATCAGGAAGTTCCTTTCCCGAGACTGATAGGCATGCTTGAGTGCTAGCAGAATGGCCTGCAGTTCTGCACTAAATACAGAGGAATGGTCAGGGAGACGGAGCTTAAATGGGCGTCTAGGATGGCGAGAGGACACTGCAGCCGCAGCCACTCTTCCATCCTCAGACTTGGACCCATCCGTATAAAGACGACAATAGCCAGGAAAAATTGAAAGGAGTTCATTGAGGCTCTGTTGGTATATGGCTGGTGGAGTACAATCCTTCTTGTGGGCAGTCAAGTCCAGCAAGATGTCAGGAACTGGTAGTAGCCAGGGTGGAGTGACGTGTTGCAGAGATTCCGAAACTTTGTCCAGGTCCACTCCGGCCGCCTGCAGATGAGGTCGGACACGGAAGGAAAGTGGACGGACAGCTCCCGGATGGGCATCGTAAATCTCTGCAAACGACGGGTTAAAAACACAATCATAGGCAGGATTTTCTGGATGGGCCTTCAGCTTCAGAACGTAGCTGAGCATGAGGCGGATGCGGCGGAGCCTGAGAGAAGGCTCCCCTGCCTCTGCATACAGACTAGGAACTGGAGATGTCCTGAAGGCTCCCAGACATATGCGCAGACCTTGATGGTGAATTGTGTTCAGACGCTGCAGAACAGACTTGGAAGCCGAGCCATATACCACAGAGCCGTAATCCAGTTTGGACCGAACAAGGGCCCGGTACAGTCGAAGTAAGACGATGCGGTCTGCACCCCAGTCAGTACGACCAACGACACGAAGAATGTCGAGGGCCTTCCGACAAGAGGTTCTAAGGTAGTTAACATGGTTGCAGAAGGTCAATCTTTTGTCAAAGATGACCCCCAAAAACTTAGCCTCTTCAGCCACCTTAATTGGCACTCCAGCAATGCTCAGGCTAGGTTCTGGAAAAAATTTCGTCTGGGTAGTAAAATGCACACAGACTGTCTTGGAGGGCGAGAATCTGAATCCATTGAGAGACACCCACCCCTGGATGCGATCAACGCACAGCTGCAAGCGCCTCTCAAGGGACGCAAGTCCTCGACCTCGTGCACACAAAGCAAAGTCGTCCACAAACAAAGAGCATTCAGAATCATCCTTGACGGCCTTTACAATGTTATTTATTTTAATGCTAAATAAAACAGGAGATAGAATACTGCCCTGCGGGACACCCATCTCCTGTTCAAAGGAGTCGGAGAGGGTGGAGCCCACACGGACATGGAACGACCTGTTGGACAAAAAATTGTGAATAAAAACGGGCAGATGCCCTTTAAAACCCATGTCCGACAAATCAGACATTATACCATGCTTCCAGGTCGTGTCATATGCCTTTTCAAGATCAAAGAAAATTGCATAGACATGCTGCTTGTTGACAAAAGCATCTCGGATAAAAGACTCAAAGCGGACTAGATGGTCAGTTGTACTACGGAAGCGCCGGAAACCGCACTGGAGGTCTGTGATGAGACCCTGTGACTCAAGATGCCACACCAGTCGGGCGTTGACCAAGCGTTCCATAGTTTTACATAAACATGATGTCAAAGCTATTGGCCGGTAGTTGCCCGGGTCGGAAGGATCCTTACCCGGCTTGGGAATTGGCACAACCACAGCCTGGCGCCAAGATGGCGGAAAATGACCGGTTATCCAGATATGGTTAAAGGCCTTGAGAAGTACAAGGAGTGAATCCTCAGGCAGATGTGTTATGAGCTGATAATGGATGGTATCTAATCCAGCAGCAGAGTCAGTACATTTCTGCATGGCTTGCTGCAATTCTGAAAACGTAAAAGGGGCATTATAGTCTTCCAAGTTATCCGATATAAAATCACAAGCACAAGATTCTCGCTTCTCCTTCTCTCTCTGGAAGAAAGGTGAATAATGCTCTGTTGAAGAATTATGGGCAATGGTGGAGGCAAGCAAATTGGCCACAGCCTTTTTATCTGTGACCAAACTGGCACCATCTCTAAGATGGCCGACAGAAGCCGAGCCACCCCTGCCCCTAATTCTTCGAACAGCCTTCCAGACTTTTTGGGACGGAGTCCTAGAAGATAAAGATGAGACGAAGCGTCTCCAGGAAGCACGGCGTTCACGTTTAAAAATATAACGGGCTTTCGCCCGCTGTCTTTTAAAGGTTAAAATATTTGCTTGCGACGGATTACGAAATGCACGTCGCTGAGCAGATTTGCACATTGTTTGGGCCTTGCGGCACTCTTCATTGAACCATGGTACTCTTGGCTTCCGAGGGAGTGATGTGGAAGTTCTAGGGATGGTTTCACCTGCAACCTCCAACAAAATAGAAGTAAAACAAGAAACAGGTTCTTCAGCTGACATGACCACCTCCTCTGTAAGACGAGACTGACAAAGAGAGGCAAACAGAGACCAGTTAGCTTTCTTGAGATTCCAGCGCCCCACCGGCGAATCCTCCTCACAGCTGACCGATGACAGGACTACTGGGAAGTGGTCACTACCACACAGGTCGTCGTGAACCTTCCAGTCAAAGTCCAGCATGAGAGAAGGATCACACACAGTGAGGTCTAGAACAGAACTAGATCCGGAACCTGAGTTAGAGTATGTTGGTGAGCCATCGTTAAAGACACATAGGTTAAGTTGAGAAAAAACATCTTCTAACATCTGACCTCTGCCATCATAGTGGTCACTACCCCAAAGGTGAGCATGACCGTTAAAATCCCCCATGAGAATAAAGGGAGGGGGCAGTTGATCTACTAAGTGAAAAATATCATTGCTACAGACCCGCAGTGATGGTGGCAGGTAAATACTGCATATGGTTATGGTCTTTTTTAAGGTAACCCGAGCAGCGACAGCCTGAAGACAGGTGTCGATGCTAACGGGGCTACATAAAATTTGGCTACTAATGAGAAGAGCCGCTCCACCCGAGCGCCTCTCCGAATCAGAGCCTTTATGTATAACATTAAAACCATTAAAAGACACAGGGTCAGAAGTCTTCAGGTAAGTCTCCTGAAGAGATATGACTGAGGGGTTATAGAACTTGACTAAAAGACGTAATTCCTCAAAGTTAGCTCGAAAACCACGACAATTCCACTGAAGCAAAGAGTCCATGATTAAGTCTGATCTGGGGGTAAGGAGTTTTTCCCCCCTTTTTCCTTTACCTTGGAAGGAGTTGAAGAAACAGAGGGGGGCCGGCTCCCAGGCCTCCTCTGGTTCTTCGGAGAGGAAGGGGGTGGAGCTGCCGCAGCATCAGCAACAACAACTTCCACTCCCTCCATCCGCTCCTCCAGTGCAGCATATTTGTTTTGAAGGGGCACATCTGTGTTCCCCTTCTGGGCCCGTGCGCACAGCGGTCCCATAGATTTCTTAGACTTCTGGTCCTGGGCAGCGTTCCTGCCGCTAGAGTTAGCGGCCTTAGAAGGCTGACCAGAGCCAGAAGCCTTTGGAGTTGACTGACTAACAGGTTTGGGTGGGGGCTGAGGCTTAGGGGCAACAGAAGGCGGCACAACCGGACCGGCAGTGTCCGCCTTCTGCGTTCCCTGGCTCCTTGTCACCACCGGAGGAGGGTTACTCTCCAGGGGCGAGAGGAGCCGAGGCTCCGCCCCCAACCAAGAAGTTGGGGTCTGACATGAAAAGTCTTTGGTGGGGCGCTTGCCTGCCACCGCTGCACTAAAAGTATACACTGAGGTGTTAGAGGTTGGGGCAGCCGCAGCTGCACCAGGGCCTTCAACCAGTTTTTTGGCATCCAGAAAGGACAGCCCCTTCTCCACACGCACCTGCTGAATCTTGCACTCGGATATCCAACGAGGGCATTTCTTATCCGAAGCCATATGCGCCCCCTGGCAATTCACACACAGGGGGTGGCTGTGCAGGACTCAGCAGAGTGTCCGGGCCTAGTGCAACGGGCGCATGAAGCCTCTGCCTGACGGCATGTCTTCTGCCCATGGCCATACTTTTGGCACTTAAAGCACCGGAGGGGAAGAGGGACGTACTTTTTCACTCTCAGGGAGTAGTAACCTCCCCAGATGGTAGTAGGAGGGGTGGGGGTGCCAAACGTCAGGATGATGGTAGGGAGACGGATCTCCCCACCACCTCGCTTGGAAGCGAAGCGCCTGACGCAAGTCACCCCCTGAGACTTAAGGTTCCTTACAAGTTCATCTTCTGACAGTTCTGCCAAAGCTTGATCTTTGATTACGCCTCTTGACGAATTCATAGTTTTGTGGGGTGTGACTTCCACAGGAGTGTCTCCGATGGAAGAGAGCCCCAGACATCAAGTCCTAATCCTGGACAAAGATGGCACCCGTCCGCTAGCCCACTCAGTCAGGGACTGAGCGGACTACCCACCTACGCCACGTGGAGGCCGGTGCCGGGTAGGCACAACCGTTTATTCATTTGGTCTGATCATAACATTTACTTAGTTGACCCTGAGAAAAAACTGAATGACTACCTGCTGTATTTTTACAAGCAATTTGAATGACAGTCAACTTTGTTTATTGTTGATGATTGCTCTGCAGAGAAGGATATTGTTAAGAAGAGAAACACATTAGCAGAACTTGCCTTCAGTGGCAGACATGCAAACATTAGTGTCTGGATTCTCACTCAAAAATATAATGCTGTACTGAAAGATTTTCGTGAGCAGTTAAAGTTCATCTGTTTGTTTTACTGTAAGGATTGTGACAGCTTTGAAGACTGTCTCAGAGAAAACGATGTCATCCCAAATAAACATGAACGAGATGGCGTAAAAAACAAACTGAAATCAACTAAGCATCTAAAGCTTATTTTAAAGACAGATCAGCCCACAGGGTATGGATTAGTGAATTAATTTAGCCTTTTGTTTTGTCCATAAAAATGGCAGACAGACAAACCATGCAAACAGAGCAAGCTATTGATGTTACTGACTGCTTCAGATTGATTGATTGTACATTGCTTAACGTCCTGACAGCAACAAGGCTTTCTCAGGACGTGCCTGCACTGCTTGAGAAAAAAAAAAAAACTAAACAGAAAATTGAATGTATGTCGCCAGCCGGTCAAATACGTTAAATAAACCTACAACATGGGGCCTAAATAAAGCTAAGACCATTTAGCAATACACATTCAATATCAAGAGCTACAGGCAGTGCAGACAGTTGGGAGAGTTTTAAAAAGACAAATACAGGTGAATGGACCAAGGGTAGACAGAAACACATGCCCCAGAATAGAAAGGAAACCCACCCTGTGGGGCTGACCAGGGTAACCCTGGGAACTAAAAAGTACCTAACCCCACCCAAGTCCCCCAGGGCTGACTGCTTCAGAGATGTTCTACACTTTACTGACTTAATAACATCTCCCAAACAGCCTGACATAAGACTCTCAGTACCAGCGGTGATATATTTGTCATATAATGTGACTTTGGATTATGTTGATGAACATTCAGTCATGGAGTGTATGACTGTTGATAATAGAACAAATACCTTTAAAGTTAATGATGCAAGCTGCAGCTGGATTGATACTCTGGGTTATAACATATTTAAACAGCTATGTAAACTAAATGTTCATATTGAATGTGTTACAGTTAATAAAATTGTATTAAACATACAGAGCCAGCAGTAATTTTTTCTATTTATCATTTTGTCGGACAAATAAAAATGACGGACAATGACCAAAGCATGTCAGGCTTAAGAAACGTGTTTCACACAACAGACTTGCCTATATCAAACATTTACAGTGTCTATGAATCAATAGAAAGATCTTTTTCTGTCATACAAGATAATCTACTTTCTGGTAGTGTAAAGATTCAGATTGTTGCAAAAATAGAATTTACCAGGGTAGATGGTGAAGTGATTGTATCATATATCTCGACAAGACAACACACAGTTAATTCAAGAAGGGAATTGGAAAAAGTGTTTAGAGAAAGTCTGTTGCCTGACTTCCTTGAAGTAGGTAGTGGCAGCGCGCCCTAACTACTGCCATCAAGCAGAAAAAAGAGCAGTTTTGCCTTGATTTTAATGAACATTTGCATGCAATCTGTTGAAAAGAATTAATACATCACTGAAGAAGAAGTACAGTTTAATATTTCCTCTTTTAAATAAGCCTATTTTGGTCCGTGTGAGTGTTTTCTACAGTGAGTAACGTCGCCGAACTTATTGGTCACTTTTTTGTCATCGCGCGCCGTGACCCCAATGGCAGCCGTGCTATCGTGTATAGCGCTTTTCTGGTCCGATTTTCAGCGAGCGATTCCGAGGTCGACACACACAGTACACGGCTATTTTTAGTATCAAAATGTAGGGAATTGTGTCAAGAAATAGTTCTACACGTGGCCCGGTCGATTTATCAACAATCGTAGAAAATATTGATACAAATATAAAAAACTTGATGGTTTTTTCATGTTTTCTGCTCAAACAAAACATTTTAGACACCCAGTTTTAGGGCTTAAATGAAAGAAAAAAAAGCACTCGTTCAAATGCGCTATTAGGTTAATGTATGCATGCTCTGTCGACGTCACAATCACATGATTTTCACCACGTGTGTTCGCGAGACCGAGCGTGCGTACAAGTCAAAATGGCAGCCTCCAGCGCTCTCACTTTGCCGTGCTCTTTCCAGGATATTGGCGTCAAATTGCGTAAGTAATATTAACTTTCTTGTTCCGAATTTATTAATATGTATATTCTGAAATATATGCCTAAAGATTATGGGTTATTGTTTTACGATAAGCAATAAGATTTGCAGGAAAGAAGACGGGTTACAAGTTAGCTAGAGTTCCTTTGTTGAAGCCCTCGGGCAGGTCGCCAGTCTGTAAAATATGTCATATAAAACAACTCACAACCACTACAATCCTATTGCAATAGTTTACATGAGCGTTCTGCTACGAGCCAATTTTTTTCTAGCGTTAGATGGTGGTTAACAATTTAGTAATCAACGATTTTTCTCGGGTCGGTCTCCGAAGTTAGTCTATGCAAGGGAGGTAATATGTGAATGAGATCGCTTCCGGTGATTGTGAAAACGAAACTCGTTAGGAATTTAACAAGTTTCAGCCTCTGTTGTTCGTGTAAAGTACTCGTTGCGTAAATCTGTATCATGGTCTACTAATTATTTGATAGTCTGCTGTTCTTTTCTAACCAGTAGATTTGCATTTTAACGCATAGCCACCTGTCAATAGCGGATTAGCACTAGCATTAGTAGCAAACCCCCTCCCCCGTTATCTCTATAAGAGAAAATTCAGTCTTATGGTATTTATTTTCCACTTCCAGGGGATGATCAGTTCCATAATCTCAAGAAAGTGTTCCTGGCTGAGGGAAGGGGTAGGAGGCCAAACATTCACGATGTCACACCAACAAACAGCCTACTCATGCAGATTTATCTGCTGCGAGAAGATGGAGGGAAATCGTACGATGAAGCTGCTGCCTTTGTGCAGCACTTGTTTCCAGACTTGACATTTAACAAGATTCGTCACATGATTGCACACGTAAGGACGAGATGGGAAAGTTTTAAAGACAGTGAGAAGCAAGAGAAGTTCCTCAAGGAAGAGTTCGACACCAGTGGTGTGGGGTTGCATCTGAGAAATTGTGGGCTAACTCGATGGAGGATTCTAGAAGCAGACTGCCAGCTTTCAACTTCAAGTGATTCTACAGTGCAGTTTCTCTCAGCAGGACTGTTCCTTGATTTGGATGATTTCCGGAGGCAGGAAAACAAAACATTTCAAGATATGTGCACATGGTGGTCTAATCTTACTGCACAGAGTGTGGGGGTGTCTGAAATGAAGAAAATGGCCAAGGCAGCAAACAGAAAGAGAGATAAAACTGCAAAGGCTGACATGGAAATATTTTTGAGTCAGCCCATGTCTTCTCTTCTTGATTGCAGTGGTACAGCACTCGTTAACACTGCCAACATTCCAACTTCAAGTCAGGAAAATGCTGCTGCGTGCACAGTCACAAAGATTCAAAGCCTAAATGTCCAGTTAATGACGAAGGGAAGGGAGCTGGCCTCTGCCATAAGAACAGTGGAAGACCTGCATGCTGTGAATGAAGCACTGAAGACAAAGATTGACACTATAGAAGGCCAGATGACAGCTGGTTCATCTCAACTCAAACTTCAGCAGCAGGCCTTAGAGAAAACGCAACTGGCATTACAGCAGTCTGTTGTTACCCAAGATAGCCTAAAGGGAAAGCTAGCAGAAGCAAAGCAGCAAGAAGAGGACCTCAGACGTCGACTTGATTACTACAAGAAACAAGGGCATCTGAAGAAAACAAATAGGCTTCGGACTAAACTGGAAGAACAGGTTTCCAAAAATCTTCAGTCTGCAGAAAAGATTAGAACCACGAAGCAGTCATTACGAGCTCTACAGCTACAATATGCTAATGTCAACAGGAGACTGCGCCAAGCCAAGAAGAAAATAGAACGCCTCACCACACAGGCAGATGGCCCTGGTTTGGAAGAGCCTGTGTTGGAGAATGAGGAAATGCCCACACTGCGTCTTAAAGATGAGAAAGGTCACTTCAAACCAGAGGCCATTGTGTGCATGATGACACTGATAGGTGAGCTTGAAGTACCTCCTGCTAGATGTGGCCTGGTGATGCAAGCGATTGCTAAGCAGATGTTTGGAGTCATCATTCCAGACTCTGATCTCCCCTCAATGCGGTCTGCCTTCAGGTTTGCAGACAGAGGACATGTACTATCCAAAATGCATGTTGCTGAAGCTGTCCTTGAAGCTGAAAATTGGGATCTCCATACTGACGGTACCTCACGATCTGGGAAGAAGTTTGTTGGACAGCAGATCAACATGGAAGAAGCTGTCTTCAGCACTGGTTTTCAGGCAGTTTGTGTTGAGAACACGAATACACTCGTGGACATCACATTCAATCTGTTGCAAGAGCTCTCTGAAGTGTACGAGGCAGAAGAGGCACATGAAAAGTTTCTGTCCATGCTGTCTCAACTCTCCGGGGTCATGTCTGATAGAGCCAGCGTGATGAAATCTTTTGCAAAACAGATTGATGCCGAGATTCAAGAAATGCTCCAGCGTGACAGCACCTTGGAATTTCTGCACTGCAATGCCCACTTTCTCTTGGGGATTAGCAGTGAGTGTGAGAAGGTCCTTCAGCATGCAGAGAAGAGCCTTGGAGAGAAGCTTGGTCGAGATAAGCTGCCGGCTTTCCGGAGTTTCCAGTCTTCATCAGAGAGCTCTGCTTCAAGGTAACTGTGACAGTAACTTTCATACTTTGTTCCAGCAAAGTCCAAGGTAGATCATTTGGTGTTTCATTTTTATTTATTCAAGATGCTATTCTCTGGGAGTTAAAAAAAGCTGTTAGAATAATTGAAGGGTTGTTAAGTGCTACTATTCTGTTCTGTTCTAACCATCACTGCAGACAATTTCTTTTCACTGAATATTGTTCTGTTTTCAGGTACATCCGCACGGCTTGTGATTGTCTAGGACCTCGAGGAGACGACAAGAATGGCTGCCGTGACACCTGGGAGACATACTGCGTTATGACAGACAGCAAGTCAGAGGTCACCAGTTTTCGAGGGAACAGATTTAACAATCTTTTCCAAGCGGCTTCAGCACTTCATTTTCATCGTGCAGACATTGAAATCTGCCTCGACACCTACCTTGCCAAGAAGAACCGCAAGCTTGAAAGTGTCCTCGCTGACAGTCGATGTGACGAAATCGACTGCCACCTGATTGCCCTAGGCCTCCTGTATTTTAGAGTGACTGGGCCATACTGGCAGTTGCTGTCTCAAAACATTCATTACCTGGACTTCTATCAGTATGTGGGTGAGATGCTGCAGCTCTTCGAGACCTGGGTACATGATCCAACTGATGCCTTCAACCCTAACTTCCGTCACCTGTTTGGTCTTAGGTTTATGCCAAATGGAGACATGTTCCAGGCCCTCTTGTCCGTCTCCCAGGAAAGACAACAGAGGGTTTAGCAACTCCTGAAGCTCGTTGCCGAGGGCCTTGTCTCCGTCACCAGACGTCAGCTTGCAGACTTCTTGGAAGGTGGGCGTTACCACAGCGTCCAGGATCCAGAACAGAGGGCGAAAATGAAACACAGTCGGCTGACCAACCTGGTGGGGGAGAAGGCCTTTGGAGACCTTGATTTCAGTTTATTCAAGAGGCGTCACGCTTCACTTCACCATCACTCCACCATCAACATGTTGAAGTGGAATAAGTCCATATCTGTCTGGTTCCTGGTCAAGGATGCAGAAGAACAGCAGCGTCTGCTGAAGCTATCCGGAGAAAAGGCACCACAACTACGCAAGAAACACATCCAGGAGGAAAGGGTAATTTTTAAGTTTTCACTTTTCACATTTAAAGTAAAAGAAGAGTAATGCATGCTGCTTTCATTTTTTTACACCTTAATATGGATATTTACAAATTACAAGCGAATTAATATAAGCATCAAAATTTACAGATGGCCCATTTTACTGAAGTGAAATCTGAAAAAGAAAATCTTGTCTGAGCGTGAAAATGTATATTTTCAGGATGCCGTTGCCATGCGTAGACTCGTGCTGGAGGAAAACCGACAGAAGAAACTGGACAGAGAAGAAAAAAAGAGACAGAAAGTGCAAGAGGTAAGGCAGCACTTTGAAAGAAAATGTGTTCCGATTTGAAAATTGATTGAAAGTTTTATTTATTTATTAGTGTTTATGATATGTATTTATTGTTATATTTTCTTTAAATTTTACCCTTAGGTGTTTACAACAATGTTTGCAGGAATACTGGGTGTACAAGTAGTACTTGCTATACCAAGGCACTCTTATTCCAATGTATTTTTCAGGTGATGGACAATCTGAGGAAGCATGGCGGGCCCTGCAAGATCCCGGAGGATGTAGATGAAAAACTATGCATCCACACAACAACGAAACAACAGTTAACGGCTGTGAAGGCAGAATTGACTTATCAGAAGGTCATTTTAAACAGGACATCACCTCTGTTGCGGGTCACAGGGAAACTAACCCAGCTTATCAAGAATCTCAAGATTTTCCTTGGGGCTGATCCTGCAACAGTTGGGTGTGCCATACGCAACCAGCAACCGCAGCAGAACAAACGCCAGAGGTTGGCTTCCTCATCTTCAGAATCAGTCTCTGAGTCAGATTCTGAAGATGAGCAGGAGCCAGACTTCCAGTTTCAGCTGTATTCATTTACATGTTTGCAAGACATTGTCGCCGTGCATTTTGATGACACCTTCCACATCGGCGAAGTCATAAATATAAAGTCTTCTGAGGAGGCTGATGTGAACTTTTTGGAACGTTGTAATGTTCAGGCAGACACGTTCAGGTGGCCCAAGAGGGAAGACCGGTGCCAAGTCCACCGAAACTTTATCTTCGCTTCACGTATCAGTTTGACACCTGTTTCATCATCAGGGCGTACACTGAGGATTACTGATGTGGAAGGTGTTAGAAACAGGCATAATCAGTACAAATTGCTGTATTGTTGAATCATTTTAGTGACATCCACCCTGCCCTTATTTTACAGGAAACTTTGGCTGCCGGTAGCATTTTCTGTTGAGGCGTTAGCTGCAGTAATCAACTTGACAAAAAATGCTGTAGACAACCCAAGAAATGCGTAAAGTGTGATGCATATTCTAAGTAATAGGAATTGTTTCCTGTTAGTGTTACTATTAAGCATTATATTACATTTTTGCAGTGATATTTAAAGTGGTTTTAAAGTTACACTCATTTTATCTTTATTGGGCGTCACCCTGTGGTCTTCATCTTTATTTATGAATGCATAGCATATAATGAAAAACACTTAATCTTAATTTTTGTTTAAGTATCAATAGTGTATTGGATTCTGTAGATAACATTGAATATTGTGTCCAAATTGCAAGGCAATATCTTTAACGGTTCAAAAGTTACGTCCGTTTGAAATTTTGCAGACGCCGACTTGGTCCGTCGCAAGACATTTTGAACATTTTGACAAATTTGAGGGCTCATAACATCTAATTTTGTGATTATTTTTACTTGTAAAAAAATAGAGCTACTCTGTGCATACTATAGAACACTTTTGTCATTTGAGAGTTGATGTTGGATAATTAAGTTGTAGTCTGGAGCCTATCAAAATTGACAAAATAGCCAATTTGCGCACTTTCATTTTGGCTTTTTTGCTCATTTTGACAGCTTACTGAAACTTAATTAATTAAGACTATGGCATTATTCCTTGTCTAATTTATTTTTGTGATAGTTATGTCTGTCATGTGTGAAAATGAAAAGATTATGTTGATTTGGTTTTGTGCTACAGTCTTCCAAAAACGTGTTTGTTTTAATAATTGCACACGTCGTAAAAAACGTTTGACTTTAAACGTGAATATTTCAGGAACTACACAAGCTGGGACATTAATTTTTTTTTTGTTATGCTCAGAATGATGAGCGTTACAACACTGTAATACTTTTTAAACACTAAATTTATTCTCAAATTTTGGCTGCCACTACCTACTTGAAGCAATCGACAGAGCAAAAATGCAGGGGTCTGGTTGGCATGAAGGTCGTGTACATGAACTGCAACTAAAGCAGTCAAGGTATCATCCTATTTTAGGCAAATCATGGTTGCCACTGCCAACTGAGGTTGTAAATAAAAAGGCTGTAGTCAATATTCAGAACAATGATAATTTCTGTTTTATGTGGTGTGTTCTTGCCAAACTACACTTTGTAAAAACAAGACCTGAACGTGTATCTAACTATACCAAATTTGAAAACGAACTCAATTTCAGTGGTATAGATTTTCCTGTTAAGGTAGAGGACTTAGACTTGTTTGAAAAACTAAATCCTGGTATAACTGTAAACATGTATGTATGGGATAATGAGTCTGAGAACAAATTAGAACCAATTAGAGTATCACCACTTGCCCCCACCTATGGTCAGCCAGAAGATAAGCATGTTGAACTTTTATTAATAAGTTCCGGTGATAACTTTCACTACACAATTATTAGGAGTATGTCACGTCTAATTCATGGGCATACAACAAAACACAAGTGTAAACAGGAATTTTGTAAAAAGTGTTTACAGAGGTTTTCCTCTATTGAAGTAGCACACAAACATGTTAAACATTGTAGGTCACCTGATGACATTCAAACAGTACTTAGGTATCCAGATCCTGGTAGCAAGGTTTATTTTAAAAACCATGGGAATCAGCAAAAGCTGCCGTTTGTAGTGTATGCTGATTTTGAATCACTGGTTGTTCCATATGATGGTCCTGTTCCAGAATCATTACCAAAGACAATAAAGTTGAGTGACCAAGTGGTGTGTTCTTTTGGATACATTTTTGTTAGGTCAGACAGTGTGCACGAAGAACCTGTTATCTACAGAGGTGAAAATGCAGCAGCTGAGTTTTTAACAGAAATGAGACAACTGTATAGTCAGGTAGTACAGTAATTGGAAAAAATTCAGATGCCTTTGTTGATGACAGAAGAAGATAAACTAAATTTTGATAGGACAGAGACATGTTGGATTTGTGAACAACCCCTGGGAGGTTGTGTTCAACTTCTGAAGGGTGATAAAGTTCGCGACCATGACCATATAACTGGACATTACAGAGGTGCTGCACATAGTGATTGCAACTTGACACTAAAAATTGATCCCAAGGCATATAAGTTGCCTATCTTTTTCCACAATCTCAAGGGGTATGATTCACATATTATCATGCAGGCTGTGGACGAGTCTTACAAACAACTGACAACTGAAAAATACTTGACTTTTAGGTTGGACAAATTAGCATTTTATGACTCTATGCAACATTTGTCTTTAGGGCTTGCTAGTCTGGCAGAAGGACTGACTGAGTATCCAATAACAAGTAAATATTTTGAGCCTGAGTTAATTAAGAAAGGTGTGTATCCGTACGAGTACATTGATCACTGGGTTGTGTTTGAGGAAAGGAGACTGCCACCAAAAGAGAAATTTTATTCTACACTAATTGGTAAAGGTATTTCTGACACTGATTACAAGCATGCCCTCGATGCATGGGAAAAACTAGGGTGTGAAACGATTGGTGACTACCATGACCAGTACTTGAAAGCTGACGTTTGTTTGCTAGCAGACGTATTTGAAAGTTACCGTGAAAAGGGTTTGTTACACTAGTCTTGACCCAGCTTGCTACATAACTAGTCCTGGCATGACATGGGATGCATTTTTAAAATCCAGTAAGATATCTATAGACCTGCTGTCTGATCGTACAATGGGTGAAATGGTGGAACGTGGCTTGAGGGGAGGCATTAGTATTACTTACTTTACTTACGCCTGTCACCCCTACCTGGGTATAGGCCGTCGACGAGAGACCTCCAGCGACTCCTGTCCTGTGCTTCTCCTTCGATTTTACTCCAGGTGGTTCCCATTCTCTTGATGTCTGCTTGGAGGTCTCGACGCCAGGAGTTTCTCGGCCTACCTCTTTTCCTCTTTCCCTGGGGATTCCATCACATTGCCTGCCTAGTGATACTGGAAGCTGGCTTTCTCAGACTGTGACCAATCCATCCCCATCTTCTTCGTCCAATTTCATTCTCTCCTGTTATCTGCTCTGTTCTCTCCCAGAGTCTGATGTTGCTGATCTTCTCTGGCCAGTGGATTTTCAAAATTCTTCTAAGGCAACTGTTTATGAAGATCTGTACTCTGTTGACAGTGGTTTTTGTCAATCTCCAAGTCTCTGCTCCATATAGGAGAACTGCTTTTACGTTGGAGTTGAAAATCCGGACTTTGGTGTTTTGTGACAGCTCTCTGGAACTCCACACTTTTTTCAACTGGAGAAAGGCTGCTCTGGCTTTACCGATTCGTGCTCTGACATCTGCATCAGTGCCGCCTTTTTTTGTCTATGATGCTCCCGAGATAGGTGAAGGACTCCACCTCCTCCAACGGGGTGCCAGCAAGCAAGACTGGTTCTTCCCTGGTTGCGTTCAGCCTCATAGTCTTTGTTTTCTGTTTGTGGATGGTGAGGCCCACTTGGGACGAGATGTCAGCAAGCCTCGTGGTCTTGTCCTGCATTTGTTGATGCGTGTGGGACAGTAATGCCAAGTCATCTGCAAAATCGAGGTTGTCAAGCTGTGTCCACAGTGTCCACTGTATTCCGCTTCTTCTCTGCTCTGTGGTCCTCTTCATGACCCAGTCTATGGCCAGTAGGAAGAGGAACGGAGACAGCAGACACCGGTGCCTGACACCGGTTCTGACCTGGAGCTCCTTGGTGAACTGCCCTTCGTGGATCACGCGACATGTCATGCCATCGTAGCTGCTCTTGATCAGGTGGACGAGCTTTGTGGGTACACCATAGTGTCGTAGGAGTTTCCACAGTGTCTCTCGGTCCACGCTGTCAAATGCTTTCTTGTAATCCACAAAGTTGACGTACAGCGGGGAGCTCCACTCCAGAGACTGTTCCACGATGATGCGGAGAGTGGCGATCTGGTCTGTACATGATCGGTTTTTCCTGAATCCTGCTTGGTCTCTCAGCTAGGGGTCAACGGAGCTCTTCATTCTCTCTAGGATGATCCTGTTGAAGACCTTTCCTGGTACTGACAGCAAGGTGATTCCTCTATAGTTGGAACACTTGCTGAGGTCACCTTTCTTGGGAAGCTTGATTAGGTACCCCTCCTTCCAGTCAGCTGGCATCACCTCCTCTTCCCAGATCTTTCCAAACAGTGGGTACAGCATCTCTACTGTTGTCTCTAGGTCTGCTTTCAGAGACTCCGCTGGAATGCCATCTGGCCCTGCTGCTTTGCCGTTCTTCAAAAATGCCACTGCTGTTCTGATCTCTTCCCGGCTGGGTCTGTCACAGCTGATGGGTAGGTCGGTCTCTGCTGGCTGGATGTCTGGGGGGTCGGGTGGGCTGGGTCTGTTCAGTAACTCTTCAAAATACTTGGCCCATCTGTCGAGTGGGTCTGCTCTGTCTGCAATAGGCTTGCCTTCCTTGTCTTTTACTGGTCTTTCTGCATGGCCATACTTGCCCGACAATCTTCTGGTAATGTCGTAGAGCTGTTTCATGTTGCCGCTGCCTGCTGCCTTTTCTGCCTCTGCTGCCAGGCTGTCTGTGTAGGCCCTCTTGTCTGCCCTGATATTCCTCTTCACCTCGCGGTTGGCTTCCGAGTATTCCTCCTGTGCCCTTGCTTTGGCTGCTCTCGTGCGACTGTTGTTGACAACTGCTTTCTTCTTCTTCCTGACTTCTATCTTCAAGGTCTGTGCTGACAGCCAGTCCTTGTGATGGTGTTTCCTGAACCCTACAGTGTCTTTGCAGGTTGAGTTCAGCGCCTCTCTAACTGCCTTCCACTGCTGCTCTGTGGTGACCGCCTCCTCTTCATTTACTAGCTCCTGTAGCGCTTGAAACCGGTTGGACAGCACCAGTTTGAACTCTTCTCTCACTCCAGTCTCTCTCAGGAGGCCTACATTATAGCGCTGTCTTTTTGTTGTCTCTGTGCGGCTTTTCTTTAACTTGAGCTTTATTCTTAAGGTGAGCAGATGGTGGTCTGAGGCGATATCTGCTCCCCTCCTCACTTGAACATCTTGAAGGGATCTTCTAAATTTCTTGCTAATGCAGATATGGTCTATTTGGTTCTCTGTAGTATGGTCAGGTGAGACCCACGCTGCTTTGTGTATTCTTCTGTGTGGGAAGATGCTGCCTCCAATGACAAGTCTGTTTAGAGCACAAAAGTCTACAAACCTCTCCCCGTTCTCACTCATCTCCCCTAGTCCCTGTCTCCCATCACCTCTTCGTATCCGGTGTTGTCCTCCCCTATTTTGGCATTAAAATCGCCCATGACGATGGTGATGTCTCGCTCCGCACATTTGTCCACGGCACTCTGGAGTCGGTCGTAGAACTCTTGTTTCTCTTCCTCGTCACTGTCATTAGTGGGCACATAACACTGGATGACGTTCAGCTTGAGCTTTTTCTTGGTTCTAAAGGCTGCTGTGACAATTCTTGGCCCAAGAGGTTCCCAGCCCATCAGCGCTCTCTGTGCCACAGGCATTAGTATAGCCGCAAACAACTATGCCAAAGCCAACAACAAATATCTTGACGACTTTGACCCCTCCAGGTCAAGGTCATTCATTACATACTTGGACGCTAATAACCTTTATGGATTTGCAATGTGGGAGTTATTGCCCTTGAAAAACTTTCGTCTACATGATTTGTCACAGTGTGATATAAAAAAAATTAACAAACAAAATTATGAATTATGATCGGAATCACAAAAAGGGTTGGATCTTTGAAGTCGACCTGGAGTACCCGCACCACCTACATGATTACCACAATGATTATCCATTAGCTGTTGAGAAAATGAGTATGACGGGGAAAAAAGAAGACACCAAACTTGTGCCAAATTTGAATGACAAATTAAATTATGTTTGTCACTATCGATTGCTGCAGTTTTATATGAGATATGGGTTAATACTAAAGAAAGTTCACAGAGGTATTAAATTTGATCAAAGTGCTTTCATGAAAGATTACATAATGAAAAACACAACATTACGTGCAAGGGATGGTAACACTGCATTTGACAAAGACTTCTTTAAGCTTATGAACAATGCCTGTTTTGGTAAGACGATGGAAAATCCTCATCACCGCAAAGATGTGAGACTGGTCACAACTGAATCAGGTGTAATTAAACTTACAGGCAAGCCACAATACACAGGGTATAAAGAGTTTCATCCATCATTGTATGCAGTGACACTCAAATAAAAAGATTGTTAAACTGGACAAGCCAGTATTTATTGGTAGGGCAATTCTTGAGTTATCAAAATTGATTGATTGTACATTGCTTAACGTCCCGACAGCAACAAGGCTTTCTCAGGACGTGCCTGCACTGCTTGTGAAAAAAAAACAACTAAACAGAACACTGAATGTATGTCGCCAGCCGGTCAAATACATTAAATAAACCTAACACACGGGGCCCAAATAAAGCTAAGACCATTTAGCAACACACATCCAACATCAGTTATCAAAATTGCTGATGCTTGAATTTTATTATGATTACTTCAAACCAAAGTATCCTGAGTGTCGTCTGATATACACTGACCCTGACTCTATGATCATATAGACGTGCCTACTGAAGACTTTTATGAAGACATGAAAACAGAGTTGCATATGTATGACACATCTGACTACCCTAAGGATCACCCGCTGTTCAGCACACAAAACAAAAAAAGTGCCTGGTAAGTTTAAAGATGAACTGAATGGTATGCCTATTGTTGAGTACGTTGGACTGAGGTCAAAAATGTATTCTATTTTACACCAAAAAGGCAGTCAGTCCAAAGCCAAAGGTATCAAGAAAACAGCGATAAAAAATAAAGACATTCGACATGAACATTACAAGCGAGTATTAGATGGAGAACTAATGCCTGATTATCCAAACAAGACACTGAGGTCAAATAGACACAATATTGAAATGATCCAAACACATAAGAAGTCACTTGCAGTTGGAGACACAAAACGAGTGTTTCACACTAAGGAAAAGGCTTATGCACCTGGGCATTATGCGCTTAAGTTATCTGAAGAAATAGCTGATGAACTGGTTGATGAACTAATCGATGAATTAGTTGATGAAATGGTTAAAAATGCGTAACAGTGTCTGAGGGAATAATCTGTAATTCTCCTCTAACAAATGCCCTCTGTGGGGCAGGCTCATATAGATAATAAATCGATGTGTTAGCGCCAGGAACTATTTTTTTAATATTGTGAACAGACGTAGACCAAATTGGATCAGTTGCCCTGCGCCTGACGTCATTCTCGGCCTCGCCAGGTTGATACAAATATCTCACCTGTTTTGTAAACAAACTTGTGTCTGGAGGTGTTGTTTTTATTTCTGGCCATGCCGGTATTGTTTTTAATTTAATAGCATCAATAGGTTTAAGCCGGCCCTCGTTATTCATTGCTTTTATCACAGATGGTAATCTCTTACCCCACTCAGTGTTTCGAGCGTCATGCACGAGTTCCTTAGAATACTGATAGCTAAAAAGTCTCTCCGATAATTGCTTGTTAAAGTTCTCAACAATTGCCTGTGATCTGTGCACACCTGGTATGCCTCACCTCACTAGCACGCCATGCTTTGCAAATAGCTGATTAACAGCGCCTTTAAATTCAGATCCGTCATCGACTTGCACAAGCCTAGGATATTTTAAAGGCCCTCGACTATATATTTGTGTTAACGCAGTGGCCACTGTTACAGCATTCTTGTCAGTTATGGGTTCAGCATCCTTGTACCATGAAGCTATGTCGACAACAGTTAATGCATATTTGTATCATTTCTTTCTTATTGTATCGTGTGATAGGAACAGAAGATCCATTTGATGAGTGTCATTAGGGGTAGTATTTACAAAATGAGGTCTTGTTATCTTTTTGGGAGCAGGTAAATATATTTGCCAAATTGCTTGTCTTTTGAGCCACTGTTTTATTTGTTCGAGTGTAACATCTCCACCCACAGCAGCATGTAATTTCTCTATTGTAGTATTCCAGAGCCAATACTTACTTACGCCTGTCACCCCTACCCGGGTATAGGCCGTCGACGAGAGACCTCCAGCAACTCCTGTCCTGTGCTTCTCCTTCGATTCTACTCCAGGTGGTTCCCAGTCTCTTGATATCTGCTTGGAGGTCTCGACGCCAGGAGTTTCTCGGCCTACCTCTTTCCCTGGGGGTTCCATGACAATGCCTGCCTAGTGATACTGGAAGCTGGCTTTCTCAGACTGTGACCAATCCATCCCCATCTTCTTCGCCCAATTTCATTCTCTGCTGTTATCTGCTCTGTTCTCTCCCAGAGTCTGACGTTGCTGATCTTCTCTGGCCAGTGGATTTTCAAAATTCTTCTAAGGCGACTGTTCATGAAGGTCTGTACTCTGTTGACTGTGGTTTTTGTCAATCTCCAAGTCTCTGCTCCATATAGGAGAACTGCTTTTACATTTGAGTTGAAAATCCGGACTTTGGTGTGTTGTGACAGCTCTCTGGAACTCCACACTTTTTTCAACTGGAGAAAGGCTGCTCTGGCTTTACCGATTCGTGCTCTGACATCTGCATCAGTGCCGCCTTTTTTGTCTATGATGCTCCCGAGATAGGTGAAGGACTCCACATCCTCCAACGGGGTGCCAGCAAGCAAGACTGGTTCCTCCCTGGTTGCGTTCAGCCTCATTGTCTTTGTTTTCTGTTTGTGAATGGTGAGGCCCACTTGGGACGAGATGTCAGCAAGCCTCGTGGTCTTGTCCTGCATTTGTTGATGAGTGTGGGACAGTAATGCCAAGTCGTCTGCAAAATCGAGGTCGTCAAGCTGTGTCCACAGTGTCCACTGTATTCCACTTCGTCTGTGCTCTGTGGTCATCTTCATGACCCAATCCAGAGCCAATAGGGGAGTAATAAATTTTTGATAGTTTATTTCCGACGTCGGTCATTTTTTCTAGCAATAAAAACTCCTGTAAAATAAACAAATGTCATTCCCACTAAAACAAATATTATTTCTCCATTTCTTTGTTCTGGACTTGGCTGATAGTAGTTGCTAAGTTTTGGTTGGGGGATGGTCATGTCTTCGCCAGTAACAAGAAAATATTCTTTGATCGCGTCATCGACATTTGAAAATGTATGCTGTGCGTGACCTTCAAGTCTGAGTTTTTCATTGATAAAATCAAGTTTCTCAATTCCTTGCTTCTCGTAATCTTGTTGGGCTTGAGCTAGTTTTTCAGATGCCTCATTGTGATGCTTCATTTCTTCTGCTGATTCCTCTCTTCCCATTTTTGAAAAGAGATAGTTTGATCCACTAAAAGCCAATGCATTAACAAATGCACCACCAATCATAATAGCTATTGTTGCCATATTTTTTATTTACTTAGAAACATTTTCTGGAATAATTCCTTGCTTGACGAGAAAGTCTTTTGTTGCAATCGATGCTGTTACAACAACTACTAGCTTAGCACTGTCTTCAAAGTCTAATCTACTCAAGTCTGCTGATTTCATTTTGAGAAGACTTTTCCCCAGCATAGAATAAGCAACTGTTAGCCCGCTTATTACGGCAGAGTGATAGACAAGGTTCATTATGTTCTTTGTGTCGCTCATTTTCTTATACCACAAAAATTAAAATAATAAATTTATTTACTGCATGTAAAATGGGTCCACGGCTTTGGGTGTTGCTGGTAATGTGGCGACTACTTCTTTTATTTTTGGAGTGCTTGATTTTTTGGACACTGTTCAAGTGTTTGGTTTGTATTTTTTGTATAATTGGTAACCTACGTAACCAAATCCGAGAACAAATCCAGCAACTATATATTTTGTTGTTTCAGGTTTAGACTCGGTTGTTTGTCACTTTGTTGGGGGTGTGAGGGTGTTGGTTCTGATGGTAGTGACACAGGTGCTGTTGATGGTGTGTCAGTTACATGAGCCTTTTTTGTTAATGCTTGAAGCTGTAATTTTTTTTGTCTGTTATATTAAGCTAATCTTTTTCCAGCCTCTATTCGACCTGGACTTTTAGTCTTAGTCACCGTTTGAACTTGTGTCAAGACAGGACTCTGATGTGGAGTCGTCTGGGTCTCGTCCATTTTCTTCTAATTTAAAATTTATTTTAGAAAAATCAATATGACTACTAGTAACAAGTAAGGTTACCACAGGTGCAAGGTAATTCCCAAACTTGTAAAACATAAGGCATGCCAATTTGCCTATTGAACTTGAAACTATGGGGTTGCTTTCTAGATCATGTGAAAGGCTGTCACTATCAACAGGTAGGAAGTGACTCACAGCTTTTGTGTATAGGCAGACAAGAGATCGACTCAAATCACGTGTCATTAGTGAACTAATGTGATTTTCATATTTTGAATGTAGTTTGATTAGCTCGTCAGCGATGAGAGATTCTATGTCTTCTGTCATATATTGTTTACCAAGAAAAGCTTTTGATTTTCCAGAAACAACAACGGAGAGAAGGCGTTGTTTTTTAGAGTCTAAATCTTTGTTCTCTACAGCACAGATATCGTTTAAAACTAGCAATTCATCTTGATTCATTTTATAATGTAATATAATTTTGTTTAAAGAAGTCAATGACAGCATTAATTATTTAGTTGGGGGTGGGGGATCTGCCTTAATAATTGCGGGTTGGCAGCTGATCAAAAATCGTTGCTTTGAATGATTCTTGGAATGGAACTAGTACGGCTAGGTAATAAAGGCATTGGTTGTATTGGCTGGCGTGGGTTTGTATAATTACCGAGAGGATCAAATAAATTGATCGATTGGGGGATGGGTGTGGTTGTAGCCCCACCTTGTCTATCTCTTAAATAGTCTCCGAGAAAATGGCAACAGACACTGGACAAATGCCTGATGGCCCATTACAAAGACACACTTTTGCTATCACATGTGAGCCAATCTAATGCGTCTCACAAAACATAGAGTTTCATTCCGATTAACAAGAATGGCAAAGCCCTTATTATGAGAATATTTGAGAAATAAATTTTTTTGTCAAAAACAAAAGACTGTTTGTGACTTATTTCCTGATCTCATGACCCAAGACCTTTCGGAGGAGTCATCCAAATTAGTATGCATAGGAAGGCCTTACCATCAGGTTTCTCTGTACCTAGCTTGGGTTTAAAGTTGTGAATAGTATTTGAAAAAAAAAAACATCTTTTGTCAAAATAATAATATGGCTTTTTTTTTTTAACACATTTCCTAATCCCTTGTGACCTTGACCTTTGAGAGAGGTCACTCAAATTGGTATGTTCAGAAAGGTCTTGCCACAAAGTATCCTTGGGCCAAGTTTGAAGACTGGCTTGAATAGTCTCCGAGAAAATGCCAAAGTTAAAGTTTACCACAGTGGACGGACGGAAAGACGACCACTGGCCTAAAAGATACTCACTTTTGCTTTGCACGAGAACCAAAACAGACAGATTTTAGCTAACCAGATGCTGTCTGTCTCCTTGAGCATGCAGCCATCAGTACTGCATGCCACTCCAGATGATGTTTAATCTGAATGCAGTGTACTACCTTCTGAAGTCGCCGTTTTTCCGTCTGTAATTGATCCTGGAGTTGTTTGTCCTTTTCCTGTACAGCTTTCATCATCTCTGTCTGAAGCCGCTCCTCTATCAGTTGCTTTTCTGCTGCCAGCTCAGCCAGCTTTTGCTGCATTTGTCTGCACAGTAAGTCCTCTCGTTCCTGCAGTTTTATTTGCAATTCCTTCTGCATCTGCAGCTCCACAGCTGCTTTTTCCTCCTGCAGCTGTTTCTGTGGTATAATTTAATTTGCTAGTCATAAAACTTAAAAAGAAACAACAAATACATTGTCTTGCTATCAGCTGGCATGGATGATGTGCAAATACACTGTAGCTCTACAGTGAGCCAATCTCCATACCAATATCAACAAAACTATAGTGATTAATGGAACTTAGAAAGAACATGTAAAGCTGAGTCCACACTGAGTCCACATTTGGCCGTATGATCCAACCTACTTGTAAACAAACGACAACATTTCTATTACAATGGTCTTCGACGTGTATCTGACAATGTTTCAATTTCCTCAGGGATGCAACTGGACATTTCCACAGATGGGTCAAATGTCCTGGGTTT
Source organism: Semisulcospira habei (assembly GCA_036245525.1). NCBI lineage: Eukaryota > Metazoa > Mollusca > Gastropoda > Semisulcospiridae > Semisulcospira > Semisulcospira habei. Next base: position 105,203,613 of record BTPG01000004.1, read on the forward strand.
GCCAACATGAATAGGAAATAATGGCCGCCATATAGAAATTTAATACCAACAAGCAAAAGAAATGTTACATCATTCAAATTATCAGAAACACTTCAGTGTTTCCGATGACTCGAATGATGTCGCATTTCTTTTGTTCATCAGTATAGTAGGTACACATAACACAGTGTTTCATGAGTGGTCACTGCGTGCAATGTAGACTTACAGTGCGAGTGTTCTATGTAAAATACTAAGTCCAAGACAAAAGGAACGTGATCTAACTTAGGCAGCTTTGAGGCAATTACAATAGGATATATGACTTACTGGCATTACATTATTTGGACATTTTAGCCTTGCTATCGACTATGACTGATGTCCGACACCTAGTTGCATCCCTGTTTCATGTTTCATGCATATCGTTTTTCCTGACATTTAAAAAAATCTTGATATTGAACATTTCAAGATCAATACCTATAATAATCATGGCACTGATGCACATGATTTTTTTATATAATAATTATTATATTTATAAAGCGCAAACTCCCTGCATTGCAGGCTCTAAGCGCTGTACAATGCAAATCAAAGTTAAAACCTAAACACAAATCAATAGACAGCAACAACACAAAATACAAATATTACAATACAAATTCTAAAATTAACAGCACATAAACACACTCAAAGCATAAACAACCATCACAAAAAGGACTGGCACAGGATCATCATGATGCTATTGTGAAACAGAAAAGACAAAGAGTCTGGAATTTGGTAAGACAGAGTAGTGAGACTGGAAAAGATGTGTTTTAAGCTGACTTTTGAATGAAATTAGTGTCAGGGCATCACACATGTGCTTCAGAAGCGAATTCCAAATGACTGGGGCATGGAAACAAAAGGACCTTTGACCAAAGGACTTTGTATATATTTTCGGTACTTTCAAAAGTTTTTCACTGCTAGAACGTAAGGTGCGGGAAGCTTGATAAGTAGTTAACATACTGAAAAGGTAGGGAGGCAGTGTACCATCGAAATGACGTAAGGCAAAAGTAGCTACCTTGTACTCAATCCTAACTTTGATGGGAAGCCAGTGAAGTTGCTACAACAAGGATGACACATGATCTTTTTTGATTTGTGAAAAATGACGCGAGCTGCACTGTTTAATATTCTCTGAAGTCAAGCCAGTTCCTCAGATGGCAGGCCAGCAAACAAACAATTACAATAGTCAATGCGGCTCAAAATCAGTGAAGACACAAGCTGAGTGGTGGCAGACTGAGTCAGGAAAGATCTTACAGAGTTGATTTTCTTCAGCTGGAAATAGGCTGCTCTACAGATGGAAGTGATATGGTCATGCATAGACAAAGTAGAGTCCAAAAGAACACCAAGGTCAAGAACACAGCATTTGAAAGGTATGCTAGCTTCGCCAACAGTCAAGCTGCTGCAGGTGACCTGGGAAAGAGTGTGATATGACGCGACACACATTGACTCAGTTTTGCCATCATTCAGCATGAGCTTGTTCATTATCATCCATTTTTTAACAGATGATATACAGAGTTCGACTTCCTTAATTACAATTGGGACATCACATGGCTTGGAGTCCCGGAGCAGCTGTGTGTCATCGGCATATTTGTGGAAACCACAACTATGCCGACTCACGACAGATGACAGGGGTTGAGTATACATTGAAAACAGTACAGGCCCCAAGACAGAACCTTGGGGCACGCCGCAAGGCAGGGGGAGTGGTTTGGACTTAGCACCTCCAACAGTCACACACTGAGAGTGGCCTATGAAATAGGAGGCAAACCATCATAAGGCAGTGTCAGTTATGCCAAAAGTACACTGCAGGCGTCTTAAAAGAATGACATGATCGATGGTGTTGAACGCAGCCAACAGATCGAGTAGACAAAGAATAGAAACTTTTCTCTGGTCAGCGGATGTCGGTAAATTGCTGACAACATGAAGCAGGGGGGTGGAATGATTTTTCCTGTATGCTGACTGATACATGTCAAGCAAGCCATTCAAGTGCCTTTAAAGCTGCTGAAGAACAACTTTCTCCAAAAGTTTAGCAAGGAAAGGCAGATTGGAAATTGGACGATAATTTGTCAAGTATTCCTTGTCCAGACTTGGCTTCTTGAGGAGAGGAATGACAAGTGCTTGCTTGAAAATATCAGGAACACAACCTGACACGAGGGAAAAGTTCAGAATTCTGGTTAATATTGGCAGTAATTCGTCTGAACATGCTTTCAGTAACGAAGCAGGAATTGGATCAAGTGTACAACTCTTGCTTATATTGATCACGCAAACCTCACCACCCCCCCCCACCCACCCCACGCACCCCCCAAAAAACAATGCAACATGATCAAGTCTACCTGTTTTGCATCCAGTTCATATACTTTTTCTTCTTGTTCTTTGTGGACCTGCTCAATAGCATGCCGCTGCTCTCTTTCTACCTGAAGCTGTTGCTGAATAGTCAACTTCTCTGTCTCTTTTTCCTTCAGCTGTTCAGCAAGTACACGCAGCTTCTCTTCATATGACTTGATGACATCCTCCTCCCTCGTTTTCCCCTGCGCACTGAAATCACATACAAGTACAGTGAATGGGTGATACATCTTAACCCCTGACACAATACATGATTGATTGATTGTACATTGCTTAACGTCCCGAAAACAACACCACTTTCTCAGGACGTGCCTGCACTGCTTGTGAAAAAAAAAAAAAAACAGAATATTGAATGTATGTCGCCAGCCAGTCCAATACGTTAAATAAACCTATGACATGGGGCCTAAATAAAGCTAAGACCATTTAGCAACACACATCCAATATCAAGAGCTACAGGCAGCGCTGACAGTAGGGAGAGTATAAAAAAGAAAAATACAGGTGAATGGACAGAAACACATGCCCCAGAATAAAGGGGAAAACCCACCCTGTGGGGCTGACCTGGGTGACCCTGGGAACTAAAAACTAGTTAACCCCACCCAAGTCTCCCAGGGCAGATCCGGGTGGGGGGCTGACACAATACAATATAACATGAATCAACCATGTCAATTCAAGGGTGGTGCCAGAATAGCTTGGCACCTGTAATCGTAAGTGCCAAGCTATTCTGGCATTTGCCTTTAACTATCCTTGTGAATCTGCGTTTTGAACTGTAATGTGGTCTTCAGAGGACAACTCCCAACTTAGGGAATGTTGGCCTTTGGGCTCAATGTGCTAAAAGTTAACAGATGAAAACTGTCAATCCTACAGTAACAGTGACAAGAATGTCAATATTAGAGTGTTTTGTGTTTTTTTGCTGATCACAAGAATGTAACTGCTGTATATTACAAACCTCGCGCTGGGACCATATGGCGTTGAGGCGCGTCCCTTGGGTGGTGGATAGGGGGTCCCTCGCGAGAGGGGTGCACTGAATGAAATAAGGTGCCGTGAACCAACATGGTCTAAGGGAAGGTGACCCCGACAGAAAACCCCTGGTCCTTCCAGTAAGGGGGTTGGGCGTGGGGGTAACTTCCCCACCCTACAAAAAAGGAAATAGCTACAAAAACGCCGACGAAAAGACAAACAGTAATTCCTTTCCTGGAGGAGGAAGGTTCTTCTACCAGAAGATTTATGACGTCCTGTGGTGAAAGCCGGAAGTCTTCGGAAGCCACAGGACCGAGCCGCCTCTCTCTATCCAGGGACACAACCATGGGCACATGGAACGTCAAGACCATGTACCAGAGCGGCAAGGCCGCCCAGATAGCAGCGGAAATGCAAAAGTACAACCTTTCCCTGCTAGGTATCAGTGAAGCCAGCTGGACGCAGTCTGGCCAGAAAAGGCTGTTAAGTGGGGAGATGATTCTGTATTCAGGTCATGAAGAGGAGAATGCCCCCCATACAGAAGGAGTAGCATTCATGCTGTCACCAGTGGCACAGAGAGCGCTGATGGGCTGGGAACCTCTTGGGCCAAGAATTATCACAGCAGCCTTTAGAACCAAAAAAAAGATCAAGCTGAACGTCATCCAGTGTTATGTGCCCACTAATGACAGTGACGAGGAAGAGAAACAAGAGTTCTACGACCGACTCCAGAGTGCCGTGGACAAATGTGCGGAGCGAGACATCACCATCGTCATGGGCGATTTTAATGCCAAAATAGGGGAGGACAACACCGGATAAGAAGAGGTGATGGGGAGACAGGGACTAGGGGAGATGAGTGAGAACGGGGAGAGGTTTGTAGACTTTTGTGCTCTAAACAGACTTGTCATTGGAGGCAGCATCTTCCCACACAGAAGAATACACAAAGCAACGTGGGTCTCACCTGACCATACTACAGAGAACCAAATAGACCGTATTTGCATTAGCAAGAAATTTAGAAGATCCCTTCAAGATGTTCGAGTGAGGAGGGGAGCAGATATCGCCTCAGACCACCATCTGCTCACCTTAAGAATAAAGCTCAAGTTAAAGAAAATCCGCACAGAGACAACAAGAAGACAGCGCTATAATGTAGGCCTCCTGAGAGAGACTGGAGTGAGAGAAGAGTTCAAACTGGTGCTGTCCAACCGGTTTCAAGCGCTACAGGAGCTAGTAAATGAAGAGGAGGCGGTCACCACAGAGCAGCAGTGGAAGGCAGTTAGAGAGGCGCTGAACTCAACCTGCAAAGACACTGTAGGGTTCAGGAAACACCATCACAAGGACTGGCTGTCGGCACAGACCTTGAAGAAGATAGAAGTGAGGAAGCAGAAGAAAGCAGTTGTCAACAAGTCGCACGAGAGCAGCCAAAGCAAGGGCACAGGAGGAATACTCGGAAGCCAACCGCGAGGTGAAGACGAGTATCAGGGCAGACAAGAGGGCCTACACAGACAGCCTGGCAGCAGAGGCAGAAAAGGCAGCAGGCAGCGGCAACATGAAACAGCTCTACGACATTACCAGAAGATTGTCGGGCAAGTATGGCCATACAGAAAGACCAGTAAAAGACAAGGAAGGCAAGCCTATTGCAGACAGAGCAGACCAACTCGACAGATGGGTCGAGTATTTTGAAGAGTTACTAAACAGACCCAGCCCACCCGACCCCCCAGACATCCAGCCAGCAGAGACCGACCTACCCATCAGCTGTGACAGACCCAGCCGGGAAGTGATCAGAACAGCAGTGGCATTTTTGAAGAACGGCAAAGCAGCAGGGCCAGATGGCATCCCAGCGGAGTCTCTGAAAGCAGACCTAGAGACAACAGTAGAGATGCTGTACCCACTGTTTGGAAAGATCTGGGAAGAGGAGGTGATGCCGGCTGACTGGAAGGAGGGGTACCTAATCAAGCTTCCCAAGAAAGGTGACCTCAGCAAGTGTTCCAACTATAGAAGAATCACCTTGCTGTCAGTACCAGGAAAGGTCTTCAACAGGATCATCCTGGAGAGAATGAAGAGCTCCGTTGACCCCCAGCTGAGAGACCAGCAAGCAGGATTCAGGAAAAACCGATCATGTACAGACCAGATCGCCACTCTCCGCATCATCGTGGAACAGTCTCTGGAGTGGAGCTCCCCGCTGTACGTCAACTTTGTGGATTACGAGAAAGCATTTGACAGCGTGGACCGAGAGACTCTGTGGAAACTCCTACGACACTATGGTGTACCCACAAAGCTCGTCCGCCTGATCAAGAGCAGCTACGATGGCATGACATGTCGCGTGATCCACGAAGGGCAGTTCACCAAGGAGCTCCAGGTCAGAACCGGTGTCAGGCAGGGGTGTCTGCTGTCTCCGTTCCTCTTCCTACTGGCCATAGACTGGGTCATGAAGAGGACCACAGAGCAGAGAAGAAGCGGAATACAGTGGACACTGTGGACACAGCTTGACGACCTCGATTTTGCAGATGACTTGGCATTACTGTCCCACACGCATCAACAAATGCAGGACAAGACCACGAGGCTTGCTGACATCTCGTCCCAAGTGGGCCTCACCATCCACAAACAGAAAACAAAGACAATGAGGCTGAACGCAACCAGGGAAGAACCAGTCTTGCTTGCTGGCACCCCGTTGGAGGAGGTGGAGTCCTTCACCTATCTCGGGAGCATCATAGACAAAAAAGGCGGCACTGATGCAGATGTCAGAGCACGAATCGGTAAAGCCAGAGCAGCCTTTCTCCAGTTGAAAAAAGTGTGGAGTTCCAGAGAGCTGTCACAAAACACCAAAGTCCGGATTTTCAACTCCAACGTAAAAGCAGTTCTCCTATATGGAGCAGAGACTTGGAGATTGACAAAAACCACTGTCAACAGAGTACAGATCTTCATAAACAATTGCCTTAGAAGAATTTTGAAAATCCACTGGCCAGAGAAGATCAGCAACATCAGACTCTGGGAGAGAACAGAGCAGATAACAGCAGAGAATGAAATTGGGCGAAGAAGATGGGGATGGATTGGTTACAGTCTGAGAAAGCCAGCTTCCAGTATCACTAGGCAGGCATTGTCATGGAATCCCCAGGGAAAGAGGAAAAAAGTAGGCCGAGAAACTCCTGGCCTCGAGACCTCCAAGCAGACATCAAGAGAATGGGAACCACCTGGAGTAAAATCGAAGGAGAAGCACAGGACAGGAGTCGCTGGAGGTCTCTCGTCGACGGCCTATACCCGGGTAGGGGTGACAGGCGTAAGTAAGTATATTACAATGCCTTGTTTTCATAGCATTTATTCCAATAATTTCCTCCAAAGTCCAAACCCGCCTGACCAGAGCCTCAGTTGTTTTTGGGGGGTTCTAGACAGGTGATGCCAGCTGACTGGAAGGAGGGGTACCTAATCAAGCTTCCCAAGAAAGGTGACCTCAGCAAGTGTTCCAACTACAGAGGAATCACCTTGCTGTCAGTACCAGGAAAGGTCTTCAACAGGATCATCCTAGAGAGAATGAAGAGCTCCGTTGACCCCCAGCTGAGAGACCAGCAAGCAGGATTCAGGAAGAACCGATCATGTACAGACCAGATCGCCACTCTCCGCATCATCGTGGAACAGTCTCTGGAGTGGAGCTCCCCGCTGTACGTCAACTTTGTGGATTATGAGAAAGCATTTGACAGCGTGGACCGAGAGACTCTGTGGAAACTCCTACGACACTACGGTGTACCCACAAAGCTCGTCCGCCTGATCAAGAGCAGCTATGATGGCATGACATGTCGCGTGATCCACGAAGGGCAATTCACCAGAGAGCTCCAGGTCAGAACTGGTGTCAGGCAGGGGTGTCTGCTGTCTCCGTTCCTCTTCCTACTGGCCATAGACTGGGTCATGAAGATTACCACAGAGCACAGACGAAGTGGAATACAGTGGACACTCTGGACACAGCTTGACGACCTCGATTTTGCAGACGACTTGGCATTACTGTCCCACACTCATCAACAAATGCAGGACAAGACCACGAGGCTTGCTGACATCTCGTCCCAAGTGGGCCTCACCATTCACAAACAGAAAACAAAGACAATGAGGCTGAACGCAACCAGGGAAGAACCAGTCTTGCTTGCTGGCACCCCGTTGGAGGAGGTGGAGTCCTTCACCTATCTCGGGAGCATCATAGACAAAAAAGGCGGCACTGATGCAGATGTCAGAGCACGAATCGGTAAAGCCAGAGCAGCCTTTCTCCAGTTGAAAAAAGTGTGGAGTTCCAGAGAGCTGTCACAACACACCAAAGTCCGGATTTTCAACTCCAATGTAAAAGCAGTTCTCCTATATGGAGCAGAGACATGGAGATTGACAAAAACCACAGTCAACAGAGTACAGACCTTCATAAACAGTTGCCTTAGAAGAATTTTGAAAATCCACTGGCCAGAGAAGATCAGCAACGTCAGACTCTGGGAGAGAACAGAGCAGATAACAGCAGAGAATGAAATTGGGCGAAGAAGATGGGGATGGATCGGTCACAGTCTGAGAAAGCCAGCGTCCAGTATCACTAGGCAGGCATTGTCATGGAACCCCCAGGGAAAGAGGAAAAGAGGTAGGCCGAGAAACTCCTGGCGTCGAGACCTCCAAGCAGACATCAAGAGACTGGGAACCACCTGGAGTAGAATCGAAGGAGAAGCACAGGACAGGAGTTGCTGGAGGTCTCTCGTCGACGGCCTATACCCGGGTAGGGGTGACAGGCGTAAGTAAGTAAGTAAAAGTAGAACTGAGTCCATTCATTAACAAGAATGGCAAAGCCCTCAAGGCTCACATGCATGACCGATCCACATAATTACCTTTGTGACCTTGACCAGGTCACTGAAATAAGCAAGTGTTCAAGTGTTCGAAAATAACATAAGAAAAGGGTTGGCATTTGTACCCACAAAATCTAAGTTTTCTCAAAATTTACACATTTTTTACTTTTGTCAACCTCCCATGACCCCTGACCTTTTTTAATACTGGTATGAACCAAACTAGTATGCATAGAAAGGTCTTATCAGCCACCTTTCTGCCAAATTTGTTTGAAAAGTTTTGCAAAAATCCTGACAAAAACAAAGATTCTACTAAAAAAATTAGACATTTTTCACACCATTTGCTGATCTCTTGTGACCTTTCCAAGATGTCATCCAAGTTAGCATGCATAGGAAGGTCTTACCATAAGGTATCTCTGTACCAGTTTTGGGCTGGAAGCTGGAAAAAGTATTTTAGAAAAAAACATTTTTTTGTCAGAAAATGGCTATTTGTGACCTATTTCCTGATCTCTTGTGACCCTTGACCTTTCTGAGGTGTCATCCAAATTAGTATGCATAGGAAGGTCTTACTATCTGGTATCTCTGTACCAAGTTTTGGTTTGAAGTTGCGAATAGTATTTGAGAAAAAACATCTTTTTTCAAAATTTGGTGGGTTTTTTTTTACCTATTTCCTGATCTTTTTTTACCCTTGACTTTTCTGATGGGTCAACCAAATTAGTATGCATAGAAAGGTCTTATTATCAGAGATCTTTGTACCAAGTTTGGGTTTGAAGTTGAGAATAGTATTTGAGAAAAAAATCAATGTCAAAATATGGAAATTTATTTACAAATTTCCTGATCCCTGGTGACCTTGACTTTTAAGGGAAGTCACTCACATTGGTATGTATAGAAAGTTCCTGCCACAAAGTATCCTTGGGCCAAGTTTGAAGACTGTGGCTTGAATAGTCTCCGAGAAAATGCTAACGTTAAAGTTTACCACAGACGACGGTAGACGGACGATCACTGGCCCAGAACATAAAACTCACTTTTGCTTCACGTGATAGCCAAAAATTGGTGACGCCCAAACTTACCAGATGATATGGTGGTGACGCACAAGATATTTTGGTTCTCATGCTATCGAAAAGGCTAAGTTCACATTAGATCTGATGGTGCACACTGCAACCTGAGCGCATCAGTTTCTTGGGGGTGAGTTGTTTTCGTCGTTAGACCCAAGTTATATCTCCATTTCTAACATGTGATGTTTTTATCTCCGCCGCAAAATAAATTATTTTCTTTTTTCTTTCCATAAAGAACCTTCTCAAGGAATGCAGTGTTTTCCAAGAATCATATGCACAAGGATGAGGCGTCAAAGAAAATATGAGCTACAAGAATATGACGTCAACTGACTTAAATGTTTTCTTGGTACCGTCATTATATACAATGTTCTATTAGTATTACTACTAATGACATGGAATCTATTTATCTTGTGGACAAAAAAATGCAGGAACTTTGAAATCTTTCAAATTGCATCAGCTGTCAGTGGCTTGTGCACTGACTAGAACCTTCTACATCAGTTTATGACAGCATAGGAGTGCCAGGTAGAATTTTTATTCCTTCCCTTCTTTTTTTATATTTATGTTGTTTAGTGCCACACCATGACCCTGACACATTTTTTATATAGGAAGAATACCAAGCGCTGTATTGTAGTCTGTGCTTGGTATACAAGCTAGGTTTGCCATTATACCCAAGTATACACCAGCCAAGAGCTCACGTTATTACTCCATTCTAACTGCTAACTGATGAACTGTAAAACCGATATATGGGGGTAACCAAATCTTAACATGGTCACATTCAAATCTGGATCTCACTTTACTTTATTTGTTAAAATAAATCATCAGGATTGTATCTGTGAGAAAAACAGGTACAAAAACTAATAGTAATACAACACCAAAATGTGCATGCAAAGTCATTTTGCAAAAATGTTCACATCTTGCACTGAGACTGAAAGGGGCAACTTTGGCAGACTTAGGCATGCAGTCTGACTGAACATGTACCAAGTAAAAAGAATGACAAAGTCCTCAAAGTTCATGTGCATGACCAATCTGCATAATTTGTCACCACATGTGCATGCTGACACATTTATCTGGAACTTTGCAAGTGACCAAATAAACTAGTATGCACAGGCATATCTTTCATAAACTACCTTTGCATCTACATGTATTTTGATTCAAAAAAGTTGCAAAAGTGGAAAGAATTTTTTTTTTTAAAGACATAAAATAGGCATTTTTCACATATTTGCAGACCTCTTGTGACACCTGACCTTAACAAGTGGCCAACCAAATTAGTACACATAGGCAGGTCTCATCACCATCTACCATTGCACCAAGTTTGATTTTAAAATTTGCAAAAGTGCCAACAAAAACTAAATTCTGTTGAGAACCAGGCATTTTTCAATTATATATTTGCAGACCTCTTGTGACCTTAACCTCTTCAGAGGGGGCGTATAAATTAGTTTGCACAAAAAGTTCTTATCAGGTGTGACTTTGAATTCAAAATTGTATTTGATTAAACACAATTATGTTAAAGTATACCCAGTAACAAGTATCTATTTATAAATGTTAAAGTATAATAAAATGATCGTGTTTGACCTTGACCTTGGTAAGAGGTCACTCAAACTGCATATAAACGTCTTGCCACAAAGCATTCTTGGGCCAGGTCTGAAATTTTCTTTATGCCAAAGTTAAAGTATACACACAGAAGATCACTGGCCCAGTAATACTTACTTCTGCTATTGAATATCAATCAAAAATCTACCACTGAAAACTTTGCCTAAAATGGATCTACCAGCACATGAAACTACGGTACCCATTGTATCTGTGCAGTAATAATTACTTCTGCTATTGTATGTCAACCATAAACCTACCACTGAAAACTCTGAATGAACAAAATGAATCTACCAGCACGTGAAACTGAAACTACCCATTGTAGATTTGTGCAGTAATACTTCTGCTATTGTATGTCAACCAAAAATCTATCACTGAAAACTCTGAATGAACAAAAAGAATCTACCAGCACATGGATCTACCTACTCAGTACTGAAGATTTGTGCAGTAATACTTACTTCTGCTATTGTATGTCAACCAAAAATCTACCACTGAAAACTCTGAATGAACAAAACAAATCTACGAGCACATAAATCTACCCATTGTAGATTTGTGCAGTTGCTACTTCAAAGCCTATTTATATAAGAATTGGTGGATTCTTGCAACATAAATTTGTGTCTCAATCAGCTGGAATAGCAGCAGCACAAATCTGCACTGGGTGGATTCACACTGTGTACATAAACTTCTACAAATATTGCAAACACCATCCCATCAGCAGCACTAAGACTAAGAGTAAGAAATTTACCTGTCAGTGTCTGATGTAGACTCTGCATACACTTGACCTCCTTTACAACGCTTTATATCACTGTCCTTTGTAGTCTGCCTTTTTCGTTTATTTCGTGATTCCTTTTTCACTTTTAGTGAAGTAAAAAACCTGTACACAAATTCTGCAGAGGTTCCTGGTGTCGTTGGTACACCAAATGTCACTTCATCACCTTCATGTAAGACTTGAGGCACTAATGGTTTGAGTTTTGTCCCATTTACCGCAGTTCCATTTACACTCTGAAGACAAAATGTTTGAGAATAAGTTATTAACCCATTGTGTGTCAGTAGCGGTCTTAGTCATGGAATCACTGTGACTAAAACAGCTATTGACATGCAAAGAGTTAAAGTAAAAGGTACAAATTCAAGATGGGATGAACCGTAACCCACAAAGTCTCTTCTATATGAGAGCTGTCCTCGCTGTCAAGGGTCTCTACCTTCATGTTTGACCTCATTCTGATGTTGAAATATCTCCTATTGAAAAAGCCTCGTAGATCAGCCAATGCGTCAGTGAGCTCTATAAGGGGCATTGTGCCTATACGTCATGGGTTTGTCATACGTCATTTGTCATAACATACATTTTTGTTTTTACGTAATTTTATAATTTACGTGATATGAATTTCACTTTCGCTTCAAGACTTGAGAAAATGGTGAGAAAACTAGAATTTCATGGTACAATTCTATAATCTGTGTGAAATTAGGTTGACTTTACCTAGCTATATGATACACTAAGTACACCTGCATGCTCTTCTGAAAACATGTCGATGCGTGTGTGTGCACTCCAAACATCTCCAAGAGGCATAGCTCCTCATGCGCCCTCTGGGCGCATAACGAGGGCGCATAAGGATCTAAGTCTCTTGGAGGTGCGCGCATGTTTGTGTGTGTGTGAGAGAGAGAAAAAATTACGTCATATTTAGAGTATTGCGCCAATGTCTACATGGTGACAGAGCTGCTTCTTTTACGTCACTGCCACTGTCTGACTTTCTCAAGCAGTCAAGTTTTTTTTTACTGTTTTAATTTTCTTCTGAAGAAGTTGAAAGGGTACAAAGCTGGCAAGTGGACTCATTCAATGTCTTTTACGAGAGCGAACTAGCCGGCCTGCATGACCAGGTACACAATATTGAAGTCAGAATAAGCCAACTGTCCTCATCGAACAGGTTTGATTGTACATTGCTTAACGTCCCGACAGCAACAAGGCTTTCTCAGGACGTGCCTGCACTGCTTGTGAAAAAAAAAATAAACAGAACATTGAATGTATGTCGCCAGCCGGTCAAATACATTAAATAAACCTAACACATGGGGCCTAAATAAAGCTAAGACCATTTAGCAACACACATCCAATATCAAGAGCTACAGGCAGTGCAGACAGTAGGGAGAGTTTTAAAAAGGCAAATACAGATGAATGGACAAAGGGTAGACAGAAACACATGCCCCAGAATAGAGAGAAAAACCCACCCTGTGGGGCTGACCAGGGTGACCCTGGGAACTAAAAAATACCTAACCCCACCCAAGTCCCCCAGGGCAGACCCGGGTGGGGTCTCATCGAAAAGGAGCCAGGTTAGCACCATCCAGGACATCAAAAAGAAGATTAAGCAGATTATGGCCACTCCGCCAACCTCTGAAAGCCCTGACCAACCACCGCAGGGTGCTACCCCACAGCGCAGTGCTTATGCTTCTGGTGTCTCGCCGCCAGCGCTTCGAACTGACGCTAACCAAGAGGGTGGCCCGATACCTATTGTCATCTCCAGTGGCAGGGTCAGTGAATCAGACGACCGACTTGCGCACATTAGTTCATCAGGCCAAGCTGCCAGTTATAACAGCCATCCCTGCCGTCAGTCGCCAGCTGAACATCTGGCCACTCGCAGAATCCAGCACTCACCTCGTTATCAGTGACTGCACAGTCCGCGACATGAAAGGTAGCAAGATGGCGGCCTCGCGGCGCAAGAGAGTGCAGATACTGTGTCGCTGTCTGGCATGAAAGCAGCTGAACTGGCGTTATGGATGGAGCACCAGTCTGAGGCACCCCATGTACAAGTCGTCACCGTACATGTGGGTGTTAATGACTGTAAGAGTGGAGAAATGTCCAGTCGCCTTTGGGACCGACTGCTCACACATTGCAGGCGTGTGTTCCCAAAGCCAAACTTCCCGCCTCCAGCAGTCTGCCCGCCAAGACACAGGGTGAATTATCACTCTCCATCAGCCACTCTAATGCAAACCTGTGTCACGTCTGCCGCAAGCTCGGGGTGGTCTTCATTGACAACGCAGCCATCTTCACAGTGGGTGGCAGGTCCCGCCTTACCCTCTATCGCAAAGACAGATGTGACCTTATCTATCCCAGCTTCAAGGGCATGACCGGCTTGCGGCCAACATCAAGGGTGCGTGGCGACCTGCCGACGACCTGCCACGCAACCCACCAGTCGACACTCCAGTCTCACCCAACGGACACAAATCTCGCCAGATGGCACCGCCCGGAACCGCAGCGACCTTCCCGAGGCACCGTGCATGACGCTGACTGAGGTGTTTTGTCATCTCAGCCATCGCAGTCCCCGGAACAGTTGCAGCAGTCCAGCGATACCCTAACACAGTGTGTGTCTACTCTCCCACAGCCAGGGATGATGCAATACCCAGTCGGCCCGTATGAGCTGTTCCCCAGGCTGGGTTACGGCGGACACTGGTTTTCTCCCTCCATCCGCTACAATGATCAGTTTTGCGAATGGAGGGAGTTGACCAGAGCAGAGTACAACGTTGACCCCTGAATGTTCGGATTGCCTCAGCACTACTATCATCCATACAGTGGGATGCCGACCCAACCCTACGTCACCATGGCAACTCATCCCCTGGGGCCATTTCCACCCGAGCACACTTTCAAATCCTGTCCGAAAGTGCTGATTGAACTGTGGTAGTAGCCGTATATTTAAATAACTCTCCATTTACGTACTAGTTTATTTGAGCTTCAAGAAAATACACTCTGCTTGGATTTACATCAACAAACTGTGGTACACATTGGTGTGTGGTTTTAACTGATTCTGGCGGTGTTCGCCAGTGTTTTTTCAGTTGTAACCGCCAAACATTTATTATTTCCCCGAGACGCTATTGTGCCTCGGCTAAAGAACTTTTGTTAACGCTCTGCATTGCAAATAATCTCAGGCCGTTGAGATTTCAGTGTATATATTGTGTGCTTTTGCTTTTCTACAAATTTTATTGTAGTTCATTTCACTTCATTCTGCTCTTTTTTACCCCTTCAAAATGTCGGGTAAATTTAATAATTTATACATTGGACATCTTAATATTTATCATTTTTAATGAACAAGGTTCCTGACTTGTCCGTCCTTTTGACTCAACCTACACCCTTTCACATTTTTTAAATCTCAGAGTCACGCCTACCCTATAATATAAGTGAGTCATCTATCTCGGTAACACATTTCTCCATTATACGGCGTGATCCCGTTCTTCCCCAACAGACGGGATTTAGCTGTGTACATACATGACTCTGTTGAGCATTTTACTCGCAGAAGAAAAGACCTTGAGTCAGACTCTGTTGAAAGTGTGTGGGTTGAAGTTAAGACAGACAAATCGGCCCCTTTGCTTGTTGGATTTGTCTACAGAAATCCTTCTGCATCATTTGAGTGGTACAACGACTTTTTAAAAATGACGGACAAAGTTAACAAGTGCAGCTCTGATATTTTACTGCTCGGAGACATTGTTATTAACATGTTTTCCCCACGCCCTGCTTGGGAGTCTACTATTACTGTTAAGCCTCAAGCAGCTTATCACTTCTGCAACTAGAGTTACGGAGTCATCTGCCACTCTAATTGATCATGTATACACTTCCAACAAGTCAAGGGTCCTTAGTTGTGGTGTTGTTCAAGTGGCTATATATTCCGCATTTAACCTGTGTGCTGTAGCTGGGCTCTGAAGGTGGACAAGCCATACTGAAAAAAAACAACATATGACTATTCATTACAGGTCGTTTAAACACTTCAGTAGGGACGCGTTTCTCTCCCACCTGAACGAAACCTCTTTTCAGTCGGTTTATAACTACGATCATCCTGAGGAAGCGTTGGCCAAATGTTATAGATTGTTCCTTGGTGTACTTGTCCCGCATGCGCTTCTACGTGAGAAGAGAGTCAAACATGCACAGTTACCTCAGTGCTTAAGTAAGGACATTAAAGACGCCATGGCTCTCTGAAATGAACCGAAGCGGAACAAAGACTATGTTGCTTTCCACAAGCAGCGTAACCGTGTCAAGTACTTAGTGCTCGAGGCCCAGAAAAAAACACTTCCAGCGCTTGATGGATAATAAAACTGATACCGTATCTGTCTGGCAAGCCCCCAATGTCTTTACGAAATCATGACAAAGGCCATTGCGTACTTCTATTCCGCCGATACTTTTAACCAGCATTTCCTGTCTGCTGCCGACTCACTTTTGATTAAAAGTAATAATAACTCGAACACACCAACTGCTTCTGAAAAACTGAAAAACTTTTGCGATGAGAGACTGGTGTCAAACGATTTCTTTAATATTCCGCATTTAACTGTTTTTGACGTAGGAAAATCTATTAGTCAGTTGAAAAATAAACGCTCCCTTGGTCATGACGGCATTAATAGCTTCTTTTTAAAACTGTCTGCCCCATATGTGGTTGAATCTTTAAGATTTATTTATAATCTCATAATCCAGCAAAGTACTTTTCCAAGAGGCTGGAAAATAGCAAAAGTGATTCCATTGCCAAAAACAAAAGACCTCACACCACAGATCCTAATAAATTCAGGCCAATCTCACTCCTGTCAGCTCTGTCCAAACCGATAGAAAAACATGTCCACAGGCACCTGAGACATTTCCTGGAGAGACATAAGTTGATTTATTCGTTACAGTCAGGCTTTAGACTCTGTCACTCATGTCACACTGCGTTGTCTCACCAAACAAATACTTGGCTTACCTCAATCAACAATGCTGAAATGACTGGAACGGTATTTTTAGATTTTTCTAAAGCTTTTGACTTAGTCAACCATGAACTGTTACTACAGAAGCTTTTGGCATACCACATAGACACAGATTCCACTTCCTTCTTTAAATCTTATCTCAGTATGTTTTTGTCAACGGTAATCGTTCTTCAAAAGGTGCGATTAAGCCTGTGTGCCCCAGGGGTCTATCTTAGGCCCTCTTTTATTTTTAAACTATATTAATCACTTGCCTTTATGTATCTCACAACCAAATGTGCGATGCAGTTTGTTTGCAGACGACACTACTCTCAACGTGTCGTCGGCAAAAATATCTACAATTAACTCTTCTTTGCAACATAGTCAATTAGATGTCTCAAACTGGTGCCGAGACAACCACATGATGCCTAATCCATCTAAAACAGAGTGTATGTTAATCACTACATGTAAAAAGCATCAGCTAAACCCGCCTCCACTTAGCCTTTCCCTTAATTGTGAGCCGATTAGGCAGGTCACCGAGCACCGGTTACTAGGCGTCACTGTAGACAATCGGTTGCTAGGCATCACTATAGACAATCAGTTGTCTTGGCATGCACATGTAAACAGTGTAAGCAAAACTGTGTCCAGAAATCTGTTTCTACTTTAGAAACTTATTTATTTTACCGATTCACAGACGAGAAAACTGTTTTTCCCCGCTCACATTCAGTCTCACATTGATTACGCATCTACAGTCTGGGATGAGTGTAGTGATGCATGCTTAAAGAGGCTTAATTCCCTCCACCGGAGGGCAGCCAAGCTAATCCTTCCTAACAGCAGGGACAGCACTGACGAGCGACTGAAAGCCCTTGACATGCTTTTGTTATGTAACCTCCTTATGTACAACAAGGGTGTGTTAATGTTTAAAGTCAGCATCTCTAGAACACCAACATACATTTCTGATTTTTTTAGTTATGCTAACACACCACACAAGATGGCAAGGAACAACCTGTCAGTACCTAGGCCACGACTTGATACATTCAAAAATAGCCTGTCCTATTCAGGAGCTAAACTTTGGAATTCGCTTCCGGCCAATATTACCAAAGCTCGCTCCATGTCCACTTTCAAGTCAAGGCTTTTCTGGCACTTAAATGAGCCGCTTACAAAGCGCACTTAGCTTCTGCGTTTTGACTATTCATTAAACATGTGTATGTGTGCGAGCGAGCGTGTATGTGTGTGTGTTTAAGAGGAAGTCAACAGATGGATAATCAATACTTTTGACTTAATTTTGATAGTTTGTAGTTTATGTTCAGTTTGTTCAATGTTGGCGATGTTTATGTAAGTTGACATGATAATGTAGCTGCTGTGCATAACATGTATGTCAGTAATGCCTAATGGAGGTTGTTTGGGAATCAGAGGCGGGTCAGATTTACATGTGTTTTGGCAACAGCAGTGGGTTGGAGGCCCGGACAGGCATCGTGATAGCGCATTTTGGTCCGGCATTTTATCCGTTGTGTCACGCCTGCGCCTTTTACTTTTAGTGCCCTGTTTTTGATTTACGGAGATCCTATATTGATGGTATGAGAGCGTGTAGTGGGTAGGTGTATGTGCTTGTGCGTGGTGCGTGCGAGCGTGTGTGTTCGTGTGTTTTTTTGTGTTTTTTTTTCCCCCTGTAGTTTGTAGCAAATACAAGAATGAAAAAAGGTCTGCTCACCTATTCTTTTATCCTTGGAAAATAAAGTTTCATTTCATTTCATTTCTTTCTCCAATCTATATCCAAAATTTGAAGTGAATGACAAAAATTATGGACTTCAATGCAGTACAACCGACTTTCTATAAACGGTCTTTAACCCTTTAATGAGACACCCAATTGTAATATGCTCGGAGGCTCTCCTAGGCACCTCTTGAACAAAGCACATCCCCAAGTTTCAAGCTTGTACGTACACAAACATCGGAGATTCTCATGTTTACATACATACATACACACACACATGGTGTTTCCCGCCCAAATACATGTTCTGCAGCAAAGTTAGCATAACTAGACATGACATCATTTTTATCTGGTTACTTTAGTTGTCAGATTTTCAGACATGACCGCCTTGTCGTCATGGGCATTCTTTTTAACTTGCTCCACCGCGACCCATCCTAAAGTCTCTTCTAGTTCTATAAATAAAAGAGACTTAACAAAACAATGAAACAAAGAGAACCCTCACTGTACTGTACTTTAGCATAAACTTATACTATACCAAACATAGCCTCAGTGTGGACATGCTGATTTTGCTTTTTTAGATGAAAGTAAACAAGGGATGACTGATGAGACCGAGTCAAGAAGATGCAAAGAAGTCTGCACTGCTTTGTTCAAGCAAAGCACAACATACCAAAATACTTTCATGCAAGAGTAGTGTCTCCTGGACACTCTCATTTACCCCCCTTGTGCTGCAGTCAATGGTAACATTTACAAATATTGGTGGGTGAATGGTTTCAGCTGGACAGTTTTCACAGACTCATTAAGTCCTACGAGTTGACCCAGTGATAAATTAGCGAGCTGTCAAAACTGTAAGCTTAAATGTCTCTACACTGACGAAACCTTGAAAATCTTATGTACATCAGATTTTCAGGGTTTGGTCAGTGTAGAGACATTCCAGCTTACAGTTTTGACAGCTGGCTAATTTATCACTCAATCAACTTGTAGGACTTCATAAAGCTGTGAAAACTGAGGAGCTGAAATTCCTTCTGCATGCAGCATGTACCCCGATACTCACATTGTTATCTGTGATGGTCCAGGAGTTGTCTGTTTGCTTTTGTATAGTGGCATGACAACGTGAGATGACTGCAGACATTATTGAATATGTTGACTCCGGTGATCGACCAATTTGCACCTGCCAAAAATTAAAGCTGAAGGGGTAAACGTTGCTATGAAGAAGTAAAGTCTACCCAGAAAGATTCCACTAAAGCATAAATCCACCATGGGTAGATTTTGCCACCGCAATTCCACCCAGATTTCTCATTCAACATTACATGACTCACTATTTAAGGCTTCCCATTAACAGAAAATTCTCAGTATTGGACAGACAGCTTTTGACAGGGACGGAAATATATATGAAAGGCCATCGGTCACTGGAATGACAAAACTTGACAAAAAGAAGAGGTGTCTAGTCATGTTAGGCCGGTTTTGTCCTTGCAGGGTTAGATGCACACATTAATGGATGTTTACACTATTGTGATGTTTGAAAAGTTATGTGATGACCCCCCCCCCCCTCCCCCCAATCCCTTGTACTCTTATTAGTGTACACCTGCAGCTTTGCGATCAGCAATGATGTATTTATTCCCGGCCATGTTTTAGCCTCACAGTGCTTTTCCCAAATTTTGAAAGTGTTACTGAACGACTATGTACCAGTTGCAGGAGGTGGATTGACCATGATAATTCAAGGGTAGTGTCAGATTAGCTTGGTGCCTTCAGGCAACACCCT